>CM060928.1:681494015-682721932 GCA_030765085.1 Allium cepa
GATCAAAAGGAAGATAGTTGATCTCTGAAAAGATTTGTGAGCAGCAGACTTCTTTCTTAATATGGATAGAGCATAAACTAATTGCTCTTGTGTTTTTTCTTTTTAATAAAAGAAAAACAATACAACATGACAAATGCATTACCTCTCATAGAAGAAATCAAATTCATGGCTCACATAACAAAATTACAATGCTTGTTTAATATCTATAGTTACCTGCATTGCTCCTCTATAAAAGCTTTTTGGGTTGTTGAATTGCATATTCCTGTAATGCTACAATTCTTATATTTATTAGCTATGTACAAAGAAAGGGAACCCCAACCACATCCCACGTCTAGAATTGACTGCCCATCTTCTAATTGCACTCTTTCACAATAAATTTCCAACATCGCTTTCTCGGCATCGTCTAGTGTGTTTGACTTGTCCGAAAAGTAACAGCAGCTGCAAATAGTTTTAATGGGTTGAAGTAGATACAAATGTTTAGCATTATGAACAAGGCATTACAATGCTTAAAAATAGAAATATATAACAATATACATGGATATACATATATGCATGTATGTGTAGGTATATAAATTTATGGGATTCCACACCCTAGGTTCATATCCCCCTCAAATTTTCACATCTTAAACCAGCAAACTGAGCAAATATTTCGTAGATGTGTACTCTTAACAACATAATACGAAGACACTCTTAACAAAAAGAATACCACATCTGAAAATATGCACGCATGCAGTTGCGGAGGTGTGCATGTATGTTGAAATATTGTTATACAGACCAATATAAAACAAGTATGAATAGCATTCATTATATTTACCTGTATTTGAGATGCTTCCCAAGCACCAATTTGAAAAAAGATGTAGGCAACTCATAATGTTGAGCTTTTGCTTTATCAGTTTCCACAGCTATAGGCATATCTTCAAGAGCTGTAAAGGTGGACATCACTATGCAATCAATCAAGAACAGTATTGTATTTTAGCTTTTCACTTTAGATCACTCTCTCAAATTTAAGCATTCAGTAACAAATCTTAATACTTGATGAAAATGATGTGGCTTGATGATTCATAGAGGATGAATACTTGTAAAGGTAATTTAAGCATTCTAGGCATTCAGCATTCTCGGCACTCAGACACTTGATTTTTGTCTTCTATATTTCGCTGGACCAATATGCCGAATGTGTTTGCCATTAATGTTAAACGTGCTTTAGAATATGTTCATTGTTAATTATTTTTGACATGTTATGTAGTGATTAAAGTTATAATTAGCATTGCTTTATTTCGAATGTGCAAGTGACATGATCTAATAAAATCTATAATTACTCTAATTGGTTATTTGATGAAAATTTCATTGACATCTATTCTGTAATTTCTATGGGGCTACGCATCTTTGTCACCTAGCTATCCATGGGTCCAAAGGCATTTTGATATACTGATTACAATTCACTACCTAACTCCCCCAAAAATAGAATAAAATGAAATTAAAAAACTGATGAACAAACAGAGTTATCAAATTAAATCAAATATATGTGTATGATATGAGATATGCAATTGCATAAACCACTAAAACAACAAATTACATCAAACTGAAAAATAAATAAATCAACTCATCATGCAGAATTCAATCAAAATATCAAAATTGCATTGGTAAGTAAAAATGAACCAAATCAAAATCACCCACAATGCTTGAATTCAACAAGACAGGAAAATTGAAATTGAGTATTTGGAATGTAGTCAATTTGTAGACGGATGGAAAGATGGCAAATCAACACCCTAAGACTGAGTTCTTGAACAAGAGTTGCACAAACACAAAAGTTTGAACTCTATAGTTCGTCAAATTGATGTTCTCCGACATAAATTCAGTTAGAGTTTGGGTAGAGTTCTGCTTGGATGTTCGGTTTTGCACATTTTATCGGTTTAACTAGTTATTATTGGTTAAACTATTTAAATAACTGGTAATAAATAGAAAAATAATTTGATGTATATTGCAATAATAATAGAAATTACATAAAATTCAAACACTACAAATAAAATACTACATCCAATTCATTAAATAAAGCACTGCATCGAACAAATACTACATCGAACATTGTTTTTTTTATTTTGACGTCTTTTTTTTACTCTTGCTACAACGTTAGATTCCCGATAGAACCAAAGCAGATAACATGTGCAGAAATGTCTACATACTGATACGGATTCAACATTATCCTAGCATTGGCTGCATTTCAAAATTCGTGCTATTACTTTAGTTTTGAACTGAGTTTTGATTTTCATGTGGATTTATATTTTCAAATAGGTTCTGATTATGATTTTCATCTTGTTCGCTTTTCAATTTTAAAAACATGGGGTGAAAGAAAGACTTTTAAATTGAAATTTGGGTGAAAAGTAAATGGTAAATAAGTGAGCTATAGTGATGTTACATCTAACATAAGAGGGCTTACATCGAAAATAAGGTACCATTCACCGTCGCGAAATGGCACGTTACCGTTGGGCATGCGTCCGACGCATCGGACGAGTTGGACACCCCAACAGCCAATTCCCCCCATACAGCACCGTTGGGGGAAATTGAAAAATGATCATTGAACGTATTGACATCAACATCCCCGCTTAAATATATACGTTCACCTATTCTTCTTCCTTTCATCATCCACTCTCTTCTCTTCTCATCATAGTTGCTCTTCTACTTATATTCCGCTATGAAGATGTGCAGGATTTAGTCGTTATATCAGCTTATCTACGCAAAAAAAGAAATGATATCACACGATTCACGCGCGTCAAATTATATGGGTTTACAGTGGATGGAAGATAGACTAGATGAACATCAAGAATGATGTCAACATAATTTTTGAATTAAAAAGCTATATGCTTTCTCAAGTTGTGCGATATGTTACAAAATTATGATTTAGTTTCAATGTAAAGTATGAATATCGTAGAATCGGTTGTATAAACCATAGCTGCATCGCTCTCAAATTAACAAATGAGTGAAAGATTTCAAAGATCGAGTAGCACAATTTCAGTTTATTTTCATGCTGTTTTAAAAGTTGTACTTTAGTTGATAAAGATGCTATTAAGCCGGATGATCCTCAATTTAATGATGTATCAGAACGTATTAGAAATCTAAACTGATACTGCGTTTATTTTAGAAACTGTGTTAGTGGTATAGACGATACACACATAATGACACGCTTAACTGCAGATCGGGTTATTCCATATGTTGGATGAAAATGTTTTGCTACACAAAATGTCTTTGCAGCATGCTCATTCGGTTTATTTATGTTATGGCTGATTGAGAAGGTATTGCGCATGATAATAGAATTTTTAATGCGATTATAAATGATGAAAACTCTAACTTTACCCATCCTCCAGCATGGCAGTATTATTTAGTAGATCTCGTAAAAGTTGTCATTGCTAAAATGATTATACACAATTTTATACGAAAATTTAATAGTGGTGATCCTGATCTTGTTCTAGAAGAATACCACAATGAATATTATAATATGAGAAATACTACAAACAGAAGTGATCGAACAAGTACAACGGCACATAGACAATGAAATGACAACACTTCGCGATACCATAAAAGATAAAATTATTGCAGCAGGACTGCGCTGAAACATTGTAACTGTATCATTTTATTTGTATATTTAGATTATTGTATTTGTCTTTCTAACATTGTGGTATTTTTAATGAAATTTTGCAATCTACTTCATTTTCACTGCAATTATTTAACTCATATTACACGAAAAAACAAATAATTGATCCAAATACTCTGCTCAAATACATCACTCAAATTCTTCTTTCGCATCACCAAACACGTTTCTCTTTCAAATACCAGGTTCAAACACTTCGCTCAAACACACTTTGCTCGCATCATAAAGAAAGAACCCTAAGCCATATGTTAAAGAAAATCTTCATTTCCAAGTGGTCAAATGTTCAAACACTGACGTACGTCTTCCATCCGACGTAAGTCCTCCTACCTTGGTTGGACGTAAGAAATGCCAAACACTTGCAGTAAGGCATTTAGCATGTCCAAGAACGGGCTTACTGACTCAACTCTACTTTCACTGATGCATTATACAACAAATATATTAGTGGCAAATTCTATTCAAACGGCAAGAAATACAATACCCATACCAAAACTCTTAACAAATCATTATACATCGATTCTACTTTACCTACACCGTAAAAAATTACGTAAACACCCGTACCTTTTGATAAAATTACATTCCTTTCTTTTTTCATCATTTTTTTCTCTTTTAAAACAACGTTTTCAAATCAGCATCCAGCATAACAAATTCAAATCTATATGCTTATGTAAATTTTCTTCACTTTTAATTCATGTCAATCCTTAATTTAGGATAACTACCAATATCTATTTTAAAAATCATTATCTCGATTTTGTTGATTTGAAAGAGAGAGAGAAAGAAGAAGAAAAAGATAATAAAATTATTAACTCTTTTATTCAATTCTATTTCAAGCTTGTAGTGAAATTAATAATTAAACTATTAATATTTATTTTTGTATTTATATAACTTATGGGCTTAGTTTAATGGGTTACAAAAACAATTGTTAATGTTGTAATAAAGAATATGGACAAATTTGTCCTAAAATTAATTTTGAAAATGCAGGTGTGGATTAAATAATTTTCCGGGTTTGAATAGAATTAACCTTATATTTATCCACTGAAATTTGACTATTTTGAGGGTTAACACCGATTCTTCTTCTGTTTCAATGCTAATACAAACATGACTAAAAAAGCATATTAAAACCGTAAAAAAAAATGAAAATGAAATGGAAACTCACATAGCTTGAATTCCATAAGATTGGAAAGCTGAAGATGAGCATATGGCAAGTAGCCAAGTCGAAGGCGGCTGGAAAGAAGAAGGCGAGTCAACCTTCTGACTACTAAATCAGGCAATATATTCCGTTCAAGGGTTGCTAATGCAACTTTCACCGATGCATTGTACGGCATCTCTATCAGTTTCTCCATTGAAATTGACCGATGAAAGTTGGTTTTGAATATTTCTCTTTTCTATCTCTAATCAAAGAGGAACAGCCAACCGTCAACAGGATAATGGAGCACTGAGATTAAATTGTATGTTTGGAAGGCAAAATGCACGTGAAGGATATAATTGTGACGAAGTATAAAACAAAATCGTTTTCCCAACATATATAATCATGAACAGTAAAAGTTGACATAGATTAGCTACAAATGAATTCATCTGAAAATTATAATTATGTGAAGTTGGCTTAAATAAGAGGGGAAATTAGGGTTTACCTTCTGAGAGCTGAGGTAAATTGTCGTCTTGTTTACCATTAAAGTTTTGCGGGTGTCCAGCAAAAAATATCAAGCTCACTCATCAGATTGTTGCGGTTAGAATAACCATTTTAGGGTGCGTTTGAAAGGTTGCAAAAAATATAGTAGAACAGACGGCAATAGTAAAATCTATAAAATGGTCCCAACACCCGTATCTGTAGCTAGCATGTGCAATCCCTGGACCTACACCCCCACTATTATGGCATCTCTCAGCCCGTAATCTGGGTTGGGGGGTTGGGGCCCCAGTGGCCAGGTGCTTATTTAATGGGCGTCTGACAATCAGGCGTCCATTTTGTGGGCGCCTGAACTAAGACATCCATAAAATGGACACCGCCTTCCATCCCTCTCACTTCTCTCTCAATTTTTTCCGTTCAATTTTTTTTTAAAATTAAAAAATTTAAACGAAATGTCGCCGCGTCCAACCAAAATCGTCCGAAGAACAGTTCACAGACATCCAGCAAAGCAAGCTGGACCATTACACGTTCCGCCACCACCTGGAGTTTCACCAGACGATCTACGTGTTCCACATGAGCTGCCAGATGGTTATCGGCATAGAGCCGAAACCGTTTTGACGACCATACAGGTATAAATTTCAAATTACTATAACTTGTTATTTTAATATGTACATTACATACTCATATTAAATAACCATTACTGTATCAAAAATTGTTAATTCATAAATTATCTATAGGACCATTACATTCACTGTCGGGGTAGTTGGGCTAAGTGCATTACCCAGTTTTATGACCATCTTCCCGATCCTATTATTGAGAGGCTACAGGCTAGTCCTTTTGGTCTATTTTTGTCGATTAGACCTGTTCAGTCCTTTGATCGACCTCTCATTCAGGCATTAGCTGAGAGGTGGTGGTCCACCACGCATACGTTTCATTTTTCAGATTTTGAGTTTGGTATCACCCCGGTTGATTTATACATGTTTACTGAGATTGAGAGTGGACGACATGGTCTTCGACCTTTTCCATTTGATGATTTATACGAGTCGTCCAATTTGTTTACAGTTTTTTTACCACTGATAGATGTTACCTGCGTAACTAGTAGTTCTGTTAAGTTGACTTACTTGCAGCAGTACATCACCAGTTATATAGCTAGAGCCGATATGATGGATGCGGTTACTAGAACATTTTTGTTGTACCTATTTGGTTCGACCTTTTTTTCGAGCCAAAAAGGTACGGTTAGACTATGCTATTTAGCATCTCTTACCAGATTAGACCAGCTACATACTATTGACTGGGGCACAAGGATATTAGGCACCCTATATACCGCTCTAGATTCATTTGCGCTTGGCGATGTCAGACAGATGTATGCTTTTTGGTATATGTTGTCGTTATGGTACTACGAGTACACGGCAAACAAGCATCCCTGCATCCAGGACACGGCTAGTCAGGCTGCTGAGCATTACTTCTCTAGGATGAGACGATGGGAGACTATGCAGTACGTACATCATGTCCCCTTAGGTGTACGGCATGACTTGATGGAGGCTAGGTCACAGCTTGATATGCGTAGTCGAGGTAACATCATTCGGACTCCTTGGGCCTCACATTGGACTCATCTAGCAGATGCAGGTCTTCTGGTGGACGACCATCCCTTGATGGTTGCGTATTCACTATCTAGACGTAGGGTTGCTTTGCATACACCTGCATTTATGCCTATGTGGTATTTGGGAGAGAGATGTGCTTATCAGATTACGGGTGATCGTCGTATACCATATGATCCTTTATCTTGTGAGGACATGTTTGGTAGACATAGTTTAACGACCCGATATTTTCAACCATTCGCATCCATTATAAGTGTATATGTAGACACTCATGCCGGAATTGAATTGCTCAAAATACCGCGTTGTAAATAAAAATTTGGCAAATCTCATAATATACAGTAAATAAAAATCACAGATCACAGACACAGAGTAATAATAATGCAGCGGAAGTAAAAGAGATAGTAGTTCATGAAGCTACTATATAAATATATCAGAGTTACATAAGATACAACAGAAGAAACAAAGTACAACAGAAGTTTCAATATGATAACCAAGTACAAGATGAATAGAACAACCGAACTGAAATAGATAAGACTACATAAGCAGATAATCTCCAACGATTCAAATCTCCATAAGTGGAATCCAAATTTGTGAATAACTCAGGCTGACCCGAGCGTAAATAAAAAGACAAACACTCGAGTCAAGACATACATACTTATACAATGTAAACCAACTCAAGTGAACTGTAGTAAAAGTACAGGTAACTTAGAAGATGCTTGGGACCGCCCATCCTCTAAGGATCCGTTAAACTATTTACTATGTAGTAATATACGCTATATACAGTAGTGTTTAATCAGTAAAGTATAATCATATAGAAAATAGCGTTAAGGGGATGGTGAACCTTAACGCGATCGGATCTTTAAAACCAAAATCGTAGTGGGCTCGATATAAGGAGATGACACGGCACGCGAGGCAATGCCAGAGTGGATACACCGTTTGCACTCCCGGACCGGTGGTGACGGCAAGCCAGCAGCTTCCGCCCACCTCGAACAATACCCCCCAATTAAAGTGGCGCCACATATCGAATCACAAAAGTAATAAAATGGTTTCCGATGGAGCATGCTCGATGAAAGGGTGCGACCCTTTGTGTAGCCCGGTATAGCTCCTGTTTTAGTCATTTATGCCAAGCCAACTCACGGGAGTTGGGTCCACGTAATATACCTCGAGAACGTCGCCACCATCCTACTTCATTCTGGAATCTCCATCGCGTACACAGTTGTTAAAGTGGTTTTCGGTATTGGCCGGCTATAAGACAATATCTGATCCCGGTCTCTTTAACAACCAATCGTTATTATAACCCGTAGTAATAACTTTAAAACAATATTTTGTACTTCAAAAATAAAATGTCATTTCAACCCAAACCTTTATCAAAATAAGGATTAAATCATTTCCAAACCATTTCAATATATCATCATACCATATCTTTCAATTCAAATATTTATCAAAATAAATATCAAGTCATTTCTAACCATTTCAATATTTTAAATTATCATATCCTTTAAAAACTTCCTTTCAAATCATTTTAATACATCAAAATATCATAACCTTTCAAAGCTTCATTTTTCAAATCATTTAATATCAAAATATCATATCTTTCAAAACTTCGTTTCAAATCATTTTAATATATCAAAATATCATATCTTTCAGTACCACATTTCAAATCATTTTAATATATCAAAATATCATATCTTTTCGAAACCACATTTCAAATCAGTATTCATTTTATTCAATTTAAAATACCATTTCAATTCATATTTCAAAACAATTTATATTCCAAAAAAAATCATTTTTAATCGAAGTTATTATGTTAAAAATTAAATTATTAAATTTTCAAAATTTTCAACTTCCAAAGTTCATTTATTCACTTACGTTTATCAAAACAGTGAAATTCCACTTTTCGCAGCATTTAGAAAACGCTACGGAAAGTTACATTCAAAACAGTTCAATTTAACAAAAGACAACATTTTAAAATGTTGTAATAGGGTTTACTTAAATTCCAAATAAACTTAGTAAAATTCAAAAATTATAGCACTTACAAAATTGCTATAATAGTTTTTAATTCAATTTAGCTTTTTAGTTCATTATCATCAACTACAGCATTTACAAATACTGTAATATCATTTACATTGTAATTAATAGCATTTCAAAAATGCAGTCAATTAACTCCAAATATTCAATATAATTTATCAACCAATTATATTTTTATTTAAAACATTTTTAACTCATAAAATCATACATTTTCACATTTATAAACATCATTTAATTTTCCTCAAGTTCATGATTTTATAAAGTTAAATTTCCATTCAAAAATCAAGATTCAATAATAATTCACTTATTAAATTGTAATGTTCAATTTTAAATTCCTTACATTAAATTTCAACTTAACACTTAAGTTCAAATTCTCAAATATAACTTAGCTTTATTTTTATTTGCTTAACTAAAAGTTCACTTTTAAGTCAATTTCATAAATTTCCAACTTTAGTTATATTTCAAAATTTCAACTTAAATATTCATTCATTTCACATTCAACTTTATCAAAAATCATTAATATGATATAAAATCACTTTAAATTAATTTAAATTCAAAATATCATAAATTTATCATATTTTCAAAGTTAATTTAAATTCCATTAAAAATCAAATCAAAATTTCCAAAATAACTTACATTCATATTTTCTAACTTTTCCATAATTTATTTAACTTATAGATTTCCAGAAAATAAATAATACTTTACAAAAGTTATATTTTTATTAAATTTCAAATCAAATATTATAATAATTAAATTTCTAAAATATTTTAAATTTTTTAGAAAAACATATTTTAACTACGGGCCTGTATATAATTTTCTACGCTAGGTAAAGTGATACGGGTAATATATCATTTCAACCTGTAATTTACAAAGAAAATTAGGGTTTTATCATTTCAAACCCGTGATCCCAAGTTAAAATAAATTAAACAAAAAACTGTTCAAGCCTATCATTTCATCCCATAACGATTTTTCCCTATTCTAAAGTCTGTTCGGGTATGTATCATTTCAACCCATAGTGATTCTAATTTACAGGGAGCTTGCAATGTGATAAACTGATAAAATATACAGAATAGCATGAAATAACAGTAACATATGATATAACAGGTGTAATAACATGTGTGAACATCATATGATAATAATATAAGCAGTTATAACATGTTAATATAGTTCTACAGATTCGCAGGGTGTCAATTTACTACTTATATAAGTACATAATGTCTGGTGAGAAATACTCACTTTTTTGGTGCTGGAGATTGCAATACAAATGACACAACGGATCCCGAAGGCACGATGACACAACAATAGGCTCAAGTGGGAAGAGACCCAAGCTTAGAACTTGTGTTACAACCCAAAACAAAACAAAATATAACACATGAATTTCTAATACAAAACAACATTGAAACAGATTGAAATAAAAGCAACAATGAACAAGATGATTTTACCATGCCTCAATCGCTTCAATGCTTGGCCTAAGGGACTCTTTAGCTTGGCCATAATGATGTTTTGGCTCAGGTATGACATCATATAGGTCAGGTTTGGACTCGGAAAGGCATGGCTACAATGGAAATGAGAAGGGGTATGGTAAGTTATAAGGCAAAGAATGCTAAAGGTCAAGGCAAAGTGGTTTTGGTACAGCATAGGCTCGACCTATGGTCATGTTTGGGTTCGGCCTTCATTGCTACAGGTCTGGTCATGTCAGGTATAGGTCTGGAACTGATGTCAGAGGTGATATGATGGCTGGAGGTGGTGGCTATGAGGTGGCCAAGGCAAGGTATGGAAGGGTAGTGATGAAACATGAGTTCTGCTAGCATGTTTGTGGAGTTTTTGTGCAAAGTTTGTGGTGATGCTTCATCCAATGGTCATGGCCTGGATTTTTTTTGTCAGAGGAGGGGCTGAGGGCTGCTGTAGATGGAGGAGGTGATGGTGGAGCAAATAGGTACAACCAAGGTGGTGTATGAAGGTGGTGAAACAACTAGGCTAGGCCAGGCAATGTTTTAAGGGATTTTGCATAGTTTTTGTGGAGATTGGATCATTGGATGGTCAAAGCACTTTTAGGTTAGAGGAGGGGAATGGTTTGGCCGTGGATTGTGTGGGGAAGAAGTGGTGGTGGTCGGTGGTCGGTGGTGGTGATTGTGAGGCTATGACCGAGCAAAACATGGAAGAATCAAAGCAAATTCAAGTGAAAACATGGAAAAAAGAGGAAGAAAAGTGAGCAAAGAAGAAGTCATTTCTTATTTTTCTTTGCTCAGATCTGAAATGGATGTGTATTATTGATGGAATGAGAAAATTTCACGTGAATAAGAAAAAGAAAAGGAATGGCTACAATAAATTGATGCATTGATTGTAAAAGAAACGGTGAAACGACTTTACGTTTCTTAGCTTTTAAAACCTTCCATACTTCCTTTTCTTTTAAATCAAGTAAAACAAAATAACTTCAACAAGTACATCTAAAACCGAAACAAAGTGGAAAAAAATAAAAATATATAATTAAATTTAAAGAAAATATAAAAAGAATTAAGGAAATTGCTTAAAAATTGAAAATAGGGTTCAAAAATTACAATTAAAACATCAATGGCTTTGGAAAAGTATCTACTTCATTTTAAAAATATTCTAAAGCAAAATTTTGAAATAAAATAATTTATTTATCATTTCTAAAATAAAATAAAGAATGAAATTGGAGAAAAATAGAAAAGAACTAAAGAAAATGTTTAAAAATTGAAAACAGGGCATGGAAATTACAAGAAAAATACTACTAGCTCTAGAAAAATTCCTACCTCACTTCAAAAATATTAAAAGACAAAAACATACATAAAATAACATATCAATACATATTACAATAAAATATGAAAAAGAAAAATAAAATTTATACCATTTAAAATAACAAAATTGCAGAATAAACGAATTGCACTCAATATTGAAATATACATAACTTTCACAATTTAAATTCGTTTCCAACGAAACAAAAAGCAGTGTTCCTAAAATTTTATGTAATTTGAAAATAAAAGAATAAATTTAAATTTTCAAACTTTTAAAATTTTAAAATAAAAGTTAAAATTTGACTATTTTGACCAAAAACTCGCTTTTTGGAAAATATTCTTTTTAGTCATGCTTTGGAATGATAATTCATATCAAAACTAAAGTTTATTATTCAAAATAAATTAAATAAGTTTTTAAATCAAAATTTTAATTAAAATAATTAAAATATAAAAAAAATCACAAAATACAGGGTTGTTACACATAGGGTGATCGGCGATCAATACTTACATGCTCTACGACAGGTTGGATGGGTGGATGGTAGTACTTTGTTCATCGATGGGGATTATGATGCTTATTGGGTTAGAGTAGCACCCCGTAGATTCATCGTACCAGATTATGTTCGTGGGGTCAACTCTGATCATGTAGGACCTCATCTGGCAGCCGGTAGAGTTCAGGTACCGCAGGTTTCATTTGACCCAATTCCATCACAGTTCTCACAGACTCCCATGCAGTTGGAGCCTGATACTACTTTTAGAGCATATGACGTGACAGGTACTTTGATTGAGCAGCCTTTAGTCTTTCCAGATCACCTCGACTATCCTGGTGTGCCTTCAGTCGGGTTATATCCTCCGTGTGAGGTACGTTTATTGTTTATTATCATTTTTCCTTTATTTTCTGCTTGGTCTCTTACTATGTAAAATATCATCTTTATGTAGTATGCTGCTATATTGGACCAGGCCAGAGTTTCACTTGGTGTATTTCGCGATATGACTCTTGCACATACACACACCATGCATGATATGTACATGCAGCATACACAGATGCTAGAGGCCCAGATTGATCAGCTATCAGCTAGACTTGCTGTATATGAGCCTTTCAGATCACAAGGCGGAGGTGATGCTGGTCCTAGTGGGTATGATGCTGGTGGTTTAGATGAGGACGAGGGGGATGATGGTGATGGGGATGACGATGACGACGATGGAGATGATGATGGTGGTGATAGCGATGATGATGGTGATGGAGATGATGACGATGACGATGACGATGACGGAGATGGTGATGATGATGGTGATGATGCTGACGACGACGACATTGCATCCCTTTAGCTGTATACCTTTTAGTTTATGCGTAGTAGACGTTTTATTATATATTGCAGTTCCTATAGCTTATGTACTTATGTCATTGTTTGATTATACTGTGTATTCTTTATGTTTATATACTTTCACTTTCTTGGATTTTGGATTATAATGCTCGAGTATACTGTGAATTCTATATGTCTATGTATACTGTGAATTATACATGTTGGTGTATAATGTGAATTGTATATGTCTGTTTAACTATGAATTATATATGTTGGTGTACAATGTGAATTCTATATGTTTGTGTATAGTTATAAACACTAACTAGTTACATATAAACATACAAAAAAACCAATAGTGATAGTAGATAGAAAACTTATAAAAACCTACCCGTGACATAAAAAAACTACTAGTGAGGCACACGAACATAGAACACTGATAAAAAAACGACAGAGTAATAATAGACCACAAATATGAAGAAACTAGACGTGACGATTAAATTGCAACTCCTGTATAGAAAGTCTAAGACATCTTATCTCCTATTCTAGTTCGTTTTCATAGGTTATGCCCCTTGGACATAAAGGATCATCCAACCATTCCGCGTAATTGCAACCATTTGGCAAGAATTGACATAGTTGGATTCGACGACCAATATTTTCTCCATCCGCACGTACTACAACTTCAACTTCATACCCGCATTGACAACAAACTAGGTGCGATTCAACTTCTTGTTCAGTGGGAGGTTGAACTACTTGATCCTGGTTCTCAGGTTGCTCATATGCCATACGAACAACATGTTGTTCGTATGGCGGTTCAACCACTTCCTGAAGTCTCAGCTGCTCAAGGTTTTGAAACTGACCGCGGACATCTTCATAGCGTTGTTCTTGATAATCGATAAGCCAATCCTCATCAGTATATGGACTTTCCGTAGGCACGTAACTTGCATCTAAACCGATAGAAGAAGGCCAAGAAGACATTGCGTTGAAGAATTTATTGTTGTGAGTGGGGAAGAAGCTGATTATGATTGATGAATAAGTAAGCCAGAAAGAGAATATATAAACAAACATTACACTTGTGCTACCACTACTTTTTGATTTGACAACATACAATACACAAGGGCATATATAAACAAACATACACATAGGCATTAGCTTTGACAACAACCACAGCATTATCATTTGAAAAGACAATTCAGAAAGCTCTCGACACATTAACGAATGTTACATAACCAACTAGCAATACTGTTATCTTAAGGCCATACAAATCTTTCTAGCCAGTTTTGACGTATGAAGTACGCATCATGGGCTAAGAAGGGTGTGCGATATTTTAAATTGTATCGACCGTCATAAATCGAACGTGTAGCCTCAAACACATTTACCAATATTACCTCATTAATAATCTCTGTATAACGCGTGCATGCCCTAGTAAAGTTTATGTATGCAGTTTTGACCTCTTAAGCCGTACGTCTGACTTGATAGCCCATGTCGTTGTTGTAGAGTTCAGCTAGAGTGTTTCAAAAATTAATTACCATTGACTCCTGATTATCGCACATCTCATCGGCTTGAATGTAGTACTGCATAAGCAACTTCAATTCATGAGACGTAAATGTCATGTTGGACAATGTAGTTTTAATAATATTAGGTTTTAAAATGATTTAAACATATAACGATTTGTGAATTTATATAATGGATGTTCCTTCTCTCCTCTCAACAAAGCAGAGAATCTTGACCGAAAAATGAACGTGGCTACAGTACGTGATTTGACCGCACACTGACACACCTTCTCTCCACTCAACAAAGTAGAGAATCTTGGGCGGCAAATGAACGTGGCTACAGTACTTGATTTGACCACACACTAATCAACCTTCTCTCCACTCATCATAGCAGAAATTCTTGACCGGCAAATAAACGCGGCTATGGTACGTGATTTGACCGCACACTGACCCCCCTTCTCTCCACTCAACATAGCAGATATTCTTGATCGGCAAATGAACGTGGGTACAGTACGTGATTTGACCGTACACTGACCCCCCCTTCTCTCCACTCAACAAAGCAGAGATTCTTGACCGACAAATTAACATGGCTACGATACGTGATGGTGACCACAAACCGACCCCCTCCTCTCCACTCAAGAATTAGTCATATATATAACCATATGGATGTCATACTTGTTCACCACAATTTACTCTAACAAAACATTCAAATATCAAACAACTATCCTCAAATATCAAACAATGTCTGGAAGTTTACTAAAAGTTATATTGCTATGCGACAGTGACTCGGAAGAAGAAGCGTATGCGTTAGCGCATCAACAAGAGGAGGAGGAACTGATGGAGATATACCGTGAAACATACGGATCAACTTCTGAAAAACATGGTGGTTCCATCGTGGGTCGGAAATATATCAACCGTAACCAGCAAGCATTTCAAAAAACACTTATGCAAGATTACTTCGCTCGTGATCCAACTTACAGTCCAAAGATGTTTAGACGACGATTCAGAACGAGTCATCCATTATTTATAAAAATTCTTGAAAGCATTCAGCAGAATAATAATTATTTTGTTTTTAAGCAGGACGCTGCAAAAAAAACAAGGTTTGAGTGGCCATCAAAAGATGACCTCAATTTTGAGGATGTTAGCATACGGTACACCCGCCGATGCCCTTGACGACGCATATCGTATTGCAAAGAGTACAGCATTGGAAAAGCTAGATCACTTCTGTCAGTCAGTTGTGGACATTTATGGGACAGAATATCTTCGTTCTCCAAACGAGGCAGATGTAACGCGCTTGCGTGAAATGCATGAAAGCAAGGGCTGGCCTGGAATGCTTGGAAGTCTAGATTGTATGCATTGGGAGTGGAAGAACTGTCCAAAATCTTTTCATGGAGCATATAACGGCAAAGAAAAAAAACCAACTATCATCTTAGAAGCAGTTGTCTCTCATGATTTGTGGATTTGGCATGCTTTCTTTGGAATGCCAGGTTCTCTTAATGACTTAAACATTATCGAACGATCTCATTTGTTTAATGATTTGGCGCAAGGTAAGTCAACTCCCGTATCATTTACTCTTGGTCATAACACATATGAGCATGGATACTATTTAGGAGATGGAATTTATCCCAAGTGGAGTACGATTGTAAAGACATTTGCAAACCCAATGACGGCAAAACAGAAATAATTTGCTGCAATGCAGGAAGGACAAAGGAAGGACGTAGAAAGGGCGTTTGGGGTCCTTCAAGCAAGGTTTGCAATAGTCAACAATCCATGTAGATTATGAAAGAGATCAAAAATGGCTACAATTATGTTCTGTTGTATAATTCTGTATAACATGATCATTGAAGATGAACGCGGTATGGATTATCCTGATTTCGAATATGAGGGGGCAAGACAACCCCCCGAGTTGTGTCGCACAACCACGTTACGAAATGAAGGACAATACGCAATTCATCACGATCATCATGAAGTATATCGTAATGCAGCTATTCATAATAGACTCCAAAGGGATTTAATGGAGCATATTTGAAATTCTCATGGAAATCAGTAGTTGGAGATGGTGGATCTTTGTTTAATTACATATGTTTGCCTTTTTTATTTCTGTAACGAAGTGTAGAATGCTTCGATTTTTATGTTTGTAATATCATTTATATTTGATGAAGTAAATCTATATCGATATCTACATAATGCGTCGAAAAAATGATATACCATTGAATATTGTAAAACTGAAAATAGCACTTGATTGCAAATATGAACTGAAGGTACATGGATATTTAAACTGCAATAACTAAAAATATCACATTAATACATCAACTACATATGTTTTGTTCCAGATCTACTCTCAACAATGCGTTATTTGTACTCCATCCAATATTGCATTGTAATTAGGTCCATTCCGGTGACATCTTTTTCCATTACTAAGGTCTCTTGGCGTTGCCGCTCTAGCTCAAAGCGGCCCTTCTCAATCTCAGTCAATTCTTTTAACACGGCAAGCTTTTCTGCACTTCCTTTTTGACGTTCTGCATTTTCTCTTGCATGTTTTTCATGCATTAGGGCTAAACGAGAATCGATTTGAGATTGAACAGCAATTTCTTCTTAGCTGCTCGTTGCCCCATCGGTCTAGCATCTTCATCAAATGCGGGTACTGTTTCTTCGTCTTCGTTATCTGGGCATACATTTGAGTCCATATGAGAAGAATTGCCTGGGCTAGAATTGTAATTAGATCTACTTGTTTTTTTCTTCCCCTTCGACTTCGTCTGGACATCTCTTAAGCTTTTTGCGGTGTTTGAGCTCCATTTTTGTTGACTAACAAGCAAGTCATAGCAGTTTGCAAACTGATAGTAGTGGGGTTTCTTTGTACCATTTTCTCTTGGAAATAATTTCAAGAATTGATCGTTCGTCATTCTCTTCTATAAAAACAGAAACACAAAATCATATATTAACAAAGTGATAAGAAATGAATGTAAATTAAAAATCATATTTTACAAAACGCTACCAATTCAGCTTCGCCACCCATTCCACTTGGATTTGCTGTTCTTATTTTGTGGATCTGCGACTCGTAGAATTGTGTTTGTCGATTAATCTTTCTAAAACGACCGTGATTGCAGACATTGACCTCGTCTTTTCAACATGTTTTTTATTGTATGCAGTCGTGACTTTTACCCAAAATGCCTCTCCACTTTGGTCGTTCCCTATTACCGAGTCGTTAAAAAAATGACAGTAAATATAACACAAATCCTTATTTTCATCACCAGACCATGGAGCAGAAGAATGGAACGATAGAGGGGGGGCGGTTTGGGGATGAGCATTTTGAAAGGGTTGAAAATCTAAATCTCATCTATACATATTCATCGCTTGGCATATGATTGAAACGGATGAGACATACTTTCAATATTAAAGAATTGAGAATAGAATTGTAATAGAAGAAGAGATGTGTGTATTACAATCTGAATATTATTCCGATATATGTAATGAAATCATAAATATGATCGTTTATAGCCGTTGTAATTTTAAATATGACCGTTTTTAGCCGTTGGGGCAAAAATATGACCGTTTTTAGCTGGTGGAATTCAAATGCAGGGGCCGGTTATAGCCGTTGGAAGACGATGGGTCGGGACTGGGAGGGGGGCTTGGGCGCCCATTTAATCGGCGCCCATTAAATGGGCGCCCAAGCCCAGTTCAGGATCCTGAATTGGATCTTGAACATTCAGCTTAATTTTTGCCCTTAATCGAACGAATGGAGATTTTTTTCCGCCCAATTCAGCGTTGAATTGCACCATCGGAGATGCCCTTATGCCATATCAGAAACATACCACGTTAAAATTGCATTTGTTGGGACAAATGGTATTCCTTGTCCATAAACATGTGTGTGCTTTTCGTTTGTTCGGGGGGGGGGGGGGGGGCGGGCTACAGATGACCTTAGGATAAAAGAAAGCTTGGCAGAGATTTGCGTGCGGCTTATTCCATTGACGCGGCATTTTCCTTCTTTTCCACCTTAGCAATTTAAGAAAATAACACGCACTCCAGTTTTTTCCAAAATCGTCCCTAGTTTTATTTACAGGAAATTATTTTCAAGGACAAAATTTCACATCTTTTTAGCCTCAAGGACAGACCTTCAATATTTATCCTGAAGGACAAGTTTCTGTAGGTATCAGTTTTTAGTTGTTGATAACAGTTTTTAGATATCAGTTTGTAGTTATCGGTAGCAGTTTTTAGGTATCATTTTTTGCTCGGTAGCGGTTTTGTTGTCCTTATGAATAATTTTGAAAAATGTTTGTCCTTATGAATAATTTTTATAAGAATGTTATTGTGGTAAAAATATTGAGGTCGTGTCCTTGAGTCAAAAAATATACAAATCTTTGTACTTTAAATTAATTCCCTCTTTTATTTAACCCTTCATTTTCCTATTTTATCAGCAGTAAAATCATTTTTTCTCAAAAAAATCATCTTTCATAAAACCTCACAAACCAAACAACAAAAATTCTTCAATTTTCGATTCTAGTAGAGAGAAGTCGGATCTAAACATAAACATAGTATTTTCCACTTCAATTTAACGTTTTTAAGTTATTTTCGTCTCAACGTTTGCTTTTATTTTCGTATTCTTTAAAAAAAACTAATTTGATACACAATGTTTGAGGGGAGCGTGGTTGCTGGCTCCTTCAAGTGAAAACGTAGCGAGGTTACGTAAGTAACCACGTTCACACAAGGCGAAATAAGTGAGATAATGGAACGACCCATAATTTTGCCGCTTTTTAAATAGAATATTTAGTTGATTTTTAACATAAAATGATAACATATACACTCTCTATCAATATGTATCGTCTAAAAGCAAACATCAAATCATAATAAATTAAAGATATGATTTGACATATAATAAAGCAAGATTTGATATATGATTTGATAATATATTAATTAATAATAAAGAATTAATTTATATATAAATATTAGATATGACCTTTGATTAATACTAAACATTTAATGTTTAAAATAAAATATTTGATTTGACCTTTATAAAGATAAGATGTGACAAGTTATAATATTTATTATAAAGAAGTGATTTGATATATACTTTTTGATGACATGACATAAAGCAAGTTTGATTTGACATTTTTATATAAAAAATTTGATGTGACGTAAAGTAAGAATTAATATGCATTTGATGTGTTACAATATTTATAATAAAGATTTGATTTGATTTGTGTTATGATTTGCAAAATAAAGATATACATCGTCCGCTTTTGTAGTTCACCGTCATGAATTACAGTTTTGAAAAAAAATTATCGAAGATTTGTTGAATGATATAAATATAATTTTATAGTCTTAATAAACTTGTTTTAATCATTTACAAATAATAAGAAACTTATTTTTAAGTTTTGTTTACATGAATAGATAGCATAAATAAAAATAGTAAATATGACCGTGAATATAATTTCAGATTTACGACCGATGACCAAACGGAAGTTGTTTTCAATGTCATTGCAACTTTCTTGCTATTTACGGATGTTCTGTTTCTCCTACCATCTCCTGAGGACATCAAGTTTAGTTACAATCTCAAACGACAAACATAGAGCCTTTCTCACACTTTCCACAAGCCTATGCCCAACTGTCAAGTCCTAAATGGCGTTTGAAACAGGCTGATCGTCTTTAAGCACGAATGGTTCTACATTCGTTATCCACCTGGCTTCGTGAGGCGATGGTTGGAAGGATGTAATTGTTGTCTTTACTTTATTCTTAAATTCTTTAGTCCAAGTCATATCTCGGACTAACCAATATTTTGAAAATTTACAAATGTCCATCCATGCCAATAAGGTGGTAGTTTCTCAAGGGTGGTTTCTACAATCCAGGCCATCCCAGTTGAGCATAGGGACATCAGATCCCTTGTAACCGATGAATGGTTGTCCCTTTTTGGGCTGTTAGAAGAAGGCTGCAGCATCGATCTTCCAGGAATTGCTACACCACCAAGAAATGTAGCTGAACAAGAAGGCAGCGCTAATAGACCTATCATGCCCTAAGTTGAGGGGGCTCAGGACGACGCTGAAGAGGGTGAAGTTAGAGGTGATGAAACTAGAAAGCCTGGTGATGCTAATGCAGGTCCGGGCAATGCGTCTGTGATCGAACTATCAGAAGGCACACAATCTCACATGCCAACAAGGAGAGGAAAAAAAGCTGCATATAAACTCCATATGAGAAAAACTGCTAAAGAGCCTAAGTTTATCATCCCCTCCATTGAAGAAAAGTCTTCCTCTCAACATTTAGAAAGCTCAATGAAAGGATTCTTGAATCTCCCGATCTCTAATGATATCATGACTTATGACTTTTCCAACATTAGTGTTGGAGGGCTCAATTCTCCCACCAGAAGTGGCGACAACATTCCTCATACTAGTAAAGGGGAAAAAACTCTCATGAGCAAGGCTACAATAACCAGACCGTCGGAGGATTAGGACACTCACAACCACTCTCACTTCACTGCACAATTTTCGTCTACCTTTCATTTGTTGGTCACCGATACACTCTTGTTTGGTTTGTAGGTGCTATGTCTCAATCATGCGCTTCGATCATTTAAGGGGCTTCTCAACACAATACGAATCTAGTTGCAGTTCAGATTCACATAGGCGTCGAGAGAGAAATGATAGCCAGGAAAGAAGTATTTGTTCGAGGGAGTCTTCATCTTCTAAACATAAATCTCAATCTCAATTGTCTCATCAATAAGTTTAGCAAATCTTCTTATACATAGCGACGATCGGACTTCTTTCCATGCTCCTCAAATTTCTATGCTACATAAGCAGTATTATGGTTCATTTGGTTCCAAATAGTCCCACGATTGTGGTCGAGCAAGCGCCAATTTTCACTTATAATCTGACTTTGCCTATTGCTACTCTTGAGGCTTCCATAGCAGAGAAATTGACCGAACTTAAGGTCAATTTTCCAAAAAAATTCTTCAATGGGCTTAAGTTCCTTCTTTCCATACATATAATTCTGGGGAGTGCTAAAGCAAGTATCTTTGCATGCGTTGCTGTTGTTTTTCTATAGCATGAAACATTCTATCATTTAGCCAAAATATCTCTGAGGTGTCTATCGAGAGACAATATGCAGTCGGTCATCTCAAGCTAGATGCATCCATGACAAAGACATAATTAAACATCAAGACAATAAGATCTTAGAGTTGATAGTAAAGCTTATCCGCTACAGAAAAAAGGCCAAAGAAACATCTAGGTCAGTTAGTCGTCTAGAAGTGGCTCACAAAAAGGAGCTGATGCCGCCCTCAATAGCAGCGGTGTGCTTGCTTTAGAAAAAATACACCACAAAAAGAGAAAACATTCTAGTCGTCTCATTGAGGAACTCAAAGAACTCCTTAAAAAGAGAAGGAAGGGATTCTAGAAGCTTAGGAGGAGTCGCAAAAATATTGCGATGAGGTCGTCAAAATCCAGAGACTTAAAATTAAACTTGACGAGCAACTTGCTCAAATTGAAGTCCTCAAGAAGGAGGCACGAGAAGCGAGCTGTAACAAGGTTAGGAAGCAGATCGAAGCCCAGTTAGAAAATGCCAAAAAAACCGGTAGAAATGAGATTAAGGACATGTTTGATCCTCTGATCGTTGAACTTAATGCTAAAGTTTTAATTTGTCGTGACCTGAGTTTTTTGAGAGAGGGCTATCTTGAATCGCTCGCCGAGCCTTCGGCATATATTGTTGAAATGAAGAAGAAAGCCCTTGATGAAGTTGATTTAGATGAAGAGAAGCTGGTACGAGAGATTCTTCATGGGGATGAACCTTTAGACCTTGCTATTGCGGGGCTCCAATACTTCGATATTTTAGCACCCTCCGGTAGAGGGAAAAACATTGCTACGTCTTTGGTGTCCGATCCCTAAGGTCCTCATTCACTTTAAACAGCTGAAGCATCAGTTTTACTTGGCCCGAGACAGGATCTGAGCTATAATCCTGACAGACTTGCTTATCAATCAAAGGTGCTGACTCCTATTTTAGAGGGGAGCACTCCAGCGACAACTGAAAGTCAATCGAACGCAGGTATCTTGCTTGATTCACTATTGTTTAAGAGATTTCGTTCCTCATGCCCAATAATCATGGCATATTTTCTTGTTTTTGCGAATCTGTAGGTCTTCTGGGTCCTAGTCAAACACCAATATGTGGTGCCATCATGAAGCAACAATTTATATCTTTTGAGATTCTGACAGCTATAGACATTCTAAGGCATGACACTCAAGGTATCGGATCATTTGATGATGAAAAATTTAACGACCAGTCACTTCCTGATGAATCAGATGACGTCGTGATTACTGGTGCCTCTGAACATACCAATGAGCTCAGCCTGAAGGAGTGCATCAAAAGAAAGGAGTTTTTGAAGAAAAAAATCTAAGGCTAAACAAGATGATGTGGACATCGACAATCCAAATATCATCCTACTGAATGTCATTCCACCTGGCGGTTCATTTCGCAAAGAACTCCCTCCAACCTCAGAAAGCTTTCCTACCAAGGGCGATAAATGATCGAAAAGAAAAATAGGAAAAAGCTAAGGTGGTGCTACTCCCAAAAAATCCAAAAGAGAAAAAGAGCAAAAGAAATAGCAGTCTCTTCAGCTTAGTTTGTACATAGCTTGTATAACTGCTTTTCTCTTTTTTTGGTCGTGACTATGTGGGTATGGCTCCTGCTTTTGAATAAACCTGTACTATAATTTCCAAGTTTAATGTGTAAATAAAAAAGTTCTTTATTTTCTATCGAACTCTTATGTGGATTTTGTTTAAAAAGTGGATCTATTACTTTCCCATTCAATGCACTAGTAATTCATTCTTGCTGATTCGGTTGATAATCCATTAATTTTATCCCAAGGCTTCATGTAGTCATGACATTGAGTCGTACCAAACACCGGGCTTGAGCCCAAATAAAACGCTGTCGGACTCAGCGGTTTGAGTGATTATACTCCTTCCCTCGATCTTGGGTTAGTGAAGTTAGATAATGGATGGTCGAACTCCATCCTTCTCAAGTTTATATTCGTCTAATAAGTTTCAAGTCGAAGTTAATGGAGTAGTGAGTGGCCAAACCGCACTCATCTATTTGTTCATACTCATATCCACACTCTGGGGATAGGACTTTGTTGGTAGGCGATTTGATCGCACCTCATTCGTGTTTATACTCCAGACCATATTCTAGGGACTTAGAGTTATTTTACAAAATAGTTGGACCGTACTTTTTCTTAATTGATTGATTTCCCATCAAATCTTGGATTTAACTTAGTGAGCGATTGGTCGTATCATGATCGATTTTAATTAATGTCTATCTCATCAATTGGTAGAATTAACTTGATTATCGGATGGTCGAGTCACTTCCATTCCTCATTAGGTATTCCATCCATCGGGCTGCGAGTGAGAATCATCAAATGAACGGTCGGCCCATACTTATTTTGTTTAGTTCAATCGTGAACTTATGTAATTAGCTGGCTTCAAACTATGGGAACCTACTCAGACAGGTCAATATTAGTTAGTCGGGTATCGTAACTAATATATAATGCTACAGAAATCACAAATATGAAGGAAATTTCAAAATTTATTTATCAAATGGAAAGAAATGACATAATTTGTCCTATTACATATCTAAAAAATCAAATGCTAAAGCAAATTCATAAATCGAATACAACTGAATGAAAAAAGGATAAACTAAGTGAACCAGGGTCGTAAATGCTTACTGTTCCATATCCTAGGAGTATGATGTCATCAATAGTCGCTAGCTTGAAAGTTCCCTCTCCAAGACGCTATTCAATGACTTATTGTCCTCAAGTAGGATTCATATGTGATGGGGTAGGAAAAACCCATTTTAAGATGAGATTGCCAATTTCAAAGGTTCTAGGTTGGACTTTACTGTTATAATATTGGGCGACTCGGTGTCAATTTGCAGCTTCCCTCAAATTAGCTTCTTCGCACTTCTCATCTACAAAGTCTAGAGATTATAAAAGGAGATCTTTATTCATTCTGGGATCGTAGTAGGTCACTGGATGAGAAGGGACTTCGAGTTCAACGAGAGTAACGGCTTCGTGTCCGTGAGCAAAGGCAAATGAAGTATAGCCAGTCGCGAACTTATGGATGGTTCTATGAGCTCATAATACTATCAGGAGTTCATCCATCCATATGCATGTAGTCCTTTCCAAATGCTTCTTCGGAATGGACTTTATGATTTTGTTCACAGCTTTAGGTTGTTCGTTTGCTTGAGTTTGTGCAACTGCCGCAAATCTCTTTTTAATATGATGCAGACGGTAGAATTTTACGAATTCAATTATCGAATTGAGTCTGATATCAGTTACAATGGTTCGTGGAAGGCCAAAATGACAGATGTCGTTATGAATGATGAAGTTTATTACTTTCTTTGTCGTGATTGTGGCTAAAAGTTCCGCGTCGGCCCATTTTGTGAAGCAATCAACAACGACGATGGTGTACTTTGTACCACCTTTAGAGGTCGATAAGGAACCGATAATATCTATCGCCCATATGGAAAATGGCCATGGACTAACCATTTGTGTGATTTCTTTTGACAGAGCTCTCAAAATTTTTGCATACATCTGGCACTTGTCACATCGCCTAGCGTGATCGGCTGCATCTCGGTCGACAATCGACCAATAATACCCATAATGGAGTATTTTCTTTGCTAGGGTTTTCCCCTATTGCGACCGCCATATTTCCCTTCATGAACTTCCTTTAGGAATAGTTTTATTTCACCATGAGGGATACACTGGAGAAGGAGAACAAAAAAACCCTTTTTATACATGACTCTTTCTTGAACGAACGGTATACCATGAAGCTTTGTGGAGGACTTGTCACGTTTCATTCCTCTATTCGGGAAGGACTTCCCATAGCAAGTAGTCTTTAGTTGAAATCATCCACGACCCCTTCTCAGGCTCTGTCTCAGCAACCTAGTCGATCTCCATCTTGGTTTATACCTGGAGCATCTAATAGTTCGACAGGAACCAAGCCCATTTGCTGAGCATCTCCAGTGCTAGTAAACTTTGCCAATGAGTCGGCCTCTTTTTTTATCCCAAGGAATATGCATGATGTCATAATACTCAAAGCCAGTCAATAGCTCTTAGACTTAGATAAGGTATGGGGCGAGTCGTTGTCCTTTAGCTTGGTAATCTCCCTTGACTTAGTATACTACCAACTGGGAATCACAAAAGATTTAAGAGATTTTATCCCCAGTTCTTTGGCAAGTTTGAGTCTAGCAATCAGAGCTTCATACTCAGCTTCATTATTCATTGCATGGAAGTCAAGCTTCAAAGCATAGCAAATTGATTAATCTTCTAGAGTAACTAGAATGATTCCGTTCTAGAATAGCGATCATTGGATGCTCCATCTGTATATTTTCCACCGAATGGTAGGGACTCCATCTCTCTCTAGGAGATCATCCTATGTAGTGAAATCGACTGTAAAATCTATCAGTGCCTATCCCTGGACGGCTCTCCGAGGGAATAAGTGATGTCAAATTGGCTCAGTTTGATGTTCCACTTGGGTAACCTCCCAGACGTCTCAGGTTGTTGTAGGACATGTCGTAATGGCTGATCGGTGTAATATTGATGGGATGGGCCTGAAAATTGGGTTGGAGCTTTCATGAAGTAATAACCAAGCAGTATGCCAATTTCTCTATCTTTAGATAATTCTTTTAGCTCCTTTCAATTGTTTGCTAACACAGTAGACCGGTCTTTGGATCTGATTCTCCTCGCAAGGCAGTACAGCAGTACAGCAGTTATGGCATATGTCGTCATGGCCAAGTAGATATACAAGTCTTCATGATCCATTGACTTTAAAAAGATGGGAGACTTCTCTAAATGGTTCACCAAAGCTCAAAATGCCCTTCACAATCCCCCGCCCATTCAGAGTTTCTTTTCCCTCTTCTAATCAAAACAAAGAAAGGAATGCATTCATCGGTGGATCTAGAAATAAACCGACTGAGGGTAGCAACCTTCCCATTTTGACTTTGTACTTGTTTGATGGTCTTTGGCACTTGAGTGTTGTAAATTGCTTGAATCTTCTTGGGATTAGCTTCAATTCTGTCAGTATTGATGATGAAACCAAATCACTTTCCTGACGCAATGCCAAAAGAACACTTCATATGATTGATATTCATTTTGTAATATCGGAGAATATCGAACATTTCTGCTAAGTCACTAATGTGGTCGCTCGATCTTCGTGGCTTTACGAACATATCATCCATGTATACCTCCATCATTTTCTAATCTGATCTTTAAACATTCTATTGCCTAGACGTTGATAAGTCGCTCTAGCATTCTTCAATCCAAATGGCATTATCATATAGCAATACAATCCAACATCGATAATGAAGCCAGTGTGCTTCTGATCAAGAATGTGCATCAGAATTCGGTTATATCCAGAGTACACATCAATGAAAGATAGAAATTCGTGTCCTACGATTGAATCTACCAATTGGTCGATCCTTGGAAGGGGAAAACTATCTTTCGAGGATGCCTTGTTCAAGTATAAGTAATTAAAGCATGTCCGCCATTTTCCATTTGTCTTTCTCACAATTATAGGACTAGATACCCACTTAGGGTAGAGGGTGTTGCAAATAAACTCATTGCTCTTGAGCCTATCCACCTCCTCTTAAGGGCAGTAGATCTGTCTAAATCCATGCCATGCCTTTTCTGTATCACTGGGACATGCCTCAGGACAATATATAATGCGTGGCTCACAATGGCAGGAAAGATCCCACACATTTTAGAATCAGTCCATGCGAACACATCAAGATTGAGGGCTGAGCTGTGATCTGATCTTTAGAACCCATGACGGATCATTGTGGCTAACCATGATGTCAATCGTCGGCTCAGCCAGTGCAGCCTTTATTTCTTTGGGCTCCTCCTTATCATTCCTAGGATCTATGTCTTTATAGAACTAACCGTGGTGTCCGATCTAAGGCCCAGACGTTGTTTGTCAATTTTCGTCTCTTTGGATGGGGAGAGACTTATCCACACCCTTACCTTTCTCCTTTTGTTGAGCAACTCTCAATTCTACTACATAACAGGCACTCTGATCCCCTTATCATCATGCACAACTCTAACACTATTATCAGTTGGAAACTTCAAAGTCAAAACGTCATGGGGAAAGAGCTACCCGAAATTCAGCTAGGGCTGGTCGGTCCAGAAAAGCATTATATGGAGATTCAACATCCAAGACAATAAATAGTAAGATCCGCACTCCCCTGCGGTCACCTTCTCCCAACTCAATAAGCAATTCAACATATCCAACAGCTTCGATCGCAGCATCGTTAAAGCCATGAATGCGGGCTTTAAATGATTTCAAGTCCTTGACTTCCATCTTCATCTGATGGTCCTTTTTGAAAATTATATATATATATATATATATATATATATATATATATATATGGAACTTCCATGGTCAACCAAAATCCTCCTCAATAAGGCGGGACCGGTCATGGCTGAAATGACCACTATGTCGAAATCCTCCTCAATAAGGCGGGACCGATCATGGCTGAAATGACCACTATGTCGATCATCGGTGCCTTTAGCTTGTCTACATCTCTATTTCTGAACACAGTGTCGTCTGTCATTATACGTTGCTATTTTGCTGGAGCTCTATCGTCTGTAGTCGAACAACATTCAAAATTCATATGCTTGATTGTGCTAGCATAGCCCTCCATCATATGCTAAGTCTTATCAGTTGGATGCGGTCCTCTGACTATTTGTTTTGATCATTAATCTTCCACCAATCTGCATAGGCTCCTCGGCCATGTGCGGCGCTTGTCCTCGGTTGGGGTTGGATGTTCCATGCCCACCATCTTATAGGGCTTTAACAAACTGCTTAATTTTCTTTCCCAAATTGGTTTCTCGATAACATTCTAGAGATGCCTACTTTTATTTGTGTTATGACCATAACATTCATCGAACCGACAATATTTTCCAGCCTGCTTTTGCTTCTTCGATGATTCTTTCGGAGATGGCTTCCTATACTGCATGATATTTCATGTAGAAAAGTAAACGTTCTCTAGAGATGTATTCAGTGGTGTGTAGGTATCATGCATTGGAATTCTAGGCTTTCGTCTTCCAGAATCCCTCTTTCGCTCATGGTTTCGATCATTGCTTTTCTTTTGCTGACTCATGTTGTTTTGGACACTCACTAGAACTTTCCCGGAACTCTCCCCAGACTATTTCACTACAATGTTACTCTACATTCCTTCTCCAGTTGGTCCCACGAAATTCTTCTTCCTCGAGCATCTAGCTTCCTCTTTCCTCGAATAATGAGATGCTTTTGCATAGAAGCTTCCAATATTGCAGGTGGTTTTCCAGCTAACCAATCGCCAAAGTCAAATTTCGGATCGATCCTCTCATTACCGCCATCAATATTGAATGGTCATTCAGATTACTAACTCCTGTGGCAACTGTATGAAATCTGTCCAAATAATCTTTCAGTGATTCTTTTAGAGCCTAGATCACACTAGATAAAGAAATTACATCTTTGGGGCAAGTTGCATGCATACGGAACTGCTCCACGAACTTTGTTACTGAATCGTAAAATCTAGAGATTGACCGTAGGGGTAATATTTTAAACCACATCGTTTCTATTCCAGAAAGAGTGATAGGAAAACATCAACACTTGGTTTCATCATCATCTCATGCGGAATCCATCAGCCGTTCATACCTCATGATATGTTGTATGGGGTTGGTTTTTCCCGCATAGGCAGGCATCGACGCAATTCTAAATCTCCTTAGATTCTCGACATGTAAGACATTTTTAGTGAATGTGGTATGGCTTCTCGAGATTCCCTAGTCATCATTGGTCAAGCTTTGGCTCTACCTCACTAGCTGTCTAACCATAACCGACAAGTCCGACATTTGGATTGTTGGAGCCAATCGGTAATTGTGCTCCACCTCATGGGAATGGTCCGGTTGTTGACTAAGGGCCATTCCACGCCTTCTTGGCTCAACACTCTCGATGTATATCACGTACATTCACTTTATTGTCATTTCGGTAAGGCAATTGGTTTGCGTCCATCTAAAACCCAACATCCAAATCAATTGCAGCAGCTCCAGCTTATGCTCAAACATGATAAGGCAAGCTTCCTCCTCTAAAAGAAGGATCAGCACCGATCCCTATATAGGGATCGGCACCGACCGGTCTCAGCATGACAAGTTAGCTTTCCTGAAGATGTCTAGAAGCTTCTGCGTGATTTCCATCAATTCTGTGATAGATGCGTTCTATGATAATCATCTGAAGAAGCTGAGCTCTTCAATGCGGAATAAGGGGTAGGCTCCCTTCTAGCTTTCCTACGTTGTTGATCTCTGAGTTGATTCATCAGGTCTAAATTGGCTTGAATCTACGGGTTCAACTGGTTGTTGTTATCCACTAGATTTCTCATCATATTCTGGAAATCAGCTCTTGTGATGGAATTA
This sequence comes from Allium cepa, assembly GCA_030765085.1. Lineage (NCBI taxonomy): Eukaryota > Viridiplantae > Streptophyta > Magnoliopsida > Asparagales > Amaryllidaceae > Allium > Allium cepa. The sequence goes on from CM060928.1 coordinate 681,523,871, forward strand.
GGTGGATTTTAGACATCAACTGGTTAGTAGCATTCACTTCTACTGGAAGATTGCTCGGGCCTCTTTGTTGGATGCTAGCATTCTGAGAAGGAGGTCTGGTGTTCCTTAGCATTGTTGATAGCTTTCATTAGACTTTTGCAAATATGAATAAAATGAATAAGCTTCTTGAAGATAATCATAGATCTTTTTGGGAGATTTATGAAATCCGGTAGCAACAAAGGAATCCAAATAGAGCTGAGAATCTTACTTCTCAGTGAAAGCACTAAATGTTTGTACCAAAAATTGGCACAAAAACCCAATAGAAGTTTTGAAGAGAAATAAATGAAGAATATAAAACAAAAATAAAAAAATTAAATAAGAGAAAATCAAGCAATAATACGAACAAAATGATTTATAGTGGTTCGGCATTGTTTGCCTACGTCTACTTTGAATAGATAGCTTTATTTATCACTTTGTAAACTGAGTACAATAGGGATCGGATGAAAATCCTTCGTTATAATAGAGTACCAAGCAACAAACAGTGTAAAAGTTCCAAAAATGAATAACCTAGCCTATATTTATAGATGAAGATGGCGAAATATCTCCCTGAAAATTCAGCAGAAGGATCTCCAAAACCATATGGACTCATAAGAGGGATTGCATGGCCCAAATCCCAGGAATAGAGATCGGTGCTGATCCTTATTTTGATTAAGAATTTGGGGTGAAACCCCTATAAGAGCTTTATCATGTTGTAATATGCTTAGCCTCTAAGTTTCATGCTAATTGGATCAATAGAACTTGAGTTATTGTTCGATCTTTGCTACAATACGAGTTGTTCCCTGTTTCCAGCCGATCCCTATTTAGGGAAGATGACCGATCTCTCTTGCTTCATCCTTTTCTATAGCGATCCCTAAGGTAGGCTCCCTTGGGTCCCTGCATCTTGCTCATAAAATTTCATATGCGTTGGGCTTATGGATTTTGAGATATTGATTGTTTTCCATTGAGTTGCACTTGCTTGACTGAAATATACCAATCCCTTTTATTGAGAGGGATTATATCTGATCCCTATTCTATGTTAAACTATATTCCACACTTTGAACATTCTACATTGCATATCTCTCAATTCCATTCGATCGTGGCTTCATATTATTATTTGTACTTGATTTTTGAACCGCACAATCATCGCTCCGGACTTACTGGCTTTGATGGCAGTCGAATCTAACTTGTCCAATCAATTCGGATATAGCTAGGTTAAAATGCCAAATAATGATTATCAACTTAGTTAATTTTTGTAAAAATTAATTGACGAAGTTAGTCTTTAAAACTTAGTTAGTTCATTTTGATTATTAATATTATATAAATTTATTTAATTTTTATAAAATTCAGTTAGCTTGATTAATATTTTATACGTTGTTATTATTATTAGTATTATTATTATTTTAGTTAATTTTTATAAATCTAATAGTTAGTTTATTATATATATATATGTATGTATGTATGTTTGTATGTATGAATTTGGTTAATTTTTATAAAAATGGGTAAACTTGGTTAATGTTTTGTAATTTAATATTAGTATTATAATTATTCTAAACTCAATTAATATTCCTAAACTTACTTTAATATAATAGTAATACTACATTTATTATTGTGAAAAATATTATAAAACGTACATAACTTAAGTTCGTGAATCATCGGTTCCTTTTCCTTTACCTCTAAAAATGTCAGTAAATCCTGTTAGGAAATCCAATATACGGTTTCGATGACAACAACTATACAATGGAAATCAAATATACATATATATTTATATATATGGGTACTTGCTAGAACGACATCACTAGAAAGACAAGAACAACGCTCAAAGAACACTACAAGAGACTACAATTCGATAGGTACAAAGAAGCAAAAGAAAAGATGCATAAAACAGACATGCACCAGTATCAGACGTCTAGGTGCACAAGCCAGACGTTTGGAAAAGTCCTTTGGAACAACAAATAGGCTAAACCAGACGTCTCGTAATAGCACTCAAATGTCTGAAAATCTACTATGTATAAAAAATATATAGTATCAAACGTCTGAAACAAATACCAAACGTTTGAATTCAAACTCGGACTTCAAAGAAGAACTGCAACTACTACATGCGAATGGACATCTCTGCTTCTCTTCGCCATAACTCTTCATCATTAACAGAAGCAACTTATCTACAACTATATATAGCATCAAGAATCAAGAAGAAAAACTCAACTTACTTATTTCTACTTTCTAATTCTATACTCTATCATATATTCTTGATCTCTGCACTCTAGCAATCTTCACTTGTATTTACTCTTCCATATACTCAGTTCTTCATAGACAATATTCTTTAGATATATATTGAAAGAGATTGTACTAAATAGTCCACATTAGTGTTATACTAGAACACACATTTGACAAGAACAACTTATTGTAACCAAGCCTATTCCTCCGAGCGAAGCGAGGGTTTTTGATAGTCGAATTTCGAAGGGGAGCTTCGGGATTAGACGTAGGACAGGAGGTTCGAACCAGTATAAAATTCTGGTGTGCTTATTCTATATTTACTTAGATTAATATTTTTTTAGTTGCATCATATATTTTATCGCATATACTTGCATATATACTACATGATCCACCCTGTGACTTTCAATTGGTATCAGAGCAAGGTTTGATCAAAGTATAGTAACACGTATTTGAATCACTTTAATATGGCAAGTACTTTTCAAGAAGGACAATATATAGCACGTCCCCCACTTTTTAATGATTCTAATTATGCATATTGGTCAACACGTATGAGAATTTTTATGGAAGCTAATGGATCAGAAATTTGGTCAGCCACTCAAAATGAATGTGAAGCAGTTGACACTGCTATGAACACATGGAATGATGCACAAAAAACCGCAGCTTCTAATAATGCCAAAGCTATGAATGTTTTATTTTGTTCATTAGGTAGGAGGAATTTTCACGTGTCATGTTTTGTAACACTACATATTATATTTGGCGTACCTTACGAGTTACACACGAGGGCACAAACAAAGTTAAACAAACTAAAATTTCAATTTAAAAAAATCAATTTTCATCATTTAAAATGAAACAAAATGAATCCATAGTGGACATGTACTCTAGATTCCAAACTATTCAACACGATTTAATGGCACTTGGAGTCAAATTCACAAATTTTGAATTAATATCTAGAATACTCAATTCTTTAACTCTAGAGTGGGAAAGAAAAGTATTAGCTATCGAACAAGCTAATGATCTCTCAACACTCTTAGTTGAAGAATTGATAGGAAATTTAATGTCCAACGAAGCTAATCTGCAGGCAAGAAAAGAACAAAATTCGGAAAAGAAAAACATAGCATTTCTAGCAACAAATAACCGACGTAGATGAAGAAGAAATTGTATTTATTGCCAAAAACTACAATAAATTCAAGAAGTTAGGAAAATGACCAGATTTCAGAAAGGAGAAAAATCAAGCTCAACAAATTAAACAACAATCAAATGTTATGAATGTGAACAATTTGGACATATGAAGAAAGATTGTCCTAAGCTCAACAATGATAAAAAGAAGAATTAATTTGAAAATTTTAAAAAGAAGAAAGCTTTCAAAGTAACATGAAGTGACTCATATTCTTCATCATCATCAGACAACGACAATGATAGTGACAGAGAACAAGCTAATGTATGTTTTATGGCACAAACTGATGAGGTATGTCCCAAACTTAGCTATGATGGATTATTAGAACTTTGCATGGAATTAGATGATAAATTTAGACAAATTAAAAAATTGAATAAAGAAAACATAGCCAAAATAAATAGACTAAAACTTGAAATAGGAATGTTAAAAGATGAAAAAATTATTTTAGAGGAGGAAATAGAATTATCTCAAAAATAGCTGTTTAGTTGAAAATGAGACTATATCTAATGATTTTGGAAAAGTTAAACTGGAAAAGGATAACTTGTTAAAAGAAAATACCAACTTGAAAAGTAACATAGAAACATTGAAAATTGAAAATTTAGAATTAAAAGAAAAATTAGTTAAAATTACAAATAACGTTTCAAAATTTAATAAAGGAAAACAAGATTTGGAAAATCTTATCAAAACTTCAAAGACCTCAGGTAACCGAAATGAATAAGATTTAAAAATATTCCTAAACAAAAAGGGAATAATATTAAGAAATATAGTTTTATTTATCAAAAGACTAAAAAGTCTAAAATGAATACCTAAAATATAAAAATTTGGATTCCTAAGACAAATAATAATTTGATTAGACAAAACCATATTAATAATTTTCTAGATAACGCAGTCTATAATAAAAATTATGTTCATAAATGTACCAAACCTTCTTGGGTATGGTTATCTACTCTTCCTAACATCTAGGTCCCTAAAAAAAATATGGGTACCAGTTAAATCATTTTTTATTTTGTAGGTACCCAAATTAAAAAATAAGGAGAAATGGATACTTGATAGTGGATGCTCCAAGCATATGACCAGAAACTCAAAAATGTTATCAAATATAATATACATCGATGGTGGAATGGTAACTTTTAGAGATAACTCAAAAGGATACGTCGTTGGCAACGGAGAAGTCATCAACTCTGGTATTTCTAACTCTCCTATTATTACAAATGTTTTGTTAGTAGAAAATTTAAAACACAATCTACTTAGCATTAGTCAATTATGCGATAAAGGTTTTCAAATTAATTTCGAAAAAGACAAATGTAATATTTTCTGAAAGTGCGGTGTGTATACAATTATATGTGCTAATATAGTATACACGGATCGTGTAATATGGATTACAATACAAACGCGGAAATAGATGATAATAGCATTGTAAATAGAAAAATCACACCAGAGATTTTTATACTGGTTCGGAGCACTGTCCTACGTCCAGTCCCAGACTTCTATCTGGATTTTCACTATTAACTACCTCGCTTCACCCGGAGGAACAGGTTTACAACACCCGAACAACCGAACGGGATTTCACGCCTCTAATACACTGAGGACTTCAACACTTGCCTCTTACAACACAGAGGACTTCAACAAAAGAACAAATACAATTGTTGTTGACAACTTGTGTTCTTGAAAACACGGATTTGTCACTAGCAGTACACCCTTCCTATAATCTTATCCTCAAAGTATGCGATATGATGTTTTGAAAAGATTAAGGAAAGTATATTATTGAATCAAAGGATATGAAATAGTTTCAAAGATTCAATAAATAATTTAGAGCTTTTATAATACAGAATTGAGATCAGAGATTAGATTAAAAGAATATATGAAATCGTTGTTGTTTAATCAACGAATTGGATGAGTTTATATAGATAAGAATGGTTGCAACTCTTTGCCATTAAGAGATATGATCTTTGGTGAAAGGTTAAGAGATGCAACCGTTGGAGAAGAGAAGTGTCTTTTGAAAAAATTGTTTTCTGTTCAAAAACGGTCGACAGGTTAAAAAGTGACCAGTAGACAGGAATTTAAAATATATATACGTTATGTGCATGTGTGCACGTTCATTGTGCATTTTACACAGAAACGGTCGACCGTATGATTATTAACCGGTCGACCGGTTCCTGTTAATTTGCACAATGAATGTGCAATGCTATAAAATGTATATATATCGATTATATTGAGGTGCATGATTATTTGAGGATAGATTTTAACAAGTTTTTAACTATTACAATATCAAATAATCAACCTATAATCTATAGTAACATAACCTTGTTTTGTCGATCGCCTTATTTGTCAGAAATCAAAACTTTCATAAAACTTGTGACTCAACATTCTCCCCCTTTTTGATTGATGACAATATATATCTGCAAAATCTGAATCTCCCCCTGAGTACGTGATCTCTTTCTCTTTGAATTCTTATAAATGTATGTTCATCGCCTTTGCCGATGATATAGCCTTTTGAATTGTCTCCAAAAGTGACGGAGCCACCATCTGAATATGTAATATTTGTTAATAAACTCTTGTCTCCTGTCATGTGCTTTGAGCAACCACTGTCCAATATCCACTTTCCTCTTTTCTTAAGTGGGACCTGCAAAAAATAGAATTAAGTCCATGGTACCCACTTTTTATAGGGTCCTAAGAGTTAGGTCTTAGGAGTCCAAACCCATATGGGTCCGGTATCCCCTTTATATATATAATTATTATTAAAATGCACAGTATTCATGAATTGCTGAATGTATTTGTTCCTAATCAAATTGTTATTTGTTTTAGGAACCCATATTTTGATAGTCTTGACATTTTTCTTTTGAAATTTCACAACTGGTTTTGGTTTGGAATATAATAAACTAAGATTTTTCTTAGCTTCAGTTTTTTGTACTTTCTTCTTCCTTTTATTTCCAAGATGTTTCTTGGTTTCTTGTTTGTTATATCCCAATCCTTGTTTGTCTGAAATAGATTGTGAACTTTCAATGATATTTGTCAAATTTTCTCGACCTTTGTTAAAGTTAGAAACATTTTGAGTAATGTCATCAAACTTTGTTTGTAAGCTAGCTTTTTCTAGGTCTAGAATTTTGACTTTTGCTTTAAGCTCATGATTTTCAGTAGTTAGAGCATTATTTTTCTCTTTTTGAGCTTCTATTTCTTGACTCAAAAGAGATATTTGAGAGTCAACATTAGATGATGATTCTTGAATATTTTCAAGTTCCTCTTCTAATATTTTCTTCTCATCTTTTAACATATCTCGTTCAAACTCTGCTCTACTTAAATCTGCTTTGACTATTTTTAATTGACGTTTTAAGTCTTTATATTTGACTATCAATTCAGCATTAATATCAAGTAATTCATCAAATGTAGGAATTTGTACCTCATCTTCTGTTGCCATAAAACAAACATTAGCTTGTTCATTCTCTGAATCACTTTCACTTTCTGATGAAGATGACTCTGAATCATCCCATGTTACTGAGAAAGCTCGTTTCTTAGATTTGTCCTTCTTATATTTGAATTTGTCATTTTCTGACTTCTTCTTTTGTTCTGGACATTCCTTCTGCATGTGTCCCTTTTTGTGGCAATTGAAACATTCTATAGCAGATGAAGATGGTTTGTTTGATCCATGTTTCCTTTTATTGTAACGACTGGCTTTTCGATATTTTAGGAATTTTTTGAATCCTTTCGCAATGAATGCCAAATCTTCATCTTCAGAATCTGATTCATTTTTATCTTTCTCAACATGAAATGCTACATTTTTCTTTTCTTCTTTCTGTTCTTTTCTAGCCTGCAAATTTGCTTCATAGGACATTAAATTTCCTATCAATTCATCTGGCTTCGTGACGGAAAGATCATTAGCTTCTTCGATTGCTAATACTTTTCCTTCCCATTCACTAGTCAAAGAATGTAGTACTGTTGAAACAACATCTGTAACGACCCAGAATTTTATTAAATTAAAATTTGAATATTTAATTAATTTTAAATATTTATAAGTGAATTTTTAAGTCAAATAAATTTTATTTTGATTTATTGGATTTAATTGGATAATTAAATCGATAATTTAATATGTGAAATTATGGAAATAATTGAAAATGAGGTTAAATATGATTGAAAATAATTTGGAAAATTTTATTTAATCATACTGGAGTTATAGAAATATTTTAGAACTTTTAAAATCGAATTAAAAGTTAATTTGTGAAAATTGAATATTTTAATATTTAATAATCGACTGTAAAATAGCCAATTTTTGAACAGTCTCAGAATTGAACGAGACCAGTTTCATTGGATCCGTAATAGTAAGTTATTACCGGATTTAAATTTTCGTGTCAATCGGAGCTATCGTTTGATCGTGGCAGCTCGAAACGCATCAATTTATTTTTAATTTAAATTTGGCGAGTCAAAATAGCCATTTTTCAAAAAGTCTCGGAATTCGACGAAACCAGTTTCATCGGATCCGTAATGTGATATTATTGTAAGGTTTCAAATTTCAAGTCAATTGGATTTACCGTTTGTCCGGTACAAATTAAAACGCCTAGAAATCGATTTAAATCGGTTTAATTTAAATTGAACGTTTTCAGCCATAACTCACACATACTTCCGAATTAGCTTCCGAAACCTGTTCCATTGTGTCCGAAACGCGGGATAAACCCTAGGTACGCTGGTTACGGCGTCTAAATCGGAGTTCGGAATTCCCGGGATGAATAGTGTTTACGCTTGCTTTTCCTATAAATACAACCTCACTCTAAAATAAAAAAAATTATATTCAAAACCCTAGCCAATATGTCCAGCCGCCACCTTCACAATGAAGGGCCAGAATTGTCCCAATTTCAACCATCAATCTCTTCCAATCCATCAAGAATTAGCCAAAGTGATCAACAGCAAAATCGAAGAGCACGAAGAGATCTTGAATTCCATACGGTGATGATCGAATTTGGAGCGACGATGGAGGAGCTATGGTGGGCCGTTTGCTACAGGTTTGGCACGCATTTCAAGGCTGCATATCAGGCCGAGCTTGCTGGGGATGGGGTCGAGTGTAGTGGAGGTGTAGAGCTTTGCGATGGCGGTGACGTGATCGAGTTTCGTTGATTTTTGAAGGAGAATAATTAAACCCTAGATTAGATGATGGGTTCGGCCAAAACTTTGTTTCCTGGAGATGAGAACGAAGAGAAGGAAGAAAGAGGGGGGCCGTTGGATCTGTGATGGATGGTAGATGCAAGCTAGGTTAAGAAATTAGTTAGTTTATGTTGAAATTTGTTTATATAAAATGTGTACAAACTTGTAAAATGCATAACTTTTTCATACGAGGTCGAAAAAATGCAAACTCAGTTGCGTTGGAATCGTATGGACGAGCACTACGCGATGGAGTTGGTTTGGAGTCGTTTGGAGTTAGTGAGAATTTCGGGTAAAATTAAACGCGCGTTTAATTTTATTCGAAATAAAAGCTAAAACGGAAATTAAAACCAAGGTGAGAACTTCTCACTCAGTCGAATAGATTTCGATTTTATTTTAAATAGTTAGATTTAAAATATTTGAATGCATGTTTGAATGATGACTGTAAATTTTTGATTGTTAAAATAGACATTATACGCCGTTAGTAAGCGGATGTTATTTAATATAAACATATACCGCGAATATTTCATAAACAGTGAAATTGGTATTATATATAATATCAATATATATATATTGGCATATGTATATATTGCAGTTGTTGATTTCCCGCATTTTTTGTTTAGCGGATGAGACCCTGTTACGCCGTTAGTAAGCGGATAATATTTAATAAAAACATGTACCGCGATAATTTCGTACTGGAGCGAAATTGGTATTGTGCTAATGTTTTTGGATGCAGGAAACAGGTTGGAGGGATCCCACTGGATTCCTCAACAGTTTTTATTTAATTTCAGATATTTTGATATTTGATGGATTATCATATCGATATATGATATCGTTAGTAGTCGTGATTGACTATTTGGTGTGTAGCATCATTGGACCAAATTTTTGGTATTTTAAAATGTTTTTAAAGTAATTTTTGAAAAGATAAAATATTTTGGAATTGATCCATTATAAATAAATAAACGTTATAATTTTTAAAGTTATAAAAATTATGGTTTTTGTGAAATATAGTTAAAAAGCTGATTTTTAGAAATACGATTAAAAGTCGATTTTTGAGAAATATGAACTAATGATTTTATAAAATAATTTAGATTGGATTTTTGAATATATGATAAAAGTTTAAATATAGGATTTATAAAATTTGATTATTTTATAAATCGAAATGATGAAATTATAAAGGAATTTAAAGACGTTTTAGAATAATAATATAAACTGATTTATATTTAGAGATTTATAAATGGATATTTATAAATTGAGATTTAGACATTATAAAACGAGTTTTTATAAGTGTTTGAATGTAGTGAAAGTGAATTTCATAAATGAATGAAATTTATAGAATTATAAACTGTGAAGTTATAAATGAAATTTATAAATAGTAAGATTATAAATTTGTGAAGTTAATTGAAGAATAGATTTGGTTAAATAAATAAATCTTATAAGTTATAAGGTTTATAAATTGAAAAGTCTTTAAAAAGAACGATTTTGTAAAATAATCGTTTTATAAGTAATTAACTTATAATGTGAACGTTTAGTTTATAATTTAGTTATGAACGGGAATAGGTTAATAAAGGAATTTATAAAAAAAAGAAGTTTTTATAAATAAATAGAAATGGAATTTATAAACGTTGTTTTATAAATCCGCAAACGACTTATTTTGATAAGTTAATTGTTATAACTTATAAATGGAGTTATATTCACGTTTTAGATAGTGAATAATCCTTTAAGTTAAAGTGAATAGAAATAATGGAATTTGTGAACATAGTATATTCACGTTTTTGAATAGTGAATAACATGTTAAAGAAAATGTTTTAGAATGTGATATTTTAAACATAATTAAAACGATCTAACGATGTTTTAAAAGGTGTTGAGATTCGAAACCATAGATTTTAACATTTATTGTTGAAATAGATGTTTTGAGAAATAAAAGGAAATGGTGGACTATAAAACTGTTGTTATAGTAAATGATTTCTGAAAGGAAATGTTTTGTATAGTATTGGGATTTATATATCTATTTAATTTCGAATCCCTATACTAATGATTTTGGGTTGTCGTAACGATGTTTTACGCAACATTCGTTTTGGCCCAAATAAAAATGTTTAAGTGAATGATTTCCTTAAAGAATGAAATATATACTAAATTCGATTTAAGTATATTGAATATTTTCTAAGTGTTGAAAATAAAAAGATTTGAGAATTACTTATTTTTAATAAGTATGGAAATGTTTTCCAATATGAAGTGAATAATTAGAATTTATCTTTTTGGAGGATAAATTGAAATGAATTATTGAAATCATATATGCATGAATATTTTGAAATATAAATTCATTATGGAATTTATATGTGAAAAGTGAAATTGGTTAAAAATAAATATTGATTTATTTTTGAAGTGTTGGAATTTTATATCTTGTAAAGATATTTTGGAAATGTAAATAATTTGGAAAATTATTTGGAATCTGGTGATGTATGCATATCCATTGATAGTTCAATAGCCGACTATCAATATTTCCCTTTGAATGGGTATTTGATGTGAATATGATTGAATTTGAATGCACACTTATTTTTGAATAAGCGCTCACTATTCGGGTTAACCGGGAAAGGACCATGGGGTCGTATAACCCACTCCGAATATGTGATACGTCGTTATGAATTGCATTGAAGATCGGTGTTGAAGACCCGGTATTTGCGAAAGCGATAGGATGACCTGTCGATTGACTCTGCACCGAGTAGCTACGGTATTGAGTTCTCCATATGTGATGGTGAATCCGATCAGGATTGTGAATATCCGGATTGCAAGGACTTCTTTGTAAGTGCCTTCGGTTCTGTTCGATCCCGGAACAGACTTGTATGGATTGTATGCCTGACATTACAAGTTGAGATATAAAGCCGATTTCTTTCAAATATATTTCTGTTGGTGGCGGAGAATTTATTCTTTGCTTAACACCCTTCTTTGAGACGTACGAGCTCAAAGGTTATATAGTTGAAGTTATCAGCAATATATCCCATTTTGGTAATGTGACATGCTGAGTGATGCCGAAATGATCATTGTGTTGATTATTTGTGATAGGATCATTTATTTGATCGTCTATCTTAGTGATCATTGTGTTGATCATTTATTGACCCAAAGCATGGCTTTTGTATAAAGTATGTTTTTGTGGACGTGAATTCGTCGAGCCTCACATCCCGGAAATGGTCAAAACAGGAAAGATGCGGCAAGGTTATTAGGGGTTGCTGTAGCTCCCCTTAGGGTATGTGCATTTCCTTCTGGAAAGGGGTGGTATCATGGTATGGAGCCCAGATACTTACTCATGTTGAAAACACTTTATGATTGTGTGAATTGGATATCGAGCGCTCGGTTGAAAAGGTCCTAAAGGACCGGGGAATGGCGTGCTCGTGTCAGTAGTTACCCAGTTAGGGGTAACCCGGCCTTGTGTTGGCAGAGATCCGGTTTGGTTCTCGGGGGTGTCTTTCCAGAGGCATTCTCAGTGGCAATGGGAAGTTCCTTGGCCTGACCATTTGTTGGAAATCCAATTCCCAATACGAAACTTGTACGGTATTAGTTGTAGAACCTGCCATTCACTTATGGTGGTCACCACTGTTTGGATGGTAGCTATAGTAGGCATAGTTCGAAATGTCTATGTTGGCTAAGATTTATATTCTACTTTCGAAATGAATTTTTCTCTACACTATGCACTAGTAATAATATCAAATGTTATTTTAAATGCGTATCAAGCATCTTTGACTATCATAAGGAGAAATCTCCTCCGATTCTGCGTTTGCATTGTGTGTGTGTGCGGGAGGCCTTATGGTAGTCTCATTTTTAAAAAGCATTGCGAATTGATTAAAAATATTCCTCTATTTTGATTTTAAAGATAAATAAACTGTTTTGAGTTCTCACACCAGTCACATGACTGACTTGGAGTTTATTGTTTTCCTTCCTAAACTCTGGGTGCCCACCAATTTCCACACGGGCAGTTAAGAGTTAGGTTTATCAGGATATTCTGGATATTCTGGAGTTGCTGGAGGCAAGCTGGATGGCATGGCGTATTACTAGTTTATATAGTATTTCTTTTTCCGCTGCACTGTTAATTGTTGTATGTTGTTGTACACTCTGATGATATGATGTGATGTAATGAAATGTAATGTAATAACTGATATAGTCCTTTGTTTAAAGATTATTCATTTATTATTATATGTTGTTCCGCTGCGAATTGTGAGATTCTGTTGTTGTTCTGTTGTTGTTTTCTGTCCCGTCCTATTTTCTTCTTCTGTTTCTCTTTTTCCTCTATATTCTATTTTCTTCTATTTTAAAATTCTTCTATGTTCTATTTTTCAAATTCTCTGTTTTCTTTCTCTGTTTTCTAAAAATTGTCTATCTTCTTTCCTCTCTATTTTCTATTTCTTTTCTCTCTTTCTTTTCTTTCTTTTCTTTTTAAAACCCATAACATCTCGGTTTTCGGCCTTTGATTTCTCGGCAGTCGATAAAGTGAGTGTCGATGTCGAATTTTCGAAAGTCGAAAATTCCAGTTTGTTACATTTGGTATCAGAGCTCTGATGGTTAAGCGAGAACCATGGTTCTGTAGGGTATTACTCATTAGAGATAGAGTCAGCAGTACTCTAGAATGAGTTGAGTGTAATAATAGATATGAGAGCGTATTTGTTAGTGAATATGAAATTGTTTTATATTGTGATGATTGGTTTATTGAGTGGCATATGAACCTTCGTCAGCACAGCCTCGAAACTGAGCCGAAGGGGTTTCTAAACACTTGAATAGAACAATTCGACATAATATTGTTTTAAATTGGGTAAATGAAATAATTTTGCCTTGATTATATTTCATATATAAAGGAATAATTTTTCAAAATTATTAAAGTGTATATAAGTTGATTGTTAGGTTGTTTGAATAATCTAAATTAAAGAATAATTGTATAAGCAAAAGAATTATAAGAATTGAGTTATAATTAAAGTGAATTACAATTGTGAAATAAACTTATATATATATAAGAAGTGAAACTATATGAATATGGGTTGTAAATAAAGGTGAATTTCAAGTTAAATGGAATATAACTTAAGAGATATTGAATTAAGTTGATTTTGGTATCGAAGTAAATAATCAAGTGGATTAAAAGAATATGAACTTGAGTTATATAAATGAAATTCGACTTTAGAAATTGAGTTGAATAAATGAATTGAATTGAATAAATGAATTGAATTGTGAATCAATTGAATGGAAAATAGAATTGATATGAAATAATGAATATAAGTGTTAATTCATTAAAATCTAATGTTATTAGAAGTTAAAAGAGTGAATGAAAATCAATTTAATTAAACCAATTCAAAGTGATGGTGTTAAATCAAATATAAGTAAAGGAATTTGGTTGTAATTGATATGCATTGGTTGTTACTTGATTGTTGATTGATTGTATATAATTCATTAAGTATTAATGAAATTGAAAACTATGAAATTGAATTCAAATTTGAAGTAAATAAATTTGAATAGAATTGAAGGTGAATTGGATTTAATTAGTGAATGTTAACAAATTGAAACTAATTAGAATTGAGAATGAATGTTAGTAAATCCAATGTAAACAAATCAAATGTGATTTAAAGTGAAAACCCAAATTCATTGAATATGAATGAGAATATAAATGAATATTGATTGGTTATGGATTATAGTTGGTTGATGGTTGATGTTTGCATTTGTTGTTTAGTTGCATTTGCTATGTGACATGTATAGTTATGTTGCTATATGTTGTATATTGAGATTATTTGCATATGTGCATGATTCTCATGTTGTTTGTTGAGTTTAGTAGGTGCGGATCGCGTTTGCTTCGCATTTGGAGCTCGCTTTTGCGCTATATTAGCCGTATATGCTTGCTAATAAAGTATAAGGTACATATCTCGGATTAAATATCGCACTTTTATACTTTTTTCCCTTCGGGATGCCTCATTACTTGATGAGATGTATATTTGTGATATATATACTGTCATTTTTTTTTTCGGATCGAGCCGCGCAAAGGAGACTATGGCGAATTTTTCCGGAAATTTAAGGCGTTAGAAAAATTTGAGAAAATTTGGAAAATTTTGAAAACTTTAACTTTGATTTTGGAATTGAAAGTTAAACAATAGATAGTTGTTTTTGAAAAGATAACTAAGTATGATTGGAAAACTTAGTAAAGATTTGTAAGGAATTTAATTATGAATTTTGGAAAGTTAATAAATTCTGTAACCTTTCTTACTTGTAATTTCGAGGACGAAATTCTTTTAAGGGGGAAAGATTGTAACGACCCAGAATTTTATTAAATTAAAATTTGAATATTTAATTAATTTTAAATATTTATAAGTGAATTTTTAAGTCAAATAAATTTTATTTTGATTTATTGGATTTAATTGGATAATTAAATCGATAATTTAATATGTGAAATTATGGAAATAATTGAAAATGAGGTTAAATATGATTGAAAATAATTTGGAAAATTTTATTTAATCATACTGGAGTTATAGAAATATTTTAGAACTTTTAAAATCGAATTAAAAGTTAATTTGTGAAAATTGAATATTTTAATATTTAATAATCGACTGTAAAATAGCCAATTTTTGAACAGTCTCAGAATTGAACGAGACCAGTTTCATTGGATCCGTAATAGTAAGTTATTACCGGATTTAAATTTTCGTGTCAATCGGAGCTATCGTTTGATCGTGGCAGCTCGAAACGCATCGATTTATTTTTAATTTAAATTTGGCGAGTCAAAATAGCCATTTTTCAAAAAGTCTCGGAATTCGACGAAACCAGTTTCATCGGATCCGTAATGTGATATTATTGTAAGGTTTCAAATTTCAAGTCAATTGGATTTACCGTTTGTCCGGTACAAATTAAAACGCCTAGAAATCGATTTAAATCGGTTTAATTTAAATTGAACGTTTTCAGCCATAACTCACACATACTTCCGAATTAGCTTCCGAAACCTGTTCCATTGTGTCCGAAACGCGGGATAAACCCTAGGTACGCTGGTTACGGCGTCTAAATCGGAGTTCGGAATTCCCGGGATGAATAGTGTTTACGCTTGCTTTTCCTATAAATACAACCTCACTCTAAAATAAAAAAAAAAATATTCAAAACCCTAGCCAATATGTCCAGCCGCCACCTTCACAATGAAGGGCCAGAATTGTCCCAATTTCAACCATCAATCTCTTCCAATCCATCAAGAATTAGCCAAAGTGATCAACAGCAAAATCGAAGAGCACGAAGAGATCTTGAATTCCATACGGTGATGATCGAATTTGGAGCGACGATGGAGGAGCTATGGTGGGCCGTTTGCTACAGGTTTGGCACGCATTTCAAGGCTGCATATCAGGCCGAGCTTGCTGGGGATGGGGTCGAGTGTAGTGGAGGTGTAGAGCTTTGCGATGGCGGTGACGTGATCGAGTTTCGTTGATTTTTGAAGGAGAATAATTAAACCCTAGATTAGATGATGGGTTCGGCCAAAACTTTGTTTCCTGGAGATGAGAACGAAGAGAAGGAAGAAAGAGGGGGGCCGTTGGATCTGTGATGGATGGTAGATGCAAGCTAGGTTAAGAAATTAGTTAGTTTATGTTGAAATTTGTTTATATAAAATGTGTACAAACTTGTAAAATGCATAACTTTTTCATACGAGGTCGAAAAAATGCAAACTCAGTTGCGTTGGAATCGTATGGACGAGCACTACGCGATGGAGTTGGTTTGGAGTCGTTTGGAGTTAGTGAGAATTTCGGGTAAAATTAAACGCGCGTTTAATTTTATTCGAAATAAAAGCTAAAACGGAAATTAAAACCAAGGTGAGAACTTCTCACTCAATCGAATAGATTTCGATTTTATTTTAAATAGTTAGATTTAAAATATTTGAATGCATGTTTGAATGATGACTGTAAATTTTTGATTGTTAAAATAGACATTATACGCCGTTAGTAAGCGGATGTTATTTAATATAAACATATACCGCGAATATTTCATAAACAGTGAAATTGGTATTATATATAATATCAATATATATATATTGGCATATGTATATATTGCAGTTGTTGATTTCCCGCATTTTTTGTTTAGCGGATGAGACCCTATTACGCCGTTAGTAAGCGGATAATATTTAATAAAAACATGTACCGCGATAATTTCGTACTGGAGCGAAATTGGTATTGTGCTAATGTTTTTGGATGCAGGAAACAGGTTGGAGGGATCCCACTGGATTCCTCAACAGTTTTTATTTAATTTCAGATATTTTGATATTTGATGGATTATCATATCGATATATGATATCGTTAGTAGTCGTGATTGACTATTTGGTGTGTAGCATCATTGGACCAAATTTTTGGTATTTTAAAATGTTTTTAAAGTAATTTTTGAAAAGATAAAATATTTTGGAATTGATCCATTATAAATAAATAAACGTTATAATTTTTAAAGTTATAAAAATTATGGTTTTTGTGAAATATAGTTAAAAAGCTGATTTTTAGAAATACGATTAAAAGTCGATTTTTGAGAAATATGAACTAATGATTTTATAAAATAATTTAGATTGGATTTTTGAATATATGATAAAAGTTTAAATATAGGATTTATAAAATTTGATTATTTTATAAATCGAAATGATGAAATTATAAAGGAATTTAAAGACGTTTTAGAATAATAATATAAACTGATTTATATTTAGAGATTTATAAATGGATATTTATAAATTGAGATTTAGACATTATAAAACGAGTTTTTATAAGTGTTTGAATGTAGTGAAAGTGAATTTCATAAATGAATGAAATTTATAGAATTATAAACTGTGAAGTTATAAATGAAATTTATAAATAGTAAGATTATAAATTTGTGAAGTTAATTGAAGAATAGATTTGGTTAAATAAATAAATCTTATAAGTTATAAGGTTTATAAATTGAAAAGTCTTTAAAAAGAACGATTTTGTAAAATAATCGTTTTATAAGTAATTAACTTATAATGTGAACGTTTAGTTTATAATTTAGTTATGAACGGGAATAGGTTAATAAAGGAATTTATAAAAAAAAGAAGTTTTTTAAATAAATAGAAATGGAATTTATAAACGTTGTTTTATAAATCCGCAAACGACTTATTTTGATAAGTTAATTGTTATAACTTATAAATGGAGTTATATTCACGTTTTAGATAGTGAATAATCCTTTAAGTTAAAGTGAATAGAAATAATGGAATTTGTGAACATAGTATATTCACGTTTTTGAATAGTGAATAACATGTTAAAGAAAATGTTTTAGAATGTGATATTTTAAACATAATTAAAACGATCTAACGATGTTTTAAAAGGTGTTGAGATTCGAAACCATAGATTTTAACATTTATTGTTGAAATAGATGTTTCGAGAAATAAAAGGAAATGGTGGACTATAACACTGTTGTTATAGTAAATGATTTCTGAAAGGAAATGTTTTGTATAGTATTGGGATTTATATATCTATTTAATTTCGAATCCCTATACTAATGATTTTGGGTTGTCGTAACGATGTTTTACGCAACATTCGTTTTGGCCCAAATAAAAATGTTTAAGTGAATGATTTCCTTAAAGAATGAAATATATACTAAATTCGATTTAAGTATATTGAATATTTTCTAAGTGTTGAAAATAAAAAGATTTGAGAATTACTTATTTTTAATAAGTATGGAAATGTTTTCCAATATGAAGTGAATAATTAGAATTTATCTTTTTGGAGGATAAATTGAAATGAATTATTGAAATCATATATGCATGAATATTTTGAAATATAAATTCATTATGGAATTTATATGTGAAAAGTGAAATTGGTTAAAAATAAATATTGATTTATTTTTGAAGTGTTGGAATTTTATATCTTGTAAAGATATTTTGGAAATGTAAATAATTTGGAAAATTATTTGGAATCTGGTGATGTATGCATATCCATTGATAGTTCAATAGCCGACTATCAATATTTCCCTTTGAATGGGTATTTGATGTGAATATGATTGAATTTGAATGCACACTTATTTTTGAATAAGCGCTCACTATTCGGGTTAACCGGGAAAGGACCATGGGGTCGTATAACCCACTCCGAATATGTGATACGTCGTTATGAATTGCATTGAAGATCGGTGTTGAAGACCCGGTATTTGCGAAAGCGATAGGATGACCTGTCGATTGACTCTGCACCGAGTAGCTACGGTATTGAGTTCTCCATATGTGATGGTGAATCCGATCAGGATTGTGAATATCCGGATTGCAAGGACTTCTTTGTAAGTGCCTTCGGTTCTGTTCGATCCCGGAACAGACTTGTATGGATTGTATGCCTGACATTACAAGTTGAGATATAAAGCCGATTTCTTTCAAATATATTTCTGTTGGTGGCGGAGAATTTATTCTTTGCTTAACACCCTTCTTTGAGACGTACGAGCTCAAAGGTTATATAGTTGAAGTTATCAGCAATATATCCCATTTTGGTAATGTGACATGCTGAGTGATGCCGAAATGATCATTGTGTTGATTATTTGTGATAGGATCATTTATTTGATCGTCTATCTTAGTGATCATTGTGTTGATCATTTATTGACCCAAAGCATGGCTTTTGTATAAAGTATGTTTTTGTGGACGTGAATTCGTCGAGCCTCACATCCCGGAAATGGTCAAAACAGGAAAGATGCGGCAAGGTTATTAGGGGTTGCTGTAGCTCCCCTTAGGGTATGTGCATTTCCTTCTGGAAAGGGGTGGTATCATGGTATGGAGCCCAGATACTTACTCATGTTGAAAACACTTTATGATTGTGTGAATTGGATATCGAGCGCTCGGTTGAAAAGGTCCTAAAGGACCGGGGAATGGCGTGCTCGTGTCAGTAGTTACCCAGTTAGGGGTAACCCGGCCTTGTGTTGGCAGAGATCCGGTTTGGTTCTCGGGGGTGTCTTTCCAGAGGCATTCTCAGTGGCAATGGGAAGTTCCTTGGCCTGACCATTTGTTGGAAATCCAATTCCCAATACGAAACTTGTACGGTATTAGTTGTAGAACCTGCCATTCACTTATGGTGGTCACCACTGTTTGGATGGTAGCTATAGTAGGCATAGTTCGAAATGTCTATGTTGGCTAAGATTTATATTCTACTTTCGAAATGAATTTTTCTCTACACTATGCACTAGTAATAATATCAAATGTTATTTTAAATGCGTATCAAGCATCTTTGACTATCATAAGGAGAAATCTCCTCCGATTCTGCGTTTGCATTGTGTGTGTGTGCGGGAGGCCTTATGGTAGTCTCATTTTTAAAAAGCATTGCGAATTGATTAAAAATATTCCTCTATTTTGATTTTAAAGATAAATAAACTGTTTTGAGTTCTCACACCAGTCACATGACTGACTTGGAGTTTATTGTTTTCCTTCCTAAACTCTGGGTGCCCACCAATTTCCACACGGGCAGTTAAGAGTTAGGTTTATCAGGATATTCTGGATATTCTGGAGTTGCTGGAGGCAAGCTGGATGGCATGGCGTATTACTAGTTTATATAGTATTTCTTTTTCCGCTGCACTGTTAATTGTTGTATGTTGTTGTACACTCTGATGATATGATGTGATGTAATGAAATGTAATGTAATAACTGATATAGTCCTTTGTTTAAAGATTATTCATTTATTATTATATGTTGTTCCGCTGCGAATTGTGAGATTCTGTTGTTGTTCTGTTGTTGTTTTCTGTCCCGTCCTATTTTCTTCTTCTGTTTCTCTTTTTCCTCTATATTCTATTTTCTTCTATTTTAAAATTCTTCTATGTTCTATTTTTCAAATTCTCTGTTTTCTTTCTCTGTTTTCTAAAAATTGTCTATCTTCTTTCCTCTCTATTTTCTATTTCTTTTCTCTCTTTCTTTTCTTTCTTTTCTTTTTAAAACCCATAACATCTCGGTTTTCGGCCTTTGATTTCTCGGCAGTCGATAAAGTGAGTGTCGATGTCGAATTTTCGAAAGTCGAAAATTCCAGTTTGTTACATTTGGTATCAGAGCTCTGATGGTTAAGCGAGAACCATGGTTCTGTAGGGTATTACTCATTAGAGATAGAGTCAGCAGTACTCTAGAATGAGTTGAGTGTAATAATAGATATGAGAGCGTATTTGTTAGTGAATATGAAATTGTTTTATATTGTGATGATTGGTTTATTGAGTGGCATATGAACCTTCGTCAGCACAGCCTCGAAACTGAGCCGAAGGGGTTTCTAAACACTTGAATAGAACAATTCGACATAATATTGTTTTAAATTGGGTAAATGAAATAATTTTGCCTTGATTATATTTCATATATAAAGGAATAATTTTTCAAAATTATTAAAGTGTATATAAGTTGATTGTTAGGTTGTTTGAATAATCTAAATTAAAGAATAATTGTATAAGCAAAAGAATTATAAGAATTGAGTTATAATTAAAGTGAATTACAATTGTGAAATAAACTTATATACATATAAGAAGTGAAACTATATGAATATGGGTTGTAAATAAAGGTGAATTTCAAGTTAAATGGAATATAACTTAAGAGATATTGAATTAAGTTGATTTTGGTATCGAAGTAAATAATCAAGTGGATTAAAAGAATATGAACTTGAGTTATATAAATGAAATTCGACTTTAGAAATTGAGTTGAATAAATGAATTGAATTGAATAAATGAATTGAATTGTTAAATATATTAACTTGAGTCATATTAATTTTAAATATATTAATAAATTAGCAAAATATGAGCTAGTTAAAGGTTTACCTAAAATAAATTATTAAGTAGAAAATTTATGTGATGATTGTCATGTCGAAAAACTAAAGAAAAGCTCTTTAAATCTAAAAATAATATTTCTACAAAACAACCATTAGAATTATTGCATTTAGATTTATTTGGTCCAACTCAAGTACAATCTATAAATCACAACAAATATATTTCCGTAATAGTTGATGATTTTTCAAGATATACATGGACTTTATCTTTAAAACATAAAAGTGACATCTTTGGTATGTTTAAAATTTTTGCTAAAAGAATTAATACTCAAATGGATTTGAAAATTAAGAATATTCGAAGTGATCACGGTGGAGAATTCGAAAATGGTTTTTTACCAATTTTTGTAATAAAAAGGGCATAAATCATAATTTTTCTTTTCCCCGCACACCTCCACAAGTAGTAGAAAGGAAAAATCATACGTTACATGAATGTGCACGGATGTTATTAAATAGTGGTAGTTTACCGAAACATTTTTGGACTGAAGCTATTGCTACGGCTTGTTATGTTTTGAATCGAGTAACCATACGACCTATGACTAAACATACTTATTTCGAAATATTTTTTGAAAGAATCCTAAAGCATCATACTTTAAAACTTTCAGATCAAAATGTTTTATATTAAATACAAAAGATAGTTTAAGAAAATTCGACCTAAAGGCCGATGAAGGAATCTTTGTTGGATATTCGGATCGTAGCAAGGCGTATAGAATTTTTAATAAACGAACTTTGAAGAAAGTTTACATGTTTCATTTGATGAAAATTTTCTTAACCATCATACTAATGACGATGAAGAAATTATTACAATAACAAATACAACAAACTCATCTAATAATGAGACAAATGTACAAAACAATACTTTAGTGTCATATCGTAGAATTCTAAAAGATCATCCAAAAGACAATATCATTTGGGATCTTAACTCCAGAGTAACTAGAAATAACCTTAACCAAATAAGTCATATAGCATTTGTGTTGGATTTTGAATCAAAAATTATAAAGAAACTTCAAACGATAATTTTTGGATAATAGCCATACAAGAAGAATTAAATCAAATTGAACGTAATAATGTTTGGGAATTAGTACCAAGACCAGAAAATCAATCAGTTATTAGAACAAAATGAGTATTTAAAAACAAAGCAGATGAAAATGGAAATATAGTTAGGAATAAAGCACGTGTAGTCGCTCAGGGTTATAATTAAAAAGAAGGTATCGACTACGATGAAACTTTTGCTCCAGTAGCAAGACTCGAGGCCATATGTACATTATTTGCTTTTGCAAGCCAACATAATTTTAAATTATATCAAATGGATGTCAAAAGTGCTTTTTAAATGGTCTTATTAAAGAAAACGTATATGTTGAACAATCTCCATTATCTGTTCACGAAAAATATCCCGATTATGTTTTTAAACTACAAAAACCCTTATGGTTTAAAGCAAGCCCCCTGTGCCTGGTATGAACGTCTTAAGAATCATTTAATTGCATCTGGTTTCCAAATAGGTAAAATAGATACGACTTTATTTATTAAACGAAAAAAATAACGATGTCTTAGTTGTACAAATTTACGTAGACGATATTATTTTTGGTTCAACTAACAAAAATCTTTGTACTCAATTTTCAAATATTATGAAAAACGAATTTGAAATGTCTCACATGGGTAATTGAATTTCTTTTTAGGTTTACAAATAAAACAACTTGAAAATGGTTTTTTATTCATCAAGAAAAATATTGTAACGATCTATTACGTCGTTTTGAAATTGATAAAACTTCAAGCAAACCAACACCAATGAGTACTAGTATTCACTTGGAAAAAGATGATAACGGAAAGGATTTTGATGAAAAATTATATCGTAGTATGATTGGCTCTTTACTTTATTTGACAGCTAGTCGACCCGACATTATGATGAGCGTATGTCTTTGTGCCTGATTTTAAGAAAAACCAAAAGAGTCTCACCAAAATGTTGTTAAACGTATCTTACGTTATTTATCTAGTACTAGAGATTACGATTTGTTTTATTCTAAGGGATCATCTTTGAACTAGTTTCATATAGTGATGCGGATTTCGGTGGATGTAAAGCAGATCGTAAGAGTACTAGCGGAAGGTGTCACTTTATCGTACAATCATTAATTTCATGGTTTAGAAAAAAGCAAAATTGTGTCTCCTTATCCACTTGCGAAGCCGAATATATTTCAGCGGCTGTAACATGTGCACAAGTGATATACACGCAACAAACGCTTAAGGATTTCGGCAAAGTTATCGATAAATCACCAATATATTGCGATGATACAAGTGCAATAAATTTATCAAAAAACTCTGTAAATCACTCACGTACTAAGTAGACAGATATACGACATCATTTTTTACGTGATAATGTAGACAAAGGAATTATTACATTAGAATACGTAAATACGGAGAATCAAATAGCAGATATTTTCACAAAACCACTAAATGAACAAACGTTTGTTAAACTGCAACGCGATTTAGGAATATGCTCTCTTAATGATCTTCTCGGCTAATACTATGTTTCATTCACTCTATTTTTGGCTAAATTTTTTTATTCACAAATCAAAATTATAAACACTAACCAACAATTTTTTAAAAATTTGTTTTCTGAAATTACCTATGTATAACCTTTTGAATCATGTATAAATAGCCTTTGTTTTTACAAAACAAAGGTAAAAATATATAAAGATTTCATATTCCTTTTCACAAAAGAAAACAAAAGCATGTCTTCCGAGAACTCTCATCTCTCCTTCTCAACACCAACATCGGATAGCTCATTAGATACCCCTCATCAACTTCCTACTCCTACACCGAGTCAAGAGCCAACCTATAAGTGGTCCTCCTACCACACGAGATTCACTCCCGATAAAAGGAGGTCAAAACGATCTCTATTTGTCTCTCCTAACACCAAGGAGAAAATCGATGAGATACATCATTACCAAAAGTAACAAATAGATTTACAACAAGAATTATACTTTAAACAATAAGTCACTGTGCGACGACTAAATTTTCTAGAGCAAGTAGCGATCAAATTTTGCAATTCACGAAAAAAGGCTGTACATGCACCACTTCCGATTCCTTACAATCCTCTGGATCCTTCTGCATCTTATTGTACATCTTGGGATCCTCCACCTAGGCAATTTTCTGGTTCCCCAAGAACCAACGAACGTGGAAATATTTCGTCTCCACTCAAGCCATGGAAGGATAGCACCTATGAAGATCATAATGCTCCATCTTTATCTAAATAAATTTATTTATTCTCTTTGTATTTTCATCTACATGTATTTGTGTTTGTTTTCAAAAAATAATATATTATGTTTCACTAAAAACAATCTCTCAAAAAATAAGCAACACCTTTCAAAATATACCTATTTTTAGAGATACTGCACATTTCAAACGTCTGAACAATGCCCTAGACGTCTAACATTCTTGTGACACATCATTTTTTTATTACAGTGCAAGTATCAGACGTCTGATATAAACTTCCAGACGTCTGAAAATTATCTCTGCCTAATAAAATTACAAACCAAACTATTTCAGATGTTTGAAATGATGACCAGACATCTGAACAAAGTCTCTGCCTCCTTAAGATACAAATTTAGAACATTTTTAGACGTCTGATATTATATCCAGACGTCTGAGAAAAGAATTTGTCTTCAAAAATAAAACATCTACCTATTCCAAACGTCTGTTTCTATATCCAGACGCCTAACAACACTTTTTGTCTTCAAAATTTACAAACTATATCGATTCCAGATGTCCGCCAACAACTTCCAGACGTCTGAACATATTTACTGTCTTCATATTAGGTTAAATCAGACGTCTGATTCACCTTTCAGACATCTAAAATTCAATCGACACTCTTAAATAACCTTATAACAACTATTTTTTTCAACCCTTCTCACTTTCATTTCATTTCGTTTCTATTTCAAATCAATACCTTAATTCTCCAAGTCGCTTTCTCCTCCAAATCGCTCGATGGAGCCCAAAACAAAAAACCCTAAAATCTCTAAACGCAAGCAAGACCAAGATAATTCATCCAACCCGCAAGTGTGCTCTGATGATCAAATTGAGAGATGGATGAATCAAGCACCTTATTCGATAAAAAGATATGACGACATTCAAAAGAAGAAGCTATATACAGGTCCTTTTTATAATTTGCTTAAGATCTCAATGTACGATTTGGATGAAATGTGCAAAAATGTTGGGTTAGAAACATTGATTTCCTTTAATCCCAATAATGTCCAAATCAATCAGCTCGCCATATTCCTTTTCTATGCTAACCTCGATAACACGGCCGTATGGAACACCGAAAATGAGGATAATTGGGTTTGGTTAAGTGTTTGTGGCAACACTATTCGTCTAACTCCAGGAATACTAGGCCGAACTCAAGGTTGTTCCGACTCCGGAGAAGATTTATATAACATCCCGGTTATGCGCCTTAAACCTAGAGAGAATATTACTCATCAGATTTGGGAAGATGAAATGCCAAGATTTGCTTCAAAATACTTGTGACCTAAGGCGAGACTACTCACTAGAATGATTATCAACACTATCATTCCTCGCCTTGGTAGCCATGAGCAAATCACAGAGTTAGAGCACAAGGCTCTATATGCTATCTTCAGTGGCACAAGAGTAAATTGGGCGAAATTCATATTCGATGAGCTTAAACACTATTGGACTCGATCACGTCCATCTATCATCTACCCTACCTGCATCATGCATCTTCTGAAAGCTCACAACATTTCATCGTATTTATCAACTTTTGAAGAGATTTCTCTAAAGTACGCCTCCGTAAATTTATTTTCTCTTATGCATTTACCAGAAAATCCTCCGGATTTTATGTCATTTGAAGAATGGATGTAACGATTCAATTTTTTTTAATAATTTTAATTGGTTTATAACGTATTTAATTGAATTTTGAGAAAAAATTTAATAATAATATTTTGAAATAAGAATTTAATATTTGGATTTCGCATAATTAAATATAGCTAATGATAAATTTTCAATTAATTATATGAAATTTTATTTATTATATAATTCTATTAAATTCTAATCAGTTAATAATTAATGATAATAAATTAATTTTCAAACCTGAATATTTTTCTTTAGAAAATTTCTAAATCCACTTCCGAGTAAAACGTTATCTTTCGTTTTTCAAAATTCGGACGTCTATTGATCCGTTTATCTTAATTCTGGCAAAATAGCAGCATTTTCAGTACTGATTATCGACTTTTGATTGGATAATCATACCACTGATATCTATATACCGTTTTGATCGTCTCGTCGTACTGATATCAATAGAATATTTATGTATGTATTTTGAGGTCCGGTACGCGACGGAATCAATAAGCTGTTCGTTGTAACGGTACCCTAAATTGTGACTTTACTTCTCCCTTCCATTTTAAAATTTGAAACGTGCTGTCTAATCAAGCTATTAATGGCTTTAGTTGTTTTCTGAATCAGTGTGTAGCTGTTATTATTATCTACCGTTAAAATTTCAATTGCTTAATAAGTTTCCAATTCACAGATAGACATCCCCATTCCTACCCATTAATAAATTTTGAAATCATCGTCCTTGCCTTTTTAAACTTGACGTGGTGCCAATCAACGAAATATATTATGACTTTTACTTTCCTGTTCTTTTTAAAACGTTATGCCCGAGCAAACAATTAATAGCTTCAATAATTTTCGCCAAATCAGTGGACTCGACCGTTTCAATTACCTTTATTTATATTCACTCAAATTTTCGTTTGCCACTGTCATTTTCTTTCTCCTTCCTGTTGCGTTCGGCTCCTCTCTTCCCTGTAAGTTCTTCTTCCTCCTTGGTTTTTCTCTTCTTTTGTTTGCTTTTTTTTCTTTTTTTTCCTGTTGAGCTTAATCCTCAGTCTCTTCCTACAAGCTAGAACCATGTTCGCATCCCGCTCTCCCTTCCACTTCCTCTCTCCTCACCGCCTCGTGCTCCTCCAGCCTCCAAACGGCCTCCCCTCCCTTTCCCTGCTCGTTCATCTCCCCTCTCTCTTTTCTCTCTCCTCAGCAACCCATTCATTGCCAAGCCGATCCACCCTAACCCCGTTGCCGAGCCTCTGACCTCCAGCAGTTTCAACCCCAAGCCGCACTGCCCTCTCCCTCTCGCTCTGTCGATCCTTGTCAGCCGCACCAGTGCCACTCCACCTACCCACAACCTGCCTAACCCATCTTTCCCGACCATCGCGTCCAAGCTGCCCGCCGAAACCCAGACCCCGCTTGGATTTGCCTATAGCTTATCGGTCTCCTCCCTCCAATTGACTCACATCCAACATTCCACCACCTGGCCAAGAGTCATCCCCTGCCGAATGCATGGCCATTGCCTCACTTACCTTTCTCTCTTCTTGGTTATAATATGAAGGGTAGTATATATGTTCTTATTAAACAATGAGTTTAAACTTGTATACATATTTCTTTTATTATATACGTATAGGTCATAATCTGTTAGTGTATAAGTATATCATGTTCAAGTGCATGCAATAAGAGGTATATGTATCATGCGTTTTATATATAGTATCTCATAATATGTTTTATGATATATAATACTTAATAGGTTAGTATATACACCTGGATATGTGTGACAGTTAATAATTGTAGTTATGTTGTTCATGAACTAGCCTGCGTAGGTTTCATATATGTGTATATTTCACTTTAAAGCAGATGGGTGTAATATAATATTTTGGTTACTTATATGGTATATTTGAAGTATTGTAAATATTGATCTTTAAATTGTTATTTATAGCATTCATAGGGATGTAAGTGTATACATGTTATATTTTATATTTCATATCAGATTTTAAAGAAAACTTGTTCATCGTTTTCCACTACCACAACGTGTTGCATGTCTTACTAATATTGAAGTCTGTACAAGTTAAATAGAAGAGTTATTTATATTAACCGCGGTATGCATATTTTGTTGCATATTTTATAAACTGCGTCTGCATATGTTGACTAGTTGTATATAAGCTTACTTATCCTTTTTATCTTCCTCGATCCAGTTCTGATTTGAATTCGTCTATTCCTATTATCAGCTTTGATCATCGAATCGTGTCCATGTAGCTTTGTTTTGGAATTCGAATCTGGATTTCGTAACTCACTTCTTTTCTATCTCTCTAGCCTCGAAAGGTGAGCAATCACTCACGATTAATGTTTTTTTATTTATTAAATTTGATTTCAATTGAAACGACGATTGAAATATGCTGCTGTAGTTATTTAATTTGTTATACTTATGCCATTATCTGTAATTGTTCACCTGTGGGATATGACACCATACCCTATTGTTTATATTTTATTATTGATGATATCTGCCTGTTATTATTTTATTATCTGCTATCACTCTGCAAGTTCCCTGTTAGTATAGTATTCACTATGGGTTGAAATGATACATACCCGAACGGACTTTAGAATATGAGAAAATCGTTATGGGTTGAAATGATAAATCCAAGCGATTTTCATTTAACTGAATTTGGAATTACGGGTTGAAATGATATCCACCCGTACATATTTAGTGTATGGATCAAAATGATAAATATTCGTAGCATTTGATTATATGATAGGAAATATATACAAACACCGTTGGTCCATATATGAATATTTTGAAAATAATTTCTATGATTTTTGGAAAGAAATATATGGTTAAATAAATATTGATTCTTAAGATTTTATAAAAATGGAAATTTTATATATAGATTTAGTAGTAATATTTGATATAAATTAGATGGATTTAATACATATATATGGTTAAGTATTTTTATAAATCTATATTTCAATAGATTTTCTTG
Organism: Allium cepa; assembly: GCA_030765085.1. Taxonomy (NCBI): domain Eukaryota; kingdom Viridiplantae; phylum Streptophyta; class Magnoliopsida; order Asparagales; family Amaryllidaceae; genus Allium; species Allium cepa. The sequence continues at coordinate 681,552,964 of CM060928.1, forward strand.
TAATAAATTGAATAAGTAAGGTTGGAAAGATAAATTTGGGTTTATTGGAAATGGTATTTAAATAAGGATTTTATTTAATTAAATCAATTTGGAATTATTGAATGGGAAATTTAAAAGGTATGATTTTATAACTGGATTTTTGATTTAATTGATTTAATGAATATTTCGCGTTAAATAAATTAAAGGAAATATTTAGTAAAATGTAATTTAAGATTACTTAAATGACATTGAATCTAATGAGGGAATATTTCAAGACTAAATAATAATGAGGTTAAATCGAGATCTATATGAAACGGTCAATTGAACTTTGAAATGTAGAATATTAAAGCTTTGAACTATACTGGAATTTAATTGGTTTATTTGTGATTTAGATCTGTATTTGAAAACAATATAATTTGAATTTATTATTTAGAAAACTGAATTGAATAAGAATTTAGTTTGAAACATTTAATATTTAAAGTTTTGAAATATATTGAAATGTAAAAGGGTATTTTGTGATTTCAAATCCGGATTTGAGATCGATAAAATGTGAAATGGTTATTTAGGAATTGAGTTGAATTCTTATTGATAAATTGGGATTGGACTAAATTTGAATTTTGAATTTGAGTAGATTTAAATCGTAACTTTGAAATGATAAACTTGGAAATAAATATATTTGAAATGAAATGATGTTTGGTTTTGAAGTATAAATAAATTTGAAATGACCATGGTGTTATAGTGTATATTTCTACATTGTAGATAGCTCGACGGATCCTTAGAGGATGGTTATCCCAAACATCCTTTAAGTTACTTGTATTTCAGTTGATATTTCACTTGAGTTGGATTTATAGATATAAGAATGTTAATCCTGACTCGAGTGTTTTGTGTTTTGCTTTACGCTCGGGTTAGACTGAGTAATACAACATTAGAGACTCACCTTTGGAGTTTGGAGCTTCATTTGGAGATCCAACTATCGATTCAGCTTTCAGCTTTTCCAGTTGATTGGTTCAGAGGAGTCATCGGTTCGTACGAAGACTTCACTGCATTTGAGATATCCTGATGTACTTTATTTCTAACCCCGATGTATATAGTAGCTTCATGAACTACTATTCTTTATTTATTTCGCTGCGTAATTATTGTACCACTCTGTATCTGTGATTCTGTTATTCATTTATTTATTGTATATGTTTAAGTTTTGCCAAATTAAAATTAACAATTCGGTATTTTGAATTATTCAAGTCGAACATGTATGGTTTTATTGTCGATTTGAATGGTCCAAAATAGCGGATCGTTACAAATGGACGCAACATCGCCAACAAGCCAGACAAGCTAGGCCTCAAACTCATCAACAAATCCCACATCAATCACAAGAAGAGGAAAAACAACACGAACAAACTCCTCCTCCTCCAGAACCTTTTGACTATCCAGGCCAAGATGACATTTTGGAGACTCACACTAAGGCCAATCCAAATGAAAGTATTCATGACTTAACTCTCCACAATCAACATATCTTTTCAAGAAATAAAAAATTATTGGCTAAGTGTATTGATAGCTTTGAAACAACGTTTGCTTCTCGCTTAGCCACAGTTGAAACATCGCTTTCAACAACCTTATCCATTCTAAAAGAGGTTTTTCAACGAGTACGTGGCCCTATACCTCCTTCGAAGATTGGCCAACTCCAGTACCTTCTCCTCCTCCTTCAAAACACTCTAAACTTTTTGAAGACGACAAATACCTCTCGAACAACTCCAACATCTCCTAAAAAACAAGCGAGTTCTTCAAAGAATGAAGATAAAGGAGATGATCAAGCTCAAGCCTCCCCAAAAGATCCTTAGATTTTTTTTAGGATTCCATCTTTTGTATTATAATCGTCAATCTATGCATATAATCAATCAATATGTTTTATGAAAAGTGCTTTTTGGTTTGTTATTTCTATGTATATTCATATAACCTTCCGACGATTAGTAAGTATTAAATGGTATAAACATGTTGTCTAAATTAAAAATCATTAATGCTTTTTGATAATGCCAAAGGGGGAGGAATAATGAGAAGCACGTATTCGGGGGAGATTTACAAAATTATACTTAAGTACATTGTATAGTTGTCATCGTCAAAAAGGGGGAGAATGTTAAGAAATCCAATATATGGTTTGATGACAACAACTATACAATGGAAATCATATATATATATATATATATATATATATATATATATATATACACACACGAGTACTTGCTAGAACAACATCACTAGAAAGACAAGAACAACGCTCAAAGAATACTACAAGAGACTATAATTCGATAGGTACAAAGAAGCAAAAGAAAAGATGCACAAAATAGACATGCACTGTTATCAAACGTATGAGTGCACAAGCTAGATGTCTGGAAAAGTCCTTTGGAACAACAAACAGGCTAAACCAGACATCTGGTAATAGCACTCAAACGTCTGAAAATCTACTATATACAAAAAATATATAGTATCAGACGTTTGAAACAAATACCAGACGTCTGAATTCAAACTCGTACTTCAGAGAAGAACTGCCACATGCAAATGGACATCTCCGCTTCTCTTCGCCACAACCCTTGACCATCAATAGAAGCAACTTTAGAGTGTTCGTTAATGGATGCAACTACTTAAGATACGTATTTACAGCTATATATAGCATCAAGAATCAAGAGAAAAAACTCACCTTACTTATGCTTTCTAATTATATACTCTATCATATATTCTTGATTTCCGCACTCTTGCAATCTTCACTTGTATTTACTCTTCCATATACTCAGTTCTTCATAGACAATATTCTTTAGATATATATTAGAAGCGATAGTACTAATTAGTCAACATCCATGTTATACTAGAACACACATTTGACAAGAACAACTTATTATAACCAAGCCTATTCCTCCGGGCAAAAGCGAGGGGTTTTGATAGTCGAATTTCGAAGGGGAGCTTCGAGACTGGATATAGGATGGAAGGTCCGAACAAGTATAAATCCTGGTGTGCATATTCTATATTTACTTAGATTAATATTATTTTAGTTGCATAATATATTTTATCACATATACTTGCATATACACTACACGATCCACCATGTGGGCTTTGAAATCCGCCTCTCATCATTCTTTGAAAACTAGTTCAATCCTATTGCGCCAGTGGGCTAGTGGTGGAGGAGAAGTCATAGCTTCGAACTATTGTTGTGCTCCGCCGTTTTTTTACCATGCCCTTCTCCAAAGAAACTGGTTATTGAGGTTACAATGCCTAAATGTGCCCTCAATCCCATTGCTTTGCTTATGCTTTCAAATGCACCCCCGGATCTTTCTTTTAGTATGATTTCTAATGCTTCTTTGTGAGTTGGGTCTAATGGATTCGGGTCTTTTAACCGGTTTTGTATCAATGTTATAAGTAAATCTCTAATGCTATTTGATGGAAGATCTGCCCATTAGAAAAGTTACGATTGTATTTCAAGAACAAAAAATAGGAAAATGAGATTGTAGTAGTTTGTATTACAAGGCTAACTCATAGCATCAAGAGTATGCACTGCCTTGTAGAAAACACCCGCTTTCTCGTATCTACGAGTAATATTTGTTCCTTGGCCCCGCAAAGCCATAAGTGAGGATATCTTTGACAGAAGATGTATGAAACGTCAAGGAAAATAAAGAAAATTTGAAAGATTTTGACAAATAACAAGCTAAAAACAATACAAATATAAGTAGCTAAATGTTTCAAAGGATATATTCATGTAGTCTCTCTGTTGTATGTAGTACTGTGCCTACCACAGAACGAGTTACAGCAATTATATCTTCGTGATACCCATCTTCTAGGAAAGCATCCATTTGTGTGTGTATCTTGTCAAAAATAAAAAATTCATGCATTCTAATTAGTTCCATCAACATCAGATGTTGAAAAAGAATTTAAATAAGTACCGAACCATATCATTTTTTATATTTGAACAACAGCTCCAAATGCATCTATACTTGCATATTTGACATTTAGGATTTGATCAAAACCTAGTGTGATGAGTACTGGTAAAACTTGTGCAGATACAACCTTTACCTCAATATAAGGTACCTACGGGGGAACTTGTAAGCCTTCGACAGATAAAGATAAAGTTGGTCAATTAGGTAAATACCCATCAATGTGTGTGTGCATGTTCACACGCATAATTATTTGATGTGATTGTCTGGCCAAATTAAAGACTATATTTTTAATATACCTATGCATGATATCCAAGAGTAATAAGTTCTATCTTAAGTGCGCTATCATCTAAGAATACATGGAAGTATTAAAAGGAACACACAATATGTTAGATATATTATGGATTACCATGTATCAGGACGTTCAAAAGATTTGCAGCCTCAGTCTTCATATCCATGTTAGAACTTACAACCATTTCCCATAAAATATTTAAAAAAAACTCCATGATACTCTTCGAAAGTGTTGTTTTTAGTAATGAAGTATTATATATACAGGTAAAGTTCTAGTTATTTTAAAGTATGAAACAAAACCTACTAAAAGAAGCGTACTGCATCAATAACCGCAGCAACTCGGTAACCGGACCAGATCAGGAACATGAACAGTGGCCGATATGTCATTCCACAGTTATGGAATTTTAAAGAAAATATAAAAGCAGCTCTAAAAGAGGTAGCCGAGTATGTAATGAAACAATTGATGACCCTGAAAAGGGAGCAGTGACCTGGTAACTTGCCAAACCTCTGTTTCTGATATTATTGCATTGTATTGCAAAATACCCTAAATATAGCTATCAGTAGATACATTCAGGCATTATAAAAAATTATTAATGGAAACAGGCTACCCATAATCTTTACACTCATCACCGCTCACTTCCGTTTCATCTTTTTCACCATTAGAAATTTTGGTGCTTAAACTAACTTCTCGAGATGTAGACTGATGCATACACATACAAATACATACATACACATACAAATATATATAAATACACACACACACATAGACAAACACACATACATACACATATAAGGGACATTATAACTTTTATCTGTCATTTTATCTAGAGTTATTTCACTTTGAACATAAGTTAACGGTCAATACTCTTCCACACTATTATCTATTTTATTTTCCAAAAATATATGCTTTTGATAATTCATTTCTTATCGGTTTCATTAACTGTCAAATGAAAATTCTCTGGGATATATTAAACCATCTTGGAATAATATATTGGCACGTACCTTCAAGTTCAAGGCTTGCATTACTATGTACCATAATACTTGCCTCTCTTACAACCGACTCATAATTTAGTAGTCCATACTAAGTTAAGTAGTTAGCTAGAAAGTTTTCAATAGCCAATTACTGAACTTGAGGAGAATTCTGATTTATTAAGCTAGGCATTTAATAACTAATGGAAGGAAGCCTGCAGCATCTTAATGCACTAGCAATTGCAACACTGGTAATAATTAAGCTCGTGTTTGACTCTATATAGGTTTCTCAATAAACCAAGATGCAAGCATTTCTATTTCCTTTTAATTTTCTATTTTTTGATTAAATTCTTCTCATCAATTCTACTTTTTTACTTATACGCTATGAATTTAGACCTCATTAGTTGCCCTTTTTCTATTTATTAAAAGAAGCTATTGGATTCATTTTTGTCTGTAGATTTAAATAAATATAACCATTGGATTATTAGGAAGAAAAACAATAGCTATGTTATTTTCTTAATAAACGCCAATACCGGTATCTATAGGCTCAATCAATGAAACAACTAGTTAAGAATGTAACTATTGGAATCAACGTGATTCTTTGTTTGTTAATTTGCCAAAAAAATTAAGTAATTTCACACTACTAGAAAAACAGTATATTCCAACGCCCCTTTTCCAACGGCCGCCAACGGCAATTCCAACGGCTTCCAACGGCCCGTTAATTTTTTACGTAGCCATTGGAAGCCGTTAGAAGCCGTCTGAAAATTAGCCGTTTGCGGCCGTTGGAAGCCGTTGGAAAATTTCCTGCATATTTTCCAGAGACCGATCTCAGCTCATTATTCTTCTTCCCCACCAAATCTTACCCCCAATTCCACCATCTCCAATCTTCAGCTGCCGGCCCAAACACCAACCCAACAACCTCCGACGCCATCTGGAAGCTACTCCGGCCCATCTCCACCCTTCTAGTTCTCCAAATCGGTAATTTTCCTAAAGCTAATATTTAGGTTTTTTTATTTAGGGTTTAGTTCGAATGTTGATTGATTCCTACTTGTTAGTGTATGCATATAACATTATATTATCCCCTAATTTTAGTTATTATTCCATAATAAACAAGTTATTACCGATTGAAAATTTTGTAGTTTAGGATATTTTAATAGTTTATATATGTTGATTTGGTTAGTATTGAACGTATATGTGTGTGATAGAGTTTATTGCATTTGGAATCCGTTAGAACGGATATTGAATTTGTGCGAATACGACTTTTGTATTTGTAGGAACACGTGAATTTGTAAAAAATGAATTTTGTGTACCAATTTAGTGTATAAAATGAATTTAGTACTTATGTAATAAAACGGTAAAATATAAATCAATATTAATTAAAAGAATTATATATTCATATTTAATATAAACAAATATTTAAATCCTTAGATATTATTCGGCTCCGTCTGACAAGTGTTGTATATGATCGTTTTAGGGATATTCGTTTTTTCCACAAAACGGAAAACTCTATTCATCTGATACATCATTTGTCGGATTTGTCCCAGTATTGGACATGTTACAAATACTATAAAGTAATTATATTCCGTCAATCATATCACTTTAAACGGTTCATAAAATTTCGACGGCATTTCCTTTACGTTCCTTGTGGACACGCATTCGTGTACGATACAAGGAATACGGGGGAAATGCTGCCGAAATTTTGTGAATCGTTTAAAATGATATGATTTACGGAATATAATTACTATCGTGTTTGTAATGGGAAGTATGATGGCCGACCATCAAAGAAAGACACATAAGTGATAATGAAACAATAGTTGCTTATTTAAAATAAAGTTTGTGAAATTAGCAGTTTGCGGCCGTTGGCAGCCGTTGGAAAATTTCCTGCAAAATATAAAATGAATGATTTATAACATTTTTACTCTATCATAGGTTTTCTAGTAGGGAAACATGGTCAATTACTTTAATGATCGGAGCTGGATGTATCAAAGAAGGGAAACTAGTGGCGCAATAAGCGAACATTTTCTAAAGGGGTACAAGTGTTCATCGAATTTGCTATAAGTAATATTGCAAACGATGAAGAAATTCGTTGTCCGTGTAGTAGATGCAAATTGTTGAACTATTTAGAACCGAATATGGCTAAGGTTCATTTGCGCCAATTCGGTTTCGTACCCAATTATTTGCCGTGGGATCGTCATGGAGAAATTGTAGCCCCTAATAATCAAGAACAGTCGGTGGAGGTCATCAGCGAAGAAGGTAGTACGAATCTCATAGAACATATGGTCGGAGATGCAGCACGATCAATGTTTCCTACCGTTGTAATTGATAACGACGATTTTAACATCGAAGAGGAACCAAATGTTGGAGCTAAAAAAATATATGATTTATTGGATCATGCTAAAAAACCCCTTTGGAATGGATGTTTAAGCTGCTCTCAATTATCGGTAACTGCAGAATACATTGCAATGAAATCAAAATACAACCTTACAGAAGCTGGATTTACGGCTGTTGTGCAAGCTGCTAAACGTCATATGCCATCCGATAATTTAATGTGCGAAAATTATTATGAAGTGAAAAAACTTATGTCATCTTTCGGTTTGCCATATCAAAAAATAGATACATGTTTAAAGGGTTGCATGTTGTATTGGAAAGAAGACATCAATCTTAGAAATTGTAAAATATGTAATCAGGAAAGATACAAATCGAGGAAAAAGAAGGAAAAAGAAGTTCCGTACAAGCGTAAGCATTATTTGCCCCTTACCCCTAGACTTCAACGATTATATGCATCATCTGTAACAGCGCATCATATGAGATGGCATAGTGTGAGAACACCTCAAGAAGGTACGTTGACACACCCAGCCGATGGAGAAGCATGGAAACATTTTGACAAGAAATATCCCGATTTCGCACCGGAGAGCCAAAATGTTGGACTAGGTTTATGTACAGACGGCTTCTCACCGTTTTCTCAGTTTGGTTCTAAATATTCATCTTGGCCTACAATAATCACACCTTACAATCTACCTCCATGGATGTGTATGAAAACTCCATATATGTTTCTCACGATTGTCGTCCCTGGTCCTGATGATCCGACACAGGGCATTGATGTTTACTTACAACCGTTAATCGAAGAGTTGAAAATATTATGGTATGAACGAGTTGAAACATACGACATATCAAAAAAGAAAATTTTTCGGATGTTCACTTCTTTGTGATGGACTATTAGTGATTTTCCTACATATGCAATGCTTTCGGGTTGGAGTACGTCCGGTCGTTTTGCTTGTCCTTATTGCATGGAAGAAACACGAGCATTTTCTTTGCTAAATGGAAAGAAAATTTCATGGTTTGATTGTCATCGATGTTTTCTTCATATTAATCACCCTTTTAGAAGAGACAAAAAAAACTTCATAGCTAATAGACATGAGACTCTACGACCACCAGCGGTTTGGTCAAGCGAGGATATATATGAACTTGTAAAAGATTATCCAAAGATACACGAGACTGGACAACAAGAAGAAATTCAAGGTAAATCGACGTTTCATAATTGGTGCAAACAAAGTATATTCTGGGAATTGCCTTATTGGAAAAATCTATTAATCCGTCATAACATTGACGTGATGCATAACGAAAAAAACGTATTTGATAATGTGTTTTATATAGTTTTGAATGTGAAGGGCAAGACTAAGGACGATTTGAAATCTAGACGTGATATGGAGCAAATATGCAATCGTCCTGAGCTTCATATGACTCCCGACAATAAAAAACCCAAAGCATGCTATGAACTAGACAGCAACCAAGTTAAAGTACTGTTACAATGGGTGGAAGGATTACGATTTTCCGATGGAATTTTCTCTAATCTTCGTAGATGTGTCGACTATAAAAATGGGAGGCTGAGTGGAATGAAAAGCCATGATTGTCATGTAATGATGGAAAATTTGTTACCCATCGCTTTCAAAGAATTGTTACCGGTAAAAGTTTGGACGGTAATAACAGAACTTAGTTTATTTTACAAGGAGCTTTGTTCAACTACATTAAAAGTTGACTACTTAAACTTGAAGAAGAAATTCCTATACTGCTCTGCAAACTGGAGAAAATATTTCCTTCGGGTTTCTTTAATGTAATGGAGCATTTACCTGTTCATCTTCCATATGAAGCACGTCTTCGAGGTCCTGTGCAATATGGATGGATGTATCCATTCGAAAGGTATGTTACTATATTGAGTATGCAAATGTTGATTTAAGTATAAATATAGTAGTTAATGCTTAACCCAAATATTTTTTATTAGGTAGTTAAATCATTTGAAGAATAAAGTGAGACAAAAAGCTCGAGTTGAAGGTTCTATTTGCAAATCATATATCGAAGAAGAAGCTTCTTTCTTTTTCTCTCATTATTTTAAAGACCATGTGAACGTATCATTTGTAAGTGTTCCGCGTAATGACGATCAGGCCGTTGAACAAGATTCTTCTTCTGAATCAGTATTATCTATTTTTAAACAACATGCCCGACATGTTGGAAAATGTGAGGAAGTATGGCTAGATGATAAAGAATACTATGTAGCACACACATATATTCTTCTTAATTGTCCTGAAGTTGCACCATTTGTTAGGTAATTAGCACATTCCAAGTTTTGTTAAATTTAATACTACACGTGTGAATAAATAATAATGTAATATATCATGTTTGTGTTTGCAGTATTTATGAATCACAAGATCCAGGCGGCGATTTAAGCAAAGATTTCAGTACTTGGTTTTCGAAATACGTTTCTGATCCCACAAATAATATGCTCGATAAAGGACTGAAACATTTGGCGTTTGGACCGAAAAGAAAAGTTAACACGTATCCAATATATTTTGTTAATGGATATAAATTCAACACCAAAGAATACAGTGCTGAAAAATTAACAAACAATACTGGTGTATTTGTTAAAGGCAGTGATGACCCTAATAATCATATAAATGATTTTTATTACGTGTTAACTCAGATATTGCAGTTGACATATTTTACAAGACCCGTGGAGGATGTTTATTTGTTTAGATGCAACTGGTTCAGCAATGTTCCAGGTTCTGGTATTAACGTGCATCCAAAATATAATCTTATAGAAATTAAACATACCTCGCGTTATCAAAAGTACGACCCATTTATACTAGCCAAACAAGCCCTACAAGCTTATTATGCCCCTTATCCATCTCTAAAAAGGGATAAAGCAGATTGGTCTGCGGTTTTTAAAACCAAAGCAAGATTTACGTTCGATGGACAAAATATTCCAGACGAACAAGCCTATCAAGCAGATCTGGAGGAAAATGCTGAAATAACAATTATAGACGATCAAACCGATTTTGGAACTTTAAATGATGAGACAAATGTATTAGGCGAAGCATTTGAGAGTGTAGAGGAAAATGACATAGAGCACGAAATCGAGTTTGAATCAGAAAACGATGAGGACGACTGAGTAATATCCGGTAATTTTTAAAAGTATTCACATTACATTGATCTCTGATTAATAATGCATTTATCCAATTTATACAATTTTAATGACAATAAGTGTATACTCACACACTCAACACATACACAACATGACACATTTGTAACATATTGTATTACATTTTTTAATGGTTCATCGTATCATGATTATTATAATGTGTATATGTATGTATATATGGCAGGTATATATATTATGTCCGGTTCCGGTTCCGGTTCTGGTTCTGGGTCTCGGCGACGTGGCTCTTCACATCATATTGGAGAGAGTAGTGGTGAGCCACCAGCTCGGCCACTTGTTTACTTGCAGCCTAAGGCTGATGAGACGTAAGTATCATAATTAGCGGGCATAGCATTTTAATTTTTTAATTGTACATGATATATCTACAATTGTCTAAAGTTCAATTTTATATTTAACGCAGTGGATTTGAGTTGGAGCCATCCAAAGTGGTTCTGAGCATTTCGAAGCAGGCGTACATGACTAGGATGACCGATTGCTGGCCCAAGTGGGGCAAGATCCCCGACGACGTGAGAGACGATTTGGCAAGATTTTCTGGTAAGTTTATACCGCTTTACAAGATGATTAATTAAATACAAATAAATAATTAGTAATATATTCTCATTGTACAGGGCGCCGTAGATTTGCAAGAGCCTGACGTCAATTTAGTTCAGCGACACTGGAACTCCAGGATCGCGAAGAACTATAGGGAGACTATGTCGAAGATTAAAAAAGTAGGAAAGAAGCCCAAGTGGATAAGCGCGACTGTATGAGAGAAATGGGTTGATTGGTGGAACTCTGAGGAGTTCAAGGTAAATCTACAATAAATCTCAGCAATTTTTTACCGTTTAATAAATAATTAATCATTGTAAATTTGCAGGAGGAGTCAGCTAGGAACTCGGCAAACAGGAGTAGGAATCCTGTATCACACCTGGAGGCTCCAAATCTTTCCAGCATCACCGCGAAGATTTGGTAAATTTATCTATTATCACATTTGTATATTGATCAGTTCAGTAATTAGTTATGTACAGTTAAATTATCCAAATTATCAATTGCAGGAACGAGCTCGTGGTGGATCTGTTGGCTTAGTGGACGTGTTTGCTCACACCCACGCATTTAGGCAAGTAGATGAGGCTGGCAATATCATATATCAGTGGGGTGATCAAGATAGGACGACCGAGGCATATGTATACATTTTTTAATTTCTAATACTTACACCGATAAGTTTATTAATTTCTAGCTATGCAAAATAATTACATGCTATTATTTTTCAACTGAAATTGTTTTTTTCATTATAGTCGGGTTGCAGGAGGCACAGGCTTATGCGCTTGAGCAGTCTGGTCGTGATGCGCTGACACAGGAGGAGCAGGACAACATTTTTACCGCTGTTATGGATCCGGCGCAACGGAGTAGACGTTTTGGCTTCGGAAACCTAACGATAATTAATCCTTTTACATATGTACAAAAAATCAGCGTTTAGATATATAATGTTATAATATTTTACATGCTGAGACAACCCTTTTGCTATTAATTTTATTTGCAGGCTCGACAGGCTCGACAAGCTCAAAAAGACCGAGACAAAGAAGAAATCAAGGAGCTTAGAGCTATGGTTGAGCAGCTACGGGAGGAGAATCGTCTACGAGCCATCTAGGTGGAGCAGTTGGATCAAAAGCTTGTGCAGTATTTGCAGAATTATGGTACCCTTCCTTCGTCGTCTGGTGCTTCTGGAGGCGACGAGGATCCTTGAGGAGGTATGTTTTTGAGTATTTGTGTTTGAATAATGTATATATTGACTTGGAGATGTTTTGATGTTGATGGTGATGTTGTATATATTGGTACGGAGTGGGTGAGAAATATTTTGATGGTATGTACATGGTTTATGGACATTTGTTGATGGTATGTACGTTGATGGTATATTTTGTGATGTTTGAATGGTTTGGTTTGTTTATATTGGTATTTTATTGATTTATGTGTGTTGTTTGTATTGATATTGATATATATATGTATAATTGATTGGAAATGGAATGGAAATTGAATGGATTGGAAATGGTGTGGTGGAAGGTAAATAGGCTTGCTGTTATACAGCAAAATAAACCCAGTATTTCCAATGGCTTGTTGGCCATTTTATTCTAACGGTTTGTAACGGATTCCAACGGCTACAAGCCGTTAGCGGCCGTTGGAAATGCCGTTGGATCCGTTGGAAAGCGTTGGAAGAAGTGGGATTTATTCCAACGGCTTCCAACGGCCGCCAACGGCTAGGAGCCGTATTATCTTGTAGTGTCAGTAGATTACGTTAACATTATTTTTTTAATTTAAGATTTTTATTTCATGGATACAGAAATTAACCTTTACCATCTAACTCCCTCATTTTTTGATTTGACTTTTGGCTTGAAATATGCATGTTCAAATTGATATTCTGGTCTTGCTTTTTTTAGATTGGGGCAAAAATACAACTTAATCTTCCACAATTGTATTTAACATTCTTTCCTTATCGATATCAATATTTTTTCACCTTTGATGCACACGCATGTAATACCTAGAGACAAAATTTATTCCTATAGAGATAAGAAAAGAAAACATTATATTTCAAAACTTGCGAATATGAATTCAATATAAAATGAAAATGTAAATATTATATAAAAGATAATAGAGAAAACCAAGTAAAAATTTGGACTAGACAATTTTTTTAGAAACAGTTGACGGTAAGGATAATTTGAATATTGTAAAAAATTAAGATTTATTAAGATGAAGTATTACATTATTAATAAAGACTTTTGCTGGCATAAAGCCCCTGTTTAGAATATTCAAATTACAAGTAGTTGCTGACGTTTATTACTATTCATTGACAATGATAGGTAATACACGAGTTTTGAACAGAAATCTCCAATAATAGAAACAGACTACCCATAACCTTAACACTCATCATTGCTCACTTCCATTTCATCTTTTTCACCATTAGAAATTTTGATGCCTAGACTAACTTCTCAAGATGTAAGGCGCGCGCGCACACACATATGTATAAAAGGGAAATTATAACTCTTATCCATCATTTCATCAAGAGTTATTTCACTTTGAACATAAGTTAACGGTTAACACTCTTCTACACTATTATATATTTTATTTTCCAAAAAGATACGCTTCTGATAATTCATTTCTTCTTGGTTTCATTAACCGCCAACTGAAAATTCTCTGGAAAATGTTGAACCATCTTGGAATAATATAGTGGCACACACCTTTAAGTTCAAGGCTTGCATTGCCAGATAAAAAGTTTTTGGAAAATGTTAAACCATCTACTTTAGCAACTTGTATGTGAAATTATCCAATAGCAGTTGAATGTTTGTTTTACATACTGTTAACTATAAATCCATTTAAGAATAAAGGTGAGAAAGAAGACTTCCGATGACGTCGAAAGTAGGTTTTGCATGTGTTAAAGGGAGAAGGCTTCCGTAGGCATTGAAAGCAGGTTCCACATGTGTTAAAGAGAGAAGGCTTCCAAATCATTAAAAAGTGCCTCTGAAAGCTTTAATATGGTTTCGAAAGCATTAAAATGTGGTTACAAAGGCTTCAATATGGTTTTGCATGCATCGATAGGTACTTCCGCAAACATTATTTCCTTCCACAAATGTCAATGGAGTTGCTTCCGACAATATTGAAGGAGTTGCTTCCGAAAAAACATAAGAGATGCTTTCGAAGGCATCAAAAGGAGGGTTCCGCATCCATTGGTTTAACTCCTTCTGCAACCATTGATTGTGATGGTGACCCATCCACTGACCAGGGCTTCAACAAGTGTTAATTTGGGTTCTTTCATAAGCATTGTAATAGCTTCCGATAAGGTGGAAGTGGCTTCCGTAGGCATCCAACAATCAATCTTGCCACAAATATTTAGGTCAATCGACAATGTCAATATGAAGGACGTTGAAAGAAAACACATTCAACATCCACAAAGGCATTAACGATTGTAGAAGCATCAGTATTAACAAAAACATAGGATATCACCCCTCCGAAGTAGTCGAAACCATCACCATATCCCTTTAACAATGCATAATATCAAAATTTTGAAGAATATGGACTAAAAGTCCATTAAAAACCACTAAATAAGGTCATATCCAATTATTATTGAAGCCGCACCACTTCCATGCTATAAGGTGTTGAGGATCATGCAAAGAAAGAAAGATTGGAATCATCAACTAAGCAAATTTAAGAGGAATTAGTTCATGTTCCTTCATAAGGCTTCAAAAGCCTTCACCTTCCTTTATAATCTCTATGGTGTAATTAGTCCCACATCGCGGGATTGTGACGACCCGCCCTTCTACTACCAGAAAGACGTATCATCATTAAGAAAGAAAGGGATGAGAAAATAGAAAAGATAGAGAAGAAAGAACAACAACATCAGAATCTCACAGCGGAACGAATAAATTATATTAATCGCATAAGTATTTACATAATATAATACATCAATCAGAGTTATACAGATAATACATAACATACTAGACAGTTATACACACCTGTCTAGTTAATAAAACTCAATACAATACAACTCAAACAATATGACTCAGAGATACTAACACAGCGGAACTATATATATCTACAACGCTGAAGCCTCCTGCTCCATTGCTCCTCCAGAATTTGTCAAATCTAACCTGAATCCCTTGACTACCCGTAAAAATTTGGGTACCCGAGTGTTTATGAAAACAAAAATAAACTCCGGGTCAGACATGGGTCTGGTATGAGTAAACGGTTTAAAGTTGCTTAACTTTGAAAAACATTTGAAAATAAAGGTATCACGTAAGACTCCCCACAAATAAATACGGGTAAGTTTTTACCTTACGCTAACCAAAAACATTTCATAGGAAATCCAGTGATATTATAATAGTGTCTAGGGTTTTCAAGTAAATAGAAAATAGCCGAAATTGTTACATCTATTAAATTCCAGCTACTAACCACAAAAGTGGGTAATACAAATCAAAACCGTAGGGTCTCGTAGGGAAAATGGATTTCCAACAATGGCAGGGCTACTGGGGTACCGCCCGTCACAGTACGGGGCCTAGATCACCGTACCGAGGATTACTCCCTTCATCCCCTGCAACACAAGGCCGGAACCATTCCTTACTGAACAGTCTCGAACAAGATAAACCCCGCGGTTGTAGCTAGCAACCGCCCACTAAGCCGAAATATAAAAAAGGGACATCTAGATAGGGGAAATATCTTGTCCTGCTTGGGCATGACCCACCTAACCTTTCTGCATCTCCCCTGTTTTAGCCATTCGCGGTCGATGAAGCTTGAGGCTGCGATTACCTTTATAGAACATATTTCTTAGACTGCTCATCGTCCGCCTGACGATGTGTTGAAAGCATTCAATCCATACAAGTTCGTTCCGGGTTCGAACGAAACTGAAGGCATTATCTCGTTACACTCATTTTGGAATCACCCTCAGAGTTAACGACGATAACCCTTGCATTCTGAAACATCATCTCGATCACCATTTGATAAGTCATGACCTATCGTTTAATCTGGATCGACGTGGTTTTCGGAGAATCAAAAATTGATTCTTCCGATCCCGGTCTCATCGGATCCAAACGCCATTTTAAAGGCCAAGTTGTCTAATTAACTTAAACAGTTTAACGTTAACAATTGAATTCATAAAGCAATTTAATACAGATAAATAACATCAGATAAACATATAGCAATGAAACATAATAAAGTATACACAACCATCACAGATATATCTAAAATATCACAGAACATCACAGAAATAAATAAACATCAGAGGCAATCAATATAATCATCGATTCATATCAACAAGATTGATTTGTTTTAAACCTAATTGCATACTCACGAGTAAATTATATTTTATTCTTTGCTTAATTAATAATTAATTAATTTATTAATTACTTATTAATTATCCACTAAATCAATGAATTAATTCTTAATTACTAATCAATAATCTTAATTATTGATTTATAAAACTCAATTACACAATTAATTATTATTATTTATTTAATTAATCATTAATTATTAATTAACTTAATCGTTTAATCATTAACTAATTACTTAATTTGTTAACTATGACTTATTAATTAATCAACTTCAAATGATTCTTAATTACAAATGATTTTTACACGGTTATCATTGAAATCTTTAATTACAATTTAATTACATTTTGAACTACTATTAAATTATAATTATAAATTTATTACAATTCATAATTAACTTTGATTTTACATTAAGTACTCTTCTTCGTTTTCTGTAAAACCTTAAAGTTCTACTTGGCTTGAAACAGTTTGTAAACATTTATAACCTGATTAATACTTAGCTTATGAATCTTTTGCTTAATATAGTTTGCAAGCTACTGACATTAAAACTCGAAGTAAGTCTCGCATCTAACACGGGTCAAAATCGATACTACCCAGTATGTTTCTCGCGTCAATCCTCCTGCTTCCCCTTATCTTCTTCTTCCCCTGTTCTTTTCTTCCCTGTTTTTTTTTCTTTTTTTTAGGCTTAAGTTAAAACTGTAGAAACATATTAATACGCACGCGTCTCTCAACCAAAACTTCTCAGCTAAAACCCGAAGCAACACGCTGATATTCTCGAGTTGAACTCGAGTCGATCCCCAGCATATACTTCCCCACCGCCGTGCACGTGCACGGCGGTCCACCACCGCGCCATCGCACCACGACGCCACCCACAAGTCCTAAACTCTCCTTTCGTTCGAAATAGCAACCCAGAAGAACACGGCAACAACGAAATCGAAATAATGCCCCAAAGTCGAACTGTAACCAGAAACTCAATTGACAAAAAAAACCTCGTACTCACCGCCGCGACCTTCTGAGGTGACGTGGCTTCGGCCGATCCTTGCCAACACCCCTCTCGAGCCTCTACCCAAATCTCAAGTCACTCGGTGATGCTATGATGTCGCGATCACCAAAAATGCAGAACCCAAAAGATACAGACCTTAAACCCTACTATTGATTCACCTCATCAAATCTTGCTTTCCAAAAATTTTATTGTATTTTTCCTAAATCCAAGAACCCTAAAGCAAGCTACACAACAAGTTTCAACACTTAAGATTCGTGGAACAGATAGAAATTGACCAATATGCAATTTTGCTTCATCACTGAACTGCTCCTTATCCAATGTTCTAAAAACATTTTTTTCTATTTTAAAAATCTTAGCTTTGTGCTTTAAACCATGTTATGAAATCAAATCATTAACTTAACACATTCGTATTTTTAACAGTTTGATTTATTTTACTGTAAACCTGAGCATGATGAAGCTGACTCCATTGACAAACTTTAAACCACCTCCTGGTTGTTTTTGTTTTTAAGAATAAACAATAAACAAATTTATTTAGTTAAAATATCCCGAGTTTACAATGTTCTGTAAAAAAAAATTCCTTTTCTTTCCACTTTCTTGACCAGAAAAGTTAAAACAATGAAAGACATACACTTCCCAGTAAAACAAAAATCACTACCTATTCTCTTGTTATCAGCACATAGCAACACCAAATACATGAATTTATTATCATAATTAAAAGTTCAGAAAAATAGGTTTACTCACCAAAACTGTTGTAACAGAGAAGTGTTTGATGATGCAAGGGTACTGCAGTTTTGCAAGTTTATATGTCTCTAACTTCTATGCTTCCTGTCCTTTGAAAGCTTGAAATTTTGTTTATTTTTTTTCTTTCTTTTGCTGTTTCTCAGATTTGTGAAGTTTTCTTTGCTTTTGCAGATACAAATGAGTTAAGTAATAAGAAGATGTATACAAATATTTATAACTTTGAATAATACTGTCTTCTTGCACAAGCTTTGGCTTAATATCATATCTTGCTTATTTTATTATGTACTAAAGCCTAAGACATTTCAACCATTTCGGCTGAAAGCTAAAATTTTTGTTTTTCAGTACATAAAAGTAGGCTAATTAAATGTTTATGTTAACATATATGTTAACATATCATAGTGTTTGCTGTCACAAACATTATTTCAGGTTTTGTCTGTACTGAATGTATTCATATAGGTTTACATCAATTAGTATTTGCTGACTTATAAATTTGTATAAAGATCTTTACAGGCTTAAGTTTGTACTCATGTGTTTTCATATGATTTTTCACTACAATGCTTTACTGACCAGTTTTGTTTACTATGCAAAAATACATGCAGGTTTGGTCTGAACATACTTATGTTAATATATAAACTAATGTTTGCTGTTAAACTTTGTTTTATTATCTTATAACTTAAACACAAACTTTACATTTGTTTTTGACAGATTATGTACATTTGTCTTTCAATGGTTAACACTTTTATTTATTTCTTATCCAAGTTATAATTTTATACTTATGTTTGTAATCCTACTGTTATGTTATATTCATGTTAAAATATTGAAGCCCGTGTTTATAACCATATTTATAAGTATTTATATTTATATAGAAACTCATGTTAAATATTTATAAGCTTATTTTGTTTTTAGTTATAAAAGTTATTGTGTAGAAATAGTACTTAAATCTTATGTTTATTTAAAGTTAATTTTTTGTCAATATTGGATTTGTAATGTATTTGCACCTATGTATTTTATATTTATATTTAATATGAAAAGAATTATGTTATTATACTTGTTATTATTAACTACATTTATTACCTTTGATATTAAGTGTCATTAATATATGATTTTAATGTAATAGAATAAAACAGATTTAATTTTGAATATTGTTAAAAGAGTCTACTTTATATTTTGAAGCTATATTCCTTCATAACACATATACAACCAATAATATCTAATATCTTATTTATTTATGAATGAAAATATTATATTTTATTTAACTTTGAACAAAAATTTATAATAACAATAGGGTCAAAATTCCGGGATGTCACAGGGATGGAGCGGGCATGTTGCCATCTTATCTCTATAAATATGAGTGTACCTCCCCTTGAAAATGAGACTTGAATTCTCTCTCTCTCTCTCATATAACTCCTCTTATATAAGAATTAAAATATGAATAAAGAAGATGGCTTGAGCATATTTGAATTTCAATTACTTTATTCTTTATGTTTATGACTTTAAATTCAAAAGATTTACATAATTTATTTCAAACCTCAAGGGCGTTTGTGGAACTTCTACGAATAAGCAATATTGCACACTTATTTAGGTTGTTAACGATATTTATCGCTAACATTTTTGACATTGGAAGGAGAGCTTGAACCTCCGAATGACCAAAATAACCTAACGGAATTTTGAACTTCATATTTTTGGGAATTTTACATTCAAATCTATTTTTTTATTTAAGTTTCAATGGTAGTAGCCACTGATATTTGAACGTTTACAGGAATGAACGTCTGCATACATTCGAAAGCAATTAAATGTACTTGGCTTGCTTCTGCCTTCGTTTAATTATGAGTTGCCTCCGCGTGGCTTACTTTCACTATTATCGGTTTGAGGTGCCTTTGCATTGGTTGATTTGAGCATCCGCACTTGTTGATTTTAAAGCTTTCGTACTCGTTGAGAAGCCTCCATATCTGTTGATTTTAAACCACCTCAACAAGGGATGAGAGGGTGCTCCCTCAAGTGTTCGAAATAGATCTGTTTCCACCTTTGTTGATTTAAGGCTTTCGCAATTATTTATCTGCGGCTTCCTCCTTTGTTGATTTAAGGCTTTCGCAGTTATGGATCCATTACCTCCAACGTTGTTGATTTAAGGCTTTCACAATTGTTGATCTACGGCTTCCGCCTTTGTTGATTTAAGGCTTTCGTAGTTGTTGCTATGATGAATTTGCTTTCGCAATCGATGGATTGCTTTCGCATGTGTTAAGTTGTTTCTGCTTCTGTTTGGGAAGTGCTCTCGTAAATTTGAGAGGCTTCCGCCTTTATGGAATGGAAGTGCTTTCGCATTAATTGATGGCTTCCATCTCTGTTGATTTGAGGTGCTTAATCCTATTAGAATTCTCAAAAATAGTGAATGAGATATATCCCACATCGCCAAAAATAAGTCCATTTTCTTGTTTATATAATGTACTCTCAATCACTATATTGGCCCTTAAGGTTAGGTAATTTTGTGCGAGGGGGAGGACCTATATGGCCATGGACTAACACACGCACACGTGCTGCCACCTGCCTGTTCGACCGACAAAACCGGACCGGGTCGGGCGCGGGTCCAATGAGATTGAGGTGTGTCATATATTTTTGCTACATAAAAAATGGACTGATTTAAAAAAGAAATGTGTTTAAAAAGATACGAATTTTCCAACGGTTGTGACCATTGCAAACTGATGTTGCGAACAATAACACTTTGTGGCGTTGCAAACGAACGGACGCGAGTATTGTGAATAGTAACACTTTGTGGCGTTGCAAATGAATGGACGCGACTGTTGCGAACAGTAACATTTTTTGGCATTGCAAATGAAGGGATGCTACTATTCTCAACGGGGGTAGCCATTGGGAATTCGACTATAAATAAGGAGGAAATCTGATCACTTTTCTCACTCAATTTTAAAACCGAATTATCTCCTCTTTATCTTCATTTTTCTTTAACCATAATCAGTCTTATCACACAAAGGATCATACACATCACGATCTCGAGCAGCTTACGTCTGTTGTATCTTGCGAGAATTGAATAAAGTCTTAAGGAAATTATTACGACAAACCTCGGACGAAATTTCCTTCTTCAACCGGTAAGATTTCTAGTTGATATATATATATATATATATATATATATATCATTTTCGTCTCTACGTTATGCTATTTCTTTAAATAGTATAACGTTTGATTTATCGCTATAGTTATTATTACTATAGTTATTTGTTTGTTGTTGTAATTAATTACAACATACTTATTGTTAATAATAACTAATATAGAATTCTAGAGTAGTGGAAATCTAATTTGTAAACTTGTGATACGAGTTTATTATTGATTAGTCTCTGCTTTGGTATACTAGACGTTCAACATCTTAAAACTTTCCTATTTTTACTAAAACAGAGATGGCAGTAGTTGAATTATCAACAAAGGCTACTACTCACAACAGGCCTGATCAGTTCAAAGGAGACGATGATGACTTCATAACATGGTAAAATCAAATATTGTTTTATCTCACCACGCTAGGGCTGCAAAAGTGCATCAAGGAGGATGAACCAAAGCCGAAAGACGAACAAACTAGAGAAAAAGATGCAGCTGTTTTTCTCGGAATTGACTGATGGAATCATTCAGACTTCCTGCGTCGAAACTACATTCTGAATTGTCTGGGTAAAGTACTATATAAAGTATATCAACACACCATACAGCAAAATCCTTATGGACTACACTTGCACATTAATACAAAACGCAGAATGTCAGTTTGAAGAAGTTCATCATAGATAAGTTTATGGAATACAAAATGGTTGACCCCAAATCCGTAACTAGTCAAGTGCAAGAACACTAACTCATAATTCGTGAACATGAAGCAGAAGGACATAAAGTTGGAGAATTCTTCCTTGTTGAAGCGATAACAGGGAAACTACCACCATCTTGGAAAGACTACCGCAATTATCTGAAACATAAGAAAAAGAAGATTTCCTTAGAAGATCTTATTGTCAGACTTAAAATTGAGTCTAATAACCATGGAGTAACAAAACAAAGCGAAGAGTAATTTGTGGCAGAAGAGTCAAAGAATAAAGGGCATTTCAAAAAAAACAAGAAGAAGAAATTCCTACAGAAAAGAAATGCGCCTAAAAACAAACCCAAAGACAACAAACGAACCAAGAAGTTTAATGGCGAGTGTTGGGTTTGTGGAAAAGCAGGACATGCCGCTAGATATTGCAGACACAAGAAGGAACGCAACTCAGAGGCAAATATGGTGGATAACATGGAAGTAAATGAGTCTAATTTTTCAGCAGTTATATCTGAATGCCTTTTGGTTCAGAACTCTAACCAATGGTGGGTGGACACAGGCGCTACTCGTCATGTTTGCTTTGAAAAATCCATATTTTCTACATTTCAGAAATTCAATCAGGAAGAAAAACTTTATATGGGTAATTCTGCAGTTTCCATGATCGAAGGCAGTGGCACAGTAATCTTCAAGTTTACTTCTGGAAAAACTGTCAAGTTGAATGACGTGCTCCACGTTCCAGACATACGCAAGAATCTCATCTCTGCTCTAGTGCTATCAAAGAAAGGATTCAAAATGGTCTTCGAGTCAGACAAGATGGTTTTGTCCAAAGCTGGAATGTATATAGGAAGGGGATATTTATGTGATGGCCTATTTAAGGCAAATGTAGACGTTGTCAGCAATAAAACTATGTATTCTGATTATGCTATTAATAAAATTGAAGTTTCTTATTTACTTGAGCACGAAATTTTACTATGGCATGATAAAGTAGGACACATAAATTTCTGAAAAATGAAACAACTATCAAACTTTGGATTAATTCCGAAATTCCAAGTAGATAAAAACTACAAACGTGGGACATGCGTAGAAGCAAAAATGGTCAACAAATCATTTCATACAACTGATAGAAGCACCAAACCACTAGGTTTGGTTCATACTGATTTATGTGATTTCAAATCATTACCTACTAGAGGTGGGAAAATGTACTTTATTATTTTTATTGACGATTATACACGATATTGCTATGTATATCTTTTAAATAGCAAGGATGAAGCAATTACATCGTTTATGAAGTACAAAGCTGAGGTAGAAAATTAGTTAAATAAAAAGATCAAGATATTAAGATCTGATCGAGGTGGAGAATATGAATCACCATTTGAACAATACTGTGTTGAAAATGGTATAATTCATGAAACAACCGCACCATATTCATAACAACAAAATGGTATAGCCGAGAGACAGAATAGAACATTAAAATATATGATTAATGCGATGCTCTTAACTTCTGGCCTATCGACAAACTTGTGGGGGGAAGCCTTAAATATGTCTAATCACATATTAAACAAGGTTCCTCACAATAAAACAAGAACAATTCCATATGAGTTATGGAAACGAACATACCAAGTTTCAAATACCTCAAAGTGTGGGAGTGCTTGGTAAAAGTTCCAGTACCGCTCCTAAGAAAGTCATATTTGGACCAAAAACAGTAGACTGTTACTATTTAGGGCCAGCCCAAAATAGTAGTGGTATTCAAGTCTGATATAACTGATATTCATGAAATACAATCATGGAATCAAGAGACGCCTCATTCTTTGAAGATGTGTTTCCACATAAAAGAAATGAAGGAAATAATGTCCCCAAAAGGACAAGAGAAGATTTGAGTAAATCACATGAAGATGAAACTCATCGTGAAACTGAGAAAGTTGAACCAAGAAGAAGCGTAAGGGAAAGAACTTCCAAGACATTTGGTTCGGAATTTTTAACATATATGTTAGAACACGAACCTCAAATGTACAAGGAAGCAATATCATCTTCTGAAACCTCATGTTGGAAAGAAGCAATCCAAAATGAAATTAATTCAATTCTGAGTAATAGAACTTGAGAAATAGTTGATCTTCCACCTAGAATAAAACCAATTGGTTGTAAATGGATCTTCAAAAATAAGATGAAACCAGATGGCTCCATCGACAAATACAAAACAAGATTGGTAACCAAAGGATATCGTCAAAAAGAAGGTGTAGACTTCTTCGACACCTATTCACCAATAACACGAATAACCTCTATAAGAATGTTAATAACAATTGCATTCATCTATAATCTACAGATTCATCAAATGAATGTAAAGACGACGTTCTTTAATGGAAATCTCGATGAGGAGATTTACATGGAGCAACCTGAGGGTTTTATATCCAAAGGGAATGAAAACAAAATATGTAGATAAGTCAAATCATTATACGGACTAAAACAAGCTCCAAAACAATAGCATGCAAAATTTGATAGTGTCATGATGAAAAACGGTTTTCGTATAAATAAATGTAATAAATGTGTTTGTTACAAATAAATTGGACAATCATATGTGATGATTTGTCTATACATAGATGATATGCTAATCTTCGGTCCAAATACTAAGGTAGTAGAGACCACTAAGAAGATGTTAATCAACAATTTCGATATGAAAGACTTAGGAGTTGCTGATGTTATTTTGGAAATCAAAATAATAAGAACATATAATGGAATTGAATTATCTCAGTCACATTACGTAGAAAAAGCAATTTCAAAATTTCAAAATTTTGGAATTAAAGGAGTATGAACGTCATATAACCCATCGCAAGTACTGCATAAAAACACTAATGAGAGTGTAATACAACTGGAATACTCTCGTGTAATAGGATGTCCCATGTATCTCATGAATTGCACAAAGACAAATATAGCTTATGTAGTAAGTCGATTAAGCACGTATACAAGCAACCCATGGAAGGAACACTGGAAAGCACCAATGAGAGTGCTTGGATATTTAAAAAACACCACAAACTATTCCTTACATTATGGAAAATATCCTACCGTCTTAGAAAGATATAGTGATGCAAACTGGATCATTGATTCAGAGAAATCAAAATCAACGAGTGGTTATGCATTTACCTTAGCAGGGGCAGCAGTGTCATGGAAATCTACTAAGCAAACTTGCATAGCTCGATCCACTATGGAAACAGAGTTCATCACTTTAGATAAAGCAGGCGAAGAAGCAGAATGACTTCGTCACTTTTTAGAAGATATTCCATTTTGGCCTAAACCTGTACCGACCATTTGCATTAATTGTGATAACCAAGCTGCATTAAGCAGAGCGTAAAACTTTATGTATAATGGAAAGTCACGACACATTCGTCGACGCCATAACACAGTTAGGCAGTTACTCTCAAATGTAACTATTTCCATAGATTATGTGCGAACAAATGATAACCTAGCGGATCTATTCACTAAAGGTTTATCAAGACAGAAAATTAACTACGCATCGAGAGGAATGAGTTTAAAAGCCTAAACCAACAAGAGTTGTCTTATACGAAAACCTATCCTAGCGACTGGAGATCCCACGGACTTGGATCAATAGGCAAACCAGTTCTAAGTAACTCAAGACGTAATGCATTTGTTTGGACTTAGTCCTACTCCATTCCCATGGTGCACAATATAAATGCATGCCTACTGAAGTATTAAAAGGGTAAAACTATGTTTTTTAATGATGACCATATCTTGAAAATAACAAGTGTGTTATATGTATGATACTCTTAATGGTTGTGATCACCTATGTTAGTGTGAGCTAGTCGGCTCTAGGAGAATATTAAAGGCTTTTATTCTCTACAAACACTCGCAGAATCAAAAATTGTTCAGGACCTAAATGAACACAACCAAAGGATTGGATGTGAAGGAAAATAATACTTTATAAAGCTTATTGTCTAATTATACAATAACGGTTGACGGTTCAAGATATAATAATACACCGATTAGCCAAGTATATCCGATAAGTTTTAACTAGGGAAAGTTCAAAGTGAAATATCTACTTATCCTCGATATAGCATTATTTTCATATAAACTGTGTGATATTACACTTTGTATGGAGGAGACGTATATCATCATTCATGTGGAGGATTGTTAGAATTCTCAAAAATAGTGAATGAAATATATCCCACATCACCAAAAATAAGTCCATTTTCTTGTTTATATAGTGTACTCTCAATCCCTATGTTAGCCATTAGGGTCGGGTAATTTTGTACGAGGGGGAGGACATATATGACCATGGACTAATACACGTGCGCGCTGCCATCCGCCTGTCCGACCAACCGAACCGGGCTGGGTGCGGGTCCAATGAGGTTGGGCTGTGTCATATATTTTTGCTACCTAAAAAATGGACCGATTTTAAAACAGAAGCGTGTTTAAAAAGATACGGATTTTCCAACGGTTGTGACCGTTGCAAACTGATGAAGAGATGCGATTTTTCCAGATGACCGTTACAGCGAAAAGCAACAGTTCTGAACCATTGCAAACGAACGGACGCGAGTGTTGCGAACGGTAACACTTTATGGCGTTGCAAACGAACGGATGCGACTGTTGCAAACAGTAATATTTTTGGCGTTGCAAATGAATGGATGCTACTTTTCTCAACGGGTAACCATTGAGAATTTGGCTATAAATAAAAAGGAAACATGATCACTTTCCTCACTCAATTTTAAAACCGAATTATCTCTTATTTATCTTCATTTTTCTTAAATCATAATCAGTCCTATCACACAAAGGATCATACACATAATGATCTCGAGCAGCTTACGTCTATTGTATCTTGGGAGACTTTGAATAAAGTCTTAAGGAAATTAGTACGACAAATCTCAGACGAAATTTCCTTCTTCAACTGGTTAGATTTCCAGTTGATTTATTTATATATATATAATTTTCGTTTCTACGTTGTGATATTTCTTTAAATAGTATAACGTTTGATTTTTCGCTATAGTTGTTATTATTATAGTTGTTAGTTTGTTTTTGTAATTAATTACAACATACTTATTGTTAAAAATAGCTAATACAGATTTGCAGGTAGTGGAAATCTGATTTGTAAACTTGTAAGACGAGTTTATTAGACGTACAATAGATCCATCATTGGATTAAGTGCTTTTACTATTATTGATTTAATTTGGTGCTTCCACAACCAGGCTTTCGTAGTTGTTGATTTGTCGCTTCTACAACCGTTGATTAGAGGCTTTCGCAGTGGTTATGTCTCTTTCATTAGTAGTTGCAAACAGATAGTGCCAAAGCAGAGCTTCTAATTGATAGCGCTTCAGATCCATATCCACAATTGCTTTGTAAATATGGCCAACGTTCAAGAAACAAAGAACCAAAGGTATGAGACTTCAACCCTAGAATCGAATAAAAAAAAGTTTCTCTAATGTATCAAATCTCAAAAAATAATCTCTTGAATTTTAAAGATAATTGCAAAGTTGATTTCAAGGGTATTTTCTTACAAAAACTTATAGCTTTAGTTTTGTACACCAAGTGTTTGCACGAATGTTACTTTTAAATCTTGGATATAATAGAAACAAGTTTTTATATACATGAATTTGAAATCTATCTTGATTCCACAAAGTTCTGAGTAAATCTAAGTTTCAAAAGTACGATTAGTTTCAAACAAGTAGAGCTTTAAAGTTTTAAAGTATATCAAGAATTTTAGATATATGCAATTTCAACTTAAATATACTTCAATATGATTTGGCATATATCGATTTTGATACAAACTGATTTTTACATATTAGGTACTAAATATCTTCTTATAATACAAGCTTTTGAACGAGTTTTAGTTTTATACACTCATTCTTAGTCACTTTGGGGTACATGAACTTCCAATTTTGAGAGCTCAAGGCTCTTAGATGTTTATCGGTTTCATACGAGCATCTATTTTCTTATATATTAATATGATATATTTGTCAGAAATTCTTTACTGTTCGATCTTTCATGATTAATGATGAACAATTCAAGTAATAGCCCAAGGATCACCATTATCGAATATTTCACAAACAAAGCTTAATATAATTTATTTTTTGTTAAAGATGACATACCTTGATTAACAACGAAAGATGTAATGGCTATCATCTTCTTCATCTGACTTCTAATAATTATTCTTCTTCTCAGAATTCGGTTTCTCTCTCTAACCCTATTTCTTTATATGTTTCTTGATGGAGAAGAATACATCTATGTATCAGGAGAGAGAGGACCCAATCCTTTATATAACATTTAACTCTAAATCTGGTACGTCCATCATATACCAATTCAACGCTGAAGATTAATCACAGACCTGATGTTCTAATTATAGAACGGTCTATTTATGACTTAATTAATCAGGTTACATTAAGATTAGAAACTGCATAACGTAAAAGGTAAATGAAATGTTCTATTTATGACCTAATTAATAGGGTCATATTAAGATTAGAAACTGCATAACGTTAAAGGTAAATGAAACGATTGTAATTTCTAATAGCAGTTTTCTAAAATTCTCCCACTTGACCCGATTATTCATAATATCAAGTGTTGAACATCATACTATGATAAATTGCTTAGAGTTATGGCGTTTGCGCATTATTAATTCAATGCATTCCCTTCCATATACTACAATACCAGCAATCCGTCATTTTATACTCATAATTTATATAAAACAGCATAATGGTCCACATAATGTCTTATATCACAATGATTAAACATAATATCTTTATAAGACTCTTTCTTGTTTAAAATTACATAAAGTACGTACTACCACATTAAAACAAGAGACACATAATTGTATATCAGAAACACACAAGGGAGCTCAGAATGTCACACATCAATTATTATTAATACAACCAAGACCCATTCTTTGAACATGTTCCTTAAATTGTCTTGGCTGTAACCCTTTCGTCAAAGGGTCTGCAATCATAAGTTCTGTCCTGATGTGCATGATTGACACTCTTTGTTTCTGAACCTCATCTTTCACAACAAGATACTTCAGTTCCATATGTTTGGCACCTTTAGAGTACTTATCGTTTTTTTGAGAAAAACACTACTGTAGAGTTATCACAATAAATTTTTAGCAGCTTGCTAATGGTGTCGACAACCACAAGTCCTGAAATAAAGTTCCGCAATCATAATGCATGAATTGTGGTTTCATAACGTGCCACAAATTCTTCCTCCATAGTAGATGAAGCAATGATAGTTAGTTTCGCACTTTTCCATGATATAACTCCTTGAGCAAACATAAACAGGTAACCAAAAGTCGATTTTCTAGTATCGATGCATCCAGCAAAATCTGAATCGCTATATCCAATCACCTCCAATTCATTGGATCTAATATACATGAACATGTAATCTTTCGTGCCTTGTAAGTACCTTAACACTTTCTTTGCAGCTTGCCAATGTTCCCTTTCTGGATTACTTTGATACCTTCCTAACATACCGACCGCAAAGCTGATATCCGGTCTAGTATAGGTTTGAGCATACATTAGGCTACCAACTACAGATGCATATATAATTGATTCCATTTCCTTTCGTTCAATATTATTCGTAGAACATTGCATGAGATTGAATTTATCACCTTTCTGTAGAGGAACTTTCCCAGGTGAACACTTACTCATTCCAAATCTCTCTAGAATCCTTTCGATAAATCCTTTCTGAGACAATCCCAATATTCCTTGTGATCGATCACGAAATATTTCTATTCCAATCACATAGGATGCCTCTCCCATATCTTTCATTTCAAAGTTCGTTGAGAGAAATTCCTTAGTCTCATGCAATATGCTTAAATTATTTGCAGCAAATAAGATGTCATCAACATAAAGGACTAGATAAATAAACTTGTTCCCACTGATCTTTTGGTATAAACAATGATCAACCGTATTTTCCTTAAAACCAAAAAGTGTAATAATGTTATTGAACTTTATATACCATTGCCGGGATGCTTGTTTAAGCCCATATATTGACTTCTTAAGTTTATACACCAATTGTTCTTTACCTTTTACAGAAAAACCCTCAGGTTGATCCATATAAACATCCACATCAAGATCTCCATTCAGAAAGGCTGTTTTCACATCCATTTGATGCAATTCAAATCATAATGTGCTACTAATGCCATTATTATTCTTGGTGAGTCCTTTTTAGAAACAGGAGAAAATGTCTCCTCGTAATCAACACCATCTTTCTGAGTGTAACCCTTAGCAACAAGTCTAGCTTTATACCGTTCGACATTACCACTAGAGTCATGTTTGGTTTTAAAAACCCATTTGCATCTGACTCTTTTACAGCCATGTGGTAACTCAACGAGATCCCAAATTTCTTTTAGTTCTTCTTTCATGGCATTAATCCATTCCTTTGACTCTTTACTTTCTACAGCATGTGAAAACAAAACCGAGTCCTTATTGATTCCTATATCATAATCCGATTCTTGCATATAAACCATATAATCATTAGAAATAGCTGACCTACGATCTCTTTGAGATCTTCTTAACGCTACTTGTTGTGGTTCATGCATATCAGCATTATGTAAGTCATTTTCTTCAGGAAGTACTTCTTCATTTATATGTTGTTCATCATCATGCTGATCTCCAACAGCTGGAACAACATTTGGAGTAATAACAGATGGAGGAACTATTCTAGGCAATGTAACATTTATCCTTATTTCCTTTATTTCCACTATTTCCCTTCTAGTACACCCACCGACTTCATCAATCTCAATGAATCTTGCATTACCAGTTTCTAAAATTCTTGGACTATGATTAGGAGAGTAAAACACATATCCTTTAGATTTTTCAGGGTAACCTAAAAAAATACCCACTAATCGTTTGAGAATCTAATTTCTTTTCATGTGGATTATAAATTCTCGCTTACGTTGGACAACCCAAACATGCAGGTGTCTTAAGCTAGGTTTACTGTTAGTCCATAATTCAAAAGGAGTCTTTTGAACAACTTTACTAGGAATCCTATTCAACAAATAATTAGCGGTTTTGAGAGCATATGAACACAAATTCTTAGGTAGTGTAGAATCTGACATCATACCCCTTTTCATATCTATTGTGACGACCGCCCATGACTCCCGCACGAAAACAAGGGAATAGTGCGCTGAAGGTGTGCCAGGCAGCCATGGGTGACCGTCAAGGGTAGAATAAACATCGCAGACTCTATCGTAAAACTCACAGCGCATGGATAAAATACAATAGAGAAATATAATATAATGAAGCTCCCATAGAACAGAATATCATCATCTAATCATAATAGCTTTATACATGGTCTGAATCATGAATACAAGAAGCCTCACTACATAGCACTCAGAGTAATCAACAATCGGCGGAATATCCAGTACATAGAATATGAAAATAATATGTAAAGCCTCCTGTTCGTCTTCGTCATCATCAGCGTGAGCCACTAAGATCAGCACCTGCCACCTGTCACCTAGTCTGCCCATCCCAAACATGGATGAACAGCCCAAGGTAATAAGAGGAGACATAAAACCTTGAGTCAGACAACAGTCTTAGTGAGCAGTAAATCAACTATCAAACATACCAAAAGAGCATAAAGGATAAAAGGAATAGGAACCCAAACCATCCCACTCCACCTCTTTCTACAATGATAGCCCCCAGGCACACACTAAGGAGAGGCAAACATAGCAAAGCAGATAATTAAAGTAAAGCAATAATCACTCGAGTCAAGGTCGATGTTTTCCAAATACAAACCCCCAAGGCCTAAACCAAGATCAGATAAGCACCCAGAAAACACCGCTCTTGAGACCGAATGATGGTACAACCAAACATCCATGACCCTGGCTATCACTGTTATCATTGCCTTGATTTTATCGTTAATTGAATGACCAACTCATCTTTCAACCATCCGTCAAGGGCTAATGGCAACCCCGGTTCTAGACATAACTCCACACGTCATCGTGACCCGTGCCTAGGTATAACGAATCTATCCAAAGTACTAGCACGTCATCATGACCCGCGCCTGGGTATAACGGATCTACCCAACGTACTCTTGCTTTGAGCTTGCTAGAACCTTCAATAACGATAATATCTCAGCCTTCTAGTCATCCTCCTCGACGACTATTCCCATTATAGCTCAAGCACCTCTCGAGCCCACCATTATCCACCAACTCGAACCGCATCATCGAGTAATCAACATGCTTGGGATGATCCCGTCTGGATTAAACCAAGGCTTCCACATCATGCTTTGCTCCAACGCATCTTAGCAAAGTCCATCTCATCATCATACTTCGCCTCAACATATCATGGCAAAGTCCATTTCGTCATCATACTTCGCTTCCTCTAACTATAACAAAGTCCTCGAACCCATCCATATGAGCTTCATCATCCGCTTCATATGCCACAGCAGCTTTCACCATTCAAGAGCCTTTCCACTTAGCTTTTGAATCATCTTCGACCATCTTGTCCCAAATCAACTACAAGCTAACTCGAGACAATCAAATCAATCATACATCCAAACAATCAAGCATTCAAACAAGATCTAATCAAGCAATATCAACTATAATGGCAATTTCGTAAATAAATGAGCATAAGTCTAACATATATGAAATCATGGATTTTAGCATAGATCTATCAAATATAAAACATGGGTTTTGTCTCTATAACTTGTTAATTGAACTTGCATAGGTAAACATCTTCAAAAGTAATGAATCTAGTCTTGGAACTAAGAAAAATGCATGAAATCTCTAACTTTAATACTCAAACAAGCCACCAATCCAATATACTCCTTTAGGTCCGCGTGAGAGATAACTACCACTCACCGAATCACCCAAACACTTCAACAACTATCAACTAAAGATCTGGACAGCAAGGATTCAAGCTCGATTCGTCGAAATCTCGCTTGAAATGGTGAAATCTAGCTTCGTCGGATGAAGATCTTCAACTTTGGCTCTTCAATCTTCAATCTTGATCTTTGATCTTGAATGGATGTTAGCACTCGATTAAAGTGGAGAAAAGAAGTGAAGAAATGTTGTAGTCGAATTCCCAAAATGGCAGCACTTCGTCGCTTCAAAAACCGGTGCCAAAATGTGAGCCAAACCCCTCTATTTATAAGCTGAAATCACCCTTAGGTCGTCGCCCAGTTTTAGGTCGTTGCCGACCTAAAGATCCCCGACCTAACTTAGGTCGTTTACGACCTAAATCTCAATAGTATATGCGACCTAAAATACAGCCGCCTTCCTTAACTCGAACCAACGACCCACGACTTACCCAAACACACAAGATCTCACGACCTAACTCCTATGCGACCTAACGAACAAGGCCGACTTAGCACACACATGCACTTACACGACCTACCTAGCTGTCGACTTAAAAGCTTACGACCTAACACATAAGCCTCTATACGACCTAACCTAGTCACGACCTATCAAGCAACACGAGTTACAACCTAACAACTCATAGCGACCTTCCTTAGGTCGTCTAACGACCTAACTAACCTACCGACCTAACTATGCTACGACCTAAAACATGACGCCTTAACCACCAAGCCTTAACTCGTCTACGACCTAGCTTCCTTAGGTCGGTCCAAACTTAGGTCGGTCCAAACTTAGGTCGGTGCAAACTTAGGTCGGTCAGAAATCATAACTCGTAACTGTTAGGTCGTTAACCCTATGTCGCTAACTATCTTAGGTCGCTCTACCGACCTATCTACCTTAGGTCGTAAAACACTAAACTCGGTCAAACGACTCATCCTCCTTAACTCGCTCACACACTAACTCGTTAGCCCATAGCCTTCTTAGGTCGGTCACATCTACATCCTATAGGTCGTTTACGACTTATAAGCCCAGCAACTTACCAACCCGTTCCAGCCCCGAAGTCGTAACTCGTAGTCAACCTAAGCTAACTTCCACACGAGTTAAGCTATCACACGACCTAAGCACTAAGTCGGTCACGACTCAATTCCGAACGACTTAGGCCACTCACGAGCTAGCTATTGCACGGCCTAACCCCCTTAAGCCGTAAACCCTACCACCTAGGTTCAACACGACTCAAGCAATACAAACGACTTAATGAAACTATTTTACGACTTATCGACACGTAAAATACGGGTCGTTACATCTATTAACATCTTATTGCGCCTTTCTGCTACACCATTTTGCTATGGTGTACCTGGCATTGTGTATTGCGCACATAGCCATGACTTTCGAGGAATTTTGCAAATGGACCTGAACACTGGCCTGACTCATTATATTTGCCATAATATTCACCACCTCTATCAGACC
The DNA here is from genome assembly GCA_030765085.1 of Allium cepa. Taxonomy (NCBI): domain Eukaryota; kingdom Viridiplantae; phylum Streptophyta; class Magnoliopsida; order Asparagales; family Amaryllidaceae; genus Allium; species Allium cepa. Next base: position 681,587,190 of record CM060928.1, read on the forward strand.
TTATGATTTTCACCTTTTTATCTAATTGCCTCTCAACCTCCTTTACAAACGTCTCAAGGACATTCACAGCGAGATTTTTCATGAAGCAAATAGACATAACCATGGCGGGAAAAATCATCAATAAAAGTGATGAAATACTTTTCTCTATTAAAGGCTGGAGTGTCCATAGGTCCGCAAATATCAGTGTGTATTATTTCAAGAAGCTGGCTGCTTCTAGTGGCTCCTTTCTTATTACGTTTGGTTTGTTTACCTTTAATACAATCCACACATAATTCTAGATCACTAAAGTTCAAATTTGACAAAATTTCATTACTTACTAATCTCATCATTCTTTCTTTGGATATGTGACCTAGTCTTTTATGCCATAAGAAAGCAGAGTTTTCATTCAACATGCTACGTTTGCATCCAACATTATTTATTACATTCAGCAAGGAATTCACATAAGTGTCATTCAGTTTCAATTTAAATAAACCATCAATTAGAATACCAGAACCAACATTATCAGTATTCTTATATAAATCAAAACAACCAGATCCAAACGTACATCTAAAACCAGAAATATCCAACTTACTTACGGAAATAAGGTTTCTAGATAATGAAGGTACTTAAATGATACTATATAAGTCTAATACATATCCACTTTCTAGAATTAGACGATAAGTCCCAATGCCTTCTATTGTGGATTTCATTCCGTTTCCCATAAAGAGAAAACAATCTTCATTTGGATTTATGGTTCGGATCATAATAAATCCCTGCATATTATTGGAGACATGAGTTGTAGTGTAACGACCCACTATTTTGGACCATTCAAATCGACAATAAAACCATACATGTCTGACTTGAATAATTCAAAATACCGAATTGTTAATTTAAATTTGGCCAAACATATACAGTAAATAAATCAAATCACAGAATCACAGATACAGAGTAGTACAATAATACGCAACGGAATAAATGAATAGTAGTTCATGAAGCTACTATATAAACAAAGTTAGAAATAAAATACATCAGAATATCCCAGATGCAGTGAAGTCTCCAGTACGGGCAGATTATTTCTCTGAACCAATCGACTGGATGACTGAAAGGATAGATAGCTGGATCTTCAAGCAAAGCTCCAACTTCGAAGGTGAGTCTCAAATGTTGTATCACTCAGTCTGACCCGAGCGTAAAGCAAAACATAAAACACTCAAGTCAGGATTAATATTCTTATATCAATAAATCCAACTCAAGTGAAATATCAACTGAAATACAAGTAACTTAGAGGATGTATGGGATAACCATTCTCTAAGGATCTGTGAGACTATCTACAATGTAGAAATATACACTATAACACCATGGTCATTTCAATTTAATTTATACTTCAAAACCAAAATATCATTTCATCTAATATATATATATATGTATATGTATATGTATATGTATATGTATATGTATATGTATATGTATATGTATATTTTCAAATTTTATCACTTTCAAAGTTGTGATTCAAATCTATTCAAATTCAAATTTTAGTCCAATCTCAATTTATTAATTTAAAATTCAACTCAATTCCTAAATAACCATTTCACATTTTATCGATCTCAAATTCAGATTTGAAATCACAAAATACCCTTTTACATTTCAATATTATTTCAAAACTTTAAATATTCAATGTTTCAAACTAAATTTTTATTCAATTAAATTTTCTAAATAATAAATTCGAATTATATTGATTTTATATACAGATCTGAATAGCAAATAAACCAATTAAATTCCGGTATAGTTCAAAGCTTTAATATTCTACAATTCAAAGTTCAATTGACAGTTTCAAATAGATCTCGATTTAACCCCATTATTATTTAGTCTTGAAATATTCCCTCATTAGATTCAATATCATTTAAGTAACCTTAACTTACATTTTACTAAATATTTTTTTTATTTAGATGTGAAATATTCAGTAAATCACTTAAATCAAAATCCAGTTAAAAAATCATACCTTTAAATTTCCCATTCAATAATTTCAAATCGATTAATTAAAATTCTTATTTAAATATCATTTCCAATAAACCCAAATTTACCTTCCCAACCTTACTTATTCAATTTATTAGAAGAAAATCTATTGAAATATAGATTTACAATATACTTAACCATATTCTACGTATTAAATCCATCTAATTTAAATCAAATATTACTACTAAATTTATATATAAAATTTATCATTTATCTAATGTCTTAAGAATCTATATTTATTAAACCATATATTTCTTTCCAAAACCATAGAAATTATTTTCAAAATATTTATATATGGACCAACGGTGTCTGTATATATTTCTTATCATATGGTCAAGTGATATGGATATTTATCATTTCAATCCGTACACTAAATATATACGGGTGGATAGCATTTCAACCTGTAGTCCCAAATTCAATTTAATGAAAATCACTTGGGTCTACAATTTCAACCCATAACGAAATTCTCCTATTCTAAAGTCCGTTCGGGTATGTATCATTTCACCCATAGTGAATTCTAAACTACAGGGAACTTGCAGAGTGATAACAGATAATAATAATATAATAGGATATGATAATAATATAACAACAGGCATATATCAACAGTAATTAAATAAAGTATAAACAATAGGATATGGTGTCATGTCCCATAGACAGTTTACAGATAATAGCATATATAACAGATTTACTAACTTCAGTAGTATATTTCAATTGTCGTTTCAATTGAAACCATATTTAATAAATAAAATAACGTTAATCGTGAGTGATTGCTCACCTTTCGAGGCTAAAGGCTAGAGAAGATAGACAACACAACAAGCTACGAATTTCAAAGCAACGCTAGATTGGCACGAATTCAACAAAGCCGAGAGATAAGAATTTGGTGAAAACGAATTAGAACCATCTTGGTATGACAGAAAATGATGTATATAATTTTATTATTTATTATTAAAATCAATTTAATCATATATTTCAAATTAAAATTTAATTCAACACTTCGAACAAAGTCTCCATATATTTATATCTTTTAAAACCAATTAATGTATACTCATATAGACATTTGCGAACAAAATTTTATATTACACACACACACACACACATAAAGTTATATAAACTTAAATAGAAAATATACAAACGCGATTGAATTACAAGTTTCCAACAATATATATTTTCCGTTTTAAAATATTAGGAATACTACAAACCATAATATATTATAAGTAACATATAACTTAAAATATAATTAACAAATATATATATACACAAACGTACATAAGGTATAAATATATACATATGTATATTCAGTGACCCTATCTAACCCAATAGGTAAAATCCAAACTAATATAACTTATTTTTTTAAAAAAACTTATAAACACTGTCTATATCGTACTTAAACAAAATCAATATATATTACTGTAAATATATAAATAGTATAACATATATTCATTGTCGAACCAGATTTTCCAATTTCTATAATATATAAAAATAGATCATATAACTGTTTATATAAAATCAGTATTTACGTAATTATAATTTCAATAAACCCATGCTTTATCTGTATAAATCCACTTATATTCTTATACAACATATAACTTTATATATGTGTACCTTATACCCTATAACACTTATATATTTTAAAACAAAACAGAGAGTATAATGTGTAATATATACGTATTTTCTTTCATAAGCATACAACAACGTATATATATATATATAAGCATATAAACTAACGTACACAGTATATATTATAATATACCATAGGTTTATAAAAAAATATACTTACGCAAAAGAAGGAGTACACGGTCTAAGTGGCTACGGAGGAGCACGAGGGGTAGAAGATCAGGGAGGAGCTGCGGAGTGAGGGTTTTGAGAAGCTAACAGAGGGGGAGGAAAAAAAAGAAACAGAGAAGAGAAGTAAAGGCCACAGAGAAATATAAGGGAGGAGCTCAATTTTTAAAAGCTGGAATAAGAAACGTAAAATTGAATGAGCGAAATGAATGCAAAAAGTATATAAGTTTGATATTCGAATGACGGTCATAAAAATGGAAATTTGGGTATAGGTAACTGCTAGCTATAATCAAATATTCATGTTTTGATGGATTGCTTTCCTTTAAGCAATAAAGACAGGGAGAGAAATAATAGATAAAGGCAACAAATCTATCAATCAAAGAAAATGGAAAAGTTTGAACTTGTACGCAAATAAATAGATATAGAACGATGTAGGTGAGTTGGCTGCTCTGGGTAAAAATGCTTAATAATTTTTATGAACCAAATAGGCATGAACAGACTACAACATGCAATTAACTAATTGATTGTCTGTAACCGTGCAAGCAAGAAATGAGATAATAATTAAAGGTTTTTTTTTATTGCCGAAGGAAATAAGGAAAAGCAGACCAATAGGCTGAGAATCATACCATAATTACCCTAGTGAACAGAGGAAAGAAATTTAAAACAAAAATATATATGAAGGTTGAGTGAATGGACACAGTCACCTGCTTGAATCACATGAAATAATTAAAGCAAATGAAGTGGCTACAGGAAAAGAATGATTTCTTCCTATTTTTGAATTAATGTTTACGTAGCCAATTTTTAAGCAAAAAGGAAACGTACAAAAAATAATAAATTGAAATGACCGTTGATTCAGCAACGTTATTAAAGCAATTTATTATATTGCTTGGGCTGCACGGTGAAGATTTGGAGGAGACGTGTTTCACAATACAACCGTTTTTAAGAAATAAATATATTACTTTAAAACAGAAGAACTAACCAAAAATGAACGTAAACGTATATAATTTATATGTTTTGGTATTCAAAATAATTATAGGATGGCAACAGTCACCCTAGATTTAGTTGAGAAATTAAAGCAATTAATTGCTGATTGGACAGCACGTTCCATATTTGAAACGTAAAGGAAAAAGATAAGTTTGGAATGGAAGGATACGTTATAAAGGCAAAATGAACCGTTTGGAAAAAAAATAAAAGAAATGATGGAAAATAAAACAACCGTGCCTTGAATTTCCTAAAATAAATTATTAGAGCTATTGATGGGTTGATTGGACAGTGTGTTTCAAAACTTCAAGGAAATGGGTAATATATTTGAAAATACTAACATAACCTATAAGTACATACCTACTAGAATTCACACAATAATTAATGGACCCTATACCCAAACTAAACTTTCCGTGTATATATGTATATTAAGACCAAATTTTTTTTGAACCAAAAATCCATACTTGCTTTCAAAACTTCAAAACCACCATTTGATGTATAAACAGAACATAATTTTTTTCTTCCTTTTTTCTTCTTTTTATTAACAATAAATCAAACATTATTTAATAATTTCACATAACTCAACATATCCATTAGTTACCAATTTTAGTTTATTTGTTAGAGGTTAGATTATTTGAATTACAACAATACAATTAAACTATTGTTTCCTCTTAAATTTTATTCAATAGATCAATATTTACAATTAACAATTATTATTAAATTCTTAACATTTGTTGTTTTAATTCAAATTGTAAATCTCATATAAACTATTATTATTCCCATCATTTTTGTCTCTACCAAATTTTATTCAATATTTTAATAAAATTAGAATTTTAAATTGGTCTAAAATTTTGGATCATTACCCATTACACTTTTTTTCTCCAGATCTGAACTGCGTTGCAAAAATGAAGATGGAAAGAGATTTTGAAACGGTTAGGAAATCAAAGATTTTTATTCCTATTAAACATGGAGACGCAAATGAAAGTGGAAAGTTTTACACGTGAATTGGAGGCAGGGTTTTAATTCTCTCTTTTTTTTAAAAAAATGCACGTGCTGATTTGATTTTTAACTGCTAAGATATGAAATCAAAGAGTGCGTACAATAGATGCTATAATTAAAACGAACGTACGCCCAATTAATTAACAAGTAACGTGATCTAAATTTATATGTTTTCTTATTTATTCACTACTTATATTTATTTGTACGTAATCCAAACATTAAATTTTTATTTCAAAATATTATTGTTTAAAATTTCTCAAAAATTCAATTAAATACGTATTTAATTGAATTTTTGAAATAACGTATTTAATTGAATTTTCGAGAAATTTTAAATAATAATATTTTGAAATAAAAATTTAATGTTTGGATTACGTATAATTAAATATAAGTAGTGAATAAATAAGAAAACATATAAATTTAGATTACGTTACTTGTTAATTAATTTGGGCGTACGTTCGCTTTAATTATTGCATCTATTGTACGCACTCTTTGATTTCATATCTTAGCTGTTAAAAATCAAATCAGCACGTGCATTTTTTTTAAAAAAAAAAGAGAATTAAAACCCTGCCTCCAATTCACATGTAAAACTTTCCACTTTCCTTTGCGTCTCCATATTTAATAGAAATAAAAATCTTTGATTTCCTAACTGTTTCAAAATCTCTTCCCATCTTCATTTTTGCAACGCAGTTCAGATCTGGAAAAAAAGTGTAATGGGTAACGATCCGAAATTTTAGACCAATTTAAAATTCTAATTTTATTAAAATATTGAATAAAATTTGGTAGAAACAAAAATGATGGGAATAATAATAGTTTATATGAGATTTACAATTTGAATTAAAACAACAAATGTTAAGAATTTAATAATAATTGTTAATTGTAAATATTGATCTATTGAACAAAATTTAAGTGGAAACAATAGTTTAATTGTATTGTTGTAATTCAAATAAGTTAACCTCTAACAAATGAACTAAAATTGGTAACTAATGGATATGTTGAGTTATGTGAAATTATTAAATAATGTTTGATTTATTGTTAATAAAAAGAAGAAAAAAGGAAAAAAAAATTATGTTCTGTTTATACATCAAATGGTGGTTTTGAAGTTTTGAAAGCAAGTATGGATTTTTGATTCAAAGGAAAATTTGGTCTTAATATACATATATACACGGAAAGTTTAGTTTGGGTATAGGGTCCATTAATTATTGTGTGAATTCTAGTAGGTATGTATATATAGGTTATGTTAGTATTTTCAAATATATTACTCATTTCCTTGAAGTTTTGAAACACACTGTCCAATCAACCCATCAATTGCTCTAATAATTTATTTTAGGAAATTCAAGGCACAGCTGTTTTATTTGCCATCATTTCTTTTATTTTTTTTCCAAACGGTTCATTTTGCCTTTATAAGGTATCCTTCCATTCCATACTTATCTTTTTCCTTTACCTTTCCAATATGGAATGTGCTGTCTAATCAGCAATTAATTTCTTTAATTTCTCAACTAAATCTAGGGTGACTGTTGCCATCCTATAATTATTTTGAATATCAAAACATATAAATTGTATACGTTTACGTTCATTTTTGTTCAGTTCTTCTATTTTAAAGTAATATATTTATTTTTTAAAAACGATTGCATTGTGAAACACGTCTCTTCCAAATCTTCACTGTGCAGCCCAAGCAATATAATAAATTTCTTTAATAACGTTGCTGAATCAACGGTCATTTCAATTTATTATTTGTTGTATGTTTCCTTTTTGCTTAAAAATTGGCTACGTAAACATTAATTCAAAAATAGGAAGAAATCATTCGTTTCCTGTAGCCACTTCATTTGCTTTAATTATTTCATGTGATTCAAGCAGGTGACCGTGTCCATTCACTCAACCTTTATCTATATTTTTGTTTTGAAATTTCTTTCCTCTGTTCACTAGGGTAATTATGGTATGATTCTCAGCCTATTGGTCTGCCTTTCCTTCTTTCCTTCGGCAATAAAAAAAAACCTTTAATTATTATCTCATTTCTTTCTTGCACGGTTACAGACAATCAATTAGTTAATTGCATGTTGTAGTCTGTTCATGCCTATTTGGCTCATAAAAATTATTAAGCATTTTTATCCAGAGCAGCCAACTCACCTACATCGTTCTATATCTATTTATTTGTGTACAAGTTCAAACTTTTCCAATTTCTTTGATTGATAGATTTGTTGCCTTTATCTATTCTTTCTCTCCCTGTCTTTATTGCTTAAAGGAAAGCAGTCCATCAAAACGTGAATATTTGATTATAGCCAGCCGTTACCTATACCCAAATTTCCATTTTTATGACCGTCATTCGAATATCAAACTTATATACTTTTTGCATTCATTTCGCTCATTCAATTTTACGTTTCTTATTCCAGCTTTTAAATATTGAGCTCCTTCCTTGTATTCCTCTGTGGCCTTTACTTCTCTTCTCGGTTTCTTTTTTTTTTCTCCTCCTCTGTTAGCTTCTCAAAACCATCACTCCACAGCTCCTCCTTGATCTTCCACCCCTCATGCTCCTCCGTAGCCACTTAGACCGTGTACTCCTTCTTTTGCGTAAGTATAAATTTTTTTTGTAAACTTATGGTACATTATAATATATACTGTGTATGTTAGTTTATATGCTTATATATATACGTTGTTGTATGTTTATGAAAGAAAATATGTATATATTACACAATATATTCTCTGTTTTGTTTTAAAATGTATAAGTGTATAGGGTATAAAGTACACATATATAAAGTTATATGTTGTATAAGAATATAAGTGGATTTGTACAGATAAAGCATGGGTTTATTGATATTATAATTACGTAAATACTGATTTTATATAAACAGTTATATGATCTATTTTTATATATATAGAAATTGGAAAATCTGGTTCGACAATGAATATATGTTATACTGTTTATATATTTACAGTAATATATATTGATTTTGTTTAAGTATGATATAGACGGTGTTTATAAGTTTTTTTTTAAAAATAAGTTATATTAGTTTGGATTTTACCTGTTGGGTTAGATAGGGTCATTGAGTATACATATGTATATATTTATACCTTATGTACGTTTGTGTATATATATATATATATTTGTTAATTATATTTTAAGTTATATGTTACTTATAATATATTATGGTTTGTAGTATTCCTAATATTTTAAAACAGAAAATATATATTGTTGGAAACTTGTAATACTATCGCGTTTGTATATTTTCTATTTAAGTTTATATAACTTTATATATATGTGTGTGTGTATAATATAAAATTTTGTTCGCAAATGTTTATATGAGTATACATTAATTGGTTTTAAAAGATATAAATATATGGAGACTATGTTCGAAGTGTTGAATTAAATTTTAATTCGAGATATATGATTAAATTGATTTTAATAATAAATAATAAAATTATATACATCATTTTCTGTCATATCAAGATGGTTCTAATTCGTTTTCACCAAATTCTTATCTCTCAGCTTTGTTGAATTCGTGCCAATCTAGCGTTGCTTTGAAATTCGTAGCTTGTTGTGTTGTCTGTCTTCTCTAGCCTCTAGCCTCGAAAGTTGAGCAATCACTCACGATTAACGTTCTTTTATTTATTAAATATGGTTTCAATTGAAACGACAATTGAAATATACTGCTGAAGTTAGTAAATTTTTATTATCTGTAAACTGTTCACCTATGGGATATGACACCATATCCTATTGTTTATACTTTATTTAATTGCTGTTGATATATGTCTGTTGTTATATTATTATCATATCCTGTTATATTATTATTATCTGTTATCACTCTGCAAGTTCCTGTAGTTTAGAATTCACTATGGGTGAAATGATACATACCTGAACGGACTTTAGAATAGGAGAATTTCATTATGTGTTGAAATGATAGACCCAAGCGATTTTCATTAAATTGAATTTGGGACTACATGTTGAAATGCTATCCACCCGTATATATTTAGTATACGGATTGAAATGATAAATATCCATATCACTTGACCATATGATAAGAAATATAAACAGACCCATATATAAATATTTTGAAAATAATTTCTATGGTTTTGGAAAGAAATATATGGTTTAATAAATATAGATTCTTAAGACATTAGATAAATGATAATTTTTTTTACAAATTTAGTAGTAATATTTGATTTAAATTAGATGGATTTAATACGTAGAATATGATTAAATATATATGTAAATCTATATTTCAATAGATTTTCTTGTAATAAATTGAATAAGTAAGGTTGGGAAGGTAAATTTGGGTTTATTGGAAATGATATTTAAATAAGGATTTTAATTAATCGATTTGAAATTATTGAATGGGAAATTTAAAGGTATGATTTTTTAACTGGATTTTGATTTAAGTGATTTACTGAATATTTCACATCTAAAAAAAAAAAATATTTAGTAAAATGTAAGTTAAGGTTACTTAAATGATATTGAATCTAATGAGGGAATATTTCAAGACTAAAAAATAATGGGGTTAAAAATCGAGATCTATTTGAAACTGTCAATTGAACTTTGAATTATAGAATATTAAAGCTTTGAACTATACTGGAATTTAATTGGTTTATTTGCTATTCAGATCTGTATATAAAATTAATATAATTCGAATTTATTATTTAGAAAATTTAATTGAATAAAAATTTAGTTTGAAACGTTGAATATTTAAAGTTTTGAAATAATATTGAAATGTAAAAGGGTATTTTGTGATTTCAAATTCGGATTTGAGATCGATAAAATGTGAAATGGTTATTTAGGAACTGAGTTGAATTTAAATTAATAAATTGAGATTGGACTAAAATTTGAATTTGGAATTTGAATAGATTTGAATCGCAACTTTGAAAGTGATAAAATTTGAAAATAAATTTGAAAACATATACATATACATATACATATACATATACATATACATATAAATATATATATATATTAGATGAATTGATATTTTGGTTTTGAAGTATAAATTAAATTGAAATGACCACGGTGTTATAGTGTATATTTCTACGTTGTAGATAGTTCCACGGATCATTAGAGAATGGTTATCCCATACATCCTCTAAGTTACTTGTATTTCAGTTGATATTTCACTTGAGTTGGATTTATTGATTTAAGAATATTAATCCTGACTCGAGTGTTTTGTGTTTTGCTTTACGCTCGGGTCAGACTGAGTGATACAGCATTTGAGACTCACCTTCGAAGTTGGAGCTTTGCTTGAAGATCCAGCTATCTATCCTTTCAGTCATCCGGTCGATTGGTTCAAAGAAGTCATCTGCTCGTACTGGAGACTTCACTGCATCTGGGATATTCTGATGTATTTTATTTCTAACTTTGTTTATATAGTAGCTTCATGAACTACTATTTATTTATTCCGCTGCGTATTATTGTACTACTCTGTATCTGTGGTTCTGTGATTTGATTTATTTACTGTATATGTTTTTCAAAATTTAAATTAACAATTAGGTATTTTGAATTATTCAAGTCGGACATGTATGGTTTTATTGTCGATTTGAATGGTCCAAAATAGTGGGTCGTTACATGTAGCACCAGTATCAAGCCACAATGTATTAATAGGAACTTCAGCTAAATTTGATTCAAAACATACGAAAGATAGATGATTACCTTTCTTTTCGAACCAAGCTATCCTTTTCAGACAGTCATTTTGATAATGTCCTTTCCTTTTTACAGAAATGATTTCGAACATCCTTTAGTTCCTTCTTTTCCTTATCCTGTCCATTCTTAGCAAGTGTCTTTTTCTTCTTGAAATGACTTGATTTTCCATTCTTTTCTTTACCAACTTTATTACTCACAAAATTTACTGAGTGATTCACTTGATTTTTCAAATGTCGTTCTTCCTGAACAAGTTTACTGGCCAATTCATTAACATTCCACTTATCCTTTATAGTGTTATAGTTAATTTGAAAAGGTCCATATTCAGAAGGTAGCGAGTTCAGGATAAACTGGACAATAAAAGAATCCTCTACTGTAAGTCTAAGGGAGTTTAACCTTGTTGCAAGATTAGTCATCTCTATAATGTGCTCTTTCATAGTTCGCGACCCATCAAACTTCATGGTCGTGAGTTTGCCATAAGAGTACCAGCGAGTGACTTATCAGCTGAACGAAAACGCTCTTCCACAAACTGCATATATTCCTTAGCACTTTCTGTTTGCGGAATTGTTGACTTGATGTTGTTAGCAACAGTCATCTTAATAAACATGAGGCTCAATCTGTTACTGCATTCCCATGCTTTATGGTGTGATTTTTCTATCTCAGTACTTGCTGTTGTAAGAGCAACAGGTTTATCCTCAAGGAGTGCCAAGTCAAGATCCTGAATACCTAAATGGAAATTGACTTGTTCTCTCCATTCAGAAAAATTAACACCAGTGAACAATGTAACAGATGAAGCATATGTATTCATGGGAACTACTGCAACTTAAATAAATAAAAAAATTGAAATAATCATAAGCTCATAGCTAACGCGATTCAAATATGTACATAATAGTATAATATAGCACTCCTTTAGGTAGGTACTATCTTATACTTAACATAATTAAATATCAAAACATAAGTAGGTAACAAATATATTCAATTAAATAAAACTGACATCTTTGGATGATCAATATTTATTTAATCAAGATATCTATTAAACCTCATCATGTCAACTAGTTATAGAACAAGACTTTCCTTTGGGTAAGTATTCAGGTTTTACCATGCCAGTTTTTTTTGGTATTATTATAACTGGCAATTTCTATCAATAATCATTATGTCACTTATGCACTAAATGATTATTCTGATTTTGACCACTTTGGTGATTAACAAAATCATAAATCTCATGTGCATAAGTGACTTATAACACATACTTGATTAAACATCATGAGTAAAGCATAGAACATAACAATTGCAATCATAGGAAATATTCAGTTATTGATTGGTGGCTCTGATACCAAATGTCAGAAATTCTTTACTGTTTGATCTATCATGATTAATGATGAACAATTCAAGTAATAGCCCAAGAATCACCAATACCGAATATTTCACAAACAAAGCTTAATATAATTTTTGTTTTGTTTAAGATGACATACCTTGATTAACAGCGGAAGATGTAATGACTGCCATCTTCTTCTTCTGACTTCTAATAATTACTCTTCTTCTCAGAATTCGATTTCTCTCTCTAACCCTATTCCTTTATATGTTTCTTGATGGAGAAGAATACATCTATGTATCGGGAGAGAGAGGACCCAATCCTTTATATAACATTTAAGTCTAAATCTGGTACGTCCATCATATACCAATTTAACGCTTAAGATTAATCACAGACTTCATGTTCTATTATAGAACGGTCTATTTATGACTTAATTAATCGTGTCACATTAAGATTAGAAACTGCATAACGTTAAAGGTAAATGAAACGTTCTATTTATGACCTAATTAATAGGGTCATATTAAGATTAGAAACTGCATAACGTTAAAGGTAAATGAAACGATTGCAGTTTCTAGTAGCAGTTTTCTAACAATATTTGCATTCAGTATCAGTTATAAACAGTAAGGTTCGAAAGCATTAAGTTCAAAATAAGTGTAAAAATGCTTTTTGAGATAAAAAATAGGTTTATGTATCTAAACCTTCAAAAAGTGTATACAACTCCATATTTATATATGACTTTCAAATTCACACCCAATCCATTTTAGAAGATTTCAAGTAAATATATGAATATCCTATTATGGGTTTCGAAAATAATAATGAGGTTCCCTATATATGAAGCCTAAATGTGTGAGCTTGGATTTTAAATACATAAACGTGGCTTTAAGTATGAATCCAAGTACACACAGTTTTAAATATGCAGCAGGTTTTGACAACATGGAGATATTTAGTTTCATGCATAACCAGTTTCTTATAAAAAGCAGAGTATACGGACTTTTGGATGTGTATAAGTTTTGGGTATTAAGCGTATAAAATTTTTGAAAGAATTTGATTTTTTGAATATAATTAGTTCAGTGTACATATGAATCTTTAAATATATTTGGTCTTTAAAGAAGTACGGTTTTATAATGAATAACACAATTCTTCAAAATGCACTTGGCCCTGTTTTAAGCTATGAATATATGACATGATTAGAATTTCAAGCTTGAATTAATTTCCAGAGTAAGTATTTGTAGATTTTGTTTATAAAGAATTTCAAAAGAATATAGATTTCAAAGAGTCGCATACATAAGTATCAGAACTATGTCCACTCAAGTTTCATAGAGCATGCTGTCAGGCTTTGAAAAAGTTTAGGGTACGTCATGCTTTCGAAAAATGCACAAATTTTATGCATATAGAATTTTAGTAAAATATGGTTTGAGCAAACGTAAGTTTTGACTATGTCTTGTTTTTTTTTAAATATAATAGCTTTTGCCATGTGTAACCTTGATTTAAACATGAAGCGCTTTAGGTGATTGACAGCTTTAAAAGAGTTTATGATTTATATTTAAATCAAGAAGCATATATTATTGATGCAGCACGATCTACAGAAGTTCAGAGGTTAGGTCGTTCACAAGATAAGGAAGCTTCAGTTCTAACTCTTAAGTCGTGCACGAGTCAACCTAAAGAAGTTTCGGTTTTAACTCGTAAGTCGTGCACGAGTCAGCCTAAGGAGTCATGCAAGGGAGAGATACGACTTAGTGAAGAAGGTTTAAGTCGTCTCCGAGCTAACTGGAGGATAGTAGGAAAATGGGGCCGAGTTAACGACCTAACTCTAACGGGTCACGACTTAAGGAAGGATTTTAAGTCGTTCACGAGCCAACGACCTAAGAAGGCGGTCTTAAGTCGTCTGCGGCTTAAAGGGGGGCTTAAGTCGGTCGGTCAATATGAGTCGTTTGAGGAAATACCGCAGGGAGGTTGTGTGTTAAGTCGGCAAGGAGTTGAGTCGCAGGGAGGTTGTGTGTTAAGTCGGCAAGGAGTTGAGTCGTTGTAACTAATAAGTCGTAGGTCGTGGTCAAAGTTAGCCTGGTGAAATTTGAGTCGTTTGTGTTGAACGTGTTATACATAGGTTGTCTAAGTCGTGAGTCGTAGGTCGTATACGACCTAAGTGTTGTACTATGTGTTGTGATAAGCCGCGTACGTTAAGTGGCTGCCGACTTATGGTGAGTCGTAAGCCGTGTACGACTTAAGGGTCAGGGTTGTCAAAAATGCTATAAATAGGGAGTGAGTTGTACATTTTTTTTTGGTAGTTGATTTTTGAATAAAATTCTCTTTTGTTAGCTTTGTGCTTTCAATTTAAATTGGTAGTTGAGTGTAATCTCCTATCTCCACTTACGTCATTCGAGTGCGCTCGAATCCACGTTTATTGAAGCCGATTCACGGTATCTTGTGCGCAAGATCAACGTCGATGAATCGTAGATCCTTCATCACGGTATCGTGCGCGATCAACGTGTTAAGGATAGCTAGAATCCGGCATCTTTGGATCAACGGATTTGGGCATTACAGTATTTTCAATCCACCGATTGCTACTTTCATCGATCCATACCGTTTTGTCATTTATCCGCTGCGTCAGTTTGGTATCAGAGCTAGACTTAGCCAATCATAGCTAAGCCGAGACTTGGAGCCAATTTTTGAAGTTGAAGTTTGAAGTTGTTCATCGTGTTCATCTTGAAGTTGCAATGAGTTTGAAGATTTCGATCCATTTTCTTTTGGATCAAACTTGGAAGAGTGTTAGAGTTTGGTCGCGAGATCTTTGCATGCCAAAGTTGAAGGAGAAGTGCTTGGAGCCGTGTGTGCTTTGTGGAGCCGAGTCGACCTAACCATAGGTTGTTACCTATTGCCAAGCTAAGGTGATAAGTCACAAGGCCTATTCGAGCTAAGTGAGGCCGAGCCAAGTTGCCAGTGATCCAAGCTTGTTTGTTTTGTGTGGAAGTTTTGTGTTCGATTTGTTGAAGTATCTGAGAAGTTTTGAAGAGTTTGTGAAGATTTGAACCATGCCACCAAGGAGAGCTAACCGTCATCAAAATGTTGAAGCGTTGTATAGAAGAGAAGAAGCCGAGCTTGTGGAACAACATATTAATGAGAAATTTGATGAAGGCATTGGAAAGTTAGAGAAGTTGATGAATGATTTGAATCAAACTCAAAGGAGGAGATCACCAAACTCGAACCATGGAGGAAACCGAGTTTCGCCATCGGTTACGGAAGCGAGGAGGGTATCACCGCATTCTTTTAGAGATAGAAGAGAAACATCAATTTCATCACGGAGAGATCATCATGACTATGGACATGAATAAAGAAGAATTTCACGAGAGTTTGAGAATGAGGCATATAGAGATGAAGAGAGACAAAGTCGAAGAAGCATGCATGAACGAGGGGATGGCAATGGTCGAGATCGATGTAGGCGTACTTCTGATTTTGATGAAGAGGGTGATAGAGCTAGCATTCATTATCGAGATCGAGACCAAATTTGAAATTCTTATCGGGATGTAGAGGATGATCGTCGATGAGAATCGGGTATGAAGATGGAAATTCCTGAATTTAAAGGTGGATGGTAGCTGAAGAATTTCTTGATTGGGTGTCAAATGTTGAAGAGATCTTTGATTTCAAGGAGGTTCCTGAGCATAGAAGAGTGAAGTTGGTTGCTACGAGGTTGAGGGGAAGAGCTTTGGCATGGTGGCAGCAAACTAAACTTACAAGGGAGAGAGGGAAAGTCAAAGATTGAATCATGGGAGAAGATGAAGAAGTTGATGCGAGCTACATTTTTGCCTTACAACTACCAATCACTTATGTACCAGAGGTTGCAGAATCTGAGGCAAGGGACGAAATCTGTTAGTGATTATGCTGATGAATTTTACCAACTCATTGCCAGGAATGATATTATGGAAACGAAAGAACAGCTAACTGCTAGATTCATTGGGGGATTGAGAATGCAGATCCAGGATATGGTTAATATGTTTGATCCTAGATCAGTAGCAAAGGCACATCAGAAAGCGTTGGCTTGGGAGAAGCAGGGAAGGCGTGGAGGTGGTGTGTTTACTAATTCCAATAATCAAGTGAAGGGTGTTAGTGGGAGTTCTAATGTTCCTAAACCTGTCAGTAAGCCAGTGGTGAAGGAGGCTGAGAAGGCAAAGGTTAGCAGTGATTTCAAATGTTACAATTGCCAGGAGTTGGGTCATAAAAGCAATGAATGTCCGAAGCCAAAGAAGAGACCATGGTTGCAGAAGTTGAGGAGGATGATGGTGAGGAGGCAGAATGTTCAAAAACACCTTATGTCGAGGAGGAAGAAGAATTGTCTGGAGATGAAGGCTGTAATCTTATGATGAGGAGGTCATGTCTTACACCAAAGCAAGAAGAGGATTCTAGTTGGTTGAGAAGCAATATTTTTCAATCGACATGCACTATTCTAGGAAAAGTTTGCAAGTTCGTTATTGATGCTGGAAGCTGTGATAATATTATCTCTACAGAAGCAGTAAGGAAGTTGAACTTGAAAACTGAGAAGCATCCTAAACCGTACAAGCTAGCATGGTTAAGGAAGGGAGGTGAAGTGAAGGTGTGTCGAAGGGCTTGTGTGAATTTTTCTATTGGGAAGAAGTACAAAGATGAAATTTGGTGTGATGTTGTAGACATGGATGTGTGTCATCTGTTGTTGGGCAGACCATAGCAGTTTGATAGAGCGGTGCAAATGATGGTCGTGCTAATAGCAATAGTTTCATGTTTGAAGGTACTAAAATCACTTTAGTTCTTAAGAAGCAACAACAGAAGGAGAGCAAGTTGGAGGAGATCGAAGAACTGAAAACTTTGTTATCTTTGAAGGAGTTTGTCAAGGAGGTTGAAGAGGAGCCTGAAATCTTTTTGTTGATTGGGCGAGAGTGTAGTGAAGAGGTTGAAATTCCAGAAGAAGCGAAGCCAATTTTGAAAGAATTTGAAGATGTATTTCCAGAAGAGTTGCCTAAAGAGTTACCGCCACTGAGAGACATTCAGCATCAAATCGATCTTGTTCCGGGAGCAGTATTACCGCATAGACCACATTATCGAATGAGTCCGAAGGAACATGAAGAGTTACGAAGGCAGGTGGAAGAGTTGTTAGAACAGGGACGTGTTCAGGAAAGCTTGAGTCCTTGTGCAGTGTCAGCATTGTTGGTGCCAAAGAAGGATGGAACATGGAGAATGTGTACCGATAGTAGAGCTTTGAACAAGATTACTGTTCGCTACAGATTTCCAATGCCAAGGTTGGATGACTTGCTAGATCAGTTGAGTGGGGCTACTATTTTTTCGAAGATTGATTTGAAGAGTGGTTATCATCAGATTCGGATTAGACCTGGAGACGAATGGAAGACAGCCTTCAAGACGAGAGAGGGGTTGTACGAATGGTTGGTTATGCCATTTGGTTTATCAAATGCACCTAGTACATTCATGCGGGTGATGAATCGAAACTTTAGACCATTCATTGGGAAGTTCGTGGTAGTTTACTTTGATGATATTCTGATTTATAGTACGCGCACAGAGGAGCATGTAGAGCATTTGAGAAAGGTCTTAATTATTCTTCGCGAGGAACAATATTATGCAACTACGAAGAAATGTGTGTTCATGACTCAAAGTGTATTATTTTTGGGATATGTTGTATCTGAGAAGGGAATGCAGGTGGACCAGAGTAAAGTTGAAGCTATTAGAAATTGGCCACAGCCGAGAACTATCACTGAAGTTAGAAGTTTTTATGGATTGGCATCATTCTACCGAAGATTCATTCCACACTTCAGTAGCGTGATGGCACCAGTTACCGATTGTATGAAAGGGAAACAGTTTTCTTGGTCGAAGGAAGCAGGAGTTGCTTTTGAACGAATCAAAGAACTTTTGACGACAACACCAATCCTTGTATTACCAGATTTTCAGTTGTTGTTTGAGCTACATACTGATGCATCAAAGGTTGGGATTGGAGGGGTGTTGAGTCAGTGTGGAAGACCTATTGCATATTTCAGTGAGAAGTTATCAGGGGCAAAGATGAGATATAGTACATATGATGTTGAGTTTTATGCCATTGTTCAAGCTGTTAAACATTGGAGGCATTATCTATTTCAGAAAGAATTTGTTCTTTTAACTGATCATGAAGCTTTGAAGCATTTGCATGGGCAGGATAAAATTTCAGCAAGACATGCATCATGGATTGCTTATTTACAGCAGTTTACTTTTGTTGTCAAACATAAGTCTGGGGTAACAAATCGTGTAGCTGATGCTTTGAGTAGGAGAAGTCATTTGTTGACAACGTTGAAGGTTGAAGTGACGGGATTCAAATTATTGCCATAATTGTTTGAGGAGGATCCTTACTTTGCAAAGTTTGTTGAGAAAGTTAAGGATGGGAGTTCTGATGAATTTGTGTTGGTTGATGGATTCTTGTTTAAAGGAAATCGGTTATGTATTCCTGAGAGCAGTTTGAGAATGCAGATTATCAAGGAATTGCACGAAGAAGGCCATGTGGGTAGAGATCGTACTTTGCAGTTAATTTCGCAATCTTACTTTTGGCCGTCGATGAGGAAAGAGGTAGAGAGGTTTGTGGAAAGATGTCATATTTGTCAGGTTTCGAAGGGAACAACGACAAATGCAGGATTATATATGTCATTACCTGTACCGACTAAACCGTGGGTTGATATCAGCATGGATTTCGTTTTGGGTTTGCCTAGAACTCAAAGGGGAAATGATTCTATATTTGTTGTGGTGGACAGATTTTCAAAAATGGCGCATTTTATTGCTTGTAAGAAGACGGCGGATGCTGTTCGTGTTGCTCAGTTGTTCTATAAGGAAATCTATCGTTTACATGGGTTGCCAGAGTCTATTGTTTCGGACAGGGATACCAGATTTTTGAGTCACTTTTGGTTAAGTTTGTGGAAGATGGTGGGAACGAAGCTGAATTTTAGTAGCGCTTATCATCCGCAAATGGATGGACAGACAGAAGTTGTTAACAGATCATTGGAAAATTTGTTGCGATGTCTTGTACAGGATAATCTGAAGAATTGGGACATGAAGTTAAGCCAGGCAGAGTTTGGTCATAATCATGCAGTGAATCGTAGTACGGGTTTCAGTCCATTTCAGATCGTATATTCAAATTTACCAAGGGGACCGTTGGATTTGGCAGTAGTACCGCAACCGAAGGGGACTGTTAAACGAGCTGCTGATTTTGTTGAAGGATTGACGGAATGTCATAAGATCGTTCGGGAACGATTGGAAAAGACGAATGAGAAGTATAAGCGAACTGCAGATTTGAAGCGACGAAATGTTGAATTTAACAAAGGTGATTTGGTGTATGCTGTGTTAACGAAGGATCGTTTTCCAGTGGGCGCTTATAACAAGTTGAAAGCCAGAAAAATTTGTCCTGTCGAAGTTGTGAAACGAATTAATGAAAATGCTTATAAGTTGAAGCTGCCGGAGGATGTGTACACTTCTGACGTGTTCAATGTTAAGCATCTTGTACCATATTATGGAGATAAACAATCTGACGGGAAAGAATTTACAAATTCGAGGATGAATTTTTCTCAACCAGGGGAGGATGATGCAGCACGATCTACAGAAGTTCAGAGGTTAGGTCGTTCACAAGATAAGGAAGCTTCGGTTCTAACTCTTAAGTCGTGCACGAGTCAACCTAAAGAAGTTTCGGTTTTAACTCGTAAGTCGTGCACGAGTCAGCCTAAGGAGTCATGCAAGGGAGAGATACGACTTAGTGAAGAAGGTTTAAGTCGTCTCCGAGCTAACTGGAGGACGGTAGGAAAATGGGGCCGAGTTAACGACCTAACTCTAATGGGTCACGACTTAAGGAATGATTTTAAGTCGTTCACGAGCCAACGACCTAAGAAGGCGGTCTTAAGTCGTCTGCGGCTTAAAGGGGGGCTTAAGTCGGTCGGTCAATATGAGTCGTTTGAGGAAATACCGCAGGGAGGTTGTGTGATAAGTCGGCAAGGAGTTGAGTCGCCGGGAGGTTGTGTGTTAAGTCGGCAAGGAGTTGAGTCGTTGTAACTGATAAGTCGTAGGTCGTGGTCAAAGTTAGCCTGGTGAAGTTTGAGTCGTTTGTGTTGAACGTGTTATACATAGGTTGTCTAAGTCGTGCGTCGTAGGTCGTATACGACCTAAGTGTTGTACTATGTGTTGTGATAAGCCGCGTACGTTAAGTCGCTGCCGACTTATGGTGAGTCGTAAGCCGTGTACGACTTAAGGGTCAGGGTTGTCAAAAATGCTATAAATAGGGAGTGAGTTGTACATTATTTTTTGGTAGTTGATTTTTGAATAAAATTCTCTTTTGTTAGCTTTGTGCTTTCAATTTAAATTGGTAGTTGAGTGTAATCTCCTATCTCCACTTACGTCATTCGAGTGCGCTCGAATCCACGTTTGTTGAAGCCGATTCACGGTATCTTGTGCGCAAGATCAACGTCGAAGAACCGTACATCCTTCATCACGGTATCGTGCGCGATCAACGTGTTAAGAATAGCTAGAATCCGGCATCTTTGGATCAACGGATTTGGGCATTGCAGTATTTTCAATCCACCGATTGCTACTTTCATCGATCCATATCGTTTTGTCAGTTATCCGCTGCGTCAATTATATTTTAACAATCTAATTTCATAAATGACAGTTTTAATGAAATAAAGTTATATATGTCCCTTGTTTCAAATGCATATGTTTTTAGGAATGAGTAATGTTGTATGTGATTCTGAATGTAGCAAGTTATAGAGAATATAATGGATTTTTGCAAATGCAAACTTTTGAATATATACTAGCTTCATATATATGTTTGTATATGCGCTTTATGTATAAGCAGTAAGTTTTGAAAATTGGGAGTTTTGAAAGTATATAGTTTCAAATATGTATTTTCTCGTGTATATAAAGATTATCACTTAAACACTTGATTTGATTTTATTAACTGATTTCTGACTAAATTTACAGAAGCATGCAACAGGTTTTGCAACATTGAAATTTCATGCATATGGTATTGTTGTGATTTAAAAGTTTTACAAGGCAGTTTTAAAAGTACGAAAGACTCAGATGTATATAAGTTTTGAGTGAATTTCGATTTTGAAGGAAGTTTTGAAATGATATAAGGTATTGAGTATAAATAACTTATTGGATGTATGTAGTTTCAATATATACGTAGTCTAGAAAGTTGAATCAAACTTCTTACCAGAACTCCTAAGATATGTAAGGTTGATGGTTTCCTAAAATGTATGAAGATAATTTCAAACATACGAATTTTTATATATATGCGCAGTTTCACGTATGAGTCTTCAGATAAGTATATTGATAATTTTGAGAATACTAAATTGGATAGATATAAGCTTCATATTTTGTAAATATAAAAGCTTCATAAATAAGGGGATCAAGTATGTGATTAATTTTTCAAGAATATCATGGTTTTCACAATAAAGTAAAATTCAGATTTTTTATGTACATGAATGAATAGATGATGCGCACATGAATTCAGGTGTGTATAATGTTTAAGCAAAGCACAGGTGGTCGTGATCAAATTCCAGACGGGTGCCAAATCTTAGATGAAGGATACATAAAAGACTTATAAATTTATGTTTTAGAATGGACAAGTGAAGAGATAAGTGTTAAATTTTTTGGAACAAGCCGAACACTACTGGATGACATGAATAGGATAAGGTGGCCTCACATTACAAGCAACATATGTCTTCGAACACAGGGAATGTTAGCTACACCGAGGAATTTAACGACTTTACAGTTATGGCTCTGGATATATAATTTCTTGTGTATAAATCTGTATAATATAATTTTATATGTTCAACTTCCAATAACCCAAAATATCTAGTACAAGTATATTTATTGATGTACAAAGCTCTAATTCTTCATATGATTATATAATCTTTCAAGAAAAGATTGGTTTGCAAAAAGAGATTTTTATAGAAACGTATTTTCTTGTTCATAGAATCTATCAGTTATGAATCATGACTTTTCAGACTCATAAGCAAAATAATTCTTTTTGCTAAGTGAAACCTAATGAGATATAGTTTTACGACTGACAAAGGATTTTAACAAGCGATCTGACTCAAGGAATTTTATCATGCATACTTTTGAGGAAGATATTTGTTACCGATAAAAAGAGTTATACTAATTATTACTTACGAATATCTATTTCGAAAAGAAATTTACAAACCCATTGAAATATAAGCATTTTTATCAAGGTTTATTTATGCACCTTCCACTCTAATCGGAAGGGTCTACTTTCAATTGAAAAACCATTAATGCATGAATCTTGACCGTTAAAACCCTTATTCAAGGATCTGATTTCTTTCATAAAGATAAAACCACCATCCAAGTTTTCAAAAATAGAACATTCCATCCAAGCCATAGCAACACGCTAAACAACTTTCGAAGAGTTCATCAAGATTTATGATCACGAGCGGTCAGAATAGGTAAGCAAATCAGACAATACAAAAGATATTTCGAGAAAGATCATCTCTATCCCAAACAAAGAAAGAGTGAAGAAAGATTTTCTACAAGATCTTCATAGCCGAGAAGAGCAAAAGATAAATATTCACTAACCGGAAGATCAATGCAATAAAATAAAACAAGGAGATGACCCAAGAACTTGAAAGCAAAGCCATAATTATAGAACTACACGAATCATCCCAAAAGGGAAAGTGAGATTAAATATTAGCAAAAAGCATCTTGGATTACAACTACATCACAACTTAACTTGGATTCTAAGACATTCATAATTCCGATACAAAGCATCTAGAATGATTATTGAATTACATCAATACGAACAAAAACATCAACAATCGATAAAATCTTAAGGGTCAATGAAGGAAAAATCAACCCCCCAAGAGACATGAATTCACTAAAAGGAGAGATTCCCAACTTTTATTGAAAGGCAGATTGGTCAAAAATATTATTCATACTTTAGGAATGTCAAGCCACTACAAGATGAATTCTCTGTGCATAATAAACGGTGTCTTTGCCAAAGTTAAGATGTCAAATGGTTAAGTAAAAAACTAAGTATTGATAAGAGATATTGACATGCAACGATCACAAATCCAAAGAAGACTATATCAAAATGAGATTGGATACACTGAAATTTATACTTGGAACGATATTACCAAAAATCTGCCGACTACTCTAATGAGAAGATAATAAGATATGCAAAAAGTGACACAAAACATTTGTAACCATGTTCCCAACGGTGGATGAATAAAGTGCATTTTTAATAAAAATCTAGATGTTCGGGAGTAGAATTCTCCTTAAACTTGGAAGTCACCTCAAACGACCATAAGCCTTTGTCCGTGCTAAGATGGATAGATCAAAGCGCCTCTTGGAGGGAGGTCAGAGTAAGCCTTTATCCATGTCATGCTATGGCTAGGTTAATGTACCTATAAGCCCTTGATCGCGCCATGCTATGGCCAGATCAAGGCACCCTCTAAAAGGGGACGGAGTAAGCCCTTGAACGTGCTATGCTCTGGCCAGGTCAAGACACCGGCTAGCCTAGAGTCCCGTATATAAGGCTTGGCTAGAGCATATCCTAGAGGGAGGATAGAGTAATTCCTTGATCCCACCACGTTATGATCTGGTCAAGGCACCAAACAAGCCTTCAATCCCACTAATAAGGCCTGGCCGGAGCGCTCCTGGAGGGAGGTCGGGTAAGTCCTTGGGTCTTAGTTGTGGATAAGCTAACTAAGCGCACTTGACAACAACGAACTAAGGCGTCCAAGCCCAAGAAGTGGCACACAAACATTAACAATATACAAAGCCTAAAGGATGACACATAACAAAAGATTCAAATACCTGAAACCAGAAAGGTAGCACAAAGCAAAAGATTCAAACAATCAAAGTCTATAGAGTGATGCAGAACAAAAGACTCAGATGAGAATTTCTAAACTTCTATTATTCAAAAAGTGTTTTCTAAATTTTCCTTCTTATTACCAAAAAGGGATTTCTAGTCTTCTATTATTTTCGGACGATAATTCTCGGACTACTTTCATGAATTTATAGCCCTCGGCTGATTTCCAGGAGATGATTTTTGGACTTCACTCATTAGTAACCGAATATAACCGAATCTGGGTTACAGGTCTTCTGTTATTAATTTCAAGTCTTCTATTATGGACTTCTGGCCTTCTACTAATTTCCAGATGATAATTTCTGGATCCCTTAAACTAATACCTGAATATGGGTCTCGAGCCTTCTACTATTAATTTCTAGGCTCCAATTATTTATCCCCAAATAAGGATTCCTGGTCTTATATGACTTATTTCCAGAAGATGATTTCTGGACTTTTATTATTACCAGACGACCGTTCTTGGTCTTCTATCAATCGTCTCTAGAAGATGGCATCTAGACTTTTATTGTTATTATTTTCGAAAGAGGGTTTCTAAACTTCTATTATTAATCCTAGATTTGGATTTTTAGTCCTCTATAATCCATAATAAGATTTCTGGTCTTCGATTAAAATAGCTAGAGTCAGATTTCTGGTCTTATCTCATTATTACTGAAGTTGGATCTCGAGACTTCTATTATTGCCAGACAAAAATTTTCGGTCTTCCATTATTCCCAAATGTGGATTTCTCATCACTTATTATTTTGAGATGATGATCTATTAATTTCAATTATTCTCATATTCATATTTCCGGGGTTCTATTACAGGAGTTCTAATACTAACTCCAATAATATTATGAATAAATTATTGAACATTTACATAGATATCAAATTAACCAAAAGAAATGTTATCAATTTTGTACTTTGTAGGGAAATAAAATTGATAAGGAAAATCGTTGGGGATAAAACAATGCAAAAGAGAATTATTGGATTTTTGTCCTAAAGAAAAAAAGCTTCTTTCATACAAGGGGGGCTAAATGTAAATCATAAATCTATCTATGAATAAAGGTATGAAAGAAGGCTTCTGAAGGCGTCGAAGGCAAGTTCCGCATGTGTTAAAGGGAGAAGGCTTTCGAAGGCGTCGAAAGCAGGTTCCGCATGTGTTAAGGGAGAAGTCTTCCGAAATCATTAAAAAGTGCCTTCGAAAGCTTTAATACGGTTTCAAAAGCATTAGAACATGGCTACAACGGCTTGAGTATGGTTTCATATGCATCGATAGGTACTTCCGCAAATATTGTTTCCTTTCGCAAATGTCAAGGGAGCTGCTTCCGACAGTATCAAAGTAGTTGCTTCCGAAAGAAGCATAAGAGATGCTTCTGAAGGCATCGAAAGGAGGGTTCTGCATCCATTGGTTTAACTCCTTCTACAACCATTGATTGTAATGGTGCCACATCCACTGATTAGGGCTTCCGTAAGTGTTAATGTGGTTTCTTTCGTAAGCATTGCAATAGCTTCTGATAAGGTCGAAGTGGCTACCGTAGGTATCCAACAATCAAGCTTGCCACTAATATTTAGGTCAATCGACAATGTCAATATGAAGTGATGTTGAAAAAAAATATCTTCAACATCCACGAAGGCAGTAATGACTGTAGAAGCATCAGCATTAACAAAAACATAGGATATAACCCCTCCAAAGCTGTCGAAACCATCAACATATCCCCTTAATAATGCATAATATCTAATTTGTGAAGAATATGGACAAAAGCCTATTAAAAACATGTAAATAAGGTCATATCCAATTATTATTGAAGCCGCACTACTTCCATTCTATAAGGCGTTGAAGATCATGCAAAGAAAGAAAGATTGGAATCATTAACAAAGCAAATTCAAGAGGAATTAGTTCATTTTCCTTCATAAGGCTTCCAAAGCCTTTATATTTCTTTATAATCTCTATGGTGCTATTAGTCCCACATCACAGGATGGAGCGAGCATGATGCCATCTTATCTTTCTAAATATGAGTGTACCTCCACATGAAAAGGGGACTTGAATTTTCTTTCTCGCTCGCTCTCATGTAGCTTCTCTTGTGATAGGATTAAAATATGAATAAAGAGGGTGGCTTTAGCATATTTGAAATTTAATTTACTTTATTATTTTACATTTATAACTTTAAATTTAAACAATTTACGAAATTTATTTCAAACATAAAGGGCATACATGTAACTTCTACGAATAAGCTATATTGCAAATTCATTTGGGGTGTTAGCGATTTTGATCGTTAACCTCAAGGGCACACTAAAGAATATGGTGCGTTATAGGTATAGCTAAAACTTTACAAAGACTAAGATTCGCAAGACAAGTAAATAAAACAGTGGAAACATTTAAATAGTAACCCATTAAAAATTAAACTTCATTAACAAGTCATAAAACCGAGTACGTCTCAAAATACCAAATACACATGTCTTATGAAAAATACCATCTCAGTCACATCATCAGAGTACATAAAAATAGTCATCCCTCTCAAATCGTACCGGTACATCAAATCCAAATGAAATGAAAACTGAAAAGAAGATGAATACATGAAGAACTCTGGAAATATGTCCAAGCAAGTCTAAAATCTATTGCCCTCGATTCTATTGTCCTATGGGGGAAAAAGGAAAAATAGAGGAGTGTGCCAGACTATAAGTCTAGTGAGTGGAAGTAATCACTAGCATTTTTAAGCAAGGTAAAGATAATAAACTTAGCAGCAGTTCTAGTATAAAAGGAAATAAATGAAAAGATAAAGCTGGAATAAAATACTGTTTAACTGTTTGCTTTAATAGCAATCGTTTTCACTTGTCTTAGATAGCTTCTTTGATTAGGTCAAAATCCTAATCCTATTATAATTAGATTAAAGTCCTAGTTCTACCATTTTATTGGCCTTCTATCTCTGTTGTGCCACTATGAGCTAGTCCCATCCTATAGGTCCCACAATAGAAGACACCTGTAGCGCTTTGGAACTCAATAACGACTTATCTCCCTGCTTCGATGCCGCACACTCGGTCAACGCCGATTCGCACTATCTGTTGCACCCTCTTTTGACCTCTTATCTACCTGCTTCAGCATAAGTGTGTTCAGCCTCACTTGATCTGTTGTGAGACCATCAGTCCTAGTCTGATAATGTCCTGCCCAGTCTCACCTAAGTATTTTGTGAGACCATCGGTGTAACGACTTGCAAATTTCAATGATTCAAATTTGTTAATTTGATAAAGTTTTGATAATTTAATATTTAAGGAAGGAAAAAAATTAGTTAAATTAATAGGATTTGTAATTTATTTAGAAAGAAATTAAACCTTATAATTTATAAATGGAATAATATTGAAATAAATAAAATTTGTAGATGAATAATGAATAATAACTAGGGTGAAGTATAACAATGGTTATTAAAGCTAAAACTTTGATAGATTGAATGAAACTACAATAAAG
The DNA here is from genome assembly GCA_030765085.1 of Allium cepa. NCBI lineage: Eukaryota > Viridiplantae > Streptophyta > Magnoliopsida > Asparagales > Amaryllidaceae > Allium > Allium cepa. Next base: position 681,615,176 of record CM060928.1, read on the forward strand.
GAAATAGTGTAAATGTTATGACTTGGTTATAATGGGAATATGAGAAAAACAAGTGTAATTATTGAATTAATTTGTGAAATATTATTATAGATAGTAGTTGTTTGTGAAGAATAAATATACAGGTATTATAAAGGATATAATGGTTGTGTTACCAATTAATTCACCAAGTACCAATAAAGAAAATTAATGTACTTTAATGATAATTAATAAAATAACGGAAAGGGTGAATGTAAATTTAAATTAGAAATGTAAACTTATTATAAGGTAGTAATTGGTGTAATAGAAAGCATGAGACCAAGTAAGTAAATTTATTGGGAATATTAAATATAATTGGATGTAGATTAATGGAATAGAGTTAATGCAAACTAATTTAGCGCAAACACTATTAATTGAAACCTATTGCAATAAATGGAATCAAATATTACGTCAGGGTGGATTTAAGGAAATATTTGGTAACAATGGAATGTTAATGGCTTATGAATGAATTGAAAATTAAAATGAAAGGTAGTGATGATAATATGAGTTGACTATAAATAAGTGGAATGAAATCCCAATAAAGGAAGTAATGCAAATGTATGTTTAGTAAAAATTTCAATACTAGTGGAAAATTTTGTTAACACACAATAAAGAAAGGAAGTTGAGTATATTTAAGTAATGTAATGTAAAACCAGCATTAACTTGTTATTTGAAATCAGTGGATGGGTTATAAAGATTGAAATCAAATAAAAACAATTTATTTGGAATTTAAATTGTAATAATAGGATTAATTGCAAGTAAAGGTAATTAAATTTGTACGTTAATTGGAATTAAGTTTAAATGGGAGAATATTAAGAACCAAGATTTAAAAGCAATGTTACCTATATTCTTATTGTAATAAGACTCGAATAATAAGGGTTAAGAATTTAATAAATGGATTTTGGAGTTTTATTTTATAATTTCTAAATTTAATAAAATAGAAATTTAATATTGAAATTGAGGTTAACATTGGAATTTATGAATTAATTAACTCAAAATTGACATTTAAATTTGTTTAAATCATTGTGAATGATTGGGAAATTAAAATGATGAAATTTATCAATTTAAGAATTGAAATTTGAAAAGTTGGATTTAACTAATTAATTTTTAATTTATTTAATTAACTGGAAAATAGCTATTTTGGCCACTGATTCAGATTTCAACGAAACCAATTTCGTCAGATTCATAACAATGAATTATTGTAGGATTGCAAGTTTCGTAGCGATCGGACTTGTTGTTTGATCGTACGAACGTGAAACGCCTTGAAATCAATGAAATTGAAATCAATTTGAAAAATATTGATTTTAGCATAACTTCTTCATACGATGTAATTTGGACTTGAAATCTGTTCCATCACGTTTAAAATATTTGAAAACATCTATTTTGATATATGGGTTGATCCAATTTCATTCCGGAGCCGAAACGGGCCTTTTGGGCCACTTTGTCGTTAGCGCGTATATTCAATTCGATCCATCTATTCTTTTTCTGCCATGTCTATAAATACCCTGCTATAAACCCTAGCCTACCTCTATTTTCTTATTTTTCTACGCGTACATTTTCTTTCAGCTCCTCATTTCAATGGCCGACAAATACCTAATATCAATTGCAATTCAAAAATCAAATTGAAATTCAAACTCCTCAGAAAAATTTGAAAAAATTATATATCGAAGCTCTCGATGTACGCATCTCAGATCTGCAATTCGTTTTTGGTTTTGAATCATCGATTTCCCAGAAATCACAAATCAAGTTTCGGTCGTTCATCGCTCAACGATGAACTTCGTCTGATCGGGAAATCCTTTCTGGTTTTTGAAGAGAGGACCGAGGGGACTTCATCCATGCAGTTTATTTGGCGATTCAACGGCTAGATCTACGGAAAAATTGCATTAGGGTTTCCTTTTTTTGCGGCGGCTGCTGGGTACGTTCGTCCGATCGAACGTAGGGAGGAGTCGCGAGCGCCGCATAGGTATGAGGGAGGTCGGCGACTTGCTGGTCGTGGTGGACGTGGCCACGAGGGTGCGGCAGCGTGGAGATTTTAGGTCGTGTGCATGTTCGAGCTTCGTCTCTGCTTTGTGCATATGTGCTGTGAGAGGATGATGGATTAGTGATGTGGCATGTAGGTGATGGCTTTTATTTATTATCTTGTTTTATTTTATTTTCGAATTCAAACGTTCTAATCGCAATAAATTTTGCATACTGATTCCGTTTCACGTGCGGTTTTCTCTACTAGGTTCGTATTGGAATTTCAGACATTTTAGCATTGGTTTGGACGGATTTGGAGACTGGTCAATTTTTGGTTTTAAATTGGATTTGAATTCAATTTAAATTCAAAAGGTGAGTGTTTTAACCCACTCACAACTTCTAAAATTTCTTATGTTTGGTAAATTAATTTATGTTATGATTATGCATTTATTTATGATTGTTTCGTATATTTTTAATCATTATCTCAGTTAATTGCACTTATTGAAATTAAATCGTTATTTAATTTATTATTGAATATAACTGCCAGTTAATTACCTGTTATATATTATCAGTTATATATTGATATTGATTGATTGTTTTGTATGATGATTGTGATGGATATATGATTTTATGATGGATGAATGGATGTTTTATTTATATCATCATAATCTGCAAGTTGTTATGCATTTATTTTGATTCGGGACTGCGGCTTGAAATGGTATACCACCACATTTTTATTTTTAAATTGCGGATTGAAATGATAAATATTTGTATCACTTGACCATAGGATAGAAAATTATATACAGGCACCGCGGTATATATAAAATTATTTTTGAAATGATTTTCATGGTTTTGTAAAGAAATATATGGGCTATACAGATATTGATTTTAGATGTTATATAAATGCTATTTTATTATTGATTAGCTATGTATAAATTTATTTGGAATTATAAAATAAGCTAAATAATAAAGTTTGATTTCTTTTATATAATATGGTTAAGTATCTATTTAAATTCTATTGTATATAGTGTTTATAATGACTCAAATAAAATTTTAGGTTTGAAAATAAATGTGAATTTGATTTGAATTTAAGATTTAAGAATTATCCTCGAAAAATTTGATTTGAAATATAAATAAATTGAGATTTAAAAGGTATGATTTTATAACTTGATTTTTGTTTAGAGGATTTAAATGAATATCAAATTGATTTAAATGGATATCAAATTGATTTAAATGAATATTATCAAGTTAATGAAATTGAAAGAATATCCAGTTATTTGAAGTCTAAAGGTTTTACTAAAATGATATTGGAATTATTAAGTAAATATTTCAAATCTAAATAATAGTAGTTAAAATTGATATATATGAAATTATTAAAGAATAAGTTTGAAATGGTGGAATAATTAAAGCTTTGAAATATATGGAAATTATATTGGTTTATTTGGAAATTTAAAATCCATATTGGAATTGATTTGTGAAGGTGAAGAAGCTATTTTACTATATAAAGTAATTAAATATTTAAACCATTTAAGCAGTGTAGTATGTTTCAAAGTTATGAAATTCAAAGTTTATGTTTTGAAAGGCTATATTTCAAGTTTTGGTTTCGAAATATTATAACTTTGAAATGTTATGGTTTTAGAAAAGGATATATTTGAAAATGATATCAAATTTGATTTGGTTTTTAAAAAGAGGAAATGATATCGTATTTATGTGGATTTGGAATGGATATTATATTCTGGTTTTAAAAGTATAAACTATTTCAAAAAGACCGCGGTGTTATAATAACGTTTGGTTGTTAAAGAGACCGGGATCGGAAGTTGTCACACTCTCTGCCAACTCCAAAAACCACTTTAACAACCGTATACGCGGTGGAGATTCCATAATGAAGTAGGATGGTGGCGGCGTTTCCTTTGAGGTAAATACGTGGACCCGACTCCCATAAGTTGGCATAAGGTGGATAAAAGATGAGCGATTCTCGCGCCAATGAGGTTGCACCTTTGATCAGACACATCCCTTCGATATTATACTTTGACTTTTGGATTGATTCGACGACCACTTTTGATTTTTTATTTGGCGATGTGGCTCGAGGTGGGAAGTAGCTACGCGCTACACGTTACCACCAGCCCGGATACGTAATTGGTATTTCTACCCTGGCATTGCCTAGTTGTGCCGTGTCACCTACCCTAGCGTGCCTTGTACGAGTTTGGTTTTCTCCCGTAGCCCATGGAGTATTTAGGGTAGTCTTCCGATCTGGAGATGCGCTGATACTGGATATTACGTGTTAAGGGCTATATGGGTAACCCCTTAATGCTATGAAAAAGTAAGTTTATTTTACTATTAGACACTTTTATAATAGCGAAATATTACTACATAGTAAATAGTTTAACTGATCCTTAGGAGATGTGAATCTCGAGCATCTCTTAAGTTACTGTACTCATGTTAGACACTGGATAGAAGATGTCAAATCCCATAAACATCTCTGACGCCATTCCACTCATATTTATTCCTGTTGATTTAACTTACATAAGATATTTTAGTTCTGACTCGAGTGTTTTGTCCTTTCAATTCGCTCGGATCAGTCCGAGCGTTTCAGAATTTGAAGATTTTATTCTGGAGGACGAAGATGAAGATTTATAGTACTATTGTCTACTATATTATTCCACTACACCATTAAATTCCACTGCATTAATTATTATTCTGTGGTATATGTTCTCTGATATGTATTGTATAAATATGATCAAATGTTTTTATAAAACAGCTTCATGAACTGTTATTTGATTATTATATTTTATCGTTCCGCTGCAAGATTCTATTTTGTTTTTTATTTCTTTACTTTTTCTTATTTACCCCATAACAATCCGCCCTTTTATATGGTTTAAGTCTGACGTGTGTGGTTTATTGTCGATTTAAAGCGTGCAAAAAGATGGGTCATTACATCTGGTATCAGAGCTTTGGTTTAGCGATAAACCTTAGCTTTGTGGGGTCTGACTCTTTACTAATAGGGTAGTAATACCCTGTGGGAGTCGCTGAGTGTATATTCATATGAGAGAGCGTATTTGTTAGTGTTATAAAAAGGTTTTAATATTGTGTTAATTTGTTCCATTTTGTATTTATAAATTCTGGTTGATGCATGGGACACTATGACATCAATAGGGATTTCTAAACACTTAATAGGACAAACCGACATAATATTTGATTTTAATATAGGTGAATGAAATAATTTTGCCTATTATATTTTCTATATATATGAAGTAAATTTTTATAAAGGTTATATTTGGTTGCAATATATTGGTTGTTAGGTAATGAAATTTATAAATAATAGTTGAAAGGAGATTGGAAATTTAAAATAGATCAAATTGGAAATTTTAGAACTTAAGTTTCGAGCTGATTGAAAATTTATTTCAAATTTTTTTGGAATATAATAATATTGTTTATAAGTGTTTTCTGATATAAATATTTTAATATAAGTTGAAAGAATTGTTATAAAGAAATTTGGAAGGAATAAATTCTGTACTCCCCTCTCTGCCGTTGGAAAATAATCTCGGTGATGAGTGCACGCATCATCGACATTCATTTTCGAGTTTCGAAGTGGGAAGGCAACTGTGGTAGTTACTGTGGATTTCTTTTGATAAAAAATATAAATTTTAAATTGTTTTAAATATAATTGGATATATAAATACTTTTGTCTATTATTTTAAAACTATTTGAAATTTAACCCGGTATTTAGTTCTTAAGTTTCCGTTAATTAATGATTTCTATTATTGCAGAAAATGGAATGTAACTAATTAATAATTGAAACCTCTAAAGGAAATAAGAAATTTAATGCTAAGTTGTAAATTAAATAAAAAGAAAATTTAAATTTGTAACATATGAAACAAATGATATTATTAATGAACATTTAATTAATTAAAAGAATTGGGAAAAAACTTGTATATTTTCAATTACGTTCTTAGGGCATATATATAACTTACCAACTATAAAAAGTTAAAATATTATAAGAAAATGTGATGGAAAATTGTACAAGAAAACTTATATAATGAAAAGGTTCAAAGAATTTGGTGTTGTAGTATACTTAAGTATAATTGAAAATGTTACTATGAGTAAATATAATAGAAAGATAAGGATTTTAAATAAAAGATTATAACTTAAGTGCATGAAATTAAGCAGTGAATAAATGAATGTAATATAATAAAAGGAAAATTTCATGATATAAATAAGTGAAATGAGATTTTGTTAGAAATGAATAAAAGTAAAATGAAAATGTAAGAGAGAAAAAAATGTAAATTTAAAAGATAAATTATTATATGAATGAAATTAATAAGAATGAAATTAATCTATTGTTTGAAATTGTAGTTTGCTTGACTTATATCTGTTTGGGCAAGGAAACTCTAAAATTGTTTTGATGAATAAATAATCTATTTAGTTTCATCTAAGACTGTTGAGTAAATGGTGCACTAAGTAGTTTATTTTCCATTATGTGCAATCTAAAGATGAGCCCGAACAACTATTTGTTTTGTTTGATATGAATGAATGATTGATTATGTTAATTCTGTATGATGGTTGTATGTTGTGATTGCAAGTGATTGTTGTGTTTGACATTGCTTTGTTTGTTAGTGGATGAAAAAAAAAATATTTCATTTTATATAATTTTTAACCTTTTGGATTATATAAGTGAAATACAGGTTATGGAAGCAATTGCTGCTGCATTTGGTTTCATAATATAAGCGTAAATTGCCCGACAAATAGGTACGTTTTTCGGATTACGGTTTATAGCGTTATTATATTATTTTTCCCGGGTTGGGATATATATTATGTTGGAAACTATATGTGATATTTTTGTATTTGATATTATATTTTCTCCCGAGCCTCCCCGTACAAAGGAGACTGCCGAAATTTTCCGTAAATTTTTGACTTAGAGAATTTTTGAAATGCTTATTTATTTAAGTATAAAAAGATTTAAGGGTTATAAATTGGTATATTTTTCAAATTTATAAATTTTGTAGATTTACTTGTTTACAAAGTTATTATTTTTGAATAAGATGTATTGATTAGTCAATTCTTCCTTTTCCCTTCTTTTCCTTTTCAAGGACGAAAAGTTTTGAGTGGGGGAGAGTGTAATGACCCGGAAATTTCATTGATTCAAATTTGTTAATTTGATTAAGTTTTGATAATTTAATATTTAAGGAAGGAAAAAAAATTAGTTAAATTAATAGGATTTGTAATTTATTTAGAAAGAATTATAATTTATAAATGGAATAATATTGAAACAAATAAAATTTGTAGATGAATAATGAATAATAACTAGGGTGAAGTATAACAATGGTTATTAATGCTAAAACTTTGATAGATTGAATGAAACTATAATAAATGAAATAGTGTAAATGTTATGACTTAGTTATAATGGGAATATGAGAAAAACAAGTGTAATTATTGAATTAATTTGTAAAATATTATTATAGATAGTAGTTGTTTATGAAGAATAAATATACAAGTATTATAAAGGATAGAATGGTTGTGTTACCAGTTAATTCACTAAGTACCAATAAAGATAATTAAATGTAATTTATTGATAATTAATAAAATAATGGAAAGGGTGAATGTAAATTTAAATTAGAAACGTAAACTTATTATAAGGTAGTAATTGGTGTAATAGAAAGCATGAGACCAAATAAGTAAATTTATTGGGAATATTAAATATAATTGGATGTAGATTAATGGAATAGAGTTAATGCAAACTAATTTAGCACAATCACTATTAAATGAAACCTATTGCAATAAACGGAATCAAATATTACGTTAGGGTGGATTTAAGGAAATATTTGGTAATAATGGACTGTTAATGGCTTATGAATGAATTGAAAATTAAAATGAAAGGTAGTGATGATAATATAAGTTGACTATAAATAAGTGAAATGAAATCCCAATAAAGGAAGTAATGCAAATGTATATTTAGCAAAAATTTCAATACTAGTAGAAATTTTTGTTAACACACAGTAAAGAAAGGAAGTTAAGTATATTCAAGTAATGTAATGTAAAACCAGCATTAATTATGTTATTTGAAATCAGTGGATGGGTTATCAAGATTGAAATCAAATAAAAACAATTTATTTGGAATTTAAATTGTAATAATAGGATTAATTACAATTAAAGGTAATTAAATTTGTACGTTAGTTGGAATGAAGTTTAAATGGGAGAATATTAAGAACCAAGATTTAAAAGCAATGTAACCTATATTCTTATTGTAATAAGACTCGAATAACAAGGGTTAAGAATTTAATAAATGGATTTTGGAGTTTTATTTTATAATTTCTAAATTTAATAAAATTGAAATTTAATATTGAAATTGAAGTTAACATTGGAATTGAAGTTAACATTGGAATTTATTAATTAATTAACTCAAAATTGACATTTAAATTTGTTTAAATCATTGTGAATGATTGAGAAATTAAAAATGATGAAATTTATCAATTTAAGAATTGAAATTTGAAAAGTTGGATTTAACTAATTAATTTAATTAACTGGAAAATAACCATTTTGGCCACTGAATCGGATTTCAACGAAACCAATTTCGTCGGATTCATAACAATGAATTATTGTAGGATTGCAAGTTTTGTAGCGATCGGAGTTGTTGTTTGACCGTACGAACGTGAAACGCCTTGAAATCAATGAAATTGAAATCAATTTGAAAAATATTGATTTTAGCATAACATGTTCATACGATGGAATTTGGACTTAAAACCTATTCCATCGCGTTTAAAATATTTAAAAACATCTATTTTGATAAATGGGTTGATCCAATTTCATTCCGGAGGCGAAATGGGCTTTTTGGGCCACTTTGTCGTTAGCGCGTATATTCAATCCGATCCATCTATTCTTTTTCAGCTGTGTCTATAAATACCCTGTTATAAACCCTAGCTGTGACGCCCCACCACTATACCCACGCTAGCCAAGAACACTACGGTATAATGCTGTCAACTAGCACGGAGAATAAGACTGTTGAGAAGCGGCCATCAGTAGTTAGGCCTTACACAGGTATTGGTTATCTCGATAGGAGTGGTGTGTGTGTGTGTGTATATATATATATATATATATATATATATATATATATATATAATCTTTCATTTTTCATCTCTGATTTATTTACTCCCATCGACATACCCCAATTCCAATATAAAACGAACTATGATGGTTCATAATAATTTAGGACAAAATATATAATACAACACAGATAATATAAATGCGGAATACAGATAAAAACAGAAAGTCTCATATATATAATAACCGATGTCGGTTACAATACACGTAATACAGTACATATGATACAACTACAACTGTCGACTCAGGCATTTACATATACAAGTACATTATCGACTAATATACATGAATACATATCAACCTATACTATGACACGACAACTCCCAAAAGATAAGAAAAGTCTTCATGGCTCAAACGGCAACCCAAAGCAAGATATCTACAACCTGAAATAACTCGGGTCTGACCCGAGTATTAAATTCAAAGAAAATAATACACGGGTCAGTCTAATTCAAACTCAGTTATTAGTGCACAGAATCAATAATAATTAAATAATGAATAGACGACAGTCACAATAAATCTCGTCTCCTCCGATCCTTAAATAAAGAAATCGGATAACGATAAATATAACACGTAACAGTGTTAAACAACAAATCAGCAAATTAAACCAAATAAGAATACAATTCAGAATATTGAATTAAATAAACAAAACAGTTCAAACCATTGAAATATCAATTAAAATATTAATTCGAGTAGGGCTGCATTACACGCACGCGTGCACTGCCTCGCCACTACAGCATATGGAATATGCAAAAGATCAATAAATCAAAACAAAATAGAATATCAATAAAATCAATACCGTGTGGCTGTAGTTCACGCTTGCGTGCACTGCCTTGCCACTACCGTGATGATGAACCCAAAAACTCACTTCCGTGTGGCTGCAGTTCACGCTTGCGTGCACTGCCCTGCCACTATAGTGATGATGTACACAAAATATCAACGGACCAAAATTAATGAAGGTTCAAATATCAATTCAAATTGTCGATACTGTGTGGCTGCAGTGCACGCACGCGTACACTGCCTCGCCACAACAGCATATACAGAAATAGCAACAAGGCACAAAGGCCAATACACAAGAATTCATAGTGCAAACAAATGCAATAAGCAAGTGGCAGCAGTGGAAAGCTTCAACCCAGTGAGTTGAAGTGGTTGACTATCTCAAGCAACAACAACCAAACAAGTTCGAACAAGGCAGAGAAATGCCAAAGTGGTCAAGAAAAGATGACAACAACTGCATCCAAAAAGCATAAAACAGTGGTACAGGTACAAAATAGAAGGAGGGTGAGGGCACCAGGGTATGGCACACAGCACACCAACACATGAATGCAATGGTGACCAGATGCAATGAAGACAAGGCATCAATGCAAGGTAAAAGTTCCTAACAAGTGACCAAATGCGAATGCAGATAAACAGTTCAACATGACTCAAAGCATCAGTGGTGAACCAAATAGTATGCATCAGGCAGTACAATGACAAAGACAGTGCAAATGCAAACCAGGCCAGATACATAGGTGATGGAGATATGGTGATGGAAGTGCAGTGGTAGATCCAAGAATCCAAATTTATATGCAATTAAACAGTGCAGTAAAAACATGCACACTTATATAAATGTATGCAAGAAGCAATACATATGTACTCAGGTGGGCTGCAAATCTAAAGAGGTCGAAACTGTTGCGACTTGATGTAATCAAAGCCATGACAAAATCAAATGAATGCAAACTGCCTTACATATGCTCAATACTTCGTAAAACAGGTAGGCAAACTATCTCAAATGGTCAAGATAGCTGCCATGAATGATCAAACGTGGTGTGAAATCAAAACTTGTGTGTAACCAATCTGCAATGGTCCCAAAGGCACAAGTGAACAACATGAAGTCTGTGTGCCTCAAAGGTCAGAGGCAATGTAAAAATGCAGACGACACATAAATAAAGTCCACACGAGCTCAATGCAAACGAGGAAGAACACAAATGCAGACAACAGCTCAACGTTCCAAATGCAACGAGATGATAAACCAATATGTGCAGTGCAACCTCGACCAACATAGAAAATAGCATATGCAGTGATACATAAAGAACCTGCGTCACTGTTGCAACTAAAAGGGAAATAGGCATGTGCACCCAAACTAAGACAACGCAGTAACAAATGTACAAGTATCACAATCAAAAACAAGTCGCAGTGCCAACAATGAAGTACTCCTACAACAAGACCACTAATTCAACAGTCGAGCATCCCCAACAAAGTGATACAACAGTCAAAGACAAAATGGCCAGAGTCACAAAACAGTGGGTAATCAAGTTCGAAGCAAATAAATGTCAGAAAGGAATTATTTTTGAAGAATGATTCTAATAATACGATAGCATAAACAAAGTCAAAGTCGAATATGCTACAGAATAACCATGCCAAAGCTATGGAACAACTAATTAAAGTCAAAGCCGGAACCAGAAAGTGTTCACAATCGCGAACCATGAAATCAAGTGAACCAGAAACTGATACAACAACCACATAAGCAAGCAAATAAGTGATTGAAATCAACAATGACAGAAATTAAACTGTTAAACATCATCAACAACAACAAATTCGAACGACACAAGCACAGAAGAAATTCACAAAACAACATCGATTACCAACATCGAATGAAAACAAATGGCCAAGATAAAAAATATCAAATCAACATCGAATTGCAGAAACACTATATTAAGAATGAATTAGATGTGAGTAAATTTAATTGCTCACCTGTGTTTTTGAAAAGCACGAATTCACAAGTTTCGAATCGAAGCCGTGGGAATCGAAGAACCAATTGACAAAAACCCGAAACCCTAATCTTTAAGAAAGGGGAACGAGCACGCCATTTCTTTTCTCGTTTTATTTTGTTTTATGGTTGCGAAAAAAATGAAAATGAGGGGGGAAAAAGGAACGGGCCGAAGTAAAAAGAGGGATAATTTTTTTTAGGGTTTTCGAACGAAAATGAGAAAGGGATCGGGTCGAACGAAAATGAAGAAAAAGGAACGGCTATTTACTTTTGTAAATTTTCACTGCCTCATAAAAACATGGGCCACTATCTAATTTTCAAAACCCATCAATCTTTTTAACAATTTATAAAAGAATTTTAATTCAAATTTAAAAACTTCAATTGGCAATAGCTAGGAAAAGTAATCGTCCAAAGACGATTATTAATCGGTACGAAATACCGGGTTGTTGCAGACTCCCCTCCTTAAAGAAATTGCATCCTCGCAATCATAAGGAATGAAGGGACAAAAGGTAACAACCATAAAAGCATATCATCACAAGATGAAGAAATTTGAAATAGGAAGTTCACCATATAGAGCATGAAAGAGAAAGCCTGAACGTGTTTGCTCGATGGATTCTCTGGATTCCTAAGAGAAATCCCTAAAATTTGAGAACCATTGAGAATCTCCACAAGAGAAACATCTTTATTTCGAAGGTGCTCAACCTCTGAAGCAATGATGTGAATAGAATGTTGCTCACAGTCAAATCTGGTGAAACTTCAATTTCTTCAATATCACAGGGCTCAAGAATAAAAATCGAAAATCCCTAAGGCATTTCCGCAATTGGAAAACGTGGAAAACGTCATGAGTAGCAGTAAATTGAGTCGGTACACCTGCGTAGTACAATATAAATACTAAAGAAATCTTTTAATTTCATAAAAGAAATTCACAAATTCTCTACAAAATTTAATTATCAAATAGATAATCAGAATACAGAAATCACAAAACAGCAATATCTAATTATCCATACGATAACTAGAAAACAACAAAATCAGCAAATCTAATTATCAACAAAGTTAACTAGAAAACACAGATCACAAATATTTAATTATCACAAACGATAATTAAATCTCAAATATCTAATTATCACAAGCGATAATCAGAAACAACAAATATCTGATTATCAAAAACGATAATCAGAAGTCACAAATCAACTAATATTTAATTATGAAATTGATAATTAAATCTTAAATCGCAAATATTTAATTATCACAAACGATAATCAAATCACAAATGTCTAATTATCACAAACGATAATAAGAAACACCAAATATTCGATTATCAAAAACGATAATCAAATCTCAAATATCTAATTATCGATACGATAATTAGAAACAATAAATATCTGATTATCAAAAACGATAAATCAGAAATCACCAACATCCGATTATCAAAAACGATGATCAGAAATCGCAAATTTTTCAATTAACGAGTCCGGAATTAACCAAAATAGCAAACGCACATGACCCATAACCACGAGTTTTACTAAATCGTTTAATTCACTTCATCGTTTTCTTGAAAGCGCATAATTTTGTATTTTAAAAATAACATTTCACATTCTCAAACGGACAAGTCCGGAAGTAAGCGAATCAGTAAAAGAAAGGGGTCATAGTCCTCGATTTTTCTAAAACGTTTAAATCGCTTCGTCATTCTTTTGAAAGCGTAAACTGTAAAAATTTTGAAAACAATTTTAATTTATATTTTGAAAAAAATTTAAAAATAACAAATTTTTAAAACACGTGATTAAAACAGCAACATCAGTAGCAACTTCGACAAGGAAATTTTCACTTCTCAAAATACCGTAAAAACGGACAACAAAATCAGCATTGCGGGATAACCGCTTGAAAATTCATATTAAATTTGGCGGTTACTGAAGTTAATACGTCAAAATCTCATCAAAATAATTGGCATCAAAAGATAATACCAATGAATTTTCATTCATCAAAAATGTCACAAGAATCTTCTCAAAGATAGAAAAGGGATATCATACCCTAAACTTGTATTCATAACAAGTCAATGACACACGAATTCACCAATGCACAAAAATTGATAAAATTTATCAATAGAAATCACGAAAATTGGTGAAGCACAAATTCTAGAAATCATCACAAGAAATCCAGAAAACACAAGTTCTAGAAATCTACACAAGAAATCCAGAAATCACAGAAAAAGGGAAAGAGGCCTATCACATGACGGTCTAAAGACCATGGGGAGCTACCCTATATGGATGAGTCGGAATCACCCAGATGAGGTCTAGGCTAACCAAAAAGCAAAAAGGTATGTGTGAATGGAATCACATAAATGGTGTCTAGCCTAACCTCGCAAACAAAAAGGTATGTGTGAGTGGAATCACACAAATGGTATCTAGGCTAACCAAAAAGCAAAAAGGTATGTGTGAATGGAATCACACAAGTGGTGTCAAGCCTAACCAGAAAGCAAAAAGATATGTGTGAATGGAATCACACAAATGGTGTCTAGTCTAACCAAAAAGCAAAAAGGTACGTGTGAATGGAATCACACAAGTGGTGTCTAGCCTAACCAGAAAGCAAAAAGATATGTGTGAATGGAATCACACAAATGATGTCTAGGCTAACCAAAAAGCAAAAAGGTATGTGTGAATGGAATCACACAAGTGGTGTCTAGCCTAACCAGAAAGCAAAAAGATATGTGTGAATGGAATCACACAAATGGTGTCTAGGCTCACCAAAAAGCAAAAAGGTAGGTGTGAATGGAATCACACAAGTGGTGTCTAGTCTAACCAGAAAGCCAACAAAGAGACATCGCACAATTGCTAGTCTAAATCATAAAATGATCGTCATGATCAACGAGAAGTGTCAATTACACTAAGCTAGTAAATATAAAAGTCTAGTTTCATGTCCCATAACCACTTGCTTAACTTAAATATTTACGAACAAACTGTAGATCTCCACTAGAAAATTGTCACAAGAGATTCAATCGAACAAGTCCAAGAATTAACCGACGAAGTAAACGCAAGCGTTTCATACCACTCGTTTTACTAAGTCGTTTAATTAGATTTCTCATACGAGTGAGGTAAAGGTTTGTATCTACTAATAGATTGGAAAAACAAAGCAGAACGAGCATAAATGCATAGATGACTTCCACAAAAATAAAAATCAAGTCAATGCCGAAGTCAACAAGTAATGGCCAAATTCAAACAAAATCAACGTCGGCTAAATCAATTCAAAGCCGAAAACACAAGAACAAAATCCTCATCATCAAAAATCCAACCTGAGTTCGCAAAGCAAACAGAGACCGAAGCCAAAATACTTTCACGAAATAAAAAAATCAAATGCACATGAATAAATGTTAGGAATTTATACCTAACAATCAAAGATAATCATATGCAAAGATGAGAGATAAAATATCGACAATTAGTTGTAACACATGTTCCATCTAAATTATGTTTTATATTTGTCCTAAACCCCAGGCTCTGATACCAAGCTGTGATGCCCCACCTCTATACCCACGCTAGCCAAGAACACTACGGTGTAATGCTGTCAACTAGCGCGGAGAATAAGGCTGTTGAGGAGCGGCCATCAGTAGTTAGGCCTTACACTAGTATTGGTTATCTCGATAGGAGTGGTATATATATATATTTTCATTTTTCATCTATGATTTATTTACTCCCATCGACATACCCCAATCCCAGTATAAAACGAACTATGATGGTTCATAATAGTTTAGGACAAAATATATAATACAACACAGATAATATAAATGCGGAACACAGATAAAAACAGAAAGTCTCATATATATAATAACTGATGTCGGTTACAATACACGTGATACAGTACATATAATACAACTACAACTGTCGACTCAGGCATTTACATATACAAGTTCATTATCGACTAATATACATGAATACATATCAACCTATACTATGACACGACAACTCCCAAAAGATAAGAAAAGTCTTCATAGCTCAAACGACAACCCAAAGCAAGATATCTACAACCTGAAATAACTCGGGTCTGACCTGAGTATTAAATTCAAAGAAAATAATACACGGGTCAGTCTAATTCAAACTCAGTTATTAGTGCATAGAATCAATAATAATTAAATAATGAATAGACGACAATCACAATAAATCTCGTCCTCTCCGATCCTTAAATAAAGAAATCGGATAACGATAAATATAACACGTAACAGTGTTAAACAACAAATCAGCAAATTAAACCAAATAAGAATACAATTCAGAATATTGAATTAAATAAACAAAATAGTTCAAACCATTGAAATATCAATTAAAATATTAATTCGAGCAAGGCTGCATTACACGCACACGTGCACTGCCTCGCCACTACATCATATGGAATATGCAAAAGATCAATAAATCAAAACAAAATAGAATATCAATAAAATCAATACCGTGTGGCTGCAGTTCACGCTTGCGTGCACTGCCTTGCCACTACCGTGATGATGAACCCAAAAACTCACTTCCGTGTGGCTGCAGTTCACGCTTGCGTGCACTGCCCTGCCACTATAGTGATGATGTACACAAAATATCAACGGACCAAAATTAATGAAGGTTCAAATATCAATTCAAATTGTCGATACTGTGTGGCTGCAGTGCACGCATGCGTACACTGCCTCGCCACAACAGCATATACAGAAATAGCAACAAGGCACAAAGGCCAATACACAAGAATTCATAGTGCAAACAAATGCAATAAGCAAGTGGCAGCAGCGGAAAGCTTCAACCTAGGGAGTTGAAGGGGTTGACTATCTCAAGCAACAATAACCAAACAAGTTCGAACAAGGCAGAGAAATGCCAAAGTGGTCAAGAAAAGATGACAACAACTGCAGCCAAAAAGCATAAAACAGTGGTACAGGTACAAAATAGGAGGGTGAGGGAACCAGGGTATGGCACCACAGCACACCAACACATGAATGCAATGGTGACCAGATGCAATGAAGACAAGGCATCAATGCAAGGTAACAGTTCCTAACAAGTAACCAAATGTGAATGCAGATAAACAGTTCAACATGACTCAAAGCTTCAATGGTGAACCAAATAGTATGCATCAGGCAGTACAGTGACAAAGACAGTGCAAATGCAAACCAGGCCAGATACATAGGTGATGGAGATATGGTGATGGAAGTGCAGTGGTGGATCCAAGAATCCAAATATATATGCAATTAAATAGTGCAGTAAAAACATACACACTTATATAAATGTATGCAAGAAGCAATACATATGTACTCAGGTGGGCTACAAATCTAAAGAGGTCGAAACTGTTGCGACTTGATGTAATCAAAGCCATGAAAAAATCAAATGAATGCAAACTGCCTTACATATGCTCAATACTTCGTAAAACAGGTAGGCAAACTATCTCAAATGGTCAAGATAGCTGCCATGAATGATCAAACATGGTGTGAACTCAAAACTTGTGTGTAACCAATCTGCAATGGTCCCAAAGGCACAAGTGAACAACATGAAGTCTGTGTGCCTCAAAGGTCAGAGGCAATGTAAAAATGTAGACGGAACATAAATAAAGTCCACACGAGCTCAATGCAAACGAGGAAGATCACAAATGCAGGCAACAGTTCAACGTTCCAAATGCAACGAGATGACAAACCAATATGTGCAGTGCAACCTCGACCAACATAGAAAATAGCATATGCAGTGATACATAAAGAACCTGCGTCACTACTGCAACTAAAAGGGAAATAGGCATGTGTACCCAAACTAAGACAACGCAGTAACAAATGTACAAGTATCACAATCAAAAACAATTCGCAGTGCCAACAATGAAGTACTCCTACAACAAGACCACTAATTCAACAGTCGAGCATCCCCAACAAAGTGATACAACAGTCAAAGACAAAATGGCCAAAGTCACAAAACAGTGGGTAATCAAGTTCGAAGCAAATAAATGTCAGAAAGGAATTATTTTTGAAGAATGATTCTAACAATGCGATAGCATAAACAAAGTCAAAGTCGAATATGCTACAGAATAACCATGCCAAAGCTATGGAACAACTAATTAAAGTCAAAGCCAGAACCAGAAAGTGTTCACAATCGCGAACCATGAAATCAAGTGAACCAGAAAATGATACATCAACCACATAAGCAAGCAAATAAGTGATTGAAATCAACAATGACAGAAATTAAACTGTTAAACATCATCAACAACAACAAATTCGAACGACACAAGCACAGAAGAAATTCACAAAACAACATCGATTACCAACATCGAACGAAAACAAATGGCCAAGATAAAACAATATCAAATCAACATCGAATTGCAGAAACACTATATTAAGAATGAATTAGATGTGAGTAAATTTAATTACTCACCTGCGTTTTTGAAGAGCATGAATTCACAAGTTTCGAATCGAAGCCGTGGGAATCAAAGAACCAATCGAAAAAAACCCGAAACCCTAATCTTTAAGAAAGGGGAACGAGCACGCCATTTCTTTTCTCGTTTTATTTTGTTTTATGGTTGCGAAAAAAATGAAAATGAGGGGGGAAAAAGGAAAGGGTCGAAGTAAAAAGAGGGATAAATTTGTTTAAGGTTTTCGAACGAAAATGAGAAAGGGGTCGGGTCGAACGAAAATGAAGAAAAAGGAACGGCTATTTACTTTTGTAAATTTTCACTGCCTCATAAAAACATGGGCCACTATCTAATTTTCAAAACCCATCAATCTTTTTAACAATTTATAAAAGAATTTTAATTCAAATTTAAAAACTTCAATTGGCAATAGCTAGGAAAAGTAATCGTCCAAAGATGATAATTAATCGGTACGAAATACCGGGTTGTTACACTAGCCTACCTCTATTTTCTCATTTGTCTTCACGTACATTTTCTTTCAGCTCCTCATATCAATTGTAATTCAAAAATCAAATTGAAATTCAAACTCCTCAGAAAAATTTGAAAAAATTATATATCGAAGCTCTCGATGTATGCATCTCAGATCTGCAGTTCGTTTTTGGTTTTGAATCATTGATTTTCCAGAAATCACAAATCAAGATTCGGCCGTTCACCGTTCAACGATGAACTTCGTCTGATCAGGAAATCCTTTCTGGGTTTTGAAGAGATGACTGAGAAGACTTCATCCATGCAGTTTATTTGGCGAATCAACGGCTAGATCTACGGCAAAATTGCATTAGGGTTTCATTTTTTTGTGGCGACTGCTGGGTACGTTCGTCCGATCGAACGTGGGGAGGAGTCGCGAGCGCTGCATGGGTATGGGGGAGGTCGGCGACTTACTGGTCGTGGTTGACGTGGCCACGAGGGTACGACAACATGGAGATTTTGGGTCTCGTGCGTGTTCGAGATTCGTCTCTGCTTCGTGCGTACGTGCTGTGACAGGATGATGGATTAGTGACGTGGCATGTAGGTGATGGCTTTTATTTATTATCTTGTTTTATTTTAGTTTTGAATTCAAACGTTCTAATCGCAATAGATTTTGCATACGGATTCCGTTTCACACGAAATTTTCTCCGCTAGGTTCTTATTGGAATTTTGGACATTTTAGCGCTGGTTTGGATGGATTTGGAGACTGGTCAATTTTTGGGTTTAAATTGGATTTGAATTCAATTTAATTCAAAAGGTGAGTGTTTTAACCCACTCACAACTTCTAAAATTTCTTTTGTTTGGTAAATTAATCTATGTTGTGATTATGCATTTATTTATGATTGTTTCGTATATTTTTAATCATCATCTCAGTTAATTGCATTTATTGAAATTAAATCATTATTTAATTTATTATTGAATATAACTGCCAGTTAATTACCTGTTATATATTATCAGTTATATATTGATATTGATAGATTTTTTTGTATGATTATTGTGATGGATATATGATTTTATGATGGATGAATGGATGTTTTATTTATATCATCATAATCTGCAGGTTGTTATGCATTTATTTTGATTCGGGAATGCGGTTTGAAATGATAAACAACCGTATTTTTATTTACAAATTGCGGATTGAAATGGTAAATATCCGTATCACTTGACCATAGGATAGAAAATTACACTTGACCATAGGATAGAAAATTATATACAGGCACCGCAGTATATATATAAAATTATTTTTGAAATGATTTTCATGGTTTTGTAAAGAAATATATGGGCTATACAGATATTGATTTTAGATTTTATATAAATGCTATTTTATTATTGATTTAGCTATGTATAAATTTATTTGGAATTATAATATAAGCTAAATAATAAAGTTTGATTTCTTTTATATAATATGGTTAAGTATCTATTTAAATTCTATTGTATATAGAGTTTATAATGACTCAAATAAAATTTAAGGTTTGAAAATAAATGTGAATTTTATTTGAATTTAAGATTTAAGAATTATCCTCGAAAAATTTGATTTGAAATATAAAATTGAGATTTAAAAGGTATGATTTTATAACTTGATTTTTGTTTAGAGGATTTAAATGAATATCAAATTGATTTAAATGAATATTATCAAGTTAATGAAATTGAAAGAATATCCAGTTATTTGAAGTCTAAAGGTTTTACTAAGATGATATTTGATTTATTAAGTAAACATTTCAAATATAAATAATAGTAGTTGAAATTGATATATATGAAATTATCAAAGAATAAGTTTGAAATGGTGGAATAATTAGAGCTTTGAAATATATGGAAATTATATTGGTTTATTTGGGAATTTAAAATCCATATTGGAATTGATTTGTGAAGGTGAAGAAGCTATTTTACTATATAAAGTAATTAAATATTTAAACCATTTAATTGGTGTAGTATGTTTCAAAGTTATGAAATTCAAAGTTTTATGTTTTGAAAGGCTATATTTCAAGTTTTGGTTTCGAAATATTATAACTTTGAAATGTTATGGTTTTAGAAAAGGATATATTTGAAAATGATATCAAATTTTATTTGGCTTTTAAAAAAAGGAAATGATATCGTATTTATATGGATTTGAAATGGATACTATATTCTGGTTTTAAAAGTATAAACTATTTCAAAAAGACCGTGGTATTATAATAATGTTTGGTTGTTAAAGAGACCGGGATTGGAAGTTGTTATACTCTCTACCAACTCCGAAAACCACTTTGACAACCGTGTACGCGGTGGAGATTCCAGAATGAAGTAGGATAGTGGCGGCGTTTCCTTTGAGGTATATACGTGGACCCAACTCCCGTGAGTTGGCATAAGGTGGCTAAAACATGAGCGATTCTCGGACCAATGAGGTAGCACCTTTGATCGGACATATCCCTTCGATATTATACTTTGACTTTTGGATTGATTCGGTAGCCACTTTTGATTTTTTTTATTTGGGGGTATGGCTTGTGGTGGGCGGTAGCTGCGCGCTATGCGTTATCACCAGCCCGGATGCGTAATTGTTATATCTACCCTGGCATTACCTAGTTGTGCCGTGTCACCTACCCTGGCGCGTCTTGTACAAGTTTGGTTTTCTCCTGTAGCCCATGGAGTATTTAGGGTAGTCTCCCGATCTGGAGATGCGCCGATACTGGATGGACTACTGGGACTATTACGTGTTAAGGGCTATATGGGTAACCCCTTAATGCTATGAAAAAGTAAGTTTATTTTACTATTAGACACTATTATAATAGCAAAATATTACAACATAGTAAATAGTTTAACGGATCCTTAGGAGATGTGAATCCCGAGCATCTCTTAAGTTACTGCACTCACGTTAGACACTTGATAGGAGATGTCAAATCCCGTAAACATCTCTTACGCTGTTCACTCATATTTATTCCTGTTGATTTAACTTACGTAAGATATTTTAGTTCTGACTCGAGTGTTTTGTCCTTTCAATTCGCTCGGGTCAGTCCGAGCGTTTCAGAAGTTCAAGATTTTATTCTGGAGGACGAAGACGAAGATTTGTAGTACTATTATCTACTATATTATTCCACTGCACCATTAAATTCCGCTGCATTAATTATTATTCTCGGGTATGTGTACTCTGATATGTATTATATAAATATAATCAAATGTTTTTGTAAAACAGCTTCATGAACTGTTATTTGATTATTATATATTATCGTTCCGCTGCAAGATTCTATTTTGTTTTTTTTCCTTTCTCTACTTCTTCTTATTTACCCCATAACAATCCATCCTTTTGTATGGTTTAAGTCTGACGTGTGTGGTTTATCGTTGATTTAAAGCGTGCGAATAGTTGGGTCGTTACAATCAGTCCTAATTTGAAAGGAAAATGCTGCCGAATACGGGTCCTAACAAACAAAATCTAGTTATACCCCTTGCCCAAATCCCCCCGATTTGAACTTCTATCCATTGGCCACTTATTTACCCTGATTAGCATAAGCGTGTCCCAGACTCACCTAATCTGCTCTGAGACCATCAGTTCCTGACTAAAAGGAAATGCTATTAGTTATGGGCACT
This sequence comes from Allium cepa, assembly GCA_030765085.1. Lineage (NCBI taxonomy): Eukaryota > Viridiplantae > Streptophyta > Magnoliopsida > Asparagales > Amaryllidaceae > Allium > Allium cepa. Next base: position 681,637,407 of record CM060928.1, read on the forward strand.
ATTTCTATCTTTGCTTGTTAACTTAGTGTAATTTCTTTAAAATAGGCCTCTTCTGTTATTCTGCTATATTTGCTTATTAACTTAATAAGCCTTAAAATAACCTCCTCTGTTATCTTTGCTAATATGTGCTTATTAACTTATTCTAAGTTTTAAAATAAGCTTCTTCTATTTTCTTTGCTATATTTTCTTATTAACTAATTCTAAGTTTTAAAATAAGCCTTTACTGTTCTTTCTGCTTAATTATAGACTACATTATGATTGTTATTCTTCTTTTCTATCTTTTTAGTTATAACTGCTAGTTATAAGTTTGCTTGCTAATATTTCAAATTTGCCTATTTCAGTCTATCTTCTTTTTATTATAGTCTTTCTTATTTTACATCTAATTCTGTAAATTTAGTGTTATTCTATTTTAATCCATAATTATTCTCTTTTTAATATTCTATTGATGTGAAAAGGAATAAAAAGGAACTAACATTTATAGACTAAATTTTAACGTAAAACAGATGTAAATAAATGCAAATAATAGTAAATAACTATAAACAAATGAATAAAATAGCTAAATCAAAATAACTGAATAAAATAGACTGAAAAGAACTTTAAAAACTAGTGGTAAATAACTATACAAAAATTGTCTCAAAATTGCATAAAAACTACAACTATTGAGAATCCTATTATTTTAAATTACTTAAAAATCTAAAATAATTACTAAACACTCACCTGTGGTCCTCTGCTCTAGTCCTTGATCTTCCTTGATCTACTTCTAGAGTGTGGAATATTTTTAATAAAAAGATCTTCTCCCAACAAAAAATTTCTTTTTAGGGTCCAGCCTTGGTAATGAATCCAAATAGGAGAAAATCTGAATGAGAAAATTAGCCAGGCTTAATGTTTTATCTATAGTGCCACTTAGGGATCTCAGACCATTGGATTTGAAGATTAAATCTAGTTCAACCACGTTATAGGCTCGTTGGGAACCGTCAGATGGAAGGACGAACGCACATGATCGAACAGAAATGGAAAAATACATCATTGAACAAAGCTAGAAAAATTCGCGTCCAAAACATAGGCGGATTAACCGCCAGGTCGACCCATATAAGTGGTAGGCCGACCTAGCCATGGGGAAGGTCGACCCTAGGGTCGACCTTACCTTATATTTTTTTCTTTTTTTTCGTTTTCTTGTTTATTTCGTAAGTCCTTCATTTTACTTGGATTTTTACAAAGTATATACGAAAATTGATGAAAATTACCACGAACACAATGGTGCAACTTCCTTGGATTAATTATAATATTTTCACAAAGTTATTTTATTATTTAATTAATTCATTAATTAATTATTATAGCTTCAATTTTGGGTTTTTACAATTAGCTTATAAAAGTAAATCTCACAAAATATTTGGTGAAACACAAATTTCATAAAATCCAAAAATCAATCATTAGAAGTCTAGAAACCTAAATGGGAAGGGCCTATTCTAAATGGGAGCATAAAACTCACCGAACACATGTTATCATAAAGGGTCAAGGGACCTATAAATGGATAGTGAATCTATACCTATAATGAGCTGAAGCTTCATAAATGAGATTTTCAAATGCTTATAAATGGTATTAAAGCATTTTAATAAAAATAGGAGTTATAAATGTAACAGCTAAAAATTTTGATCCTCGAAAATCGACACTAATACATCCACTATATTGCGTGCCTAGCAATCGTATGCCGGAAAATTCGATTATTAGGGGAAAAAAGGAAGAAGGAAGAAGTGAAGAAGAGGGAAAAGGAAAAAAACCCGAAACAACACAGACTCTCACAATTCTAGCGAAACAATATATAATATAATATCATTGATCTTTACAAAAGAGAAAGAGAAACTATTATACATCCATCAGAGTACAACAACCAATCATAATCATCAGCCTTGACAGTTGTAACAATCTATCCCCACAATTCTAATGATTTCAACAACAAAGTAGTAGAAAGTAAACATATACGTGAATACCACTTGAAGACCTCCAACTCATCTCCTGAGCTCGAATGGATCCAAAGAAAATCTATATTGTGCTCGGTCTGACCCAAGCATTACCATAAATTAACACCTGAGTCAGTCTGGAAAACCAACATAAGAAAACACATCCGACTGGATTTGTAGCTATAGAAAACCTTTCAAAATCATGGTATCTTGTAAGACCACGCAGCGCATAAACACGGACGGGTTTTTACCTTACGATAACCAGAAACATTTCATAAGAAATTCTCTAATATTATAACATTGTCTAAGATACACATACTTATTAATCTTAGCCGAAATTGTTACATTAATTAAATTCCAGCATAATAAGTATACAAATAAAACTGTAAAGGCTTGTATTGGAGAATGAATTCCATACAATGACTGGGCTATTGGGGTACCGACTCTCATGGTGCATCTCTCGATAAAATAACACCGAAATCGAACCTATCGACCCCTGCCAACACAGAACCGACCTACCCCTTACTAGATAGTACCGAATATGATCACTCCTCCTTTAATAGGCCTCACAGCGTACAAATGAAAGATAATATGACTCTAGATAGGGATGATCATACCCTACTTGGAAGCGACCCACTTAGCCCTGCTACATCTCCCATGTTTTAATCATTCCCGGTTGATGAGGCATGAGGATACGTTTTACCTTTTATATAGCACTTCCCACTTGGAATGGTAACACTGCCTTCCAGGTAACAATGCAATGTCAGCATTCATCCATACAAGTTCATTCTGGGACTAAATGAAACACTAGAGAGCTCCATCTTTAATTTCCATCATCCTCGAGATGTCTCCACTTTGCAACACTTGAATTGGATTGAAGTGGTTATCAGATAACATATCCGATACCGGTCTCCTCGAAACAATATTTCGATAATTCTAGGTAAACTCAACCCCGGTTCTTAAGGAAATAAACAGTCAAAGATAAGAGCGTAGATCACCTCCTACCCGTTAGTGGATGGATTTCCTTATCATTATCTAAGGAGAACGAAACAAGATTTATATGCACGGTGCAACATCACTGAAAACATATTGTAAGATTCCTCTTATAATACACATCTGTTTATAAAACCCTATTTATAAATCTCGAAAACATTTAAAATATAAATTTTAATCATTTACTTAAAAACACTATTATATATAGTAAACATTATAAATAAATAAATATTAACTTTAAAACATTTTAAAATAATAATTAATAAATTCAAAAACATCTTAACTAAAAAGATAATAATTTATCTTCTAAATTTATAAATACAAATAATTAATTTCCAAAACTTTATTGATAAATAATCACTTAATTGCAAACCATATTGATAATATAATTAGTTAACTTCCAATTATTTAAAATACCGATAACCAACTTTTAAAACAATATTAGTATAAATAAACAACTTTTTAAAACATAAATATTTTTCTTTGATAAAAATCCATACTTAATTTTCCACATAATCTTTCCCATATTTATACAGCTATATTTATAAACCTCTTCTATTTTTTGAAACTTCCTTTCATAAAATCTCTTTATTTATGATTCCCATTTATAACTCCATTCCTTTATACATCTCACTTATTAATAAAGTCTCATTCAAATCATAATTTCGACCGTTTTTAACCTTGTTTCCATAGTTATAAATTTCTTTTATAATTTCCTTTCAATTTATAAAATATCGTTTAACAATCCAAATTTACCCTCACTTTCAATTTCCAAAATTGAATCAATTATTTTTTTTAAATATCATTCCACATCGTATAATAAATCCACCATTTGATTTATTTATTTTTCTAATATATCCAATGATAATAGTTTCTTTTGATTTTTAAATACCCATACTTCTATGAACAAAAACATGATTTTACAAATCTTTACTTCATTGTAGAACATCACTTTATACAAAATGATAATATCAAATGTTTCTATTTTCTTTTAAAACCTTATCTCTTTATTATAAAAGATGGACTTAATTTAAGATTTAAAGACCTTTATCCATAATTCAATAATCTCTATTTAAACTATTTTATAAACTATAAATTTATAATCTCCAAATATCATTCTTTAAATTTTGTTTAAAATTAAATTCCTTCTCTTAGTAATTTAAAAAAAATTATATAAAAACACACATATTTTTGAATCACTCAAATCCCCTTTTAAATCTAAATCTTTATTTTATAATATCTTAAAATATTATAAATATGACCTAGTGTTACCATAACACTAACTAGGGAAAATTATCCATGTCATCATTTATGGCATCCAACACATCATATATCAATTTAAATGAAAAATAAAATCAACGGTGTGAGGAATCCCGTTGGATCCCTCTTATCTGTTTCCCTGCATCACAAACAGTATATAATTATAAAATACAAAAATTAACTGCTTCGAGGCGGGATCATATACAAAGGATCGTCCGCTCTTACATAGGAAAGTAATTGGGTCTCATCCGCTCCAAGGGCGGGAATATATCTAAACCAACAATATAATTTACTAAAATGTAACGGCCCAATATTTTAAACCATTCGCATCCACACATGTCGGACTTGAATTGCTCAAAATACCGCGTTGTAAATAAAATTTGGCAAATCTCAGAATATACAGTAAATACATAATCACAGATCACAAACACAGAGTAAATAATAATGCAGCGGAATTAAGAGAGATAGTAGTCCATGAAGCTACTATATAATAATAAGATACATAAGAGTTAAACAAAATACATCAGAAAAGCGACAAGATACATGAGGTACAAATCAGAATAGATCACTGAAATCACTGAATACTGAAATCAGAATATATGGCTGGATCTTCAAGCAAAGATCCAACTCCAAAGGTGAGTCTTGAATGCTGAATCACTCAATCTGACTTGTGCGTAAAGCAAAACACAAAACACTCGAGTCAGGACAAAAATACTTATGGACTGTAAATCAACTCAAGTGATCAGTAACAAAATGCATCAGTAACTTGAAGGATGCTTGGGATCGCCCATCCTATAAGGATCCGTTAAACTATTTACTATGTACTAATATTGCACTATTATAACAATGTCTACAGTAAAATAAACATATTTTTATAGTGTTCCGGGTTACCCATATAGCCCTTCACACATAATAGTCCCAGTAGTCCATCCAGTATCAGCATATCTCCAAATCGGGAGACTACCCTAAATACTCCACGGGCAACGGGAGAAAACCAAGCTCGTAGTAAGGCTCGATATGGTAAGTGACACGACACACAAGGCAATGCCAAGGTAGATATACCAATTACGCACACAGGCTGGTGGTAACGCAGCAGCCACTACGCCCACCTCGGAACACACTTGTAAAGACCCGTAAGTCCGTACTCCTTGAATAGACACTAATCTCCTTTGTTTAATTCAAGATGAACGAAAATACGAACCCTTAGGGGTTTTAAGAAAAATTTAAGAAAAGAAAAGGTAGAAGAAGAAGGTAGATAGATAATAGAGAGAAAAGAAAATAGAAAAGAGGACAGAAAATTTTAAAATAGAAGAAAATAGAAGATAGGAAATTTTAAAAATAGAAGAAATAGAAAGAAAAAGAGAATAGAGGAAAAAGGAAACAACAGAACATCAACAGAATCTCACAATTCGCAGCGGAACAACATATAATAATAAATGAATAATCTTTAAATAAAGAACTATATCAGTTATTACATCACATTATATTTCATTACATCATATCATATCATCAGAGTATACAACATCATACAACAACAAACAGTGCAGCGGAAAAAGAAATACTATATAAACTAGTAATACGCCATGCCATCCAGCTTGCCTCCAGCAACTCCAGAATATCCAGAATATCCTGATAAACCTTAACTCTTAACTGCCCGTGTGGAAATTGGTGGGCACCCAGAGTTTAGGAAGGAAAACAATAAACTCCAAGTCAGTCATGTGACTGGTGTGAGAACTCAAAACAGTTTATTTATCTTTAAAATCAAAAAGAGGAATATTTTTAAACTCAATTCGCAATGCTTTTAAAAATGAGACTACCATAAGGCCTCCCGCACACACACACATGCAAACGCAGAATCGGAGGAGATTTCTCCTTATGATAGTCAAAGATGCTTGATACACATTTAAAATAACATTTGATATTATTACTAGTGCATAGTGTAGGAAATCATTTCGAAAGTAGAATATAAATCTTAGCCAACATACGACCATTATCGTATGTCTACTATAGCTAACCATGTTCAATAGCAGGTTACCGCCACATTCCATGGCAGGTTATACAACTAATACCGTACAAGGATCGTATTGTTTCTTTGGATTTCCAACAAATGGTCAGGCTAAGGAACTTCCTACTGCCACATGGAAACGCCTCTGGCTGGACGTCCCCGAGAACTTAACCAGCTCTCTGCCAACACAAGGCCGGGTTACCTTTATCACTAGGTAACTACTACACGAATATGGCATCCCCCGGTCCCATCGGACCTTTAACCGAGCGCTCGTCACCAACAACACCACACAGAAATAGATATAGTGTATCAACATGAGTAAGTATCTGGGCTCCATACCATGATACCACCCTTTCCAGAAGGAAATGCACATACCCTAAAGGGAGCTACCCCTCATAACCTTGCCGCATCATTCCTGTTTTGACCATTACCGGGATGTGAGGCTCGATGAAGTCACGTCCACAAAAACATACTTTATACAAAAGCCATGCTTTGGGTCAACAAATGATCAACACAATGATCACTAAGATAGACGATCAAATAAATGATCCTATCACAAATAATCAACACAATGATCATTTCAGCATCACTCAGCATGTCACATTACCAAAATGGGATATATCGCTGATAACTTCAACTACATAACCTTTGAGCACATACGTCTCAAAGAAGGGTGTTAAGCAAAGAATAAATTCTCCGCCACCAACAGAAATATATTTGAAAGAAATCGGCTTTATATCTCAACTTGTAATGTCAGACATACAATCCATACAAGTCTGTTCCGGGATCGAACAGAACCGAAGGCACTTACAAAGAAGTCCTTGCAATCCGGATATTCACAATCCTGATCGGATTCACCATCACATATGGAGAACTCAATACCGGAGCAACTCGGTGCAGAGTCAATCGATAGTTCATCCTATCGCTCTCGCAAATATCCGGTCTTCAACACCGATCTTCAAATGCGATTCACAACGACGTATCACATATTCGGAGTGGGTTATACGACCCCATGGTCCTTTCCCGGTTAACCCGAATAGTGAGCGCTTATTCAAAAATAAGTGTGCATTCAAATTCAATCAATTCACATCAAATACCCATTCATAGGGAAATACTGATAGTCGGTTATTGAACTATCAATGGATATGCATACATCACCAGATTCCAAATAATTTTCCAAATTATTTATTTTCCAAAATATCTTTACAAGATATATAATTTCAACACTTCAAAAATAAATCAATATTTATTTTTAACAAGTTCCACTTTCACATATAAATTCCATAATGACTTTATATTTCAAAATATTCATGCATATTCGATTTCAATAATCCATTTCCATTTATCCTCAAAAAGATAAATTCAAATTATTCACTTCATATTGGAAAACATTTCCATACTTATTAAAAATAAGTAATTCACAAATCTTTTTATTTTCAACACTTAGAAAATATTCAATATACTTAAATCGAGATTAAGTATATATTTCATTCTTTAAGGAAAACATTCTCTTAAACATATTTATTTGGGCCAAAACGAATGTTACGTAAAACATCGTTACGACAACCCAAAATCACTAGTATAGGGATTCGAAATTAAAATAGATATATATAAATCCCAATACTATTCAAAACATTTCCTTTCGGAAATCATTTACTATAACAACAGTGTTATAGTCCACCATTTCCTTTTATTTCTCGAAAACGTCTATTTCAACAATAAATGTTGAAATCTATCGTTTCGAATCTCAACACATTTAAAACATCGTTAGATCGTTAATTCTGTTTAAAATATCACATTCTAAAACATTTTCTTTAACGTATTATTCACTATTCAAAAACGTGAATATACTACGTTCACAAATCCCATTTCTATTTATTTATAAAAACTTCCTTTTTATAAATTCCTTTATTAACCTATTCCAGTTTATAACTAAATTATAAACTAAACGTTCACATTATAAGTTAATTACTTATAAAAACGATTATTTACAAAATCGTTCTTTTAAAGACTTTCCAATTTATAAACCTTATAACTTATAAGATTTATTTATTTAATCAATCTATTCTTCAAATAACTTCACAAATTTTATAAACCTACTGTTTATAAAATTTCATTTATAACTTCACAGTTTATAATTCTATAAATTTCATTCATTTATGAAATTCATTTTCACTACATTCAAACACTTATAAAAACTCGTTTTATAATGTCCATAATTCAATTTATAAATATCCATTTATAAATCTCTTAATATAAATTAATTTATATTATTCTTTTAAACGTCTTTAAATTCCTTTATAATTTCATCATTCTCTTGATTTATAAAATAATCAAATTTTATAAATCTTATATTCAAACTTTTAATAATAAACTCAAAAATCCAGTTTAAACTATTTTATAAAATCATTGGTTCATATTTCTCAAAAACCAGCTTTTAACTATATTTCACAAAAACCATAATTTTATAACTTTAAAAATTATAACGTTTATTTATTTATAATGGATCAATTCCAAAAATATAGTATATTTTCAAAAATCACTTTAAAACCATTTTAAAATCCCAAAATCTGGGTCCAATGATGCTACACACCAAATAGTCAATCACGACTAACAACGATATCATATATCGATATGATAATCCATCAAATATCAAAATATCTGAAATAAAATAAATACTGTTGAGGAATCCAGTTGGATCCCTCCAACCTGTTTTCCTGCATCACAAACATTAGCACAATACCAATTTCGCTCCAGTACGAAATTATCGCGGTATATGTTCTTATTAAATATTATCCGCTTACTAACGGCGTAATAGGGTCTCATCCGCTAAACAAAAAATGCGGGAAATCAATCAACTGCAATATATACATATGCCAATATATATATATTGATATTATATATAATACCAATTTCACTGTTTATGAAATATTCGCGGTATATGTTTATATTAAATAACATCCGCTTACTAACGGCGCATAATGTCTATTTTAACAATCAATAATTTACAGTCATCATTCAAACATGCATTCAAATATTTTAAATCTAACTATTTAAAATAAAATCGAAATCTATTCGATTGAGTGAGAAGTTCTCACCTTGGTTTTAATTTCCGTTTTAGCTTTTATTTCGAATAAAATTAAACGCGCGTTTAATTTTACCCGAAATTCTCACTAACTCCAAACGACTCCAAACCAACTCCATCGCGTAGTGCTCGTCCATACGATTCCAACGCAACTGAGTTTGCATTTTTTCGACCTCGTATGAAAAAGATACGAATTTTACAAGATTGAACACGTTTTATATAAACTAATTTCAACACAACTTAATAAATTTTAAACCTAAGCTCCTATTAGCCATCAGATCCCACCACCATCAGATCTCCACCCTAGAACGCAACCCCCCTTCCTCACGTTCTTCCCTCCAGGAAGCAAAACACGGCCATGAACCCATTAGCTAAAATTAGGGTTAAATAGCTCGGCCACCACACACCACTAAATCCCATCACACCTCCGCCATTTCGAAGCCCACGAGCCTAGCTATGTTCGGCCCCAAGCATATAGAACTCGGCCTCCCCCTCCTCCTGGAAATGCGTGCGCAAGTTACAAGCTTCTAGCTCGATTTGCCGCCAATCCGAAGCTCCAAACACGATCATAGCCGTTGATATTGTAGATCTTGATGTGCTCTTCATCTTTGTAGTTGATGGTTTCGTGAATCGATGAATGGATTGAGAGATTTTGAGGGAGGAAGCTTGTGAATTCCTGGCCCTTCCTTGCTAAAGTGGCGGCTGCAATATTGGCTAGGGTTTTGATTTTGTTATTTTTTTTTTCTTAAGTGGGGGGCTATTTATAAGGAACGAGCGACACTATTCATCCCGGATTTTCCGAACTCTGATTTAGACGCCGTAACCAGCGTTTCTAAGGTTTACCCCGCGTTCCGGACACAATGGAACAGGTTTCGGAAGCTAATTCGGAAGTATGTGCGAGTTATGGCTATAAACGCTCAATTTGAATTAAACCGATTTAAATCGATTTCTAGGCGTTTTAATTTGTACCGGACAAACGGTAAATCCAATCGACTTGAAATTTGAAACCTTACAATAATATCACATTACGGATCCGATGAAACTGGTTTCGTCGAAATCCGAGACTTTTTGAAAAATGGCTAATTTGACTCGCCAAATTTAAATTAAAAACGATTCGATGCGTTTCGAGCTGCCACGATCAAACGATAACTCCGATTGACACGAAAATTGAAATCCGGTAATAACTAACTATTACGGATCCAATGGAACTGGTTTCGTTCAATTCTGAGACTGTTCAAAAATTGGCTATTTTACAGTCGATTATTAAATATTAAAATATTCAATTTTCACAAATTAACTTTTAATTCGATTTTAAAAGTTCTAAAATATCGTTCTAACTTCCATATGATAAAATAAAATTTTACAAATCATTTTCAATCATATTTAACTCAATTTTCAATTATTTCCATAATTTAACATATTAAATTATCGATTTAATTATTCAATTAAATCCAATAAATCAAATAAAAATTTATTCGACTTATAAATTCAATTATTAATATTTAAAATTAATTAAATATTCAAATTTTAATTAATAAAATTCCTGGGTCGTTACAACACTCCCAATCAAAATCGGAGGATGGCCATCTAATCAACCACAAGAAAGAGTATAGTATCGAAGGAATGTGTCCGACCAGAGGAGCTACCCCTTTTGGCCCTAGATCGCTCCTGTTTTAGCCACCTTTTGCCAACTCACAGGAGTTGGGTCCACGTAATATACCTCAAGAACGACGACACCATCCTACTTCATTCTGGAAACTCCACCATGTACATAGTTGTTAAAGTGGTTTTCAGAGTTGGCAGAGAGTATGACAACTTCCGATCCCGGTCTCTTTAACAACCAAACCTTAGATCAAATCATCTCATTTCAAAACTATATTCCTTGCAAAATAGTTTATACTTTGAAACCAAATCATTTTTACTTTAAAACTGTATTCAAATCAAAATACTTTATCATTTCCATTTCAAACATATATTCACATTTCAAAAATTATAATACTTTCAAAGTTATAACATTCTAGAAACCAAAATACTTGAAATCATTACACTTTGAAAATCGTAACATTTTGAAATCATACATTTTAAATCATGGAACATTCCTTTAATTCTTTATATTTTACAAATTTATTCAATTAAACCAAAATTTCAAATTTTCAAATTTAATTCAAATCAAACCATCAGTTTCAATTCAATTCAGTTTCCTTTCGAAACATTTCAAATCTTATCAATTTCAAATATAGATTTGATCTACAAAATAAACCATCCAATTTTAATATACTTCCAAACTTTAATATCCTACATTTCAAAACCAAACTTTGTAATTTCATATATTCATATCTCAAATCTAATTTCATTATTATTTATTTTTGAAATGTTCATTTCATAAATCAAATATTATTTAAATAGACTTAAATTACAATTAAATCAAATATTTTTTCATACAAAAATGAACTTCAAATATTCATTTACCAAAATCAAATATCATTCTAAATTCACATTCTTTATCAAAATAAAGATTATATCATTTAAAACCATTTCAAAATCATTAAAATATCATATCTTTCAAAACCTCATTTCAAATCATTATTTGAATTCAATTTCAAATATTCAAATTTAAATATCATTTTACAATCAAATATGTCATTCATTTATTATTTCAAATATCCTTACAAAAATATACATTTCAAAATTCCATTCAAACCTTCATTTATCTCTACATTTCATTCCATTTAACATAACCAAGTAAACATTATTTAAATTCAAATTTAATTTAAATTCCTTAAAAATTCAAATTTAAATATTTAGATATATTCAAAACTCCTAAAATTTCAAAAATACTCAATTTCAAAAGTTAAATCATTTAGTACTTTAAAATATAACCCAAATAGTGTTAAAATCTGTAATATTTCAAACATTGTAAAAATCTAGCAACGGCAGCATTTATAAAATGCTATCGTAGCTTAAAATTTCCAAAATAGTTTAGTTCAAGAATAATGGCATTTATAAAATTCCATAATATATATTTAGTTATTTCGAACATAGTTACGTTCAAAACAACAACATTTAAAATGCTGTCATAAGACTACATCATTTTTAGAAAATGCTGTTAATAAAATTTCAGATTTTATTTTAACTTTTCAAAAACAATAAAACTTCAATTCTTGTTATTTAAATTTATAAATCATATTTCTAAGCTTCAAAATTTCATATTTAAATCATTTTAACATATGATTTATCATAATAAAATTTTAAAATCAAATGTTCAATTTTTAAAACTTAATTCATTTATTAAGTCAAAATTTCACTGTTCATTAACTTATAAATTAAATTAATCTTGGCATTTTACTTTAAATATCATTTCAAACTTTAAATTTAATTTCCATTATTTACTTACATTTTTTTAAAATAAAATTTAAAGTCGAAAATCACATTTATTTCAAATTTACGTACTTAAATTCACAAATTAAAGCTTAAAATTTAACTTTCACAAACCATAAAATATATATTTTTTTAATCAAAATTTCATACTTTTAAAAATACATATTTTAATAAAACCACTTAAAAATGTACCAGGAGGTCTGTATATAATTTTCTAACCTAGGTCAAGTGATACAGATATATATCATTTCAATCCGCAGTTTAAAAAGAAAACCCGGGTTCTATCATTTCAAACCCGCAATCCCAAGTAAATAAAAATAAATAAAAATTGCTCAGGCCTATCATTTCAGTCTATAACGATTTATCCCTATTCTAAAGTCCGTTCGGGTATGTATCATTTCAACCCATAGTGATTCTATTCTAACAGGGAACTTGCAGTGATCATAGATAAATGAACAGTATAAACAATGTCAATATCACCATATAATGTCATATGTCGAATGCCAGGTGATAATTAACTGTTTTAGTAGGGTAATAACATGGAATAGCATATCATATAATCAATATTAACTTGCATAACATTTATATTACTATACACTTGCCATCAATTCACTATTTTATAAGTAAATTGTCAGAGTGAGAAAGACTCACCTTCTGAAGCTGGAGATAACAATTCAAGACACACAACCAAACTCCGACAAGCACGACAAAGCACGAATTTCGAAGCAAAGCATGATGGAGAAAGTTCATTGGACAAAGCTGATAAATTGGAACCGATGAAATCTAATCAGAATTGGATCGATGAAGACAAATAGCATAAGTGAATATATATATATATATATATATATATATATATATATATAACTCATATTCTAAATTCAAACATGAATTAAATTGAATATTTATTCTATTATTTCAAATTTAAACACATATGTATATATGAACGTACTTTGGTACTACTATTATTAATAATTATAGACACATATATAAAACTCACAAATCAACAGGCACCATAAAGTAAGATATAACACGACTTAACACATCTATGCGCTCTATATCCAACATAACGTATTAGACATGTCTTTATGTAACATATAAAGTAAACCCATTCACACTATCCGCCTATATACAATATAACTATGCTTGTTTAACTAATACATAAGGTAACAAACATATTTTTATTTTTATTTAATTTTTTTTCGATATAAAACAAAACCTATTTAGTGACCACCCAGCCTACAAAAGAATCTAATCGAACACAAATCTACAGATTAATATATACGATACCATATATGTATATGCGATTCACACTATTCCCAAATCTAAAAAAAGATTGTATATATACAAAGCAATATATAGTATAACAAACGTGCTTTAAAACTTACTAACTTATACAATAAAGGAGGACTTTAGCCAAAATTATACAGCAACTAAAATTTATATACACGTCAATATAAATTTTATACACATACATATCATATTTTTGAAACTGTTATCATAGAAATAAGTATGCGTATGTACAGATTAAAACTGATATTTAAAGTTTATGCATATACACCTTAACCAAAATGCATTCAATACATATAGTAGAAAACAAGATACATAACAAAATTTACCTTGTTTAATCATTAGCCTAGAAAGGAAGACAAGGTGGTTTCGACATTGGAGATGCATAGAAAAATAAGGGGAAGGAGTTTTTGAGATAGGCGTATGGAGGAGAGATGTGTTAGAGGAGTAAGGAGCTCGGAGGTGGATTGTCTCGGCTGGACCTGGGTGGAGGCATCAGAGAAAACAGAGGAGAGACAGTTTTGGATAATGGAGCTCGGTGGATAGGTTTGTGCAAAGGATACGGCTTGGAGAAGATGGAGGAAGGCAGAGCTATCGGTTGGCTTTGGTTGCGTTTTTTTCCTTTTCTCATGGAGGAAGAAAATGAACAAGAATGAGGAGGCATCAGTAAAAAAAACAGTGAACGTGAGGAATAAGAGGTGAAAGGTCAGGCAAACCCAAAAATTTTTGGACGTGAATTATAACTCGATGGACGACCACTCATTTCCCAACCTTTCAAGTGAACTTTTATATTGAGTAAATGATTAATAGGTAGCATGATGCAAAATGAATAGATGAAGGAAAACAAAGATCTCAAAATTAAATGGCTCAAAAACGGATACTAATGCGATTAATTGTTTTGTGATTTTCATCACGTACCGGACTTCAAGAACCAAAATTGAATATACCGCTGAGATTAGCACGACGAGATGATCAAAATGGTATACATATATCAGTGGTACGATCATCCGATCAAAATCGATAACGGTACCGAAAATGTTGCTATTTCGTTGAAAAATAAGATCGACGGAGCAACAACAGTCAAAATTTGAAGAAACGAAATATGACGTCCTGCTCAGAAGATGATTTAAAAATTTTCTGTAAAAATATTCAAGTTTTTAAAATATTTTATTATCATCGGTTTTTAACGGACATAGATTTAAGTAAAAGTACACAATAAAATAAACTTCCATATTATCTGATGAAAATTTACCGGTTGCTATGTTTAAATAAGCGTATTTTAAATATTAAAATTTTATTTTAAAGTTATTATTTAAAGTTTCACCAAAAATTCAATTAATTAAATAAATAGAACACTAAAATTTGCTGGTCGTTACACTCTCCCCCACTCAAAACTTTTCGTCCCCGAAAAGGAAGAAGGTAGAAGAATAGAAACAACCAGAAAGAAAATTGATTTGGAATACATAATTAAACAACTGATTAAACCATATAAATTTCAATTTAAATCTATTAATATTCAATAATTTATTTTAAATTCAATGTATCTCATTTCAGTTGATTTAATTTAAACTTATTAATATTTGTATAAAAGGTTCCTTCCAAAACAATATTTATTTATTTATAAATTTTATTTATCCCATTTGATTTCCCTTAAGTTAAATCAATCTTAACCATTTCTAAATTGATTTACTTATTACCCAATTATCTTTAATTTACAATTTTATAAAATCATAAATTTGCATTGTCATTTATTATAGTCATATTTATTCAACAAAATTAATTCTCTTTTATTCCAAATTATTAAATTTATTCCACTTGATATATCTTATCACATATATTAAGTATTTTTTACACTTATTATAGTTACTCAAATTTATTTAATTTTTCTTTTAACAAAATTTTATATTGTACATTATTCAATTAACTTTTTATTCTGTCTACCTCCATTAATCTGTTTATAACAACAATTTGAGCATATAACATTTATTATAACCATTCACATTTAAAAAAAATCCTTTTATATTGTGTATTATCCAATTACATATTCAATTTCTGAATAATTTATGTCAGTTATACTGAAATGCAATAGGATATTATATAAATAAAATTTTTCAATTCAAGTTTCCAGGCTTAAATATTTAATCAAAGTTTGGCTTTATTCTAAAATTAAACCACCCCTTTTTACATAAATTTACGAATTAAATTTTCGATTGACTTCAAACAGTTTAGAAATAATAAATATATAAATATATACAATATATCAAATCAAAACTATAATCACATACTTATATTATAAATTAAGTCATATTTAGAAATTCAAATCGGTTAAATTTCAAAGCAAATATGTAGTAATGCTACAGAATGGTCTCTCCACTTTGAAACCCGAAAATGAATGTCGATGATGCGGCCGCCATCATCGAAATTATCTTCCAGCGACAAAATAGGAGAGCACTGATTTTAACCTTTAAAAATTCTTTGAACAAAAATACTTTTAAAATATATCCTTTAAACCCTTAAAGCCCAAGTTTGAAATCACCGAAAATTAAATTCTCACATTCTTATTTTAAATTTATTTCAAATTCCAAATCAAATTATAACCAAGTTTATACATTCATTTATTTATATTATGCAATAGTCAATGGTTTACAAACAATAAATGAAAATCAAATAATATCATTTTTGACAAGAAATTCATTAACGATTTAATTTGAGAAAAATTTATACCTATATATAATATAATCATACAAAATTATTTTATTTACCAAATTTGAAAACAATATTATGTCAGTTTGCTCTATTAAAGTGTTTTGGAAATCCTTTCGATAGCGTTGATCAGACGAATCGATCAGAAGCCCAAATCATCATCAACAACTCAAACAACACAGTATATAAAACATTTTGTATATTAATTTACAAATACACTTCCTCGTTCGACGATACAAGCATGGATTTCAAAGCAAGGCTAGAGATTCAAATTTGATGGACTCATATCAAAGAAAAATTTGATTCGAAGATAGATTCGAACCAAAAATAAGATGACTAAATAACAGGGTAAGAAGATGGATAAGTTTATAAAAATCGTGCGCAACCTTAACCGGGTTAACCGTGACTTAAAGAATAAGATCGATGTGGATTTTCTGAGGTAAATCAACATTCGATGTCAAGAGATAGAATTTGGAATAATGAGAGATACTAGCATCTAAATCGAGGATATAAAATCTCTGGTGAATCGATGCTATTGTAAAGGAGTTTCACCCCTTTATAAATAATTTGAGATTGGCGGGACTGCTGACTCATTATAAAGATCCTTCGAAGTGGAGTTATGGGATACTCCGAAATCAAAAGAAAATGAATAGTGGGGGACACGAAATGAATTTTGGAACCGCAGGGAACGTTCCAAAATTCAAAGGAATCGAGTCAAAAGAAAGAGACTTAAACTCGAATGAAAGTGATTCTGTAAATACATTTACCCTATATACTAAGTTTTGCCTAGAGCTACCAAAGCTCTAATACCAAATGTAACGACCCGATATTTTTGACCATTACCATCCACACATGTCGAACTTGAATTTCTCAAAATACCGCATTGTAAAAAAATTCGGCAAATCTCAGAATAAACAGTAAATACATAATCACATATCATAGACACAGAGTAAATAATAATGCAGCGGAATTTAAAGAGACAGTAGTTCATGAAGCTACTATATAATAATAAGATACACAAGAGTTAAACAAAATACAATAGAAGAGTAACAAGATACATCAGGTACAAATCAGAATAGATCACTGAAATCACTGAATACTGAAAGTAGAATATATGGCTGGATCTTCAAGCAAAGCTCCAACTCCAAAGGTGAGTCTTGAATGCTAAATCATTCAATCTGACTCGAGCGTAAAGCAAAACACAAAACACTCGAGTCAGGACATAAATACTTATGAACTGTAAATCAACTCAAGTGAATAATAACAAATAGCATCAGTAACTTAAAGGATGCTTGAGATCGCCCATCCATTAAGGATCCGTTAAACTATTTACTATGTCATAATATTGCACAATTATAATAATGTATACAATAAAATAAACATACTTTTAAATAGCGTTCCGGGTTACCCATATAGCCCTTCACACATAATAGTCCCAGTAGTCCATCCAGTATCAGCATATCTCCAGATCGGGAGACCACCCTAAATACTCCACGGGCTACGGGAGAAAACCAAACTCGTAGTAAGGCTCGATATGGTAGGTGACACGGCACACAAGGCAATGCCAAGGTAGATATACCAATTACGCACACGGGCTGGTGGTAACGCAACAGCCACTACGCCCACCTCGGAACACACTCCCAATCAAAATCGGAGGATGGCCATCTAATCAACCACAAGAAAGAGTATAGTATCGAAGGAATGTGTCCGACTAGAGGAGCTACCCCTTTTGGCCTGAGATCGCTCCTGTTTTAGCCACCTTATGCCAACTCACGGGAGTTGGGTCCACGTAATATACCTCAAGAACGACGCCGCCATCCTACTTCATTCTGGAAACTCCACCACGTACATAGTTGTTAAAGTGGTTTTCGAAGTTGGCAGAGAGTATGACAACTTTCAATCCCGATCTCTTTAACAACCAAACGTTATTATTGCGTCGCAGTCATTTCAAAATAGTTTATACTTCAAAAAGAACAAATCATCTCATTTCAAAACTATATTCCTTTAAAAATAGTTTATACTTCGAAACCAAATCATTTTTACTTTAAACTATTTTCAAATCAAAATAGTTTATCATTTCCATTTCAAACATATATTCACCTTTCAAAAATTATAATACTTTCAAAGTTATAAATTTTTCGAAACCAAAATACTTGAAATCATTACACTTTGAAAATCATAACATTTTGAAATCATACATTTGAAATCATACATTTGAAATCATGGAACATTCCTTTAATTCTTTATATTTTACAAATTTATTCAATTAAACCAAAATTTCAAATTTTCAAATTTAATTCAAATCAAACCATCAGTTTCAATTCAATTCAGTTTTCTTACAAAACATTTCAAATCTTATCAATTTGAAATATAGATTTGATCTACAAAATAAACCATCCAATTTTAATATATTTCCAAACTTTAATATCCCACATTTCGAAACCAAACTTTATAATTTCATATGTTCATATCTCAAATATAATTTCATTATTATTTAGTTTTGAAATATTCATTTCATAAATCCAATATTATTTAAATAAACTTAAATTACAACAAAACCAAATATTTTTTTCATACAAATATAAACTTCAAATATTCATTTACCAAAATCAAATATCATTCCAAATTCACATTCTTTATCAAAATAAAGATTATATCATTCAAAACCATTTCGAAATCATTAAAATATCATATCTTTCAAAACCTCATTTTCAAATCATAATTTGAATTCAATTTCAAATATTCAAATTTAAATAACATTTTACAATCAAATATGTCATTCATTTATTATATCAAATATCCTTACAAAAATATACATTTCAAAATTCCATTCAAACCTTCATTTATCTCATTACATTTCATTCCATTTAACACATAACCAAGTAAACTTTATTTAAATTCAAATTTAATTTAAATTCCTTAAAAATTCAAATTTAAATATTAAAATATATTCAAAACTCCTAAAATTTCACAAATACTCAATTTCAAAAGTTAAATCATTTAATACTTTAAAATATAACCCAAAAGTGTTAAAATCTATAATATTCCAAACATTGTAAAAATATAGCAACGACAGCATTTATAAAGTGCTATCGTAGCTTAAAATTTTCAAAATAGTTTAGTTTAAGAATAACGACATTTATGAAATGCCGTAGTAGATATTCAATTATTTCAAACATAGTTACGTTCAAAACAACAACATTTAAAATATTGTCATAAGACTACAACATTTTTAGAAAATGCTGTTAATAAAATTTTAGATTTTATTTTAACTTTTCAAAAACAATAAAACTTCAATTCTTGCTATTTAAATTTATAAATCATATTTCTAAGCTTCAAAATTTCATATTTAAATCATTTTAACATATGATTTATCATATTAAAATTTTGAAATCAAATTTTCAATTTTTAAAACTCAATTCATTTATTAAGTCAAAGTTTCACAGTTTATTAACTTATAAATTAAATAAATCTTGGCATTTACTTTAAATATCATTTCAAACTTTAAGTTTAATTTCCATTATTTACTTACCTTTTTTAAAAATAAAATTTAAAGTCGAAAATCACATTTATTTCAAATTTACATACTTAAATTCACAAATTAAAACTTAAGATTTAACTTGCATAAAACCATAAAATACATTTTTTTAATTAAAATTTCATACTTTTAAAAATACATATCTGAATAAAATCATTTAAAAATATACCACGGGTCTCTGTATATAATTTTCTAACCTAGGTCAAGTGATACAGATATATATCAATTCAATCCGCAGTTTAAAAAGAAAACCTGGGTTCTATCATTTCAAACCCGCAATCCCAAGTAAATAAAAATAAATAAAAATCGCTCAGGCCTATCATTTAAGCCCATAACGATTTTTTCCTATTCTAAAGTCCGTTCGGGTATGTATCATTTCAACTCATAGTGATTCTATTCTAATAGGGTACTTGCAGTGATCATAAATAAATAAACAATATAAACAATGTCAATGTCACCATATAATGTCATATATCAAATGTCAGGTGATAATTAACAGTTTTAGTAGGGTAATCACATGGCATAGCATATCATATAATCATTATTAACTTGCATAACATTTATATTACTATACACTTGCCATCAATTCACTATTTCATAAGTAAATTGTCAGAGTGAGAAAGACTCACCTTGTAAAGCTGGAGATAACAATTCAAGACACACAACCAAACTCCGACAAGCACGACAAAGCACGAATTTCGAAGCAAAGCAAGATGGAGACAAGTTCGTTGGACAAAGCTGATAAATAAGAACCGATGAAATCTAATCAGAATTGGATCGATGAAGACAAATAGCATAAGTGAAATTATATATATATATATATATATATATATATATATATATATATATATATATATAAATCATATTCTTAATTCAAACATGAATTAAATTGAATATTTATTCTATTGTTTCAAATTTAAACACATATGTATATATGAATGTACTTTAGTACTATTATTAATAATTATAGACACATATATAAAAATCACAAATCAACGGGCAACATAAAGTAAGATATAACACGACTTAACATATCTATGCGCTCTACATCCAACATAACGTATTAGACATATATTTATGTAACATATAAAGTAAACCCATTCACACTATCAGCCTATATACAATATCACTATGCTTGTTTAACTAATACATAAGCTAACAAACATATTTTTATTGTATTTAATTTTTTTCGATATATATAAAAACTAAACCTATTCAGTGACTACCCAGCCTACAAAAGAATCTAACCGAACACAAATCTACAAGCTAATATATACGATACCATTTATATATCTGTGATTCACGCTGTTCCCAAATCTAAAAAAACAGATTGTATATATACAAAACAATATATAGTATAACAAACATGCTTTAAAACTTACTAACTTATACAATAAAGGAGGTCTTTAGCCAAAATTATACAGCAACTAAAATGTATATACACGTCAATATAAATTTTATACGCATACATATTATTTTTTTGAAACTATTATCACAGAAATAAGTATGCATATGTACAGATTAAAACTGATATTTAAAGTTTATACATATATCTTAACCACAACACATTCAATACATATAATATAAAACAAGATACATAACAAAATTTACCTTGTTTAATCATTAGCCTAGAAAGGAAGACAAGGTGGTTTCGGCATTGGAGATGCACAGCAAAACAAGGGGAAGGAGTTGTTGAGATAGGCGTGTGGAGGAGAGATGTGTTAGAGGAGTAAGGAGCTCAGAGGTGGATTGTCTCGGCTGGACCTGGGTGGAGGCATCAGAGAAAATTGAGGAGAGAGATTTTCGGATAGTGGAGCTCGGTGGATAGGTTTGTGCGAAGGATACAGCTTGGAGAAGATGGAGGAAGGCAAAGCTATCGGCTGGCTTTGGTTGCATTTTTCTTCTTTTTCTTGTGGAGGAAGAAAATGAACAAGAATGAGGAGGCATCAGTAAAAAAAGTGAACATGAGGAATAAGAGGTGAAAGGTCAGGCAAACCCAAAAAATTTTGAACGTGAATTATTACCAAATGGACGGCCACTCATTTCCCAACCTTTCAAGTGAACTTTTATACTGAGTAAATGATTGATAGCAAGCATGATGCAAAATGAATAGATGAAGGAAAACAAAAGATCTCAAAATTAAATGGCTCAAAAACGGATACTGATACGATTAATTGTTTCGTAATTTCCATCACGTACTGGACTTCAAGACCCAAAATTGAATATACCGCTGAGATCAGCACGACGAGACGATCAAAATGGTATACAAATATCAGTGGTACGATCATCCGATCAAAATCGATATCGGTATCATAAATGCTGCTATTTCACCGAGAAATAAGATCGACGGAGCAACAACATTCAAAATTTAAAGAAACGAAATATGACGTCTTACTCAGAAGATGATTTAAAATCTTTCTATGTAAAAATATTCAAGTTTTTAAAATATTCTATTATCATCGATTTTTAACGGATATAGATTTAAATAAAATTACATAACATAATAAACTTTCATATTATCTGATGAAAATTTACCAGTTGCTATGTTTAAATAGGCGTATTTTAAATATTAAATTTTTTATTTAAAATTTCACCAAAAGTTCAATTAATTAAATAAATAAAACGCTAAAATTTGCGCGTCGTTACATAAAATATCCAAACAATCAATAACAGCTAACAATAAAATATTCACACATCCAATTAATAATTTTATTATCTGTATAATATTTTCTGATTAACCAAAAAGGCGAGATTAACTCACATTGATTTTCATTTCGTCGAAATATTCCAGTTTATGCTAACCGAAAGACCGTTCGATTTTAACATAAATTACAAAATGATCCAATCTCGTTCAAACCAACTCCATAGCATAGCCTTCGTCGATACAATCGTAATGCAATTCATCTTGTTCGATATGGACGTCGTATGAATTTGATATGGGTTAATGATTGAACAAGAAAATTGAATTTAAATTTAAATTAACCTTATTCCTCCTTCCTCGTTCACGAATCCAGCCGCGACGTTCTTTTTTTCTCTTTTTTATCATTGAAAATCGATCACAACCAAACCCTGAATTTCGCCCCCCACGCCTGCTTCGCCGTTCGCATGCGCCTTCCCACCAAGCTCGCGCGCAGCTGCCGTCATCGTCGTATGCCTAAAATCGAACCCAATTCGACCACGAACACGGACCAATTTCTCCTTCCACACCACGCTAATGCACCGTTAAACTCCCCTGCCTCGATACCTCGAACATTTTGCTAGTTGTGGCCTTCGCTTAATTTTGCCTATGGTGGTCCCATCGAATGTGGACCACGCGATTGGTCGTTTTGAATTTTAAAATTAACGAACCATTTCACTGATATGAACATGCATAATATAGAGGAAAGGTTATGGCTTCGAATGTGGATAAGTAAGGCTACGGTATGGGCTAAAATATAGCCGTATCAAGTATGTATATGTATATGTGTGTATATATATATATAAATTAAAAATAGAAATGTTTAGCTTTAAACGTCTGAAAATCATGAACACCAAATGAGGCGCGCCGCCTGTCATTCTATATGTTATATCCCTACTTTGAACACAACGAAATTATCCTCGAAGCCTAATTTGATCAAATACAGAAGATAGCTTTTCAAACCAAATTATATTTATAAATTTTTGAAATTAAATTTCTATGGATTTCGATCTTGCACGACCAAACGATACGTCTAATCACCACGAAAGTCGAAAGCATACTATAATATACTATTACGGATCCAATGGAACTGTTTTCGTCGAAATTCGATACAGTGCCCCGAAATATGAACTTATGTATTTGAATACCAACTTGTCAATTTTTTTTTTTCAAATATTCATATCATCAAAATACGAATTAAAACACTAAAATTCAGCAGTAATAGAATACGTCAAAAATGAAATTTCTTCCATAGAACACAGAGGTATCAAAAATGGAATTCTTCCATAGAACACAAAAGCATCAAAATGATTTATTTTCATTGATTCAAAGCTCAAAATTCGTATCAGAAAATCATCGAAAAAAAAACATTAAAAATTAGAGCAATGCAACTTAAAACGATCGGCGGACAAGCAACAAAGGGGAAGGCAACCTAGGTATGCACAACCACCTAGAGCGAGCTCCAGGCAGCATGACCGGTTGCTGGTTCACCTGATTTTTATTAAGTTAGATATTGTTGACTACTTTAGCATTTTATTGAAACTATTACACGTACCTAACAATTTCAGATAGTGCAATTAAAAGGATAGAGCAAAGTCTAATTTCAACATTTAGAAAGTAGTAAGCCGACAGTGAGCAAACAAGGAATAGATTTAGATAACACTAATTGTAATCACCAAACAAAGATCAGTAAAACTAGTATTTCCACCATTCAACCTCTTGCAAATGAATCTAGGCTAGAAATGTGAGGGTTACTCGCCTCAATCATGCTTAAGGCTTCAAATTGCTTGCATTTCGTTTCAACCCAAACAACCAAAATTTCCAAATTTGACCCTTGGTGCAGCAACGATTTGACATAGCAAAACTAAGTATTTTCTTACAATTTTTTTTATAGAAGGTGTATATATGAGTTGAAAAAAAGATATCCAAATTTTACTTTTTTATGATTTATATACAGTTAGTTATGAATTTTCTACTGACCATCGTTTTTCATCCCAGATCTACTCGAAAAGCACTTGAGAAAAGAAGACCTTTGACCCATCAAAACTAAACCAAACGTCACGAAATTTGAAGAAGAGGTGCTAGAACATGGTAGAAACAATATAGATAAAATTTAGAATTTTTGGAAGTTTATTTGATTTGTTATGACTTTTGGAGCAGGTAGAGTTTTGTGAAAATTTTGAGAAGATGGAGTTTGCCTTTTGATTTGGTTTGAGAAGAAGGTGGAGATGATTTTTGTTTGCTGGTTTGAGAGAGACCGAAATGAGATGAATGTATATTCATTTGTTTATGTGCTAATGAGCTTTAGGATAATGGGTAGATATCCAATAAAGGGTGTTGCTAAATTCTCTTATCATAAGGTTTTGCTAATTACAACTTTGAATTATAAAACACTTTACTTTATATTTAAACAAACTTGTATATTTTTTTTATAAGTTCAACCACTCAACTTTTGACGAGCTCTATAAGATGAAATCTTTATTTTATAAATTACAACATGTTTAAATACAATTAAACCATATTTTCCATATAAAATGTGTTGTTATTATTAACGTTGTAAAAATAAACGTTTGTGTCCAAAATTTAATACAACCTTTAGATAAATTTTTCTTCATAGTTTTATCAAAATAATCTATTTAAAAATCATATTTCAAATATTTAAATTAGTTTCATTATTACTAAAATTTCTAAAACACCCATTTTTTATACAAAATTCATTTACATGAGCTCCATACAAATAGATTCGCCAAACTCTAATTTAACTAACACTAAAAATTCTCAAATCTCTTAATTATTTAATTATCATTAAATTAAATTATTCTTGTAATTTAATTTCAGGTAATCTAAATCAGAGTTGTTACAGACCCCCCTTTCGAAAATTGCGTCCCCGCAATTCTCTATAGAGAAAAGTCAATAACAATTCTCAAATGAATCCATCTTTCAAAAGATAAAATAAGCAATCGATAAAGGATCTTTAAACGAAGGAAACATCGCTAATGAGCAGTAGAGGATAATATGGAACACGTTCAACTTCCGAAGCAAAAAAACAACTAGGATTATACTCCTAAGTCAAATCGAACGAGATCTAAAAATCTCGAAGAGTTCTAGGCTCATGAACACAAATCAAAATCTCGTAAGCATTTCTAAAATTAAGATACAATGAAGACATCAAGAAGAGCGACAAATTTAACTTGAAAAGTGATTCGATAAGCAATTGATATGATGCGTTCAACCTAAGTTTCCTACCCAAAAATTCACATAATTTATAAGTATTTCAACTTATTTCTTTAAACTTTGCAGTTTACAAACACTAGAATTATTTTCCCCTTTTTTAAATTTTCTTTTAATGTAACATTTCAATTTTTTTTTCCAAAGTCCCCTTTTATTTAACAATAAAAGATTTAAACCAATTTAGATTCTATAATTCAAGTCTTGAGAAATCAAATTCTCTTAATTAGGTCACCAATCTAAAACACTATTCACTTTATTTTTGAAACCTATAAAATTTAATGAAATATTTGAAGTGACGAAAATTCGAAAAATTTCGATCGTCCTTTTTGTACAAAGAACCTTCCAAACAATAATAATATAATACTTTAGATATACATCGATCATAACATGGTCGGAAATAAGTTATATATGTCAAAATTTTAGCATTCCGTTATTTTAATCCATAGGCGTATCTTATTTTTTTCATTATAACAAGATATTTAACTTATAAGCGAACCAAATTTGCCGCTTAATCCAAATATTCTCCAATAGTACCTATTCTTATATCTTATCATAGATTAACATATAATTTATACCAAAAGTTTAAAACTCAAACTGTTCAAATTCTAAGTTCATAAAATTTCCTAATCTAATTTTTTTTAGAATTCTATATAAAATCCTAATTTTCACCCAGAAAAACTCAAAATTTGCCAAAAATCTTGAAATAAAATTTGTTTTACTTAGTCCAAGCTTTTCGACAATATAAAGATCATCAAAATCAGATTTACAATATGAAAGTTGTCAAAATACTTTCAGCCTTTTGCTTACAAATTACTTATAAGACAAAGGTTCCCGTTAATTTTTAAACTCCTTTTAGACCAAACAAATTTCAAAATTTTAAACTGGTAAAAAGAAAACTTTTTGCTTACTATAATTACTTTCTTTCACAAAAAGATTGACTCTATTTGGAGCTATAATTCTCAAGATATTGTTTTTTTAGTACAACGTATTTTTAACAAAAATTTCAATACTAATGCCATTTTAAAATTATATCTTTCAAATCATTTCAAGATCCAAAACCATGTATTCTCCAAGAAATCTTTATACTATATCATTTATAACATGATTTATCTTTCGAAAAGTTTAAGACTTCAAAATTTTGGACTTTATCATATTAAACCAACTTTTAAAATCATATCATCTAACAAAACCACTTTCACTAACTTTTTTACACTTCATACTCTGTTCGAATAATAATTTTTGTCTTCATTTAAACTATATTAAAATTTACATTATTTCCAAACTACTACACCAAACTCATTCAATATGCACTAAAGCCAATGGATATGTAAAATTTTCAAACTATTAACAATGCATAATTATTCAAAATTTTATAAACAACAATTATAACTTCTTATCAAACTATCTTTTAAAAAAATAGGTGTTTAACAAATAGTAGTATGCGCAATTTGAAAAAACTTGTAAAACAAATACTTTTCCTCGCTATTAGCTTTTCAAAGAGCACAAGTTTATTGAAATCAGATTAATGGTTCAAAAGTAATGATTAAAACAAGTGCAAGTTCAAAATTCAATACCACATTCGATCAATCTTAAGACAGTGACAATGATGTGCTACTTAGACCTGTTAAAACTTAGAATTTTACTGTAACGTTTCGACGATTTTCGACGCACGAAAGTCGACATTAATACACCCACTGTATCAACTGCCGAGTAATCGAAGACCGGAAAACCGAATTGTTAGGGTTAAAGAAGAAGAGGTAGAAGAAGAAAGAAAGAAGAAACAGAAACAATAACATAATCTCACATTTTCGCAGTGGAACAACATATAATATATCAATGAATAATCTTTAAAACAAAGAATCATATCAATTATTACATTACATCACATTACGTTACATTATCAGAGTTTACAACAACAAACAGCGGAAAAGAAATACTATTTACTAATTGATATGCCATGCCATCCAGCTTGCTCCTGATCTCCACAGCAACTCCTGAATTTCTAGAATGACTTGATAACCTGACTCTAGGCTGCCCGTGTGGAAAATGATGGGCACCTAGAGTTTAGGAAAGGAACAATAAACTCCAAGTCAGTCATGTGACGGGTGTGAGAACTAAAAACAGTTATTTCTTTAAAAACAAACAAGGAAATATTTTAAAAATAGATCCGCAATGCTTTTTTTAGAAAAAGAAACTACCATAAGGCCTCCCGCCACACACACAATGATAACGCAGAATTGGAGGAGATTTCTCCTTATGATAGTTGAATATGCTTGATACGCAAATTTCTTTTCAATATTATTATTATAAGTGCAAAGTGCAGGAAAACATTTCGAAAGTATAATACAAATCTTAGCCAGCATAGGCATTTCGCACTTATGCCTACTATAGCTACCATGTTCAGTAGCAGGTTACCGCCACATTCCATGGCAGGTTATACAACTAAAACCGTACAGGGCTCGTATTGTTTCTTTGGATTTCCAATAAATGGCCAGGCCAAGGAACTTTCCATTGCCACATGGGTACGCCTCTAGAAGGACGCCCCGAGACTCCTAACCGGATCTCTACAACACAAGGTCGGCTACCCCCTTCCCGGGGAATAAAACCTTAGATATGCCACCCCCGGTCCTCTTGGACCTTTATACGGGAGCACTCCAAACCAACAACATCACAAAGTAATAAAATACAATTTCCACGTGAGTAAGTATCTGGGCTCCATAACATGATACTACCCTTTTCCAAAAGGAATGGCCACACCCTAGGGAAGCGACCCCTGAAACCTTGCTGCATCTTTCCTATTTCGACCATTACCGGGTTGTGAGGTTTGACGAAGTCTCGTCCACAAAGCTATGCTTTTCACAAAATCCACGCTTTGATCAACAAATGATCAACAGCACTCAGCATGCCACATTACCAAAATGGGAATATATCGCTGATAACCTTCAATTACATAACCTCTGAGCTCGTACATCTCAGAGAATGGTGTTAAGCTAAGAGAATAAATCCTCCGCCACCAACAGGAATTTATTTGAAAGAAATCTACTTTATATCTCAAATGTAATGTCAGACATACAATCCATACAAGTCTGTTCTGGGTTCGAACAGAACTGAAGGCACTTCCGAAGAACTTCTTGCAATCCGGGTATTCACAATCCCGATCGGACTTCCCATCACTTAGGGAATCTCTATACCGGCGCGACTCGATGCAGAGACAATCGATAGGTCATCCTATCATTCTCGCAAATAGCCGGTCTTCACCACCGGTCTTCAATGCTATCCATAAACAACGTATCAATATTCGAAATGGGATTGATGACCCAAAGGTCCTCTCCCGGCAAAACCGAATAACGAGCGCTTATTTTAAAATAAGTGTAGCATTCATTTATTCAAGCAAATCACAACAAATACCTACTTAAAGGTAAACATTGATAGTCGGTTATTTAACTATCAATAGATATGCACAACATCACCAGATTCCAAATAATTTTCTAAATTATTTATTTTCCAAAAATATCTTTACAGGGTATATTTTTCTCCACACTCCAACCGTTTGAAACCAAATTTCAAATCACTTTTCAATTTATCTTTACAAGAAATAATCTCAAAACATTTCACTTCATATTGGAAAAACATTTCCATACTTATTTAATAATAAGTAATTCACAAATCTATTTATTTTCAATACTTAGAAAATATTCAATATACTTAAAATACCATTAAGTATATATTTTATTCTTTAAGGAAACCATTCTCTTAAACGCATTTATTTGGGTCAAAACGAATGTTGCGTAAAACATCGTTACGACAACCCAAAATCACCAGTATAGGGATTCGAAATTTAGATAGATATATAAATTCCAATACTATATAAAACATTTCCTTTCGAAAATCATTTACTATAACAACAGTGTTATAGTCCACTATTTCCTTTTATTTCTCGAAAACGTCTATTTCAACAATGAATGTCAAAATCTATGGTTTCGATACTTAATACATTTTAAAACATCTTTAAATCGGTTTAGTTCTATTGTAAAGTATCACTTCCCCAAAACATTTCTTTAATATATTATTCACTGTCCAAAATTGTGAATATACTTCATTAACCAAATTCAACATTTTTCTATACATTTTATCTAAAGGATTATCCACTGTCCAAAATCGTGGATATATCTCCTTTAATAAGCTATAATAATTAACTTATCAAAATAAGTCGTTTTTGGATTTATAAAACAAGGTTTATAATTTCCATTTATATTTTATAACAACTTTAACTTATAAAATCACTTTATTAACAAATTCTATCCATATTCCACTTACACACCAAATTCTAAATTATAAGCAAATTACTTATAAATCTTTTATTTTATAAAATCTATTCATTTTATACTTCACAATTTATAAATCTATAAATTTCATTCACTTTTGAAATCCATTTACACTTCATTTTAACACTTATAAAAACTTGTTTTATAATTCCAATATTTTATTTTATTTTATTTATAAATATCAATTTTTATAAATCTTTTATATAAACCGTTTATAATAATTCAAAAATCCCAATTTAAACCATTTTACAAATTAATCAACTACTTTATTTCAAAAATCACATTTTGGTTATATTTCACAAAAATCATAATTTTTATAACATAAAAATTATAACGTTTATTTATTTAAAATGAATCGATTCCAAAATTTAATAAAACATATACTTTCAAAAATCACTTTAAAAATCCTTTTAAATTTGAAAATCATCGCTTTAACTCTTTTAATTTTCCAAAATAGGCCCAATGTTGCAACAACACTAAATATAACAATCACGGCATCCAAAACATCATATATCATATGATAACAGAATATATCACAATATCTGTAAATAAATAAATACGGGTGATGAATCCAGTTGGATCCCTCTAACCTGTTTCCCAGCATCCACAGATGTTAGCACAATATCAATCCCGTTCCAATACGGGATATCGCGGTACATGGGTTTATATAAAATATTATCCGCTATTATGCGGCGCAATAGGGTCTCATCCGCTATATAATGCGGGAAAATCAACTCCAAGTACATATATAATACCAATTCCACTTCAAGGTGAAATATCGCGGTATATGTGTTTAATAAATAACATCCGCTTAATATACGGCGTATAGGGTCTACTTCAAAACAATAGATAATAATTTATCATTCAATCACACAATCAAGCAATTTTAAATTTAACTATTTAAAATTTAAATCGAAACAAATTCAATTGAGTGAGAAGTTCTCACCTTGTTTTCAAATAACAGTTGTAGCATTTTTTTTCTGAATAAAATTAAACGCGCGTTTAATTTTACCCAAAATTTTCGCTCCAATCAATCCCAATCCAGCTCCATCGCGTAGTATTCGGTAATACGATTCCAACGCAATTCGTTTCGTCATTTTTCGACCTCGTATGAACAAGATACGATATTACAAAGTTTATACGAATTTCATAATATAAAAATTCACAATTTTATTTTATTTTAAACCTAGAATTCATCAGGGCCGCACGTTTCTAACCCTCAGATCTCGGCCATCCCCTTTCTTCTCCCCCATCCCAGTGAAAACACGCAGATGATAACCCATTAGCCGCCGTTCTACGTCCAATTTTCGCGACTCCATTGTTCATTTATACGTCGATCAACCACCATCACTTCGACCCCCCACGCGAGCTCGACAAAGGACCAGAAAATAGTGAAGCTTGATCGTCCCTAATACTCGAGTTTCGTGCAAGAAACGAGCACGAACGCGGCCTCCTAGCTTCGTCTCCGGTCAACAAAAATCCATCTCTACCGTTGAGATTATAGAGCTCGATACGCTCTACAATATTGTAGTTGAAGAGTTTTGCTAATTATCGATGGATTGTGAGATATTAGAGGAGAAAGAAGATGAATTTTCGGCCATTAAACGTTTAAGTGGCGGCTGAAGAACCCTAGCTCGGTTTTGCTTGCAAATGTGAAAATCTAGGTCCTTTTATAGAAATTTACGCGCGCACTATTCATCCGAATTTTTTTCGAACTCCAAACGAAGCGTGCCGCCTGGCGCTTATAATGTTTTACCCCTATTCCGAACCAATGAAATATATATCAGGAGCCAATTCGATCGAATTTGAAAGATAAGTTTTCAAATCGACTATTTAAATTCAAAATTCACTCAAATCGATTTCTACGCGTTTTAGCTTGCCCTGAACAAACCGTAAATCCGATTGACACGAAATTTGCAATCTTACAATAATATACATTACGGATTTGATGAAACTGGTTTCGTCGAAATCCGAGACTGTTTAAAAAATGGCTATTTTTACTCGTCAATTAAATATTAAAATATTCAATTTCTACAAATTAACTTTTAATTCAATTTTAAAAGTTCTATAACATCATTCAACTCCAATATGATTTAATAAAACTTTACAAATCAATTTTAATCACATTAAACCCAATTTCCAATTATTTCTGTAATTTTAAATATTATATTATTGATTTAATTATCCAATTAAATCTAGATATTCGAAATAAAATTTATTCGACTTAAATTTTTTACTTGTTAATATTTAAAATCAATTAAATATACGAATTTCAAATGACGGAAATTTTGGGTCGTTACATTTACAAAACTCAAAACATGAAACTTATAAAATATAGTAAATAACCTCAGTAACTATAGTAATAACTCTAGTGAATGATTCCAAAATCTAGAAATAGTCATAAGAAAGCAAATGACAACTCATGTCATATTTCAATAAATTACAAGATACACATATATAATCTTCCATAGGCAAGACTAAACTGTAGTGAAATCCTAACTAAATCTCAAATCACAACGTTGAAATCAATAAACACATAATTATAAACATATGACTTAACATACACATAAACCGTAATAAAATTTTCGCGAAACCCATGGTCATAATGAGGCATATTAATCAAAATCACCATTTCATAAATCCATATCAAGTCTCAATTTGACTATCATTAAGAATATGGTGATAACAATATAAAATCTCCAAATTCACAAAATAAATGGAAATGCAATGACAAGGTCGCTAACACCTCCCCAAGCACCTTCGTCCATGACAAGGTCTCTTACACCTCACTAAGAAGTTTCATCCGTGATAAGGTCGTTGACACCTCGCTAAGCAGTTTCATCCATGACAAGGTCGCTAACACCTCGTCAAGATTATTACAACCATTTCTTTAGTAAATGATATTACTTAAACTTTTTGGAGTAGGAACAATAACCAATAAATAACTAGGATCATGTGATTTTATAACGTTGTGTCGACGACGTATGGCTTATGTCAAAAGTCATCGTCACGACGTATAATTATCACAACCAAAGTGGATGTCTCCACACGACCATCTACCACCCATAAAAAATTAAATCTCCTGGTATTGCCACCCATTATGATGATTGTGATGACCCGGTATTTCATACCATTAAATCGACAATAATCCACATATATTGGACTTGAATGATGCAAAATAACAGATTGTAAATAAATTTGGAGCAAATGAATTCAGATACACAGAATCACAGACACAGAACAATCAGAATAACTCGCAGCGGAATATAAAATAACATAGTAGTTCATGAAACTACTATAATAGAGTCTCAAACCAAATACATAATAACAGTCCGAAACAACATAATAGAAGTCCCAATTACATAGAAGTTCACTAATACATGAGATAAACTAGAACAGCTAAAACAGGAACAAATATATAAGTAGATAAGTAGAATCTCCAGCGAAGACCAGCTATAGAAAGAGAATCCAAAGCTGTGAATACTCAGGCTGACCCGAGCGTAAAACAAAAACACAAAACACTCTAGTCAGGACAATATATACTTATATAATTTAAACCAACTCAAGTGAACTGTAATAAGGTACAAGTAACTTAAAGGATGTCTGGGACCGCCCATCCTCTAAGGATCCGTTAAACTATTTACTATGTAGTAATATTGCGCTATTATAATAATGTCTACAGTAAAATAAACTTACTTTAAAATAGCGGTCTGGGCTTATTCATATCACCCTTCACACATAATAGTCCCAGTAGTCCATCCAATATCATGATATCTCCGGATCGGGAGACTATCAGAGGATACCACACGGGCTATGAGAGAAAACAAACTCGTAGTAGAGGCTCGGTATGATAGGTGATACGGCACACAAGGAAATGCCAGGGTAGATATACCAATTACACACACGGGCTGGTGGTAACGTAGTAGCCACTACGCCCACCCCGAACAACACTCCAAAATCAAGGGGTGCATCCAATCAATCACAACAGTAATAGAATGGTATCGAAGAAGTGTGTCCGACCAGAGGGGCTACCTCTTTTGGCCCGAGATCGCTCCTATTTTAGCCACCTTAAGCCAACTCACGGGAATTGGGTCCACGTAATGTACCTTAGGAACGTCGCCACCATCCTACTTCATTCTGGAATCTCCACCACGTACACAGTTGTTAAAGTGGTTTTCGGTATCGACAAAGAGTATGTCCATATCTGTTCCCGGCCTTTTTAACACCCAATCGTTATTATAACGCATAGTTATAATTTTAAAATGGTATTTATTTCAAAAATCAAATATCATTTCAAAATATCATATCTTTTCAAAACCACATTCCTTTTATTTAAAATACCATATCAATTCATATTTCAAAATAGTTTATATTTCAAAAAAAATTACTTCACTTAAATCATTTAAAATGAAGTCATTATATTTAATAATTAAATTATTAAATTTCCAAATTTTTAAACTTTCAAAGTTCATTTATTCACTTAAATTTATCAAAACAGTGAAAATTCACCTTTCGCAGCATTTAGAAAATGCAACGGAAAGTTACTTTTAAAACAATTCAATTTAACAAAAGACAGCATTAAAAATGGTGTAATAAAGTTACTTTAGTTCAAATAAAACCTTAGTTAAATTCAACAATTACAGCACTGACAAAATGCTATAATAGCCTTTCATTCAATTTAGCCATTTAGTTCATTTCTGTCAACTACAGCATTTACAAATGCTGTAATGTCCTTTACATTAGAAAATAATAGCATTTCAAAAATGCTGTTAATTAAATTCCAAATATTCAATAAAATTTCTCAAACAATTAAATTTTTATTTAAACCATTTTAAACTTATAAAATCATACATTTTCACTTTTAAAACAATCATTTAAATTCCCTTATATTCATGATTTTAATAAGTTAAATTTCCATTCAAAAATTAATTTTTAATAATAATTCACATATTAAATTCAAACATTCAATTTCAATTCTTTATAATTATATTTTTAACTTAACACATAAGTTTAAATTTCCAAATATAACTTATATTTCATTTTATTTACTTAACTTAAAATTCATTTTAAACAAAATTCACAAATTCCAATTTAATTTATATTTCAAAATTCAACTTAAATATTCACTTATTTCGCATTTTACTTATTCAAAATCCATTAACACTTTATAAAAATTATTTTAAATTCATTTTAATCAAAATTAAATCTAATTATCATATTTTCCAACTTAATTTAAATTCCATTTATCACCAAGTTATAATTTCCAAAATAACTTACATTTCAAATTTTCTAACTTTACCATTAATTCATTTCACTAATAAATTTTCAAAAAAAATAAAAAATACTTTACAAAAATCATTTTTAATTAAATTTAAATCAAAATATTGTAATATTACATTTCAAACATATTTTAAAATTTTAGAAAAAATATGTTTTAACCACGGGTCTGTATATCATTTTCTACACTAGGTAAAGTGATACAGATAATATATCATTTCAATTCGTAATTTACAAAGAAAACTCGGGTTTTATCATTTCCTACCCGCAGTCCCAAGTAAATGAAATAATTGAAAATCTTCAGGCCTATCATTTCAGCCCATAACGATTTTCCCATATTCTAAAGTTCGTTCGGGTATGTATCATTTCAACCCATAGTGATTCTAATCTAAAGGGAACTTGCAGTGTGATAAACCGATATAAATAACAGAATATCATTATATAATAGTAACAGATGTTATAACAGGTTTTTAAACATGGGTAAACATCATATAATCATGGCATAGCAGATATAGCATGGTGATATAAGTTTACAGTTCAAATGTGATCAGTTTACTAGTCATATAAGTATAAAACTATCTGGTTAAAATAACTCACTGGTATAAGCTGAAGACAACAACCAAAACACATAACGACAGAGGCACGAAAGCACGACAATTATTTGAGTGTGAGAAAGACAAATCTAATTGCCTTGAACACATTCAAACAAAACAATATAAACAACAAAAGTTTTCAACCCAAATATAATAAAACAATATTAGAAATAAATGCATAAAACAAAGCTAAAATTATTTGCACTTGCTTTCAACCACCTATGTTTCAGCTATAGGTCAGAAACACACGACTAAGGAGTGGGTTTGGATTTAGTTTTGGGTTCATAGGGTCGGCCTAGCATGGATTAGATGATGGTGCAAAGGTTTGTGTGCATGAAGCTACAACATAAAGGCAACACAACAAAGATTTCATGCAACAATGGGCTCGACCAAAGCAAAGATAGGTACTGCCATGGCTTCAGGTAGGTCAGCGGTGATGTGGCAGAGGGTCACAGGTCAACTATAGGCTGGTGGTGGTGATGTAGGTGGCGGCCAAGGGGAGTTTGAGGTGGAGGAACATTGATGGGCTCAGTTATGTACATATATAGGTGAAGTTTGTGTAGATTTTGTGATGGATCTGGTTATGGATAGTGCACGGCCTGGCTTGGGGTTGGACTGGAGGTGGTGATGACTGGTTCAGGTGGTGGTGGAGGTGGCCAAAGTGCTGGAGTTATGAGGCGCTGAGCCTAGAAGGTGAAGAAAGCAAGAGTAAAACCATATAAACAATTATAAAACGATGAAAAGAAAAGAAAGATTTTTACCAAACTTTTAGAAATGGAGGCTGCAAGTTTTGACGATGAGAAATTGTTTTCTTATGCATGAAAATGAAATGGTATTCGGCTGAACGAAATGATAAAGTCGGCCTCCTCAATGCATGTGGTGATTAGAAAAATGAAAAGGTGGAATACAAAAAGACTTAAGCAAATAAAAGGTCACAAAACTCTTCAAATTTCCACCATTTCTTTTGCAATTCTAAATACATTAAAAATGCTAATAAATAAAGATAAAACCTCATAAATAAAATGAATGCATAAAATAAATAAATAAATTTTAATTAAATATAATTGAATTAAGAAAATAGCAAAGTAAATGGAAACTAGGCTTTAAAAATTGAAAATAAAATTTAATAAAATTTGAAATTTTTTTATCATCACTTTAAAAATATTTATAAATGAAATCTTACAATAAAAACAAATTTAAAATAATTTCAAACAAAAATAAAGTCAAATTTAAATTATATTCAAAAATCTAGGGTTGTTACAACGAATACACCTCCAAAACCATGAAATCTGATACTCTGCTTTCGAAAGGCATACTAACACTGCCTCAAATATTGATAAAAGAAATTATCATTGATGGATATAATTATCATTTGTCTTAATATTAATTAATACAAGCCATGCGGTTGGTCGTTGACTATTACGACAAGGGCTAGGTTCCATAATTTCGCTAAATCAATCAGCGAGTGGATTGGATGCTAACTGTACGGTTGAAGTTATTATTTCATTCCTAAAATATGTATTTATAATAATATCAAATAATATGTTGGTATTGTGTCAAAAATTACTAATGGCCCATAACATTAATATTTCAACATAATACATAAGTCAATAAAATTAACAATAATTTGCAAGGAATTATACTATTATCCACATTAATTATTTTATCTTACGATTACACAATTTTGAATAGAATTAAACATCAAATTAAATAACACTTATCATCAAATGCATTATTATTATCTAAGAGTAATTTTTTTAAAATCTAACATATGATTTAAAATGCTGCAACCATGTAAGAAAGCAAGCAAAAGAAAGTTCAAAAAGTGAACAACAAAGAAACAAAGATTAGAGCTCTAACTTAGTTCAAATTTGAGACAGCAAATGACATTTTTTGGGACAGCTTTCCAAAAGAACTAAGTTTAAAATTGTAAAGTACTCAACATTAAAGTTTTCACACACGAGATCATCTTTTCAAAACATAAAAAATTATTGAGGATATAAATTTCAAAGGGACAGAGCTGAGAGTTTGCAACTAGTTCTCGATCAACCTATGCTCAAAATTTGTATAAGTGTTCAGTGTAAAAGTTGTCACACACAAAGTCACCTTTTCAGAACATAAAAAATTATCAAAATTTGATCAGAAATGAAAAAGATATAGTCAATTTACTAACACATGCAAATAATGATATAGTGATTAAAGTGTGTTTGTAACAAAAACTATACTTTTATTTTAGGTTTTCAGTTCAAATTTGC
Source organism: Allium cepa (assembly GCA_030765085.1). Lineage (NCBI taxonomy): Eukaryota > Viridiplantae > Streptophyta > Magnoliopsida > Asparagales > Amaryllidaceae > Allium > Allium cepa. The sequence continues at coordinate 681,675,972 of CM060928.1, forward strand.
AAAAATCTATTGTTTTACTGTAAATCCATACTAAAAACTGAAATACAATCAAATTAAAATAAGAACCGTGAGAGGATTTTCTTACGGTAATTTCACAACTGAAGATATCATTGGGTTTGAATTACCCAAACTCGCATGAGATACGAACTTGAGTGATATTTTCTAACGCAAACCACACTCAAGACGAACCTCTCAAAAAAAACTTCATATGAGATTTATTTATAGTAATTGTTTTATAATTGATTTTTTATCTTTTTCAAGACATTACAATTGTATATATACATATTTTCTCAAAAGATCATTTGATTCCAAATAATATTTTAACTTCCAAAAAAATTTATTTACTCATCTAAATGTTATTTTAAACATTTCCAACATTAAATATTTTAAAACATTTGAACTCAAATTTTGGTGTCTCATTGCCTCGGTCAAATTTTTAGGAACCCCTATCGAAAAATGTTGGCAAAACACATCGACCAGATCTCTTAAAGCATCTAATGGACAACTTGTCACACAAAATAGATTATCCAAAGATTTCTTTTTATTAAATATCTTTAATGCCTTTACATACTTTATAAATGAAAATTCATTAAAATCAATTTAATAATATTTCCTTTTATCCATGTTTTCTTTAGTCAACTATCTATTTTAAAATTCATCATAGTTTTTAATTTAATTATCCATATGAACAATAAATTATTAAACCAAAGTCAATTATGCCTTGCGGTAGTGACGTCAAACCTATACACCACAAGGTCTAATTAATATCGAGTAGGTCTTTTAAATTCTCAAATGGTAAAATTTTACTCAATGTTAATCTTTAATGGTTACTAAGTTTTACTTTTAAACAAGCAAGCATTTATCATTGATAACAAATTATAAAGGCAACTAAATTTGAGGTGCTCAATGGAAAGCCATTCATCCGCCCCCACTGCGCCACTCAAATTGCTAAGACAAAGGCACACAGTTCAATTTGAAGTCTAAAGTTAAAGACAAACATTTGTTCATAGAAAGAATCACTATAAGATACTAATTAGTGTGTACAGAAAATAGGCATAATTGTAACGACCCGTAAATTTAACCGGTTTTAATAACGTATTAATTGAAATTTTTGTGGGAATTTAAACGATAAGATTTTGAATAAAAAAATTTATATTTGAAATGCGTCTAGTTAAACATAGCCACATGTAAATTTTCATCCGAAAATATGAAAGTTTATTTCGCGCGTAAATTTACTTCAATCTAATCAGTTAAAAAGCGATGAAAACAAAACGTTTTCAAAACCAAAATAATTTTATATAGAAAAATTCTAAACCATCTTTTAAGCAAGTTGTCCGTTCGCCGTTTTTTCAAATTCGGACATTTTTGCTTCCGTCGATCTTATTTTTCTGCGACTTTTATGCATTTTCCGTAGTATAAAATTTCGAATTTTTGTAATTCGATCGTGCCACTGACATCTATAAACCGTTTCGATCGTTTCGTCGTGCTGATCTTCGTAGTATATTTATTTCCGTGTTTCGGGCCTGGTATACGACGGAAACGGTATATCGGTACACCGTATCGTTACTACAAATTACAACTTTTCCAAATTGTACTACTTTCAAAATTTGAAACTGCGCAAACTAACAGCTGAAAACAATTAATGCCTTTATATTTCCTAAACCTTGACTATTGCGATTCCCTGTATTTAATTGATATGATGCTACCTATTCGTAGCCTTCATTTTGGTTCCACCTGCATATCTTCCACCTTCCTTTTATTTGTTGAAAGTATATTATTGTTGATATGCATGCACCTCATATTCCAAACCCATTTACCTATCTGCAAATTCAAGCTCCACTTCGTATGACAGAATCCATCGCCCAGTCCATCACCAAACGCGGCACACGGCCTCATCTCCAAATCTATCACCCTTCGCCTGACCCATCGCCATTTCCCTCTTCCTCATCCGCCCAAATCTTAGCCGACCATCCCATCGTTCCACCCACCACCCTGAAGCCTCCATCATCCATGCCTTGAGCCCAGCGCCACCCTCCTCTCCATGACAGCCATCCCCTCACGAATCCCGATAGCCGAACCACCCAGCCTTTGCTGCCGAAGCAGTCTCCCTCCACCACTCCTCTAGCCGTTGGGATCAGCTTGTCTTCCTCCTTTGTATCAAAAGTCGAGCTTTCTCCGCAAGCCGAGCCTCCGCGCTAGCTTCTGTGTAGCCGCCTATGGTTAGCGTGAGTATATATATTTGTATATAATAGTTTTTTTTACTTTACGTACCAGATATATGTTTGTATAATTAGTTTTATGATATTTGTGCTCTGTTGTTATAGAGTACAAGTTATACTAGTTTGATAGGTGGGCTTACATACTAGTTTAAAACATTTGTTTTGGCAATAATGGGTTATAGTCTGCATATATATGAGTTAAAGTAAGTTTTATATAATGACTTTATAATATGTGTGATGTATAATATGAAATATAAGTGGTTCACGTATCGATGTTTATCAATATATATCTGTAAATTTTATAGTCAGTATATGTATATATTCAAAAGTTTGAAAGTTTGCATATTCATATTTTCTTCTATTTCCATTTTCCTTCTTTTCATTTTTTTTAGTATATTATATTAGTTCAAGTTTTCATATCTGAGAAAAAAAAAGTAAGTTATAAATATAGCTGTTTATACCAATGTTACATATATACAAAGGTTTATATACGTTAGTGTTCAAAAGTTTGTTTTTTGTACTGCTGCATTCATATTCTCGATGGAAAGAATAGGATAGTGTACATATGTGCTTTGATTTAAAATATAGCCAGTTTGAAACAAAACATGTAACATATACACTTTGATTTTTATTATAAAGGTAGTATCTAATATAATTTGTGTTAAATTTAGTCTGTGTTCTGTTTAGAGAAGAATTATTATACAAATATAGTTATAAGTTATTTACATATACAGTAGCTATTTGTATTATATGAGTTACACCTGATTTGTTGGCTCACCTATATATATATTTATAATGGCAATAATTTATAATATTTATAATGAGATTGGTCATACACGTATGTTTTTAAGCTTTGTGAATCCGATTATGTCTACATATAACTTGGATCTGTTGTATATATATGTATTTATTTCAAAACATTTATATTTGATTTTAATACATATGTTTTAATTTAAAACAATGATTTTATTTAAAGATATATATATATATATATATATATCTTTATTTATTTTAATATTTTATTAAGATATTGAAATTATAATAATAATGTATATATCTTCAGTTTATATCAAACTGATCCGATTTATGTCTATCCATTCCTACTTATCAGCTCTGGCGCCAAAATCCATACCAGTTTTGCTTTGCCGTGAAATTCGTGCTGGGATTCGTAATCCATTTCATTGTAATTTTCTCTAGCCTCGGAAGGTGAGCAATCACTCATGATTAATGTTCTTTTATTTATTAAATTTGATTTCAATTGAAACGACAATTGAAATATGCTGTTGTTAGTTATGTACACTATTATTCCCTGTATCTGTTCACCTATGACATCTGACACCATTATCTGTTAATCACTTATGCGACGATAATACTGTTTGGTTGATAATTGATTGATTGATTGTTGTTTATATTGGATGTTAAATTGAAATGTATAAAGTGATAAAATGTATGCAATTGAAATTGACGTAGGAGTTAACAATTTAAATTGATATATATGTTGAATTTAATTAGGCGAACTTGTATAATATGACCCCTTTAAATGACTCGTAGGATTTGATTAATTACACCTTGAACCATTAAATGTATGTTGTTTAAATTGATGAGACTGAAATTGAAATTGAACGACAAGTGAAAACTGTAATGTAATAATCTTTAATCTACATGAAATGATAGTGTAGATTTTAGAAATAATTATATTAATTCGCACAAACAACAAATGTGAATTAATACGTTTATTTCGGGATTATTTGAATTGAATATTGGATTGTTATTGATTGTTGTTTTTGCTTGTTATTTACTTTGACACCATCCCAGTTATCACACTGCAAGTTCCCTTTGCTATGCTTTGATTTGAATTGAAATTGGAATCGGGTTGAAATGATATATACCCAAATGAATTTGACCTAGGATAGAGAATTAAATAAAATCCAATTGGTCGATAAATTGATTTAAAAATAAAATAATGATTTTATTCGAGCAAAGAATAAGTTTTGAAATAAAGTTGGAAATTGAATTTTATGAAAGGAAAACGTAAAGATTGAAATCTGAAACAAATATTAACGTAGAGAACGTTGTTTGAAATTTAATTATTTAATAATTAAATTTGGAATTATTAATAAATAATTTGGAATTAGTAATAGTTGAGTTTTTGAAATTATTAAGTTGAAATCATTTAATAATTAAATTTGAAATTATAATTAAGTTGGAATTATAATTAAGTTTGAAATTATCAAGTTGAATTTATAATTGAGTTGAAATGATTTGATAATTAAGTTTGAATTCATAATTAAGTGGAAATGATTTAATAATTAAGTTTGAAATTATAATCAAGTTTGTAATTATTAAGTTTGAAATTATTAATAATTAAGATTGAAATTATTTAATAATTGAATGAGATTTAATTATTTGATAATTGAATAAAAATTGAATTCTTTGATAAGAGAAATTGAACTTTTGAATACGTGGATTTGAACTTCGATAATAAATGAAATTGAGTTTCTTATTTATTAATTAAGCTTTGGAAAATTTAAGTAAGTTAATAAGTGAAATTAAACTTCTCGAATATATGAAAATTAGTTCTTTATTAATTGAGTTTGAAATTTGTAACGAAGTCAATAAATAAGTGAAAATTGAATTTCTTTAACAAGAAATAAAATGTGATTTATTGAAATGAATGAGATTTATTGAAATAACGTAAGACTTGTAATTTTAAAAATTGATTTGACGTATTTCATTTATTTCAGTTGAAATTTTGATATAATGAAGCTGAATGTAAGTAATTGATTTAAGTGAATTGGAATTTAAATAGAAGTTGTTTTGAAGGATAAATTTACTTAGAGAATATTGAATGAAATCGATAAATGAATTTAAATTGACTTGAATGAAAATTAAACCATTTTACATGATTTCGGAATGAGACTTATATATGAACTTGAATCAATATTTAAATTGTTTAAATAAAGTTGAAATCGAATTATAAGATTTTGAAATGGTAATTTGAAAGTTTTGAACGTAAATTTTGGAAATTGATTTAGAAAGAAAAACGAAATGATGGTTTACGAATTGAAATTGAAATTGAATTTATTTGGTTTTGGAAATTTATTAAACGACCAATCGGTGTAATAATTACAAAAGTTATTGAAGAAACCGGAATCGGTTATGGATATACTCTCTATCTAAACCGAAAACCACTTTAATAACTATATGCGGAGTGATGATCCAGAATGAAGGGGTTGGAATGATGTACGTGATGAATGAAGAAAGAGAACGATAATGGATAGCCTTGACACTTGTGTCAAATTGGAAATGACTAAAACAGGAGCCGTGCCGGGCCAAATGGGGTTAGCCACCTCGAGCGAACACACTTCTTCGTAACTACTACTCATTACTTGTTGTTGATTGGTGCACCCTTGGAATTTCAGGAGTGTTGTTTCACGGTGTTGCGATCGCTGCGGCGATGCGTTCTCACTAGTCCGGATCAGGCAAACGGTAGTTTCACTACCTTGCGTATTGCCTCATGCGCCTTGTCATACTTGTATTCCTATATACGCGACCACTACGAATTTGTTTTGTGTTATACCTATGGAGCACTCCCTGATATCCCACCAGTTTACGGTGGAGTTTACAGTGCTGTATAGACTATGACATTTATATAAAATGTGTTAAGGGGGATAATGGTAACGCCTTAACACTATTTTGATATTTTATATTACTGATAGACATTATCTATTTAGCGTACACTACTACATAGTAGATAGTTTAACGGATCCTTAGAGGATGGTGATTCCAATATCCTTTGAGTTACTTGTATTTCGATTGCTATTTCACTTGAGTTGGATTTATTGATATGAGAATATTAATCCTGACTCGAGTGTTTTGTGTTTTGCTTTACGCTCGGGTCAGACTGAGTGGTTCAGCTATTCGAGGCTCACCTTTGGAGTTGAGCTTTGCTTGAAGATCCAGCCATCTATTCTGCTTTCAGTATCCGATGATTCCAGTGATGTATTCTGATTTCTACTTGATGTATCGTATTTCTCTTCTGTTGTAAACTCTGATGTATCTTATATATTTATATAGTAGCTTCATGAACTACTGTCTCTTTTACTTCCGCTACATATTATTACTCCGTGTCTGTGATTCTGTGATTATTTATTTACTGTATATCTGAGTTTTGCCAAATTTAAATTAACAATTCGGTATTTTGAATTATTCAAGTCCGACATGTGCGGATGCGAATAGTCCAAAATAGCGGGTCGTTACAGTTGGTATCAGAGCTTTGGTAGCTCTAGGCAAGACTTAGCATATATAGTAAATGTATTTACAGAATCACTCTCATTCGAGTTTCAATCTCTTCCTTTTGACTCAATTCCTTTGAATTTTGGGACGCTCCCTAAGTTCCGAAATTCATTCTTGTCCCTCACTATTCGTTCTTCTGAATTCTTGAGTATCTCATAACTCCACTTCAAATAACCTTTATAATGGATCGGCGGTCTCGCCAATCTTCGAATTATTTGTAAATGGGTGAGATTCCTTTATAATAAGCATTGATTTACCGGAGATTTCTATATCCTCGGTTTACGACGCTATCTATCTTCTGCTATACATGAATTCTATTTCTTGAGATCGAATGTTGATTTACCTCGGAATTCAGCACCGATCTTATTCTTTAAATTACGGTCGACTCGGTTAAGGTTACCCGTGAATTAAATAAGCGTATCCGTTTCCCGATTCTGTTAATTGAATAATCCGATCTTCTGTTTCGAACTTATCACTAAATCAAAATGCTCTTTGATTTGAAGTCCATCAAAATTTGAATCTATCCTTGTTTTGAAATCCATCCTTGTATCGTCGAACGAAGAAGTGTATTTGAAAATTAATATTTAAAATGTTTTATATATTGTGTTGTTTGAATTGTTGATGATGATTTGGGTTTTCGATCGATTCGTCTGATCAACGCTATCGATAGGATTCCCAAAACACTTGAGCAGAGCAAACTGACACAATATTGTTTCCAAATTTGGTAAATAAAATAATTTTGAATGATTATACTATATATAAGTATAAATTTTTCTGAAATTAAATGTTTATGAATCTGTTATTTGAAATGATAATAATTGATTTTCATTTATTGTTGTAAACCGTTGACTATTGCATAATATAAATAAATGAATTTATATATAAAAAAAATTAGTTATAATCTGATTTGGATTTTGAAGAGAATTTAAACTGAAATTTGAGAATTTAATTTCCGATAATTTCGAATTATGGTTTTAAAGTTTTAAAATGTATATTATATAAAATATTTTCAAATAAAAATGGTTTTCAAAGAATTTTAAACGATTAAATTAGAGCTCTTCTCTTTTGTCGCTGGAAAATAATTTCGGTGATGACGGCCGCATCATCGATATTCATTTTCGGGTTTCGAAGTGGAGAGACTATTCTGTAGCCCTGCTACACTTTTGTTTGAAAAAAAAATTGATTTGGATTTCTAAACATAACTTTATTTATAATATATATTGAAGATTTTAAATTTGATTTGATATATTTATTTATTTCTAAATTGTTTGAAGTTAATCGGAAATTTAATTCTTAAAATTTGGGTAAAAGATGTTTTCAATTATAAATGAAACCAAATTTTGAATTAATATTTAAACTTGAGAGAATTGAATTAGGAATTTTATTTGGATAATATTCAATTGCATTCAATATAACCTGCCCAAATTTTCAAAAGTTAACTATGAAATTGAATATTGTACAATATAAAATGATATCAAAGGAATTTACAAATAAAATTTGAGTAGTTATAATAAGAGTAAATATACATAATATATGTAATAAGATATATTAAGTGGAATAAATTTAATAATAATTTGGAATAAAGAAATATTAAATAAATTTGTCGAATAAAGTATGATTATAATAAATGACTATTCGGATTTATGATCTTTGAAATTGTTAATTTAAGATAATTGGATACTATAAATATAAAGCGTCTTTATAAATAAAATGTGAGTGCGTATAACAAATGTTATTCACTTAATTTTTTTTTTAAAAAATGTTTATGGAGATAAATAGAACAATAAGTTAAGTTGATAATAGATGTGATTAATAAAATAAAATTTTGTTTTGAAAGTTAATAAAATTGAAATTAAATCAACTTAATGAGATATCTTGAATTAATTGAATCTAAATTGAATTCCATTTGAAAGAAACCTTTTATACCTAACATTAATAAACATGAAATCAAATCTATTTAATGAAAACCTTGAATTTAAAAACAAATTGTTAAATGTAAATTTATTTAAATTGAAATTTATATAGTTTAAATTAATTGTTTGTTATGTAATTCAAGTCTATTTTCTTTTGGTTGTTTCTATTCTCCTACTTCCTGCCTTTTCGGGGACGAAAAGTTTTGAGTGGAGGAGAATGTAACGACCCGTAAATTTAACCGGTTTTAATAACGTATTAATTGAAATTTTTGTGGGAATTTAAACGATAAAATTTTGAATAAAAATTTTTATATTTGAAATACGTCTAGTTAAACATAGCCACTTGTAAATTTTCGTCCGAAAATATGAAAATTTATTTCGCGCTACTTCAATCTAATCAGTTAAAAAGCGATGAAAATAAAACGTTTTCAAAACCAAAATATTTTTACATAGAAAAATTCTAAACCATCTTTTGAGCAAGTTGTCAGTTCGTCGTTTTTCCAAATTCGGACATCTTTGGCTCCGTCGATCTTATTTTTCTGCGATTTTTATGCATTTTCCGTAGTATAAAATTTCGAATTTTTGTAATTCGATCGTGCCACTGACATCTATATACCGTTTCGATCGTTTCATCGTGCTGATCTTCGTAGTATATTTATTTCCGTGTTTCGGGCCTGGTATACGATGGAAACGGTATATCGGTACACCGTATCGTTACTACAAATTACAACTTTTCCAAATTGTATTACTTTCAAAATTTGAAACTGCGCAAACTAACAGCTGAAAATAATTAATGCCTTTATATTTCCTAAACCTTGACTATTGCGATTCCCTGTATTTAATTAATATGATGCTACATATTCGTAGCCTTCATTTTGGTTCCACCTGCATATCTTCCACCTTCCTTTTATTTGTTGAAAGTATATTATTGTTGATATGCATGCACCTCATATTCCAAACCCATTTACCTATCTGCAAATTCAAGCTCCACTTCGTATGACAGAATCCATCGCCCACTCCATCACCAAACGCGACACACGGCCTCGTCTCCAAATCTATCACCCTTCGCCTGACCCATCGTCGTTTCCCTCTTCCTCATCCGCCCAAATCTTAGCCGACCATCCCATCATTCCAACCACCACCCTGAAGCCTCCATCATCCATGCCTTGATCCCAGCGCCACCCTCCTCTCCATGACAGCCATCCCCTCACGAATCCCGGTAGCCGAACCACGCAACCTTTGCTGCCGAAGCAGTCTCCCTCCACCACTCCTCTAGCCGCTGGGATCAGCTTGTCTTCCTCCTTTGTCTCAACAGTCGAGCTTTCTCTGCAAGCCGAGCCTCCGCGCTAGTTTCTTTGTAGCCGCCTATGGTTAACGTGAGTATATATATTTGTATATAACAGTTTTTTTTTACTTTACATACCAAATATATGTTTGTATAATTAGTTTTATGATATTTGTGCTCTGTTGTTATAGAGTACAAGTTATACTAGTTTGATAGGTGGGCTTACATACTAGTTTAAAACATTTGTTTTGGCAATAATGGGTTATAGTCTGCATATATATGAGTTAAAGTAAGTTTTATATAATGACTTTATAATATGTTTGATGTATAATATGAAATATAAGTGGTTCACGTATTAATGTTTATCAATATATATATCTGTAAATTTTATAGTCAGTATATGTATATATTCAAAGGTTTGAAAGTTTGCATATTCATATTTTCTTCTGTTTCCATTTTCCTTCTTTTCATTTTTCTTTTTTTAGTATATTATATTAGTTCAAGTTTTCATATCTGAGAAAAAAAAAGTAAGTTATAAATATAGCTGTTTATACCAATGTTACATATATACAAAGGTTTATATACGTTAGTGTTCAAAAGTTTGTTTTTGTACTGCTGCATTCATATTCTCGATGGAAAGAATAGGATAGTGTACATATGTGCTTTGATTTAAAATATAGCCAGATTGAAACAAAACATGTAACATATACACTTTGATTTTTATTGTAAAGGTAGTATCTAATATATTTTGTGTTAAATTTAGTCTGTGTTCTGTTTAGAGAAGAATTATTATACAAATATAGTTATAAGTTGTTTACATATACAGTAGCTGTTTGTATTATATGAGTTAAACCTGATTTGTTGGCTCACCTATATATATATTTATAATGGTAATAATTTATAATATTTATAATGAGATTGTTCATACACGTATGTTTTTAAGCTTTGTGAATCCGATTATGTCTACAAATAACTTGGATCTATTGTATATATATGTATTTATTTCAAAACATTTATATTTGATTTTAATACATATGTTTTAATTTAAAACAACGATTTTATTTACAGATATATATATATATATCTTTATTTATTTTAATATTTTATTAAGATATTGAAATTATAATAATAATGTATATATCTTCAGTTTATATCAAACTGATCCGATTTATGTCTATCCATTCCTACTTATCAGCTCTGTCGCCAAAATCCGTACCAGTTTTGCTTTGCCGTGAAATTCGTGCTGGGATTCGTAATCCATTTCATTGTCAATTTTCTATAGCCTTGGAAGGTGAGCAATCACTCATGATTAATGTTCTTTTATTTATTAAATTTGATTTCAATTGAAACGACAATTGAAATATGCTGTTGTTAGTTATGTACACTATTATTCCCTGTATCTGTTCACCTATGACATCTGACACCATTATCTGTTAATCACTTATGCGACGATAATACTGTTTGGTTGATGATTGATTGATTGTTGTTTATATTGGATGTTAAATTGAAATGTATAAAGTGATAAAATGTATGCAATTGAAATTGACGTAGGAGTTAACAATTTAAATTGATATATATGTTGAATTTAATTAGGCGAACTTGTATAATATGACCCCTTTAAATGACTCGTAGGATTTGATTAATTACACCTTGAACCATTGAATGTATGTTGTTTAAATTGATGAGACTGAAATTGAAATTGAACGACAAGTGAAAACTGTAATGTAATAATCTTTAATCTACATGAAATGATAGTGTAGATTCTAGAAATAATTATATTAATTCGCACAAACAACAAATGTGAATTAATACGTTTATTTCGGGATTATTTGAATTGAATATTGGATTGTTATTGATTGTTGTTTTTGCTTGTTATTTACTTTGACACCATCCCAGTTATCACACTGCAAGTTCCCTTTGTTATGTTTTGATTTGAATTGAAATTGGAATTGGGTTGAAATGATATATACCCAAATGAATTTGACCTAGGATAGAGAATTAAATAAAATCCAATTGATCGATAAATTGATTTAAAAATAAAATAATGATTTTATTCGAGCAAAGAATAAGTTTTGAAATAAAGTAGGAAATTGAATTTTATGAAAGGAAAACGTAAAGATTGAAATTTGAAACAAATATTAACGTAGAGAACGTTGTTTGAAATTTAATTATTTAATAATTAAATTTGGAATTATTAATAAATAATTTGGAATTAGTAATAGTTGAGTTTTTGAAATTATTAAGTTGAAATCATTTAATAATTAAATTTGAAATTATAATTAAGTTGGAATTATAATTAAGTTTGAAATTATCAAGTTGAATTTATAATTGAGTTGAAATGATTTGATAATTAAGTTTGAATTCATAATTAAGTGGAAATGATTTAATAATTAAGTTTGAAATTATAATCAAGTTTGTAATTATTAAGTTTGAAATTATTAATAATTAAGATTGAAATTATTTAATAATTGAATGAGATTTAATTATTTGATAATTGAATAAAAATTGAATTCTTTGATAAGAGAAATTGAACTTTTGAATACGTGGATTTGAACTTCGATAATAAATGAAATTGAGTTTCTTATTTATTAATTAAGCTTTGGAAAATTTAAGTAAGTTAATAAGTGAAATTAAACTTCTTGAATATATGAAAATTAGTTCTTTATTAATTGAGTTTGAAATTTGTAACGAAGTCAATAAATAAGTGAAAATTGAATTTCTTTAACAAGAAATAAAATGTGATTTATTGAAATGAATGAGATTTATTGAAATAACGTAAGACTTGTAATTTTAAAAATTGATTTGACGTATTTCATTATTTCAGTTGAAGTTTTGATATAATGAAGCTGAACGTAAGTAATTGACTTAAAAGAATTGGAATTTAAATAGAAGTTGTTTTGAAGGATAAATTTACTTAGCGAATACTGAATGAAATCGATAAATGAATTTAATTGACTTGAATGAAAATTAAACCATTTTAAATGATTTCGGAATGAGACTTATATATGAACTTGAATCAATATTTAAATTGTTTAAATAAAAGTTGAAATCGAATTATAAGATTTTGAAATGGTAATTTGGAAGTTTTGAACGTAAATTTTGGAAATTGATTTAGAAAGAAAAACGAAATGATTGTTTACGAATTGAAATTGAAATTGAATTGATTTGGTTTTTGAAATTTATTAAACGACCAATCGGTGTAATAATTACGAAAGTTATTAAAAAAACCGGAATCGGTTATGGATATACTCTCTATCTAAACCGAAAACCACTTTAATAACTATACGCGGAGTGATGATCCAGAATGAAGGGGTTGGAATGATGTACATGATGACTGAAAAAGAGAACGATAATGGATAGCCTTGACACTTGTGTCAAATTGGAAATGACTAAAACAGGAGCCGTGCCGGGCCAAATGGGGTTAGCCACCTCGAGCGAACACATTTCTTTGTAACTACTACTCATTACTTGTTGTTGATTGGTGCACCCTCGGAATTTCAGGAGTGTTGTTTCGCGGTGTTGCGATCGCTGCGGCGATGCGTTCTCACCAGTCCGGATCAGGCAAACGATAGTTTCACTACCTTAGGTATTGCCTCATGTGCCTTGTCATACTTGTATCCCTATATACGCGACCACTACGAATTTGTTTTGTGTTATACCTATGGAGCACTCCCTGATATCCCACCAGTTTACGGTGGAGTTTACAGTGCTGTATAGACTATGACATTTATATAAAATGTGTTAAGGGAGATAATGGTAACGCCTTAACACTATTTTGATATTTTATATTACTGATAGACATTATCTATTTAGCGTACACTACTACATAGTAGATAGTTTAACGGATCCTTAGAGGATGGTGATTCCAACATCCTTTGAGTTACTTGTATTTCGATTGCTATTTCACTTGAGTTGGATTTATTGATATGAGAATATTAATCCTGACTCGAGTGTTTTGTGTTTTGCTTTACGCTCGGGTCAGACTGAGTGGTTCAGCTATTCGAGGCTCACCTTTGGAGTTGAGCTTTGCTTGAAGATCCAGCCATCTATTCTGCTTTCATTATCCGATGATTCCAGTGATGTATTCTGATTTGTACTTGATGCATCGTATTTCTCTTCTGTTGTAAACTCTGATGTATCTTATATATTTATATAGTAGCTTCATGAACTACTGTCTCTTTTACTTCCGTTGCATATTATTACTCTGTGTCTGTGATTCTGTGATTATTTATTTACTGTATATCTGAGTTTTGCCAAATTTAAATTGACAATTCGGTATTTTGAATTATTCAAGTCCGACATGTGCGGATGCGAATAGTCCAAAATAGCGGGTCGTTACAATAATGCATCCTAAGATTTTATAAGATATGACTTATCTCTAAAAGAAGAATCCCTAGTAATGATTGACCCAAAGATCTCTAAAGAACGGTCTCTAGGACACATCGAGGAGAAGATTCTCATCTTTGATATCGTGTATTGTTCCAAACTCGACTCTGACACCAAGTTATGGCCCCACTTTTATGCCATCATTAACAAAGAACGTGTAATATTGTTTGTTAATATGGAGAATAAGGCTTGTTAGGAGAGGCCGTCTGTATTATTACTTCGGGTGAGTATCGGTGCGTCAAATTGAGTGAAATTGTTTTTGTTTTATAAGAGGATTCAAAATATCTAATCTAGATACAAAACAAAAACACAGTGGCTTAATATAACTCAAAAAAATATGAAATATAACAGAACATAAAATCACAGAATGCGACAAAGAAATATAAACATTTCTCATAAAGCGAATGCGAACATGTATATGATACATGATGTGAACTACAAAAGGTGGTCATAAAAGATCCACTATATGCATATGAGATATCTAAGACAACGTAAATGAATATACATCAAAATGAATCTTTATTTCGACATGCAAGATAGACTACAACATAATTAGACTACAAGTCTACTAAAGCATATGAAAAAGCGTCAAACTAATCCAACTCTAAGAACATCATGCTGAAGAACCTGAAATATCTCGGTCTGACCCGAGTATTACATAAATATAATAAATGGATCAGTCTAGTCTTTTTCGATTCAATGTGAGATAAAAGAGATAATAGTTTACAAGCTATAACGGGAACATAAAAACTTGTATAGAGTTAACATGAAACTCACATACAGTTAAACAAAGAGGAACATTATCCTTTTTAAAATTATTCATAAAATTACAAACCATTAATAGCTTTTAAGAACAAATCTCACAAAATATTTGGTGAAACACAAATTTCATAAAATCTAGAAATCAATCATTATAAATCCAGAAATCAATCATTATAAATCCAGAAATATAAAGGGAGATGCCTATCATAAATGGAAGCATAAAACTCACCAAACAAGTTTTATCATAAATGGTCAAGGGGCCCATAAATGGATAGTGAATCCATAACTATAATGAGTCGAAGCTCCATAAATGAGATTTTTAAATGTTTATAACAGCACAATAGTGTTTTAATAAAAATAGGAGTTAGAAACTTTATGCGATGTAATTGAATTACTTTAAAGTCACTTTATAAATCACTTGAAATATATATATATATATATATATATATATATATATATATATTTCAATCAAAATTGCTATTTGTTTGAAAACCAACTTATCAAAAAAATTCACAAATATTCATATCATCAAAATACGAATTAAAGCGCTGAAATTCAGCAGTAACTGAATACATTATAAATTGAATTTCTTCCATAGAACACAAAGGCATCAAAAATGGAATTTTTTCCATAGAACACAAAAACATCAAAAATGGAATTTCTTTTATAGAACACAAAAACATCAATCTGCAATTATTTTCCATTAAAAAAACTCAAAATTCATATTGGAAAATCATTAGAAAACAATATCAAAAATTAGAGCAATGCCACTTAAAGCGGTCGGCAAACAAGCGACAAAGAGGAAGGCAACCAGGGAATGGACAACTACCTGGAGCAAGCTCCAGGCACCATGATCGGTCATTGGTTTACGTAATTTTTGTTAAATGAAATATTGTTTGCTACTTTTACATTTTACTGAAACTATTGCATGCGTCTAATAATACCAGAAAGCGCAATTAAAAGGATAAAGCAATGTCTAATTTCAATATTTAAAAAGCAATAAACTGATAGTGAGCAAACAAGGAGTAGATTTAGGAAAATACCAAGAGTAATCACCAAAAAAAGATCAATAAAACTAGTTATTTCACCTTCTAACAACATACAAATGAATCTAGACTAGAAATGTGAGGGTTACTCGGCTCAATCATTCTTAAGGCTTCAAATTGCTTGCATTCTGTTTCAACCCAAGCAACCAAAATTTTCAGAATTTGACCCTTAATGCAACAACTATTTGAATAGAAGAACTAATTATTTTCCTAAAAGTTTATTACAGAAGGTGTGTTTATAAGTTGAGAACAACATATCTAAATTTTAGATTTTTATGACTTTTATACAATTAGTTATGAATTTTCTACCAACGTTCTTTTTTCATCCTAGATCTGCTCAAAAACCACTTGAGAAAAGAAGATCTTCCCATCAACACTAAACCAATTGCCACGAAATTTGGAGCAGAGGTGCTGGAATATGTTAGCAAAAATATCTGAAATTTAGAATTTTTGGAAATTTATATGATTTATTATGACTTTTGGAGTAGCAAGGATTTTGTGAAAATTTTGAGAAAAAAGAGTTTGCTCTTTGATTTGGTTTAAGAAGAAGGTGAAGATGATTTGTGTTTGCTGGTTTGAGAGAGATGGAAATGAGATGCACCTATTCTCATTTGTTTAAGTGCCAACGAGCTTTAGGATATGGGTGGATATATAATAAGGTGTATTGCAAAATTTTCTTATCACAAGGTGTTGCTTATCCTATTAAATAATAGTAAAATAGAAGAATTTGATGCCCTCTCATTAATTTTAGGAGTAATCTCCATCCTCCCTAATTCCCTCCAAGCTATATTTTTTTTTTAAAATCTTGTGTTTACCACTTTACTGTTGTTTTTTTTTCGAAATTATACTTTATATACAACATGTCACTGGGAAAACATATCATATGCCAATAAACGTTCGAATCACACTACGCAAGTTTCGAACTTGTGACCTCTCGCACCAAAGCCAAATCACTTAACCACTTGGACAATGGTACTTGTCACTTTACAGTTGTTCTAATAAATTTATCACATTATTTTACATATAAATACCTAATTTTTAAAAAATCTACAATTATTTATAATTTTTTGACGATTTTCTCCCAAAATTCTACATTAATGTCCACACATTTAAATTAATTACATAATCCAAAATTCAAATTAATTGAGAAACTTAATGGACCAATATTTATTAATAAATCCTAAAAGATGAAAGTTTCAATATGAATACTACAAGCGCATCAATAAATTGGTAAACAAAATTATTTGGATGCATGTATATATATATGAATAACATAACATAAAGTACACACATTAATGACAATAATAAATTTATTTAATGAATTTATCATACATGGCACCGTAAAATTCTACTAACTCCAAGTACCTAAATTTTATATTTTAACAATTACTTAGAAACCCATATCAATTATGTTCTAATATTTTATGTTCATGTCCATATAATTGTGTAATCTTAAAATTAAATTATTTAAATAAATACAATTAAGTAATTTATTAATCCATCTAATAACTCCTAAAATACGAGAATTTCAATATATACGATATTCATATGTATAAAGAAAACAGTAAAATTATTTCATTGTTCGAATATTTAAATCACATAACAAAAAATGTACACATAAATAATAATAACTCTTTTAATATCTTATTTGTTTATCTCAAAAAATTATTGTACATTACATAATATAATTTCATTTTTAAAAACCTTTAAAAGATAAATATATGATTTACAATATTACGATGTGAACACAAATATTACAATGATTAAAACTGGATTATATAAGTATACTCACTTTCAACATATTATCAAACCATACCAAACTTACAACTAAACTAAATGTTACATAACATTATTTTAAAATCATCAAAATTGTAAGCATGAACCTCCTACAATAACATGAAAGTTATGATTAGCTACAGGGATAAAAATAAAATGAAAACAAACAATGGATAACAGTTCACTTATGTCTAAGGTAACCATAAGATGTTCTTCTAAATTACAAATATGTACAAAGCTCTTCTCAATTTTCATCATTTTTTTACACTCAACTCCTTATCTTTAATTAGTTACGTCAATCGTTAATTCAATTTATTTAAATAAATTTAATTATTTAATGTTCGTTAATCCATATATAAATACTTTGAGAAAATGACATTCAATATATAGACAACAATCATAGTAAGAAAAATGGAAAAGTTATTTATTGGGACATTATGTTTTATTGAGATATGTAGGTAGCGAGAATTGAACCCTCAACCTTATATCTGATATGCATGTCATTTTAATTTATGATTAATGTATCACAGTAAACTTATCATATTGCATAATAAAATATATTTTAGCAATGACTAAAATATAAACACTATTTTTTAACAATGTTACCGTGTGCAACACATGGTTTGAATTACAAAACACTTTACTTTATATTTAAACAAGCTTGTATGTTTTTTTGGTTATAAATTCAACCACTCAACTTTTAATAAGCACTATAAGATAAAATCTATATTTTATAAATTACAACATGTTTAAGTTTAATTAAACCATATTTTCCGTAATAAAATATATTGTTATTATTAACGTTATAAAAATACACCGTTTGCATCCAAAATTTAGCAAAACTTTTAGAATAAAAATTATTCTTCATTGTTTTACCAAAATAATCTATTTATGGAAAAATTATATTTCAAATGTTGAAATTTTTACTGCTGTTACTAAAATTTCTAAAATACCCATTTTTAGTACTTCATTTGCATGAACTCTGTACAAATAGATACTCCAAACTCCAATTTAATTAACACTAAAAGTTCCCAAATCTCTTAATTATTCAATTATCACTAAATTAAATTATTCTCCTAATTTAAGTTCAAGTAATCTAAACCAGGGTTGTTACAAACAATTATTAACTGAATTTAAATGTATTTCATTCTCCATTTAGTTTTAATTCAAAATTTGATAATAAATATATTTACTATAATTTATTCATTTTTAACCATGGTAAAAATATTCGCCATTTTAATTTTAGTTACAATATACACAATTAACTCTAGTTAATTATCATTTTTAACTCTCTAATTCAATTTCAAATTAAATTAGAGTCATATCAAACAAACATAACAGTGCAATTGACAAAGAGGTAGATTGTTGACCTTACTACTAATGTAATGATTTCAAATTAGGAATAATTTATAGTTGATGTTAATGCTTGTTGTATAATTACCTTGTTCTGAAAATATTAATATTACTTTATTCCCTTTGAAGTTATTTTAGCATATTTATCATTTCAGTTTTCTTAGTTATTTTTAAGAAAAAACAAACCAAAAAATTTACGATCCCAAATTTAGGTTTCACCTTCATTAACTAAATATTTTCAAAAAGTGCAAGTTAAGGTTTATGTGAACCCTTTCCGTATAGCACGGATTCACACTTGTTTACTAATGAAGTTGAAATATAGAACTATGTCTATTAATATTTAATAGTCAACTAAATATTGTACTTAAATAATTAAAGCACAACTTAATTGTCATAAATAAACAAGTTGGAAAATTAATATAAATTTATGTTAACATTTTTTTTCTAATATAATGCAAAATAAAATGATATTTATCCCATATCTAATATCCAAGAATGAGCGGATGG
Source organism: Allium cepa (assembly GCA_030765085.1). Classification (NCBI taxonomy): domain Eukaryota; kingdom Viridiplantae; phylum Streptophyta; class Magnoliopsida; order Asparagales; family Amaryllidaceae; genus Allium; species Allium cepa. The sequence goes on from CM060928.1 coordinate 681,695,515, forward strand.
ACATTACATGGACCAGTAAATCAAATACCAATTGACGGAAGTGATGGAGTTGAGGTTGTTCCATATAGAGAATTATATAATTTTAATATAGAACTTAACTTTTATAAATAATCTTATTTGAAATAAAGTAAGCTTTTGCTTTTATTTTTTATGTTATATAGTTATATTGAGATATAAATAATGTTATAAATTTTTTAAATATATAAGTTGAAAAAGTTACACTTATGTTTGTAACCATGAGTACATAATCGATGAAATAAATAAGTAACCTTAATGTTCCTAGTCAAGATATATCAAGAATGCGATATCGATATATCCATTTAAACTAGTGTATGTAATACTCTCCACACAACAAGCGATGACTTAATCATGATTGTTAGGCCACCAAGGGGTTACGTATGTGTAATTGTTTGAAACAATTACAAAACAACTCGCCAAGTGTCGCGTATTAGTTAAAAGTCAAATAGTATATCTAACGTGATGATGTGCTATAGTATTTTGACTTGAGAATATTGTGAATCTTAAATGTCTAAACTATACTTTGATTCTAGTCAATCACACAATAACTTAGATCATGTTAAGGACTTAAGGCGATAATTGGTATAAGTTAAACCATTTGAAATGAAAAACTATGCAAAAGAGGATTCGTTTCTTTCGAATAGAAAATTAGTATTACCGTAATCGATTGTCACTCTTTGAGAAAAGTAAATCAATTAATCGATAATTATTATCGAATTGAACAATGAACTTTAATGTTGGACTTCATAAAATACATATATTAATAGAGTTTTTACCATTGATGAAGCACTATATATCTAAGTGATATAATGTTGAAAAAAAGAAAACATGCATAATATATATTTGCTTAAGGGTATCACTTTGAAAGACTACAAATTGGATTTCACCAATATAATTTTAAGTAACAAAACTCGTGTTCACTATTTGCTTCAGCAAAGTTCATACGTGATCTAACATTTAAGCTATTCAAATATTAATGAGAGCCAAGTTCACACTTGAAAGTCACATAACTACAACTTTTAGTTTTCGACCAAAAATAATTTAAGGAAATAATTTATTAAAGTTAGAAATTATTTTTATGGAAAAATTAATATAGTGGTTGCATTAATTAATTTTTTATTAGATGGCCTAAAGGTTATTAACGAAATATATAATTGTTATATATCTATTTAGTTATTTTTAGGCCAATATAACAAATTAAATATTATATACATGCATATATATATAATTTTGGTAGGCAAAATTTAAAAAAAATTAAATAAAGAAGACCGAAATAGGTATGGGTATGAATTTTCTAAATGGGTTTACTAAGTTAAATGAGATAAACTTCACTTATTATGGGTCATACCTTGAATAGTGGATTCACATAAGATATTTTACATAGCTCATTAATGTTTTATAAATCTACACAGATGCCTTATTCAACATATACAGAATTTCATTATCTCTTCATAAAAATAATCGTAATGGTGGACTTTGTAACCATTAAGCTAGAAAATTGTTCATTGGTAAAATAATGGTTCAATGTGTATTTGACTGGTCGGATTATCAGAAAAAAATTCAAATTATTTTCAATAAAGATTGATTTAAAATTAATTTTCATACATTTGATTTTAATTTTATTTAAATGAGGCGCTTTTCCTTATACTATTGCATATCCTTGCACATGTATCGTGACCATGCACTTTACCATTGTTATTCACGTATCACCACTTTCTCATTTCGTCTTTGTTACCCCTAATGGTTAAAGCGGTTAACATCTTTGTAACATCAAAAAATTAGGGTTTCATGAAATGATGACCGAGCTCGACGTGGAGTGCACACATGGGCACGGCTCGACGCGAGGGTTTTAGCGGTGCGTAGGGCTTTAGGTCCAATGATCTACAGTGGTGGAAATAATTCAATGAAGGTGAAGTAATGGCTTTTAGGGTCTCCCATAAATGAAAGGTAAATTGTATTTAAAACCCCTCATCCTTACAAATTATAATTTAGCCCTTAAAATTTCAAACTATTATAATTCTCGCATACAAGCTCCTTTTTAAGCACGACCTTCATTGTCGAGCTCATATTTAAATTGTAAATATACTATTATTGTTTACTTATATCATACACGTATATATAACATTGTTATTAGGATGTTGATATACTACATATATATTATTAGAACATTTATAAATTAATACAACTACTCAAAATTAATATATTTATTATTCGTTTAATTTGAATATTTGATATTTGAATTAAGAAAAACTACAATCATTTAAATTTATAGCATCAACTTACTAAACATCGAATTTGAAGTTGCAATTTTAATTTATATTAAAATTATATAATTAGTTATTATCATTCAAATATTAAATATAATATATATATATATATGTATATATATATATATATCATTATACATAAAATTATTTTATTATTAAATGTACCTTTGCATAAATGTTTTTTGGTTTAGCAATGAATTATCTTTTTAAGCATGTTCAACAAATATAAACCTCGCATATCACATAAATAATAATATGAAGATAATGTAATATAAGTTAAAATTCAGATAAAATCATCCAATAAAATATTAAATACGATTTAATTATATCAACATTATTCATGATAACACAGCGAAAAATTTAGTGCATAATTATTGAAAAGCAAATTTTATGAAATTTGCCCTTGTACCCTATAACTGATGCAGCCGATCCAACAATGATATCAGAGTCTGCAACTTATTATTATGAATAATATACAAAATTTGAATTTAAAATTGGTTAAATTTAAATTTATATATATATTGTGAATAAAATTAAAATCGTTTTAAATTTAAACTCATAGAAGTTATAAAAGTTGATTTAAAATTGTTTTAAATCCATACAAGTGTTTCTAAAAAAAGCTTCAAAATATATCAATGGGGAGCTAGGGTTATTGCCACCACTTTCTTTTCATTTCTCAATCTCCTCCTCCTGATTTCAGCTAACCATTTCTTTATATATCACTTCCTCCCCTTTATCCACTCCATCTCTCATTCCAATTTTCTTGTCGCTTTGTTTTTTTTAAATTAGATCTTTCGTTGATTCTCACTTGCTCGGTTTCCTCCTCCATGTTTGTCTTGCTTAACCCTTTGCATGACACGCATCTAGTGTTGCTTTCCTTGCTATCTTCTTTCCCTTATTCTTTGTAATCTCCAATGTGTGTTGGAATGCTCTAGTTCAACAAACGACTTCGAGCATTCCACCTCATGTTAGAACTTCCATTTTATTGGAATGCTTATTAGTTTGTTTGTGCCGAATTGTGGATTTTGTTAGAGAGCTGGCGTTTTGAGCCACTGTAAGATGGTGTTTTGCTATTTTGTGTGGTCCTTATTCGGGTGTATGGGAGTAGCAGTTTGTGTATTTTCTCTTTGGTAGCCTTTTAGATGTCACTGCATATGCCTTGCCTTTGATTTAGTCCAATATATCCCTAAAGGACTGCTTTATAGCAAAGTGGGCTTTGCTAGTGTTAAATGGTTCTTCATGAGCTATGATGATTTTTGGCTGCTGTTTAGCGTTGTTACTAGGCAATCATGAGTGTTTTTTCATTTGTATTGTGGTGGATTCTAATGCTAGCTTTCTTTTTAGGCTTGTGAGCCATTGTAATGTTTGCCCTTTTTGGCTTTGGGTATTTTTACGAGTGGTTTTGGTTTGTGATTTTACGAGTGGTTACCTTGTGCAATTTGGTATTTAGTGATAATACTCTAAGGTATAGATACCGAAGTTGCATAGGTATTTTGCCTCACACCTATTGTAACTTTTATAAAGCAAGTGGATGTTCCACTTAAAAAACCAGCTTTCCTTGCAACAAAATGTTTTAAATTACAACTAAAATATAAGGATTATAGGTAAAATAAAAATTGTTTTAAATTTGTATTCACAAAGGTTATTGAACCAATCTGAAATTGTTCAAAATTTTAACTTACAAAAGTTATATATGTACAAATTTGGATTTGTTTTGGATTTAAAATTATAAAATTTATAAAAACATAAACTCAAATAATTTTATATTATAATATGAACTATAAATATTATAATTTATAAATGGTTATAATTAATTGTATCATTAGTTAATTGTTAATTAATAATAATACATACATAATATAAGACTAAATCTTAAATTAAAAATGTTATGATTAAATAAGTTGTATATCATGTATAAAATAAAATAACAAGATTTTAAAATTTAAAGAAGAATAAAACTCATAACAGTTATAAGGAATAATTACATATACATGTATAATTTTAAACATTTTTTTTTGAAAACCATAATTTTAGTTATATATATATATGTAACGAAAAATGATGTCACTGAATTTTGTGAATATTCAGTATTTTTTGTAGTCAGTAACACTCATTGTTATTATTTCGAGATTACGAATTTGATATAATGTTGGTTTATATACATACCTATGGCTGTTGAGCGCCCTTAAGTCATAAATATTTATGTAATATTTATATTGACCTTAAATTAGTAAGGATGTTTTGTAACTTTGTTGAGCACCCTCAAAGGTTATAAAATTTTCCTTCGACAATCAAAGAATGATGAATCATGAGAATCTATCGTATTTATTGTTTCTTGAGCACCCTCAAAAGTTATAAATTTTCCTTCAACAATTAGAGAATGATGGGTCATGAGAATCTAATATACTTTATAGTTTATTGAGCACCCTCAAGAATGATTAGAAGCAAAGAATGTACGGTTATGAGCTACATACTAGATATAACAAATAACGTGCTATTTACCATTTATGAGGTCAACAATTTGTTGAGCACCCTTAAGGGTATAGTAATATGATAAATGGATCCTAACACTCACTAGAAGAATATATGAAATTTCTACATCTCATTTAGGGTTTGAGAATATAAAATCTAGTGTTAGCCTTCTTAGAAAAATAAAATAAAGTATTCTAATAAGTATAAGAATACTTTACTAAATTTACACAATTAATATAATTGATAAAATCGTTTATCGATTAAAATACGCTAAATGAACTAAACTAAAAACTAACGAAGAAAAATGTAAAATTTTACTTATCAATAAGTTAATCTTTTTCCATGTGGTCGCTTCAAGACCCATGTAAGTCTGAATAATACAATCGCTAAATTTTTTTGTCTTGGTCAATTAAGAATGAATTTCCCTAGACTCATTATCGTCTTCTATGAGCTTTGAACTATAAAAAAATAGAAGAGTATGGAAACTCGATCTATATTCGATCATATACAATATGAACAATCACATTTGTATTATAGGGAGTTTCGATGAAATTGTTTCATTCGAAATGAGCCAGTTTACCTTAGGTGAGATCGTGTGCTTAATACGATTGAATATAAGGACGATCTAGTTGTGTTGGAAACAACATTAGACAAAGGAATAAAGACAGACCCAACATTCAACCACTAAAATGTCAATTTTAATCCGTTTACATAAGTGCAGCATCTTCGGTCTTCTTAACGTCTTAGGGATGATTAAATGCATTTTTTGCAACAATCCGATATAGTCTTGTAGTAAAGAGTTTCTCTATTTGAATGGTTAAACCATTTAAAAAAGAAAGCAAAAGTTTCAGAGTAGTAACAACATCAAGAAAGTTGGGAGCAAAGAGAGTGAATGGTTATATTTGCTTTAAGAAGAGACATCGCAAATGGAATGTACTAAAATTTATAGACACTTAAAAAAGAACAACAAATATGATTTCTATTCCGAATGTGTTTTCTTATAGAAAATTCTTCTCAATAAGATATATTTCTTGAATTTGAGATACTCGATCTGAAGCTCTCGACTGCAAATTAATTATAATAAAAGGAATAAATAGGCCGTAGTAAGTGATTGGATGAAGCTTCATATTTCAAATATTATTATCGTAACAATGAAAATAATAGGAGACCATATAACAATTTCTAGTGGATGCATGAAATTTTGAAAAATTACTTTCTTGTATACCAAACATTATTTATGAATATAATAATCATTTTTGGTTTTCACAAAAAATGGATACGGTTTGGTTTTAACATAAATACTATGATACTATGAAATAAATCTGTTATATATATATGGTATTTTTTTCATAACAATCACGTTGTGTTAGTTGTATAAGAAATACTTAAGCACCTAAAATATAACAATTATGTTTTAATTATAGACTTACCCAAATCTTTGAGAAATATTTCTTTAATCATAGGACTATGAACCACATAGTAATCATAAGAGGAAGCGTGTGTCTATAAGAAAGAAAGTTAAAGGTAGCAAGAAATTTCTTATATTATAAACAAATAGCATGTTATTTATTAATAATGATATAACCATACTAAAATCAGTTAAAGTATGGTTGTTTAATTCTCGACGAGGGAATTAAGAAAGGCATACTTTATGCTTGGTATAAAAAGATGCTGGAATTGTATCAATCGATATACATAGACAATATATTACTTTCGATAAAAGGAATGATATTTTATTCAAGTAGGGTATTCATTACGATGTCTCAAGGGTTAGAACCCATGATCTCCAAAACCCTTGTTTAAAGCATCGTACCTATGACGTCACCTTTTTGACCCCTGAATGTTGACAGTAATACATCCGTAGTATTCATGTGCCAAGTACCCAAGTGCAGAAAATACATAATGTTAGAGTAAAAGAAAAGGAAACAAAACAAAAAAGAAGAACACAATATCAGAACCTTACATGAGGAACGATAACATATAATATCTCAAAGGGTCTTTATCAAAAAGAAAAATTTGATATACATACATCAATCAGAGTAAACTAATCTATCATCAGCCTGAACAGTTATAACAGCCTCTCCACATAAATGCCGATAGATACAAAACAAGTAATGTAGCGGAAAATTAGTATGTTAGGAAATCATTCAGCTTATCTCCAAAAGATTCAATGAAACATGGCTAAATATGGAAATATACTCGAGCTGACTTGAGCATTATAAAAAAATAACACTCAGATCAGTCTGGTAAACCATCGTGAGAAACTCAAATCATATGGAGTGCTATATTTGTAAAACCTTTCAAATGTAAAGGTATCTCGTAAAACCACGCCGCCAATAAAAACGAATGGGCTTTTACCATACGATAACCAAACCATTTCTATTATGAAATCCAATGATAATACAATAATGCCTAAGGTGTGAAATATAAATAATCACATAACCGTGATGCATGTAAGTGTACATCACAACAATAATAGGTATACAATCATAATGCTAAGGTACGTTCGCTAATTGTATAGGATTCCACGGAGATGCCCTCGGTATTTCGAGAAACGGTCTCCTTGCACCAGGATCAAAGATATCCTTCCAAGCATCATATATCTTTAGATAAAATATACTATAGGAAACATAGCTGGTCCACACCCAAACATGCAGCACCGGGTCACAACACTCCCTCATGCGTATCAATAAGTATTACTAGAATAGAGTGCCTGCACCCTTTACGTTAGTTAAACCCCATGGCTCTGTCTCTTATCTATTGTTTCTTTCATTATCTATGGTTAATTCACATTTAGCATCCTAGCATACGAGTCACAACTCAAATAGATCTCGAAAACACACATTGATTCTCATATCTTAACAAATCTCGAAATCACACATGGATTCCTCAACAGATCTCTAAATCACACATAGATTCCCATATCCTGAAAAGATCACGAGCAACTACATGTATTCGAGCATCTCAAATAGATCTCGAATCTTCATATAAATTCCAGAATCTTGAACCAATCACGAACCATTTCCAAAGCATAGAACATGTGTATGGTTATGGAGTGGTTACGGTTTCAAGTCATCTCATATAAGTACACTCCTCGCTTACTGGTGCTCCAAAACCAATTCACGGGTTTTCGGTAAACTCAACTCCAGTTCTGTAGAAACCAAACAAATGATACATAAGATCGAAGATCACCTTCTAACCATTTAAGTGGATGGATTTCCTTATCATTTTTACTAGAAGAGAAAAACCAGTTTATATGTACAATATAGCATTACCAAAGATAACTTATAATTCTCATGTTTCTTCAAGATATTTCCATAGTTATAATTGGTCGAATCCAATAACAATGAGAATAATCGCATACGAGAAACTTAGTCCCATATACTATCCATAAGCAGGTGACACACAAAGCTTGATCAAAACACACAAGCACGATCAAATCATATAAATGACTTTTAATCCCTTTTTAATTAATCTTCCTTTATTAATTTAAAAAACCTCTTTTATTAGTAAAATTCCTTTTTACTCGATAAACTTTTTTATAAATAAAACTCCATTTTATTAATTAAACTTCACCATTTAATTAAAACTTCCATATACATTTCTACACATTCCAATACTCTCAAAGGTATTCTATTACTTATCTCAACCATATAAGTATGTTCACAAATCAATTTCAAAGGGAATAAGACAAATGCCACTCAAACATTCTCACTACAAAACCATAAGCATTTCACTTATGATTATCTTTAAAATTAAAGATCTATTTATATTCATAAGTATAATCAAAACGTGTTAAAGACAAATGTTAATAACATACTGTCACAACAAACCCAAAACCATTTTATATTTGTTATTCTCTTAAAATTTCGTTATTAAAGATCTAAGTATTTTCCAAAATCACTTAACAATATTTACTTCCTTAAAATATTATTCAAGGATTTAAAAATAAATATTACTAAAATTTTGTTTACGAAAAATCCAAAACACTTTACATAATTGTTATATGTAGAACTCCATTTAAATATCAAGTTACTTTTCAAAAGTATAGTCAAATGGGTTAAAATAAATATTGCTCAATCACGGCTATTATAAACCCAAAATCACTTTTAACTTGCCATTAACTTTGAAACATTCATTTAAAGCTCTAAGTACATCTTCACTTGTTAAACAAGGTAGTACACCTTTATAATAAATTTTACAAAATTATCCATTATAATGTAAGAGTTATAATTTAAATACTCCTCTATATTCCTTTACAAATATGAAACTTCCTTTCAAATTTCTAAATAGACTAAAATACCTTTAAAAAGATATACATACACAAACACACATACACGTATACTGATTTATTTATAAAACTAAGATATTCAATAAATTACTATAAATAATTTAAAATATATTATAATATAAAAAACTTTTATTTCAAAAAATAAAATCTATAACGTAATTTCTAAAATTATATATACTAGAAATATACTTTTAAAATATTATACTATATTTTAAAATACTAATTTAAAAATCTATTTAAAGATATTTACTTTATACTTTATTTAAAAACCATAAAAAACTGTTTTAAAATTTAAAACCATTATTTTAGAAATCCAAAATGATTATTAGTAATACATTTAATCCTTGATATCGATAATAAGTACACTTGTAGTACTTATATAAAATACGAAGAAGTCCTAGGATATCTTCAAAGTTAACTTTACAATCGCCAATCATAGCGATTTCAAAGTGCATCCATAATGACTTTTTCGCTTATAACATTTACAACTTCCATTTCCCATTTCCACAAATGTATAAACTAATTCCTCTATGCTAAAGACACCAATACGTTTATAGCTAAATACACACACACACATATTTCCATAATATATCACAATTTAAATTAACATATGTCAAATATTACGTATTTCAAAGCATGTTTGATACGACTATATTTATTCACACATTTACAACATAATTTCCAACTTAGTCAAATAGCAATATCAAACATGTAACAAGCACTCTAGGCCATGATACATGTTATAGATGATCAAAGGAGAGATTATACTCCATAATAATGTTATCACTTGTTATACAAAACAATTCGGGGTCCAAAACTAATAACTTGCATTTTTTGTTGTACAATTTATATTTTAATACAACAACAATACACAATAACACACAATTAACTAATGACTAAATTCACCAAGCCCTAAATCAATACTAGATGCAGAGAACTCTGCTACGAGCGCAAGGGCGAAAACGGCATCTTGATTGGACCTCGTATGCAAAAGTTGCGAGTTATAAAGAATTTGAATTTAACTAAATAATTAATTAAACTAATTATAATTGACAATACTTAATCCTTCCCTTCCGTCTTCTCCAATTTCAAACCTCCTACACAGTGATTTGCATCCTACCACCATGGTCGTGCACCATTTCCACTGACATGGAGCTCTAGTTCATAAAATCCAAATCTGATTGCGCCAACGCTTTTCTAATCGAAGGCTCAACCTACTGATAGCAACATTCTGATACCTAATCGACTTCTCCCACTTCTGACTGCCGTTCCCTAAATCATCACACTATAAGTAGCGATTTTTGTTTGACCTCCAGCGAACACCAAACCATCGCCATTCGCCTCCGTACGCCACCACAAATTCGATTACAGCATTGAATCGACCTCCAGTTCCCCTTACGAATTCGTGACCCTATGCCTACTATAGGATAAAAAATTGTCATGATTACCTATGGCTAGCCGCACCACCCTATGTCACAACTACGCACTCGCATACACTTCAAAAACTCAACAGCGCCATCCACTCGACCCAACTCCACCTCAATCGGCGTCGATCTCAAGCCCTTAAATTATTTGTAGTAAAATATTACAAAGTGAGAGAAAGAAGAGGAGTTAAAATATTATTTATAGTAAAATATTTATTATATGTTATTCTCTTAAATCAAATGCCATGCGTTTTGAGCATGCATGACCATACAACAGGTCGATCGTCACAAAACTCGTCGGTGTATGAAAATTCATTATTCTGGACCCAATGGCACTAATTTTGTCAAAATTCAAGATAGTACTCCAGAATGATAATTTCACATGTTAATAATAAAAAGAATTATTATTAAAACCAGTTTAATAGCTTTGAATTATAAATTAAACGTTTATCATTTCATTTCTTATTTAAAAAGAATTTAAATAAGCTTTCAGAATCATTTTTATTCATATTAAATCCATGATTTAAATATTTAAATAATTCTGGTTTTTAAATATAAAATGTTCAAAATTTTGGGTCGTTACATTCCCCTCCCTTTGAATATTTCATCCCTCAAATACCGACACAAGAAAAAAATGCACCAGTCGCCCATCAATACCTAATGGTATTGCAATCATTGGCAACCATAGAAACAATTGCATAACAATACTTCATAGTATTATAGCAAATATGCTCAAGGTTTGTCCAAGTTCATAAACCATCTTATCGCATAAGGATGATAAACAATCTACTAAGCGTACCTTATGCTCAATGGCCTTAAGTATTACTTAGTCGATCACCCATGCTACCATAGATCAGTTCAAAGAGTCATCCCCCAACTATCCACAAGCCGACCCACATAGCGTACAAATTTTATTAAAGCCTATCATATATATCATTTGTATGCACTATCAAATCTGATCACTAGCTCGATCACATAAATTTCACTTTCAAACTAGCATATCTCACTTTACCTCTCTAGTGCGAACTTCGATCTAGTTCTTTGACTAGGATCCTCTGTTTTCCTTATATAGTCGTATATCATGACAGAAAACTTCAGGATCATATCAAAAATCTGTATCAAGTGTTCACTATTAGGAATCAAGTTAAAAATCCTAACTCAAACCGATGAAAATCACCTTGAAATCCATGTCCTCGAATCCTAGATCAAGAACTATCAGGCGAATAAAATGATTTACGTACAACTTACATACTCAATTCAATTGGTTTAACTACACCGATTACTTTTCATTTAGATTCATATTCATTTACCACTCATAATAATTCTGATTTAATACTAAAATCATTTATGAGTCATTTAATAAAATTTACTTCAAGTTATTAGATAGTATTGTTATCTGGCATTTTGACCCGGCTATATCCGAACTTACTAGACAAGTTAGACTCGACTGTTACTAAGACCGATATTCTATAGCGACGATTATGAGGTCCGAAAATCAAGTGTAGGAAATGATATGAAGCAACGATCAACCGAGACCAAGAGATGGACTCTTCAAAATATTCTAAGTACGGACTAGTACCTCCTTAGGCAAGGGATCAGCGTCTATCCCTTCCCTTAAGGAATCGATACATATCCTCAACTTTTGTCCCAAACCGGGAGAGATTGATATAGAGTGACAAGGAAGGACATAGGAGGCTATGTTTCAATTCTCAAGTCATTTAGAGTTTGTATGCTCAAGGTATGGGAAAATTACTTCACCTAAGAAAGGGATCTTATCAAAGGGATTGTACCAAAGCGGTCGTACAAAAGGGATCATACAAAAGGGATCGTATAAAAGTGATCGAATCGTATTTAGCCCAGCGATGCAACTCAACGGAAAACGATCGATATCTCTAAATCCAAAAATCCAATATACTTGAAAATTTAGGAACAAGAAGAGGGGACTCTAAGGAGTCCATCCTAGGGATCACATCCCAAGATGAAGAAGTAAGAGGGGTCGGCCTAAATCAGACAACACAACACATTGCAATAAAGATTGATCAATAACTGAACATCCACAGATTCAATTTACATGAAACTTGGAGGACAAGTGTATATCAGCATAAAGAACCCCTTATAGGGATCGTAGCCCCTAAATCCACCAAAATAGAGATCGGCCTTGATCCCTATTCCTTAGGATTTGGGCTATGCTATCCCTCATGTGGGCCCCTATATATCTAGAAAGCCTTCTACTGAATTTTCAAGGAGAAATTTCATTGTCTTCCGCTATAAACTACAGAGTTGATTGTTCATTTTTGAGACCTTTATGGGGCTTATTGTTTTGTATTAATTTTTAACTCATCCAATTCCTATTGTACTCAGTTTACAAAGTGATTAATAAAGTTCTCTTTAAAGTGGATATAGGCGTGTCTCTATTATTTGATTATTTCTTATTACTTTAATGCTATATCTCTCTATTTACATTTATTATTATTTATTTATTTCTCTATGTAAACTCTATTGGGTGTTTAAAATGGCGTAAACATTTTGGTGCTTTCATCGAGAATTGAACTCTCAGCTTGATTGGATCTTATCGTCCACTTATGGATTCCCACATTCGTGAGATAGATCCAGCTTTGTACCGATAAACTTCCTATTCTACTCAAATTTGAAGGAAATCTAAAGGAAGATGATAGCCATGGTTAAAAGAATTAGATCAACTTCCTATGGAGTTGAAGGAAATGATGATGCTAGTTTTCTTGTTTGGAGTTGTTCATGTGTTCATGTCCATTTGGAAGGGATCAAATTCACTTATGTACGCAAGTCCTCCGGATCGAATGCTGAATTTCGCACTCAAGGTCGCAGAGCTAAAAAATAGTTAAGTCCCCTATAAGGAAAATGATCATACCTAATCCCTCCTCTATATAGTCTAGCCTTGTCAAATTATAGACTCCAAATGCAAGACTGGTCCCTCCATACTCTGAAATGACCAATTCCTCCATGCTTCAAAATGATCAATCCCTCTATACTCCAAAACGATCGATCCCTCCATACTCTAAAAAGACCGATCCCATCATGCTTCAAAATAACCGATCCCTTCATACTCCAATATGACTGATCGTTCTATGCTCCAAAATGATAATCCCTCTATACTCTAAAATGACTGATCCCTCTATGCTCCATCATGAACAATCCCCCTATACACTTCCCCATGCCATAGCCGATCCCATCCTTGAACAGCTTCTCCACTTTATTACTTCCAATATGTTGCAACCAATTGCTAAAAGGAATGAGTGCGAATGGATAAGAAAACGTAGGAAAGGGATCATTGAAGAAGTCTGTGAAGGAGGGATCGGATCGGTGAGCAGATGTGAAATAAGGGATCGGTTGCAAATGAAAAATGTATGCAAAAGAAATTTCTACGAAAAGCTTTAATTTTTTTCGAGTGAAGCACCCAAACTCATGCCGCAGCGCAGCGCCCCTGCATTTTGGATTAGGAACTCAACTTAAAAGTAGTGCATTTTATCCACTTCCCTTACATCCTGTAACTGACTAGGGCATAGGGGATCAAGTAGCAGCTGTTGAATTATAGCCAAGGAATGGACAAGGAACTGTTACTCAAATATACTCCTAAAGGCTGGAGAACCAAAGTGATATGACATGATCTAGGATCAGTTATTGGATCAGACATTTAGGGTACATTACGATTGCTTTCAGTTGACCAACTTCCGAATGCCTGATTTGGCAGCTATGGTATGACGACTTGTGTGATGACCGACCTTTGCTGCTTATTATGCCATCTCAAAGTATAACTATCCAACATCAAAGTCATCACTTAGCATTATGAAACGTCCATCGTCATGTCGTAGGTGGTAGTCGTCAAAAACCATCAAAAATCGTCGAAACGTTTGTTGAAAAACTCCCTTTAAGACTCTATATGTTCCGACCTAAAGTTGAACTCAGGTAATTACACATTCGACCCAACAAACCTAGGAAATTATGACCTAAGGTCAAACTCAGGTAAAATCAAGATTTTCTCCAAGCAAATAGCAAACTTTTTTGGGTCGGAATCTATTTAAATTATCACCAATCCATCAATACCGGTTCATCTTGCTTTGGTCATAACTCGGTCATACGGACTCCAAGTTACTTGAAACTTGACATGCAACCGCAAAAGGCCTTCCTTACTGCCGTATATGGATCGTACCCCATTTGGGTGAAGTTTGGGGATCATCACTAATCTGCAACCTCATCCTAGCTGATTCGCTATTTGATCGGCATTCTCAACCATCTAACGTTGGACAATCATGCATCCAACATTCACAAGCATTACAAGTAACTGTAACTTGAAAATGAACTGAACTGACGATGATTGGAGCATCTCCCCAATCAAACTTATTTGTCCAAGCCGTTCAACATGCACAATATCCAAGGAGATTCAATGTGTTGACCATGCTAGCGTATTATGTGAATATGGATCCTCGACAACATCTCGAAAAGTACGAGTGGCACATGGATTCAACCAGTGTGACGGATGCCATCAAATGTGGACGCATTCCTATATTTCTTAAAGGGGTAGTGATCATGCAGTTTATGCGATTACTGCTAGGGTCCAATTCCTTGTTCGATCAATTGGCTCAAAAGTTTGTCCAGCAATTCAGGATGCATACAACTCACCCTATGGATGTGATGTCATTATCCAATTTATTCCAAGTGCCGAGCGAGCTACTCAAAGACTTCTATTAGAGATTCAATGCCATTGTCAGTATGACCAATCCCAACGAGAATATCATACTAATGGAGTTGATAAGGGTAATCGACCCTAAGACAGACTTTGGTGATTGGTGAGATGGAGAGCCTCCTACGACCTTAGATCATTTATGTTACAAAGTGAACCAAAATGTAAGCAAGGAGGAGGTAGAGTAGACTAGGAGAAAGAATGATGCAGACCTGTTGGCTAAAGGAATTCAAAGCAAGGGCAGCACTAAGGCCTTAGATGAGGACTTAGATTCAAGAAGACAACCTAGAATCTTGGGATTCGACACATACACTCCATTGAATGATTCAATTAGAAGCGTCTACTGGGCGACTTACAACTCGAAGAAGTGCAGGAAACTAACTCGAGAGAGTCCATGAGACCCAGAGGAAGACCGGGAAGTATTATATATTTGACAATATATATGGTCATAACACTTACGATTGCAGACACCTCTGAGATGTGATCGAAGTGCTGATTCGAAAAGGAAAGTGTCAATAATATATGCAAGCCCCATAGAATGGCGGGTAGGGAACATCCGACCCTTACCAATAATGACCTTTGATTATCAATTGGATCACCTGCGGTCGACTTCTAGCTAAGAAGGGTTGGGTCGAAGTGTAATAGCGAGCATACGACGCTGCTTCACTTATCAATAAGACTTATTTCAATTTCAGTTATATTGTGAATTATGACCAAATTGAACTATACTGCTTTCAAATGTTGTAGGTGCCAAGTACTTAGAGTTGGGCAGCAACCAACCTCCATGGACCATGATCGGACCTTTGAATGATCATCAAGACGAGCATGATTCAACCACTCATTAGCTACTATATGCCCCTGACTTTGGGGAAAGGACTCGAAATGGAAAATGGGTGTGACTCGACCATCCACTTCTTACTCTGTGCTTCAATTCTGACGGAGCATCTATGCCTTAATCAAAGCCCGACAAGGTCAGAATCCAATACAAAGTGGACACGACTTACCGTCCACTCATCAACCTCCGTGCTTAATGTGAAGACCAGAGAAACACTTGTATTGGATACAACCCTACCATCCACTCCCTAGTTCTTACTTGATGTTCGCCAAAATACTTAAGCTACTCCCAAAGCTCAACAAGACCATAGTCCAACTAAAGTGGATGTGATTTGACCGTCCACACATTAACTCCTACCCTGGACATAAGAGACTGTATAAAGTTTGACTTAAAGTAGGCATGTTTGACCATCTACTCATTAACCGCCTCCCTCGACACAAGGACATGACTGCAATGTGGGGTGGATATGACTTAACTATTGTAACAACCTTGATTTGGAGATTACTAGTATATATTAAATTATAAATGAGGTTAAAACTTAATATTGTAAATTAAATATAATTGGAAAATTTTAATTGTTTATTTGGAATGAACAATGAATTTTGTAAATAAAATAAGAAAAATAAAGATTGGAAATTAATTTTGTTTATTTGAGTAGAAAATAATCAAATTGTAATTTTATTTGGGTAAATACAACCATATTGGAAAACATTATCAATATGAGTTATTTATTGAATTTAAAATGTGAAATATGAAGATAATATGTGTTTTATTAAAATAAAAGATGAAAAGTTGTTTGACAATATTATTTTGATCATTTAAAAGTGTTAGAATGATTTATTGCAATTTATTTGACAAAGAGAATTAATTTTGAACAAATTATGCTTTTAAAATGATGTTTTTACACTAAAATTGTGTAAATTGTTAAATATTGTTAAAAGGAGGTTTTATCATTAAAATTATCTTTTTATTGTTAGAATAAATTTTATTTTATTACAATAACTATTTTACTTCAATACTATAAGATGTATGCATCTTTGTATGACTTTAAAATAAAGAAAATGAAAATAGGGTGATAAATTAAGTGAAATATATGCATACCTTTTATTTTCTTTAAGTATTTTTGCATTTGGGCTCTTTGGGTAAGAAATAAGGTCCATTAGCGATAACTAGAAGCTTCTGGTTAAGGGAATTAGTCTATACGTAATCTTCTTCTTCCTCCTCTAAGAAATGAACTTACAGTAAAACAAAAAGAAAGAAATGGCACCCTCCATCTAAATTCAATTTTCCACTCAATTTTTCTGCAAACTAAAGAAGAAAATCCACCTAAATAAGTATCTACAAGGTAATCTCCATCTAATTCCTAAAAGTTTTCATCAAAATCCTTAAATCAAGATGAGTTGTCTGTAATTTATTTTGGTTTGTTTTACATGTCTTCTTTTTAGCTTCTACAGGTGCTTAGAGCCCCAATCCATCGCCAAAGATTGCTTCTTGCCATCTAAATTCGCTGCTAATTACTAAGGTGAGTTAAAGCTCATGAATTGCTAGCTAAAATTGAAGTTTCTGTGAAATCAACTTGCAAAATCATTTACTGTAAAATAAATTATACCTGTTAGTTGCTGATTTGAATTCTTTTTTTCTTCTTACCACTTTGAATGGCCATATCTTTCTCGTTTTTTACTCAAATTTAATAATTTTAGATGTTTCGTAAAGCTTAGACTTTGTTCTAAAACTCTTATGTTTTGAGTTTTCTGAAATTTCGAAGTTATCTTGGCCATAAATGTGATCGTTTGTCGCTGTCCCGAGACAAAATGACAGAAGTTGTGAAATTCAAATCTCCGAATTGTTTTATCCATAACTTTTGCATTTCTTATCAGAATTTGGTAACTTTTAGTATTATGAAAAGCTTAGGACGTCGTATACAACTTTTATGTTTTGTGTTTTCTCAAATTATATGCTTAAAAGAGGCAAACTGAACAAAAGAAATACAGGCATGGGCAAAATGCCAAAGTTTATTCCTGTGTATCTTGAATTGTTGCACCAGCTTTTGGTGCTTTCTTTTATGTTTTCCGAACATGGTTTTGATGCTCTTTTCAGTAAAAATATTGAGAGATTCATATCACATATGCTCTGATATTGAATCATGTATTTTCTTAGATTGTTCGAGTAAGTTTTTGATGATGAATTTTAATATAGATCTTGAGTGTTGTATTACCTTATTCAAGGGATAAACCATGCGTCTTGTTATTATTTTTGGGTTGCTTCTACTATATAGAACCATGGATTTTCACGAATCCGTCATTAGGATTTTAATGATTCATTATGTAATGTTTTCATTGTGATTCCGAGCGCATGTGCACGTATTTTCAAACTATTTTCCAACAGTGTTCATATTCTAGCTATTGTTCTAAGAAATATATTTTACAAAGTGATCTCATATAAAAAAATGATAAAATTAATATTTCTAAATTATAAAGAGATTTTCAAAGTCGATTTCTTAAATATTTTTTGAAATTTATTTCAAAACCCGATTTAGCAAAAATATATTTTATATATAAAGATACACGTTGTTGCACTTTTCGGACGTATGAGAAAGAGAATTAAACGATTTAGTAAAACATATGGTATGTGACACATGAGTTTGCTTTTTTGGTTAATTCCGGACTTGTACGATCAAAACCTCTTGAGTATTGTATCTTGAGTTAATATTTGAGATTTTCAAATCCTATTATAGGAATTATCCAAGTAGCCAATATTTGGCGAGTTGAGATGTTCGAGATCTCCTATTATAGGAGTAAAAATCGATGAGAACCACTTAAAGATGTTGTTTTACTTGCTGATGAGATGAGGTGAGTCTTGAGATGAGATTTCCCTTTTTTGGGGATTATGGTTTATGAGAAACCATTATGAGATTTATTTGCATTTGCCATGATATGAGGTAAGCTTCTTTATGATGATTTTATGATGTTGAGATGTATTATGATAGTTTTTACTTGTCGATGAGATGAGACAAGTCACGATGCCGCTAGTACTCTTCAATGAGACGAGACGAGTAGGGTATTGTATTAACTCGCCAATGAGACGAGGCGGAGTATATTTTCATGATGTTTATGATGTTTTACTAGTATGGTAACAACTAACGGCTAGTAAACCATTAGGTGCGAACGTATGGAATGGGACATACGTTAACACCTATAGGGTTCCTATCCGAGAAGTTGAGACACATTCACGATGTTTACTATTACTACAGACCACGAGTACTCGATTGGATTCATCACGATGTAGTTGCTACTCCGATCATCATGATGTTATTAACTCAGGTCTTTGTGACTGGGAGTCATTATGATGTTATAGACTATAGTCATTCATGATGTTCACGATGTTAAGATGTTATTTGACTCCAGTCATCACGATGTTTACGGTACCAAATAGTAGTACTAGTCACGATGTAGTGCGCGTAGCATTGCTTCGGCATGCAATCGAGGATCTGGCCAATCCCGTATTTCTTAAGCTTTGATGTTTTAGATTTCACTGTCTTTAGATGATGATTACATTGATAGCCTAGTGACAGATGAGATGTATACATATATGGTGAAATCATTTACGATGTTACTCTTTGATTGAGTTATTTGCATTATGGATGATGATTTGATGATTTTATAAACTACTTGATGTTAAGATGGAGTTGAGATGTATTTATATATTTATACCGATGAGATGAGGTATAAACGATTATGAAGAATCTTTTATGATGAGTTTTAGTAAAGGATTTGAGATGTATCTATATTCATACCGATGAGACGAGGTATGAATAAGTATAATGCTTCTTTTATGATTGGGTTTTATATTTCCTTGAATGATCCTTGAGATGTGCCAATGAGATGAGGCACATCCATATGCGTTTTATTTTATGTATGAAGGATATGTACCTTTGATGTACTATTATATTGACGACCACTTCCAAGAAGATAGTTAAATCATTTGAAGTAATTATCCGTATTCTTTTATAACGCTGGTGATAGGAGGCAAAAGCAATGTTTATTAAGTCTTATCTTTAAATCTTTGCTCACTAATGTTCCATTTGCTTAAGTGTCAGTTATGCCACTTAAGTATGATTGCCAAGAAGAGATGTTATCCTTTCTTATGATGTTGAAACACTGTTAGGGCATGGCATCCTTTAAGAAAAAGGATACCATAGCATTCACCTACTTATCCTTATCGATTATTCTATTTAACTGATGATTTTAGCTAGCCTGACCCATGTGTTTTCACTCGGGTCAGACCGAGTTGTTTCAGGTATCATCTATTAGACTTAGCTTGAAGTTGATGTTGGATATCAGCTCTTCTCTCTCTTGAGTAGTTTCTGTTCTTTCGCATACTCTGATATATTTATACGATGTATATGGTGTGGTCGAGTACCAACGTTATTGTATTCATATTGTATTGTACTAAGCATGTATTAGTACGTATATATATGATGTTGATTACTGTTCTGTGACGTGCTTTTCATTTAGTTATTGTATTTTGTTTTGATAGATCCATAAGCCACCTATAGTTTTGGATTAAGCATTTACTGGGTATGTTGATCCACTTGAGATAGAAAAGAAAAATCATATTGCATTTATCGACATATTCAGTAGATGTTTAAGACAAAATTATAGATGGTCACCCTTAACTAGCCTTATTCTCCACTTTAGTGGACGGAATTACTCGTTAATTCTCTTTACTAAGATGGGTCTCAGGGTGAGGCGTTACAACTATCCACCCAACAACTTTCTCGCTTGACTTGCCGGGAGGAGTATGAAGCAAATTGGACGAGACCTGACCATTAAACCCAAGCATGGACCATGGATATGATCCGACCATCCATTACAAAACTCTAGTCCCAAAGCATGGACCGGAGTATAAAATCAAAAATGGACGTGGTTTGACTAACCATCGACTAAATCTGGTCCCTAGAGTGCGAACTGAAGTATAACCATCAAACTGGTCTGACTTACCACCCATCATAAAGCTTAGTCCTCGAGAATGGACCAGAGTATAAACACAAAAAGATAGACATGGTTTGATCGTCCGTCGATTAACTCTAGTCCCTAGAGTGCGAACTGGAGTATAAACATCCATTGGGTGTGACTAAACACCTATCGAATAACTCTGGTCCTCCAGTGTGGATTGGAGTATAAATACAAAATGGATGCGATTGATCACCCATCAATAAACTTCGATCTCCGAAGCATGGATAAGAGTATAGGTAGAAAATGGATGTGGTTCGACCGTTCTTCCTCTAACTCTCCCTAAAAATCGACGGGCTAAGTATACAACGTAGAACAGATGTGACTTGACCTTCCGCTAATCAGCTCCTTCCCACTATTCTACGTGAAGAACACCAAGTGAGTGTGAATGTGATACAACCGACCACTCTTCGACTTCCACCCCTAATTAGGGGGCAAAAGAAATGACTAAGGAAAATGTGGTTCGACCATTTTTTGAAATAGCTCTAAGTCCTCAAAGTGTGGACTAGAGCCTAAACACAAATTGGGTTCGATTCCACCACCCGCCAACAAATTCTTATCCCCAGAGTGTGGATATAAGTATAGACAATAGACGAGTGTGGTTTGACCACTCACTATTCCAAAAATTCCAATCTGAACTCGAAGGGAGGAGTATAAACTCATCATGGATGGAATTCGACCATCCACAAACTAACTCCGCTAACTGTTTGCGCCAAAATTGGTCACAAACCTCAAATGTCATGAAAACACCAGTGTATGAACACAAATCAGCAGTATACAATCACAAATCACAGATCTACGTAATGTAGAGAATAAAAATGAAGATTAACAAACTTAAAACGGAAAGAAATAGACGGAGACACAAGGTCTATAGTGGTTCGGCTATCTCCGGCCTACATCCACTTCAAATGATAATATTTTATTGACTTTCCTCGCTGGTTACAGCGGATTACAGCAGTGATTTTTGAGTACAACGGTGAAGTTTGAGTACAATGGTGATTCCGACAGAGTCTGGACGTCGTAGGATCCAAAGTCCCTTTTTTGTTGGCTCTAAGATGCTATTTGTAGGCGTATGCTGCAAATATCTCGCTCAGATCTCATCTGGAACATGTGTGGGGCCACGCGATCGATCCTAGATGGTTTCTACTCGATCCATGATCAATGCGAATGAATTTCTTATCGATCAAGAACTTGTCCAATCGAGTCGAATTTGAGCAGGAACATTCTTTAGGTTGCACGTAATCTCCTGTGAAAATTTGGAAGCATTTAGACTTGTGGATCTCAAGTTATGATCAACTTGTGGGTCTACTTTCAAGGCTCGATTCATTTTCCATGCCATGTTGAACGCTTCTTCCTTCGAATCACACTTGCTTCTCGTTCTTATCCAAGCTTTGTGCTGTTCGGATGTGCATCCATATATCCGCCCCTTCCATTCGTGTCGACCCCCTATTATCGGTGTTTCTTTGTTTATATCCACGCTTCTTCGTATTGATCAAGATTCACTCCTTCATACCCTTTGGTCTCTCTCCTGTTCGTATCCATGTTGATCGATACGAACAATATCAATTCGAAGTATCCTATGTTGATTGATATGAACAGTATCAATTCGAAGTATGCTGCTACGCTCCACCCTGATCGATATGTAATCATCGGGTTGAACAAATCATCATGCTCATATCCATTCAATCCGAGTTCATATTCATCGAGTCGAAGCACATCGTCCCCTCCTCCTTGATCGATACAAACGATGTGTTCGTATCCATGCCTATCGATACGAACGACATGTTTGTGTCCAAGCCTGCCGATACGAATGACGTGTTCGCACTCATGCCGATCGATACGAACTCGTATCGATTCGAATGAAAACATCCTTGAGCATGTAACCATCAATTATCTCGAGCAAATGAACACCGTTTGACTTGAAATTTGAAACATAGCCTTTCCTAGCCTTGATCATCATTCCCAATCGGTCCTGCGTTGATTGGAGCTCGGCCAAATTTTGACGGCATCGATCGTAGCCTTGTTTCCAATCGATCTCCAATCCTAACATCCATCCTTTCCAGTCAACTTGTTGATATTCCGGCCTTGAACAAAAGGCAGGATAACATTTTCCTCCCAAAACATGCCTTATGGTTAGAAGGTGTGTTTTGAAAAGCTCTGATCCCGATATTCAAAGTCTGTATTCTGTCCATAGCCATACCATCCAATGCATAATCCAATAACTGAATCCAGGACCTCTCCTGGTCAATATCCAAGTTCTTAGCTATTCACAGCCGATATCTAAATCCATAACCACTCCGGGTTCTTGTCAAGCGCAATCCACCCCCAACGACCTGTACTAAGAAATGCCTTGGTGTCTGTGGTCCAGTGTCCCTGAACGCTGAGAAGTGTTATGGCTTAATTCCTAAGCCTAATCTGGTCGCTCCAGACCCTTGCCGAGCATGGTCCATTCTCGACAACTTGAAATAGTAACCGATAGATGATATGGGGCCTAAGTCCTAGGTCAAATCTTGGTATCTCCGGACCCTTGCCGAGCATAGTCCATACTCGACGACCTAAAATAGTAACCAATAGATAATACGGGGCCTGAGTCCTAAGCCAAATCCTGGTCTCTCCAAACCCATGCCGAGCATAGTCCGTACTCGACGAACTGAATAAGCCAATTCGCCACGTTCGGATGAAGAGACTAACACCTTGCCAGGCATAATCCATACCCGACGACCATTTACCAAAAACCAGATAAAAATCAAATCAAAACCCAATCCAAAATCTAGATCAAATCGAAAAACCATAAATCCACATCAGAAATCCAAACCAATGTCCAAACATGAAAACAATCATATAAACAAAAGTCCAAACCAGAAAATAAACAAAACCAGGAGTTCAAACCAAACTCCAAAACCAAACTAGAAAAAGCAAGTGTCCAAACCAAAGAAAAAGGGAAAACAGATTTCACAAACCATAGCGTTTGCAGTTTATCATCATCTCAGAGCATGCATAGGGGCCATCTCCATCCCCATACATGAGTAAGTGACTTGGCCATTTTCATAGAGTTTTCTACTTATTCCATATCATCCCTGTTAGTTGATAACCAATCGACCATCATTCCTGGACCTCGCGTCATCGTTGTTTGAGGTAGACGGTGGCTGCTCTTGTTCCACCGTGGCATTCCAAGCTCCGACATATTGTCGCAACTGACTAATACTTAGATGCTCCTCAATTATATCCTTTAGATGCCTACAACTGTTGGTATCATGTCCGTCCAAATCATGAAAGAGACAGTGCCTTCCTAATGCCTTTTCACGTTCCGAGGGTTCTCTCCTTGCTGGCCTTCGGTAGGGAAGGCAACCCCGAGTCTCCATGAATATTCGTTCTAATATCTCGTTCAATCCTGTGTAAGTGCAGAACTTTGGCTCTCTCCACCGCTTCCTAGCTTTTCCTGATTTGTCATCCAGCTTACTTTTTCCTCTATCCTTATCTTTATCTGAGCTTCCGCTGGACGGCCTTCCATCCTCAGCCACGTTCATCTCCTTTAATTTCATATCTTAACATGCATCCTCTTGCCGAAGGAATCTTTCAGCTTCGTGAAAGAACTCCCCGAGATCCATTGGTGTGTCCCGTATCAATGACACTTTGAAATCCGAATTCTCTTTGACTCCTTACACTGCTGCCATTAAAACCATCAATGGATCCGGCCGATCCATTGAAGCAACTACTGCATTGAACCGAGTTAAGAAAGCTCTGAGTGTTTCTTTTGTCCTTTGTTTTACCGATGTTAGCGTCATTACACTCTTCGGCATTTTGATATGAACCCGAAACTGCTTCAGAAACCTATCCACCAATTCTGTCCATGTCCTGATGGATCCCTCTTCCAACTGTCTAAACCACATAGCAGCTATATCTGTCAAGTATAGAGGAAAATATCGGGCCATCACTTCATCCGATGCTCCCAGCACTTCCATATGTCTTGCGCACCTCATCAAGTGATCAGTAGGGTCAGCCTTGCCACTATATACCTCCAGAGTAGGTATCTTATTATCTGGTGGGTTCCAAGCCATTTTGATGTCACGGGTAAACGGACTCATGTTTACTCCGTCCAGATCTCTGTTTGTCAAACCTCCGAGCATAGTTCGCCCGGTAATCTCAGCCAATCCATCATTGTCCGTCAAGGGTTGTCCCTCGAGTCCTTGAGGGAATTTTTGTGCATACTCTTCATCACGCGCTGCTATATTCCTGCCAGCATCTTGTTGTGTGGTATCACCTAAAGTACTTCCATGGGTCGGTTCATCATTGCCGTGTGGTATGCCACCATGCCTGGATCCATTCAGATTAACATTCACGTACTGATTAGGGGATGCACCTTGTTGAGCTGCTCCGTTTGCCTGTTGGGTCCTTCTGTTCCAGCTCCGTGGATCTGAACTCCAGCAACTCCAAAGGTCCCTACCTGCCCATACTGTCTGAGGAGGTTCTGCATCATTTCCTCTTGTCTTTTCAAAAACTCTTCATGCATGAATCCCATCATCATCTCCATCTCGTCTCTGGTGATGAAGGTTGAAGTCTGATTAGCTCCTAAAGACGCTTCCTAGCTTCCTTCATGTTGCTTCTCCCTGCTCTTATCCTTCTTGTTGATTGTATTGTCATAATTCCTTTTAGATCTGATCATTTAGCCTTCCAAATCTGAACTTCAAATCTGGTATAGCGGGTGTTAGTCCTTCTCAGTGGAAGCACCAAAGTGTTTGTGCCAATATTGATCACAAACCCTAAATGTCATGAAAGCTCTAGTGTATGAACACAAACCAGTAGTATAAAATCACAGATCACAGATCTAGGTAATGTAGAGAATAAAAATGAAGATTAACAAACTTAAAACAGAAAGAAATAGACGGAGACACAATGCTTATAGTCGTTTGGCTATCTCCGGCCTACATCCACTTCAAATGATAATATTTATTGACTTTCCTCGCTTGTTACAGCGGATTGCAATAGTTATTTTCGAGTACAACAGTGAAGTTTGAGTACAATGATGATTCCGGTAGAGTCTCGACGTCGTAGCATCCAAAGTCCCTTTTCCGTTGGCTTTGGGATGATATTTATAGGATTAAGCCACGAATATCTCGCTCAGATCTCAGGAAACCTCTTCAGGCACATGTATAGGCCCAAGCGATCGATCCTAAGTGGTTTCGACTCGATCCGTGATCGATATGATCGAATTTCATATCGATCAAGATCTTGTTTAATTGAGTCAAGTTTGAGCAGGAACATTCATTAGGTCGCACGTAAACTCCTGTGAAAATTTGTAAGCTTTTGGACTTGTGAATCTCAAGTTATAATCGATACGAATTAGAGCGTCCTTGAGGTGTTCGGTTCATATCGATCAATTTCGTATCGATACGATGCGCATGCTCATTGATGATGTGGATCTACTTTCAAGGCTCGATCCATTTTCCATGCCGTGTTAACGCTTCTTCGTGCATATAACGCTTGCTTCTCATTTGTGTCCAAGCTTTGTGTTATTCGGCTCTGCATCCATTTATCCACACCCATCTGTTCGTGTCTACCACCTATTATCGGTGTTTCCTTGTTTGTATCCGTGCTTCTTCGTATCAATCAAGCTTCACTCCTTTATACCCTTCGGTCGCTCTCTTGTTCGTATCCATGTTGATCGACATGAACAGTATCGATTCAAAGTATCCTACGTTGATCGATACGAACAGTATCGATTCAAAGTATACTGCTATGCTTCACCCTGAACGATACAAAATCATCGAATCGAACAAATCATCATGCGCCTATCCATTCAATTCGAGTTCATATTCACTAAGTTGAAGCACATCGTCCCCTCCTCCTTGATCGATACAAAAAACATGTTCGTATCCATGCATATCGAGCATGCCGACACGAATGACATGTTCGCACTCATGCCGATGGATACGAACTCCTATCGATTCGAATGAAAACATCCTTGAGCACGTATCCATCAATTATCTCGAGCAAATGAACTCCGATTGACCTGAAATTTGAAACATAGCCTTTCGTTGCCTTGACAATCAATCCCAATCGGTCCCGCCTTGATTAGAGCTTGGCCATATTTTGACGACATCAATCATAGCCTTGTTTCCAATTGATCTTCAATCCTTACATTCATCCTTTCCAGCCAAATTGTTGATATTCCAGCCTTAACAAAAGGCGGGATAACACTAACCCAAGGTTAGGAGCAGGAGTACAAACTACTGAAAGTTGAATATGACAGCTCATCATAACTCTGGCTTGGTGTCCTTTACGACTCAAGGCAACAACCGTGGGGAGACCTTAATACAAGACCAATCGGAATTACACCTGAAGTTATGGATAATTAGCTTTAGTGTGCCATCAGGTCGACATGTAATATCGATCCAAACTTTCTATATCATGATGATAGATTAAAGGTCAGTATTGATCCACACCAACCACAAATGGATGTGATCCAAATGACCATCGAATAGCTCTGGTCACCTGAGCGTACATAGGACAATAAACCATGATTGAGTATGACTTCATCATTTATTATCCATCACCTTCCTTTGATCTGTCAGGAGGGGTATGAAAGCATATGAGCATGATTCAACCGCTCCTGAGCTAATTCTATCCCTTGGTTCGACATGAGAACATAAATCAAAATAGATGTGACTGACCGTCTAGCTTCGATTGAATGTGACATGACCTTTATTCGCTAGCCCTTACCATGATCCGACTAGAAGAGAAATAAAAAATGGACGTGACTCGACTATCCATGCACTGATCCTTGCCCTTGGTCCAACAGGGAGAGCATCAATCAATGATTGGACATGACTTGAACATCTGTTATTTAGGCCTTCGCCTAGATTATGGCAACATTTATGCCTAAAGTGGACATGATTAACCATGTAGTACCCAACAAATGCCCGAAATCCAATGGAACATCAAAGTATTCCCCTTAGAAGGAAAAACCAAAATATAATCTAGGATAGGTGAGACTCAGCCTTCCATCAAGTAACCCGATCCCATGGTTCAACGGAAAAGAGTATAAGGCTAAAGTGGACATGACTTGCCTTCTTACTTATCGACTTTGGCCCAGACTTTGGGGCACGAGCGAGAAACAAGATGAATGTGAACCAACCATTCATCGATCAACTTAAGTCTTTGGAGCTTAGTTGGGGGTATAAATACGACTAGAACAAGACCCAACCGTCTATGCAGTACATTTATCAACCCAAGACCGAGGGTAGAATTATGATCACCCCAAGACTGACTGCGATAGCTCAACATGGTGACTCATACCTAGTGTTTACAACAGCTTGAAGCTACGACTGAAAAGATGCTTAGAGATAGAACCATTGGATCGATGCCCAAGCTAATGGGTGATTGACTATTATTCTAACCTGAACGACAAGCAATGGATCGCAAACACATTGAATGGAAAGCATGTTACTCGAATACACAAGTGGATTCAAACTCAAAGCAAGAGCCAGCTATGTAGTTACGTGCAACACGAGGCTGAACCCTGCTTGGCATTTGATTCGACGTGCTTCTAAGCCTAATCTTCATCCACTACAGATAATCACTCAAAGCATCCATAACCCATCACTATTGGGCTCATCATCTCATGACGAGATCCGAAAGTTCAACCAAAGCGACCATCATAACATGTCGTCCTAACTGGCTATCATGCCATTGACTATGCCTTAGAGAAATGCTCGAACATAAGGATCGACATTAAATCTAACTATCGTTCTCCATGCCTATATACACCACCAAAGTGTTGAAGTTACAGGACAGGCCTAGGCAAGGGACTGGCACTGATCCCATCGCTTATGTAACTTTGCAAACTAATTCAAACGGCCTCATGCTAAGTACAGTTTAGTGAAATGTTGTGTGGTGTAATACAGTTTAGTATTGTACGCCGGTTAGGAAAAAACTCAAAAGTTCAAATGGAGTAGCAGTTATTACAAATCGTTCCAACCGGATTTCACGTTGATGGTTACGCAAAATAGTTATGTTCAAGTTTAGGAATCGGTTATCGACGTATCAAAATCCGACATCATATTCAAGTTCATTCAGGGCACATGTTACAATATGTTCAAGTACAATTATGCTAATTTATTCAAGTTTGAGGTGGTAAACATCCGATTCAAGGCCATATGCTAGTTCAAGTATGCAAGTCATAAATGGCATGTCCCAGTGAAACAAAAGCGATGCGGCATGGATCCGGAGAGATCTATTGCACTTAAAGAGGAGGCGGATAAACTCAAAACAATATTATTATTGGCGACGCCCTCGACCCGAAATTGATATCCCATCCATTTCTTATGAGAAAAGCTAATGGAAAGTGACGGACATACATCGACTACTCTGACCTAAACAAGGCATGCCCGAAAGATAACATTCCACTTTCGAGGATCAGCCAGCTGGTAGACTCAACCGTTGGATATGAACTATTTTCATCTATGGATGCTACTCCACATACATCCAGATCCCAATTCACGTCCCTGACTAGGAGTACACTAGTTTCATCACCGATCCAAGACTATATTGTTATGTTGTGATGTCGTTTGAAGTAAATTATGCTGAAGCTACTTACCGAAGACTAGTCAATTGTATGTTTGAATATTAGATCGAGCAATTGATGAAAGTATACATGGATGATATGTTCGTGAAGTCATGATAATTAAGTGACCACATTAGAGAATTGGCAGAAATGTTCGACATCCTCTAATATTACAAAGTGAAGAACAATCCTCTAAAATGTTCTTTTGACATTACATCAAGAAAGTTATTGGGTTTCATCGTTAATGCACACGGAATCGAAGCAAATACCAAGAAGATTTAAGCAATTCAAAACATCCAAGCACCAAAGACCATCACACAAGTACAGAGCCTAAATGGAAGGTTGCCACCATATATCGATTAATTTCCAAAGCTACCGATAAATGCATCCCTTTCTTCGACTTGATTAGAAGAGGGAAAAGAAACTTTGAATGGACACAGGATCGTGAGGACACATTCCAAGCTTTAGTAAACCACTAAGAGAGGCCTCATATCTTATCAAAGCCAGTGGATCACGAAGACTTGTATATCTACTTGGTCGTGTTAGTACATGAAATAAGTGCTACATTGCTTCGCAAGGAGAATCAAATGCAAGCCTTAATATATTATGTTAGCAAGTGACTAATAGGGGTTGAAAGGAACTATCCGAAGAAAGAGAAATTGGTGTATTGCTTGTTGATTGGTTTACAAAAGCTCCACCCCATTTTTCAGGCTCATCCCATCACTGTTTACACCGATTAACTGTTGTAAAATGTCCTACAGTGACCTGAGACGTCTAGAAGGTTACTTAAGTGGAATGTCGAACTAAGCCAACATCAATTATCTCCCTCGGAGAGCCATCTAGGGACAGGCACTGATGGATTTTATAGCATAGTTCACTGCATGGGATGACCTCCAAGTGAGCGATGGAGACACTGCCATTCGGTGGAAAATATATATGGGTGAAGCATCCAATGATTGCTATCATGGAGCTGGAATCATGCTAGTAACTCCAAAAGATCGATCAATTTTCTAAGCTTTGAAGCTTGACTTCCCGACAATGAACAACGAAGCTGAGTATGAAGCTTTGATTGTTGGACTCAAACTTGCCAAAGATGTGGGGATAAGATCCCTTGAAATCTTTTGCAATTCGCAGTTGGTGATATACCAAATTAGGGGAGATTATTAGACTAAAAGATGACTCGTTCCATACCTAATCCAAGTCCAAGAGCTATTGACTGAATTTGAGTGTTATGACATCATGCACATTCTCGGGAATCAAAACAAAGAGGCTGACTCATTGGCAAAGTCAGCTAGCGTCGGGGATGCATAGTTAGTTCTAGTCGAAGTACTAGATGTTCCGAGCATAAACTAGATGGAAATCGACTAGGTACTAGAGACAGAGCCTGAGAAGGAGTCATGGATAACTCCGATGAAAGATTATTTGCTACAGGGAGTCCTTCCCGAATGGATGAATGAAAGGTGACAAGTCCTCCGCAAATCTTCATGATATATCATTCAAAAGGAGTCATGTATAGAAAGTGTTTTTCCATTCGCGTGCTTCAGTGTATTGCTCGTGATAAAATAAAGTGAGTCCTGAAGAAAGTTCATGAAGGGGAATGTGGCGGTCACATTGGGGGGCAAACCCTGGCAAAGAAAATACATCATTATGGCTATTATTGGTCGTCTGTCAACCAAGATGTTACTAATTACGCTAAGCAATGCAACAAGTGCAAGATGTATGCGAAAGTTTCGAGAGCTCCACCGATGGAAATTATAAAAATTGTCAGTCCATGGTCGTTTTCCACTTGGAGCATAGATGTTATCGATTCCTTATCGATCTCAAAAGGTGGTGCACCATCGTAGCAGTTTATTACTTCACCAAATGGGCCAAAGCCGAACCTTTAACCACGATCGGAGCAAAGAAAGTAATCAACTCACTGTCTGGAAAATCATCTGTCATTTTGTCATACTGCAAATCATTGTAACTGATAATGGAACTCAATTCGACATCGCTGAATTCAAAGACTTTTGCCGTCGACATCATATTTAAAAGAGATTTGTGATAGTTGCTCGTCTTCAAGAAAATGGATAGGTTTTAGATGTGAATAAAATCATAAAGTCCATTCTGAAGAAATGTTTGGAAAAGGCTACATGCAAGTGGGTGGATGAACTTCCAACAGCATTTCGGGGTTACAGAACCACCCATAAGTCTCCGACCGGCCATACTCCATTCGCCCTTACTTACGGCCCCGCGACCGTCATCACTATAGAACTTGAAGACTCTTCTCATTGAGTGACTTATTACAACCTCTATTTCATTATTAAAAAAATAAACAATGAATTGTAATCCAATTGCAATTTAACCACAAGGAATTGGAGACAAACTATGAGTATACGATCACATCTAGGAGCCAATGACAGGAACATATACATGACCGTGCATGTGTGCATCCCGAAAATTTGATTTCTTAAAACCGATAGAAATTGAATTTTCACCTGGATTTATTAGAGAAAAGACTAGAATATATAACCAAGCCTACTAGCTCAATGGAACCGGACATAGATAATAATTAAGAGATTGCGCTCCAGTTTTATGCTGACGAATATCGACTAAGTGTCATAGCAAACAGAGAGAGATACGACACTTAGGGAAAATTATTCAACAGAACGGTAGTGAATATTCAGAAAACTGGATTGATTTCTTTTTGGCGACTCGAACTTGCTTCATTCAAAGCACGCCATGTTCCACAAGACGTGATTTGGAGGGCAAGTGTTATCTGGCATTTTAACTCAGCTATTTCCGAACTGGCTGGACAAGTTAGACTCGGTTGTCATCAAGGCCAGTAGTGCAGAGCAATGATTGTAAAGTCCAAAAAAAAGTAAAGGAAATGATATGAAGCGACGATCTACTAAGACTAAATTATAGACTTTACAGAATATTCTAAGTACAGATTAGTACCTCTCCAAGGCAAAGGATCGATGCCTGTCCCTTCCCCTAGGGGATCGGTACATATCCTCAATTTTTGAGCCAAACTGGGTAAGATCGATATAGAGTGACAAGGAAGGTCCTATTATCCGGCGTTTGACCTGGCTATATCCGAACTGACTGGACAAATTAGACTCGACTGTCATTAAGGCCAGTAACCTAGAGCAATGGCTGTGAGGTCCAAAAATCAGGCATAGATGATATTATTAAGTAGTAGCAAAGCAGAAGCATGAAAGCTCACTACTCTCCGAGGATGGATTATGTACGATCTACATTCAACACTATGGATCGTATCGTATCGATTCCACAGCTAAATTCAATGATGATCTATCAATATCTCATATTCTACATATCCATTACACATGAAACTTTGGAAACAAGATA
Organism: Allium cepa; assembly: GCA_030765085.1. Taxonomy (NCBI): domain Eukaryota; kingdom Viridiplantae; phylum Streptophyta; class Magnoliopsida; order Asparagales; family Amaryllidaceae; genus Allium; species Allium cepa. The sequence continues at coordinate 681,728,465 of CM060928.1, forward strand.
TAGGGAACCTAGGGAGCCTACCATAGGGATCGCACCACAAAAGGATGAAGAAAGAGGGATTGGCCCACCTCCCTCCATAAGGATCAGCTAGAATTGGGAGACAACTTACATTGCACCAAAGATCGAGCAATAACTCATGTTCTACTCATCCAATTGACACAAAACTTAAAGTAAAAGCCTATTACAACATGTGGAACAACCCTTAGGGATTACGTTCCAATTGGAGGAAGTTGGAGGTATTAGCAAAACTTCCTTTGGAGGGATCGACAGTAATCAATATTCAAGAAACATTACCTCACAGAATATGTGATATCTCACAAACTGTACGTCAGAGTTGCACGAAATTTGGGGAGTAAGAAGCTAACATCTCTTACTAACATCATGGGTCACCATCATAGGAATTGTAGCCCATTTGGACACACTAATAGGGATCGGTACTGATCCATATTGTGGGCCCCGATGGGCCTGGAAATTTTTGGGTGGCCTCGTCTCGGTCACCTGAACCTTTTTCGAAATTTCAGTCTGATCCATCAACATCTTCCCCAATAAATACAACAAGCATGGCATCAAAAGAGGGATCCTTCTTTCTACTATAAAGGCTCTTCTTTTTATTCTTCAATCTTATGCTAATGGATCCAAGCTGATCCAAAAATTCTTGTAATCATAATCAAGTGCAAGATCAATAAAATACGAAGTCGAAGTAGGCCAAGGTTGCTGAACCACTATAAAAATCTATGTGTTTATTTATGATATTTGCTCTGTTTTAATTTCATTCTTCATTTAATCTCTTTCGATTGTATTGGGTGTTGATGCCCATTTTTGGCATTACCAGAACTAAATCCTGATGATTTTAAAAAAGAAAATTTTGAAGATTTTTGGAAAGGAATGATATTTATTCACTCTAGTTGATGTTTTTTAGGAATCAGAATACCACTGGGCACTCCATGTTATTTTGATTCTAGAGTTCACCATACTATATTAGGAGAAATCCCCTCCTTATCACTTTGATTTTTGATCTTTGATTTAACTTCCGTCTAAGAAATGTGAAAATAAAATTTTGAATTGAAAAACCCGAGCATTTAGATCTAACTTTATCCTTTGAAAATTTTGGATGCATAACATCTATTATAGAATATTCTCCGTATTTTTTCACCTATGATTGAGATGTTGTTACATATAGCCTTATTTTATCCTAGAGTTGCATGTGGATTTATATCATGCTAGTTTTTGCATGTAGAGTTACATCATATCGCTTTTGTTTACCTTATTCTCTTTTAGATTATGTAAGTACAGGGAAGCCAGAGATTTCCACTCGACTTCTTGTGCACCTGCATTTGCATAGAGATAATAAATTTCTTACCAAGAATATAAATCAAACATAAAAAGGTGCATAATAAATCTAATTTAAAATGGTTGATGATTTTATGCTCTGGATAAGGAGGCCACTTGGCTTTTATTTTCTTTGGTTGGTTTAGAGCCCGTAGAGGCAATTTGTAGTTGTTTCGATCGAACCGCGCAAAGGAAATGCTAGTAAAATTTTCTATAAATTTAAGAGTTAGAAACTTTTTAAGAATTGTAGAAAAATTTTGAAAACTAAAATTTAATTTTTAAGTTATAACTTGGAATGAATGAATGGAAGGAAATTAGTTGGTATAGATAGATGAACGTAAAAGACTTGGAAATTTTAGAATCTATTCCAGCTAATTGGTTTTGAAAATAAATTTAACAACTCAATTTAATTAATAGTTTTAAAAATAAGGGTTTGGAAATATTTTCTTCCTTACGAATTTTGGGGACAAAATTCATTTAAGAAGGGGAAAATGTAACAACCTAATAATTTTGATCATTTGATTTTAAATATTTAAATAATTGATTTTGGAATTTAATAGACTACAATTCGAATATAGGGAATGTTTAAATACTTGAATTATGATTCGAATGTTAATTAAATGGATTTAATAATTTTATTCAACTCCTTTTAATTAGTAAATAATATTGATGAATTTAATACGCAAATTTATTTACAAAATTGGATCGAAAATATAAAATGATATTTAAATATGTGAAATCGTCATTCCGGAGCACTATCTTGGATTTCAATGAAACCATTGGATCTGTAATAATGAATATAATATGCCATCAAATTTCATAACGATCATACGTATTGTTTGGTTGTGTGAGTTCAAACGCGGAGAAATTTATTTCAGAAGTTTATATAATAATTGGGTTTGAAAAGTTATCTTTTGTATACGATCGAATTTGGCCTCGAGACTAGTGCTAATGTGTTCGAAATAGGGGTATAACATATAGAATGCCAAGCAGCACATCTCATTTGAAGTTTGAAAATTTTGAGTACGTAATATCAGATATTTACAAATAAAATAATATATATACATATTTTTTATCAACTCTATACCCAATCAACTCAACCCATACCCATGCCATACTCCTCACGTAAATCCATTCCTCTCTGCTCTCTTTTTAAAACTTGCCTCAGAACGAAAAATGAATCTCCCTTTTGAAATCCAAAGTTTGAAAATAAAAAACTAATTATATACTAAATGAAAAATCACGAAACAAATTCCATTGAATTTGTTTGGATGTTGGCTCGATGCTGTAGCCTCGAATTGGTGAATGATAATATCCAGGGACGCTCGATCTCGGGGCAACAAATTAGGGTTTTAGATTCGAGATGACATAGGCGATGGGCGTTTTCAAGGATTGTTGCTTTGGGTTGCTCGCGTTGAAGGTCATTGGAGGCTTGATTTTGGAGACGTGTGGCGCTTGGTTGGGGTTCGCGATGTCGATTGGGTCGCATACAGGGGTGGCTCGGTCTCATTTTGCATGAAGAGGCTGGGGTTGAAATTGACGGGTCGTGGAGGTGGAGATTGAGGAGGGAAGCTCGTTGGATTTGTCGTTTTCAAAAAACATGGAGAGATGAGGGAGTTTGAGGTGGATGTTTGAAGTGGCCATGATGTACATGTATAGTGTGTGCACGTTTATATTTTGGAGGACGAAGAAGGTGGTTAAAAGTGGGGTAATTAATTTAAGTAATTAAGGATATTTAATTATTTAATGTAATCGAAATCTTATAAAACCAATTACTTTTTCATACGAGGACGGATTTGAATATAACAAGTTGCGTTGCGATCATATCAACGAATACTACAGTATGAAGTTGGATTGAACGAGATTGGAGCTTGTTGGAATTTATGCTAAAATTGAACGACCAGTCCAAATTGAAACGTTTCGACGACCAAGATCAATGTGAGTTTAACTCACACTCAAATTTACTATATCATATCTATGATGTTATAAAGTATTATTAATTGATTGGATGTTAGCTAAATTATTTGATTGACTGTTTGGTTGAATTTTCGTTTGGAAAATGGATGACATATTAACTTGATTGTTATGAACCTATATGATAATATATAATGTCCTTAACCATTGTTTTGCAGGGAGAAGTTGTAAAGACACCTTTTCTTGCCAATAGTTATTTATTTACATTCTTATGCTGTTGTGTTGATGGTTAATTGAAAAAAATCTTGATATTTCATTTAATTTGTTAAGTGTCGTTATAGAGATTTCGCTATATCGACATTTATTAATTTTCATCCCCAAAGACCATATCATATGATTTTAAACTTGAGCTTGTGTTTTCATGAAATAGAATGTTAAAATTCATTGATCATTTGGATTAATGATAATTTAAAATATAGTTAATCATTTTAACTAATGATTTTGAAATTTATTAATTAATTTAATAAATGATGTTAAAAATTGGTTTATCTTTGATTTAAATGATGATTGGAATTAATTAATAATTTAACTAATAATTATTTGAGTTTAAATCAATTATTTTGGTTTGAACACGGAGTTTAAATAATCATTTTAATTAATGATATTTGAAATTAATATTAATTTTAGTTAACGATGTTTAAAAGTAATTAATCATTTTAATTAATAATTGTTTTAAATTTAACTAGTTGTTTTAACTAATGATATTTGTAATTTAGGTAGATCATTTTAAGTAATGATGTCTAATGGTTAAATAAATCATTTTAACAAATGATGTTTTAATCAATCATTTTAACTAAATGAGGAATTGAATTCAATTAATCCAATTAATTTACGATTATTTGAACTTAATTAATTGTTTTAATTAATGGCATCTAAAATTATTTCATCATTTTAATTAATGATGTTTTAGATTAATCATTTATTTTAATTAATGATTATCTAAATTTAGTAATTATTTTTAATTGATGATATTTAAAGTTAATTAATTAATTTAATAAAAGTAGTTAAAGTAAATTAAATAATATAATAAAAGTATTTCAGTTAATTAACTAATTTAGTGTTTTTAAAGTTAATAAACAGATTTAATAAAGATTTTAAAGTTAATTTACAGAGGATATAAAAATGTTTTGAAATAATTTACTATTTTATTAAAGATAATGGATTTGTTTACTTAAAAGAGATTATAAATGTGATTAGTTATTTTTTAGGATAATTAATATTGTTTTAAAATTTATAAAGGTATTTAAATTGTTTTATTATCTTTTGGGATATTAAACATCGTTTTAAACAATGGTCTATAAATGAGAAAAATCCTTTAAAGGAGTTATTTATAAATAAAGCTAAGTGTAAATGGTTTTTGGGTTTATGTAAATAATGTTTTAACGACATTTGTTTTTGGACCATTGTTTTAGTACACTTAGTATTATAAGTTTGTCTTTTAAAAGAATATAGTATTTCCAAAGTGTTGTTACCAATATTAAAATATGGAAATCAAGTTTAGTTTAGTTTTTAAAAGTTAAAGTTCGATTTCGATTATGGAAAGATAATTTCTTGGTCGATATTGCTTATATGGAAAGGATCTAGTCATACCTTTAACGATAAACGTTGAGGCTTGGACTCATTACTATCTTGAAGGTTAAAAATGTCATCAAGGCGATGCCTAGAGGTAACACTATCTCAACTTGCTTGGCTTATCTTCAACCGAGAGATAACAATTGTTTGGAATCAACGAGTGGTGGTAAATATATGATATTTAAGTTCCATATTTTAATTATTCCTGATAGTTTATTCATTAATTATCGGATTCAGCTTTCTTTATGGTGTATTTTCACCTAAAAAATGGTTTGCTGCTCTTTGAGATTTGATATCCTTTGTCGGAAATGATGAAACCCAAAGCGTAGAAGGGGGACAAGTTATGTGGGGTTACTCCTACTAGGGTATTTTGACATCTCATCTAGATTTTGTGTACCGTCACATGAAAAAGGGTTAAGATTTAGATGTGAAATATTTGAATAATCGGTAAGGTTTGGCCAGGTCTAGCTTGGAGGTTTACTAGAAGTGACACAGAGTAAATTGTAACGACCCGTAAATTTCAGTAATTAAAATTGGTTAAATTAATAAGATTTTGTAATTTAATTTAGAAAAAAATAAAAATCTTTAATTTATATCGGAGCGAATGTTAGAAATTAAATGTACCAATTGTAATTAAAATTAACAATTTAAAATGAAATTGCAATTAATTGAAATAATGTGAATTGTCATACTTGGTTATAAGTTAAATATAAGAAACAAATGGGAATGTTGAATTTGTGAATTATTAATAAAAATAATAACTAGAATGGAATTCAAATTGATATAATAATGGAAAGTGTAAATTGTTGCATTTGGGTATAAAATTTAGAATAAGTAAATAAAAGTAGGCATTTAAATTTACAAATGGAATAATACATTGATTAATAGCAGCTGAATGTAAATTAATGTAATAAAGTTGATGCAAGTTATAAGTAACTAAATTAGTGCAATACCTATTAATTGAAACAAATTGTAAGGTTATAATTGATTTAAACTAGTGAATGGGGAAATAAGTTCAAAAGCATATTAATTAATGAAATAATATGTAATAAATCACAATTTGATTGTGTCAATGCTAGATAAGTAAATATAATAATTGTGAGTTGATAATTAATGTATGAAGGTGAGTAAATTTGGCAATAGTGATAATTAGTAATTGTTACCCATTCATTTAGTCTATTGAATTAGATCTAAATCAATTGCAATATTTGTTTGTTATTAATAGCTAAGGCGAGAATAAACGTTAATGGTAACAATTGTTATAAGTTAACCATTTATTTAGTCTATTAAATTAAAACGGGTAATAAATTGCATTAAATCTAAATCAAATGTTAGGTTAATGTAAAATAAGGTAATAATTGGGAATAACGTAAATTTTATTCATAATATGATAATTAGTTGAATTTAAAGAATTGAAGGCAGGACTTATTAATCTTTTGGAATTTAAAGTTAAATAATTGGATTAATTGCAAATGAATGAAATTAAATATTTAATTTTTGCGTTAATCGAAATTAAGATGAAATTTGTGAACAATAATGCAATAAACCATGAACCAGTGTTAATTTCATCCGTTGGATAATAATGAAATGAATAGTAGAATGAAAATATATTTTTATAGAATTTTTGGAAATTAAATTTATAATTTTTTAATTTAATGAAATTGTGGTTAATACTGAAATTGATAATTTAATCAACTCTAATTTGACAATTAAATTTGGGTAAATTAATGTAAATGATTTAGAAATTTAAAAATGATGAAATTGGTTAATTATAGAGTTGAAATTGAAAATTTGATTTAATTTGTTAATTTATTAATTTAATTAATTAATGTAAAAATAGCCATTTTGGCCACTGACTCGGATTTCGAAGAAACCAGTTTTATCGGATCCGTAACGGTGAATTATTATAGCATTTTAAGTTTCAGATCGATCGGACTTGTCGTTTGATCGTACGGACTCGAAACGCCTTGAAATCAATGAAATTGAAATCAATTGAAATTAATTTGAAAAATATTGATTTTAGCATAACTTCTTCATACGATAGAATTTGGACTTGAAACCTTTTCCATTGCGTTTAAAATATTTTAAAACATCTATTTTGATATATGAGTTAACCCAATTTTGTTTCGGAGTCAGAACGGGCATTTCGGGCCATTTTATCGTTCAACGTGTATATACAATCGATCGGGTCTATTCTATTTCAAATTTGTCTATAAATACCCTGTTATAAACCCTAGCCTACCTTTATTTTTCATTGTATGTACGTACAGTTCCTTCTCACCTCTCATTTCAATGGCAGACAATTCCAAATCCAATTGCAATTCAAAAATCAACTTGAAATTTCAAACTCCTCAAAAAAAAAATTCAGAAAAATTATATATCGAAGCTCTCGATGAACGCATCTCATATCTGTGATTTTTTTTCAAATTGGTGCACCGTTTACCCAAAAATCGCAAATCAGTTACGACCGTTCATTTGGTGGTTTCGATTTTAACGGTGGATTCGCGTCGTGGGGACGATCAAAGAGGATAGGCGCGTAGAGGAGGTTGAAGCATGACGATCCAGTAGGTTAGTTCGTGTCGAAGGGGTCAGAAATCTCCAGGGTAGGAGGTTAAACGTGGCAAATCAGCGTCGGCCTGGGGCTCGATTGGGTTGCGCAACGCTAGGGGAGGCTCGGCCTCGAACAACGAACGCAGTCATAGGCTTTGATCGGAATATGGATGGAAGTTGGTCGCAGCGTTCGGTGATTGGCTGGAGGCGGCTCGATTTTGTTTCGTTGTGCTCATGTAATTAGGGTTTGAATCTGTGTTCGTTTGCGTGGGAGAGTATGCGCGTACAGGAAGGTTGGTGACGTGTCCTCTTTATTTCTATTTTAATTATTTTCTAATTCCAATCGTTTAATCTTTTAATTATCATAACTTTCTCATACGATCTCCGTTTTACGCGCGGTTTTATCTGCTAGGTTTGTATTGGAATTCCGGATATTTTGTCACTAGTTTGGATGAATTTGGAGACTGTTGGAATTTTGGGTTTAAATTGGATTTAAATTCAAAAGGTGAGTGTTTTAACCCACTCACAACTTCTAAAATTTCTTATGTTTGTTAAATTAATTTTTGGTGTGATTTGAAATTTATTTATTGTTATTTGGTATATTTTTATCATCATTCTAGTTAAATTTTAATCTACTGAATTAAATTTTTATTTAGTTTATTATTGCATATAAACTGCCAGTTAGATAGATTGTTTAATTTATTATTGAATATAGACTGTCATAATTACTGTTATTTATTATATGTTCTATATTGATGTTATTGTTTAAATTGGATGATGATTGTAATAAATGGTTGATGATTGATACTGGATGAATGGATGTTGTATTTTATATTGTTTTAAACTGCAAATTTGTTATGCACTTTATTTCATTTAGGATTGCGGTTTGAAATGATATATAACCGTATTTTTATTTTAAATTACGGATTGAAATAATAAATATCCGTATCACTTGACCATAGGATAGAAAATTATATACAGACAACGTGGTCTATATATAAAAATATTTTGAAATGATTTTCTATGATTTGTAAAGAAATATATGATTTTGGAGATATTGATTGGGATATTTTATAAAGGTTCTTTTATATATAGTTAAATCCTTGGTTTAAGCTATGAATAAAATTTGTTTAAAGTATAAAATAAGTTTAATAATAAAGTTTGATTTTATTAAAATATAATATGGATAAGGATTTACTTAAATTATATTTTAATATAGAGTTTATATTGATTTTTATAAATCAAGGTTGAGAAGATAGTTTGAAATTGTTTGAGATTTTATCTAATTAAGAACTATATTTAATAAGAATCCATTTGGAACTTAATTTAAAGGAATATGGTTTTATAACTTAATCCGGGTTTAAGGTGATTAAGTGAGTAAATTGAAGAATATTCAGTTTCGAAATTTGAAGTTTTATTTAAAGGACATTGGTTTTAGTAAGCAAATATTTCAAAACTAAATAATAGTAAAAGTGAAATTTGTATATAAATGAATTATAAAATTTGGTTTTGAAATATTGAATATTTAAGCTTTGAAAAATATTAAATTTTGAAATCTAGAAATTCAGGTTGGTTTGGAATTGATTTATGAAAATTAAAGAAGCTATTATGGTTATATAAAGTATTTTAAATATTTAAACCACATCATTGGTGGAAGTTATGAGTTTTGAGGTAGTACAAATTAAAAGGGTTATATATCTAGCATTCTGATTTTGAAATGTTGTAATGTTGAAAATGTTATGATTTTTAAAAAGGAGATATTTGAAATAAAATGATATTATATTGATTTGGGTTTTTATGAAAATAATATTGTATGGATTTGGTTTTAAAATGAAAATGATATCGTATTTATATGGTTTTGAAATGGATATTTTATTCTGGTTTTGAAGTATAAATTATTTTGAAATAACCGCGGTGTTATAATAACATTTGGTTGTTGAAGAGACTGGGATCGGAAGTTGTCATACTTTCTACCATCTCCGAAAACCACTTTAACAACCGTGTACGCGGTGGAGATTCTAGAATGAAGTGGGATGGCTACGGCGTTTCCTTTGAGGTAAATACGTAGTCCCGACTCCCGTGAGTTGGTCTAAGGTGGCTAGAACAGGAGCGATTGATGGGTTAAGAAGGTAGCACCTTTTATCGGACACATCCCTTCGATATTATACTCTGACTTTTGGGTTTATTCGGTGGCCACTTTTGATTTTTTGATTTGGGGTGTAGCTCGAGGTGGGCAGTAGCTGTGCGCTACGCGTTACCACCGACCCGGAAGCATAACTGGTATATCTACCCTGGCATTGCCTAGTTGTTCCATGTCACCTACCCTAGCGTGCCTTTTACGAGTTTGGTTGTAACAACCGGCATATTTTACGATTGAATATTTAAATATTTTATTTAAATATTTTATCGTTAGTCGGATTTTAGTCCGAAAAGTTATTTTTTTCATACGGTCGAATTAGGACTCGAGACCACTTCCATTGAGTTCAAAACGCCGTTTGCGATCTTTTTGAGTATAAACTTTGATATGTTTGGAGTTAGTGGAATTTGCCACCTTTTCACTTTGGGCTTTGGGTTTGGTTTAGCCCATTAGCCTAAACTATTAAGTCTAGCTCAACCCCCTCTTCCCTTCATTACTTCACTTTCATTTCCTAACACTCAAGCTTCATACAAAATGGATAGAGGAATGGGAAATTAAAACTCCAAGCCCTAGTTCATTTGCAAATCCAACATCTAACTCCAAATCCAAAGAGAAGCCATTGGTTCAAGCTTCTTGTGTTGAGATTGAAGTGTGGTTGATTCTTCCTTTTCTTTTAAACTTCTTCTTCATTGATTTTGTGAAAAAGTGAGATTTTTATCTCACATCTAAGTCTATGATTATCTTTGATTGTTGGGTATGAATTCCTAACACTTATTCATGTGCATTTGCTTTTGGTTTGGATTGAATAGGACCGGGTAGCCGATGAGGTAATCCCCTAGCGTCCGTGCTCGACCAGGTGCAAATTGAGAGAGTTTTGCACTTCTGTTCCTTAGGTCGTTCGGCCTGCATATATGTCTCTCGGCTTGCAGTTAGGTCGCGCCATGTTAGGTCGCTCAGCCTCACCTCCTTAAGTCGCTGACCACTTAAGTCGCTCGGCTTGCTCGCACCCCTTAGATCGCTGACCACTTAGGTCGCTCGGCTTGCTCGCACCCCTTAGGTCGATGACCACTTAGGTCGCTCGGCTTGCATCAACTTAGGTCGCTCGGCTTGCTCGCACCACTTAGGTCGCATCACTTAGGTCGCTCGGCCTGTTGCTATGGGTCGCGTCATGGTTTAAGTCGCAACCATTTAGATCGCTCGGTCTGCTGCTATATCTCGCACCAACTTAGGTCACGCCATCCTATAGGTCGTGTCATGCTATAGGTCGCACCATGTTAAGTTGCTCTGTTAGGTTGCATGCTATTTCTAAAGTCGCTGATCTCTTAGGTCGTATGCCGTGGAGTCGCATGTGTTGAGCCGCTGATTTCTTGTGTTGAATTATGTCAAGTCGTAAGTCGTGGCTGTTAAGTCGCAAGGGTATTTCCACTTTGATGGGTATGGAATCGAATTCTTTGGATTTTATTCACGTCTTCGAATGTGAATTTTTCTGACTTATTGTTTCTACAATCATTTTTGTGATTTGTCACTTTAAAAATATAAAGGTTTCAATGCTAGTAGTAAATACCAAAACTCTTTCATCAAAACGATTTCAACCCAATTTTATTACAAAGCTTGTTTCTTAAACCGTTTTTCAATCTACTAGTATATATAAACCTTTACCTCGCTCGTACGAGAAATCTAATTAAACGGCTTAGTAAAACAAGTGGTATGAAACGCTTGCGTTTACTTCGCCAGTTAATCCTTGGACTTGTTCGATTGAATCTCTTGTGACAATTTTCGAGTGGAGATCTACAATTTGTTCGTAAATATTTAAGTTAAGCTAGTGGTTATGGGACATGAAGCTAAGCTTATATATTTACTAGCTTACTATAATCGACACTTCTTGATGACCGTTGATGATCATTTTTGTGATTTAGACTAGCAAACGTGCGATGTCTCTTTGTCTACGAGTGAAACTAAACCTCGTTTCTGTGGAGCTTCGGTTCAATTTGGTGGGGTAGTGACCCATGGTCTTCGGGTCGTTTGGTGGAGCTTCGGCTCAAAATTAATGGTTAGCAACCATGGAATAGCATTCCATTTTGTGATACATGTGTTGGTGAGTTTTCATGCTCCCGTTTTGTGATAGGCCCCTCTTTTTGTGATTTCTGGATTTCCATTGATGATTTCTAGAATTTGCGTTTCACCAATTTTCGTGATTTACATTGATAAGTCTTATCAATATTTGTGCATTGCTGAATTTGTGTGTCATTAACTTTTGTGATTGGCATTGATATAATGATCAATACTTATGGTTTTAGTGAATAAAAATAAGGAGTATGACATTCTTTTTGATCTTTAAGAAGATTCTTGTGATATTGATTAATCTCTTGTTGATTTTCAATTACGTACTTATCACAGTATGGTTTTATGGTTATCATACGTTTTTGTCATATCTCTTATTCTATATCATTTCATCCGATATTTATAGTTAGACCGATCCGTTTATTATTTTCTTATTAAATAATACTTGGGTCAGACCGAGATGTTACAAGTGCTTCTGCTTGATTTCACATCTGGGATTATCACCCTGACTTTTGGCTAACTACTTAGATTAGTAGTTTTTGTTGTATACATTTGAGATATATACTCATTGATGTATCCATATTCTTTTGTCTAGCACTTGTAGCTATTCTTTTGTGATATTGTGGATCTTGTTTGACCACTACTCTGATACACACTTTTAAGTGTTATATTCATATCTATTTCCGCCTTTGTGATATGGATGTCTGTGAATGATTTGTGTTATGTTTATTTCTATATTTGTTTCCGAAGAATATATATATCCACTGTGTATTAGCTTTGAGTTTGTATCGGTATGCCGGATTTCCTCCTAAAACCAAATGCATGTTGTACTATGTGACATATCGGTGCTTGCACAAAGCAATTACACGGATGATCGCTCCTCAACAGCCTTATTCTCCGCGCTAGTTGACGGCATTACACCGTAGTGTCCTTGGCTGGAGTGGGTATAGAGGTGGGGCATCACAGCTTGGCATCGGAGCGAAACTTCGGAACAATGTAGTATAATTTAACAAGGATCATCGTCCTAAGTCCATCTTAGGAGTCGTGCCTTAGGATTTTATTCGGGTCTTCGAACCGTTCTATCTTATTTTCTTTTGTAATTCCTTGTTTTAACAATCATTAATGTTTGATATTCAATTTATGAATAACCTTTTTCTTCTTCCTTCTTAAGGAAGAGAAATGGTTAGACCTGGCCGTCCCAGCGCCGGTCAATCTAGAGCTACTCCCCAAGATGGAGTATTTATGTCTGCCCAGCAGCTTCTTGATCTCGTAAAGAATGCTCAGGCAGGCAGTTCAAATCCGGAGTCTACTCACCCTAAGTCTGGATTTGCACGTTTGTGCAACGATTATACCAATTTGGATGGGAAGCCATTCAAAGGTTCTGAAACTATTATTGAAGTCCAGGCTTGGCTGAGAACATGTGATCGAATCTTTTCTCGCATGAATCTTATTTATCTGCACCGTGTTCAGGTGGCCTCTAGTATGCTCCAAGAAAGAGCATTAGATTGGTATAAGCTTCTTATTTCTGAAATAGTTGAAGCGGATCTTACTTGGGAGAAATTTCGGGAATGTTTCGAATTAAAATTTGTGCCAGAAGCTGAGAAGGTAAAATTGGCTCGTCGTTTTATAGACCTTGTTCAAGGTAAATCCTCTGTGGCAGACTATGTCGCATCCTTCGAGTCACTTTCTAAATACGGGGTCAAATATATAAACACCCCATTGAAGAAGAACCAAAGATTTGTCTATGGCTTAAACAAAAATCTCAAGAAGCCATTACTTCTAAAGTTAGAAGTTTCTTTTGATCAACTCATTGATATCGCTCTTCGTCTTGAAGAGGCAGATAGGGAGAGTGATGATGAAGTTATGGGTGCTAAACCAAACTTCAACAACAAGAAAAGGCCTAATAAGTTCAAAGGTCCTTATCCCAACAATAAGAAAGGGAAGCAAGGCTCTCGGGCAACTAAGACTTCTACCTCTAGTAGTGGGCAATGCTACAATTGTGGTTCTAAGGACCATTATGCGAATAAATGTTCAAATCCCCATGCTTGTCGCTATTGGAAAAGCCTAGATCATTATATATCTTCGTGTCCCAAACATCAAAACAGGATGGAGGGAAAGCTTAATGTGGTGCAAACTCCTAATAACACTTCTCGTGGTCAAGGTATTTCTCATCCTATCATTGATGGCATTATTTTATTTCTTGATCATCGTATTCGAGTTCTTTTTGATACGGGTGCATCCCACTCTTTCATTTCAAAAGAAATTGTTGATACTTTTTCTTTGGATGTTATGTGTTTAATGACTTCTTTGAGAATTGCGAATCCGGTTGGTGGATCCGCAACAATTAGTTTGCTTTGTAAAGATGTCGAGATTATTTTGTGTGATTTTTCTTTCCGAGCCGATTTGCATGTTATGCGCTACTTAGGCTTTGGAATGATTTTAGGAATGGATTGGCTTAACCGCTATGAAGCTCAAATCCTATGTCCCGAGCGGACTATTCATCTTCGACATCCTCAATCTATTAAGCAATTTCTATTGACCTTAAAGATTCGGATTCCTACTTGGTTGCATCTTTATATTCTTTAAATCCTCATGATGACGATAGTGATGATGAGGAAGATATTATCTCTCTTATTCACGTTGTTCGTGAGTTTTCCAACATATTTGAGCCCGTTTTAGGATTACCACCTAAGCGAGCAATTGAGTTAAAAATTAATCTCATCCCTGGAGCTCAACCTATCACTTGTCCTCCTTATCGCATGTCCAATAAGGAAACTGAGGAGATGCGCAAACAATTATCCGAATTGGAGACGAAGCAATTTATTCGCTCTAGTTCCTCTCCTTGGGGAGCTTCGGCTATTTTTATGAAGAAATCCGATGGTACACTTAGGCTTTACGTTGACTACCACAAGCTTAATGATCTTACTATCAAGAATAAATATCCTTTACCTCGGATTGATGATTTATTTGATCAGCTTAGTGGTGCTAGAGTCTTTTCACAATTAGACTTAGCAACCGGTTTTCATCAGCTTCGTATTGCAGAGGATAGCATTACTTTGACATCATTCCATACTCATTATGGAACTTATGAATGGCTTGTTATGCCATTTGGTTTAACGAATGCTCCGGCTTATTTCGTTGACCTTATGAATCGAGTTTTCAAAAATTTCCTCGATCGATTTGTTCTCACCTTCATTGATGATATTCTTGTGTATTCAAAAACCGAGGAGGAGCATGAAAACATCTTCGGATTGTGTTGGAAACTCTTAGGAGTAATCAATTAAAAGCAAAATTTTCTAAATGCCACTTTTGGCAATCTCGTGTGAAGTTTCTCGGTCATATTATTTCCGAATTCGGAATTTCCATGGATCCTTCAAAGATTGAAGCGGTTCAAAATGGAAAGAGACCGGAGAGTGTGACGGAGATCCATAGTTTTCTTGGATTGGCAGGTTATTACCACCGTTTCATAAAGGACTTTTTCAAAATTTCCATGCCTCTTACTAGTTTGACAAAGAAGGGACTTAAATACTTTTGGTCGGACAAATGTGAAACTTCTTTCCAGAAATTAAAAGAACTCCTTTCCGATACTCCTATTCTTGTTATTCCCGAGTGGAATCAAGATTTCATTGTTTATACCGATGCTAGTCGCAGTGGTTTGGGTGCCGTTCTTATGCAAAGAGAACGTGTTATTGCTTATGCTTCTAGGCAATTGAAGCCAGCTGAGACTAGATATGCCACTCATGATTTAGAGCTTGCGGCTATTGTTTTCGCCCTTCGTATTTGGCGTCATTATCTTTTGGGAGAAAATTTATTCTGTACACCGATCATAAATCTTTGAAGTATCTATTTTCTCAAAAGGAACTTAATTTGCATCAAAAACGTTGGCTTGAATTTCTTGCAGCTTATGATCTTGATATTCTTTATACTCCCGGAAAGGGAAATCGTTTGCGGACGCACTTAGTCGTAAGCAACAAGCGGTTGTTTCTATGATGATATCCGAATGGAGCGATCTCGAGATTTTATCCACTTGTGAGATTCAAGATCATGTATCCAATTTGTGTTCATCTCTTGTTTTATGTAGTCTTGAGGCTCATCCTTCTCTTTTAGACCGCATTCTTGAAGCTCAAAAGCTAGATCCCGAATTGGCTCTTCTTGGCCAAAATTTTAGGGATAAAATTGATATTGAAGGTTTGAAAGACTTTGATATTGATTCTCGTGGCGATATTCGAAAATTTGGTAGACTTATCGTGCCAAATATTAGTGATCTTGGTAAAGACATTTTAGAAGATTCTCATCGTTCTAAATTTACCATTCATCCCGGCAGTAGTAAATTGTACGCGGATATGAAACGACTTTATTACTGGGAGGGAATGAAATCTGATATTGCTAACTTTGTTAAGTGTTGCATGACTTGCCAACTCATTAAGGCCGAGCATCAAAGGCCCGGTGGGTTATTGCAACCTTTAGAAATTCCAATTTGGAAGTGGGACCAAATTTCCATGGATTTTATAGACGGCCTTTCCCGTTCTCGTTCGGGTCATGATAGCTTATGGGTGATAGTCGATAGACTTACTAAATCCGCCCATTTTATTCCCGTTTGGTCCAATCGAACCGTTCCTCTCTTGGCCAAACTCTTTATTAAAGAAATTGTAAAATTGCATGGAGTTCCTTCTTCTATTGTTAGTGATCGCGATCCATTGTTTACTAGTGGATTTTGGAAGAGTCTTTAAAAAGCTTTGGGAACGAAGCTTAATTTTAGCACTGCTTATCATCCTCGGTCCGATGGACAAACCGAGCGTGTGAATCAAACTCTTGAAGATCTTCTTCGTGCATATGTTCTTGATTTTGGTGGAAGTTGGGAAGATCATATTTCTCTTGTTGAGTTTTTCTATAATAATAGCTTCCAATCTAGTATTGGTATGGTACCTTTCGAGGCACTCTGTGGAAGACCATGCCGATCTCCTTCTTGTTGGCTTGAGGCCGGTGAGAAGCTGGTTTTAGGTCCGGATTTTATTCGTGATTCCATAGAGAAGATTGAACTTATTCATCATAGGATGAAAGAAGTCCAGAGTAGACAAAAATCCTATGCCGATAACCGGAGAAGGAAATTAGAATTTTCTGTGGGAGATCTTGTGTTTATTCATGTTTCACCTATGAAGGGTGTTGTACGTTTCAGTCGACCGGGAAAGTTAGCACCTCGATATATTGGTCCATTTCCCATCACCGAACGTATTGGTTCCGTGGCTTATCGCCTTTTATTACCGGCTCAGTTTTCTGCTATTCATGACGTGTTTTACATTTCTCAATTACGAAAATGCCTTCGAGATTCCGATTCTATTCTTGAGCCCGGTGTTGTGGATGAAATTGGAGTTTCGCCTAATTTAACTTTTGAGCAACATCCTATTCGTATTATTGCGTCGGAGGTCAAGCGCCTTCGAAATAAAGATGTTCCGCTTGTTAAAGTCAATGGTCCTCAAATCCTAAAGATTGCTCTTCGGAATCTAGAGAGTTCATCGAGCGAACACATCCGGACTTGCTTTCCCGTTCTCTTTGAGGCGAATTTCTAATTTCTAATTTCTTTTGTGTTGATATGCTTTCATGGTTGTTACCTTATATTTTCTTCTTAAATATTGCGTGGAGGCAATTTCTTTAAGGAGGGGAGTCTGTAACAACCCGCATATTTTACGATTGAATATTTAAATATTTTATCGTTAGTCGGATTTTAGTCCGAAAAGTTACTTTTTGCATACGGTCGATTTAGGACTCGGGACCACTTCCATTGAGTTCAAAACACCGTTTGCGATCTTTTTGAGTATAAACTTTGATATATTTAGAGTTAGTGGAATTTGCCACTTTTTCACTTTGGGCTTTGGGTTTGGTTTAGCCCATTAGCCTAAACTATTAACTCTAGCTCAACCCCCTCTTCCCTTCATTACTTCACTTTCATTTCCTAACACTCAAGCTTCATCAAAAATGGAGAGAGGAATGGGAAATTAAAACTCCAAGCCCTAGTTCATTTGCAAATCCAACATCTAACTCCAAATCCAAAGAGAAGCCATTGATTCAAGCTTCTTGTGTTGAGATTGAAGTGTGGTTGATTCTTCCTTTGCTTTTAAGCTTCTTCTTCATTGATTTTGTGAAAAGGTGAGATTTTTATCTCACATCCAAGTCTATGATTATCTTTGATTGTTGGGTATGAATTCCTAACACTTATTCATTTGCATTTGATTTTGGTTTGGATTGAATTGGTGAATATCCCAATTTTTAGTGTTTTGGGTTCAAATCTTTAAAAATCCTCACTTTTAAGTTTGAACATGTTTTTGGTGATGCATCGAGGAGCCAATAGGACCGGGTAGCCAATGGGCGTAATCCCCTAGCGTCCGTGCTCAACCGGTTGCAAATTGAGAGAGTTTTGCACTTCTGTTCCTTAGGTTGTTGCCTTCATATATGTCTCTTGGCCTGCAGTTAGGTTGCACCATGTTAGGTCGAAACCACTTAGGTCGCTCAGCCTCACCTCCTTAAGTCGCTCTACCTGCTTAGGTCGCTAACCACTTAGGTCGCTCGGCTTGCTCGCACCCATTAGGTCTTTGACCACTTAGGTCGCTCGGCTTGCTCGCACCCCTTAGGTCACTGACCACTTAGGTCGCTCGGCTTGCATCAACTTAGGTCGCTCGGCTTGCATCAACTTTGGTCACTCGGCTTGCTCGCACCACTTAGGTCGCATCACCTAGGTCGCTCGGCCTGCTCGCACCATTAAGTCGCACCTCCTATAGGTCGCGCCATGTTAAGCCGCATCTCTTAGGTCGTTGTCGCTCGGCCCCGCTTGCACCACTTTGGTCACTCGGCTTGCTCGCACCACTTAGGTCGCTCGACCTGTTGCTATGGATCGCGTCATGGTTTAAGTCGCAACCATTTAGGTCGCTCGGCCTGCTGCTATATCTCGCACCAACTTAGGTCGTGCCATGCTATAGGTCGCGCCATGTTAAGTTGCTCTATTAGATCGCATGCTATTTCTTAAGTTGCTGATCTCTTAGGTCGTATGCCGTGGAGTTGCATGTGTTAAACCACTGATTTCTTGTGTTGAATTATGTTAAGTCGTAAGTCGTGGCTGTTAAGTCGCAAGGGTATTTCCACTTTGATGGATTTGGAATTGAATTCTTTGGATTTTATTCACGTCTTCGAATGTGAATTTTTGTGACTTATTGTTTCTACAATCATTTTTGTGATTTGTCACTTTAAAAATATAAAGGTTTCAATACTAGTAGTAAATATCAAAACTCTTTCATCAAAACGATTTCAACCCTATTTTATTACAAAGCTTGTTTCTTAAACCGTTTTCCAATCTACTAGTATATATAAACCTTTACCTCGCTCGTACGAGAAATCTAATTAAACGGCTTAGTAAAACAAGTGTATGAAACGCTTGCATTTACTTCGGCTGTTAATCCTTGGACTTGTTCGATTGAATCTCTTGTGACAATTTTCGAGTGGACATCTACAATTTGTTCGTAAATATTTAAGTTAAGCTAGTGGTTATGGGACATGAAGCTAAGCTTATATATTTACTAACTTACTGTAATTGACACTTCATGATGATCGTTGATGATCATTTTTGTGATTTAGACCAGCAAATGTGCGATGTCTCTTTGTCTACGAGTGAGACTAAACCTCGTTTCTGTGGAGCTTCGGCTCAATTTGGTGGGGTAGCGACCCATGGTCTTCGGGCCGTTTTGTGGAGCTTCGGCTCGAAATTAATGGTTAGCAACTATGGAATAGCGTTCCATTTTGTGATACACGTGTTGGTAAGTTTTCATGCTCCCGTTTTGTGATAGGCCCCCCTTTTTGGGATTTCTGGATTTCCATTGATGATTTCTAGAATTTGCGTTTCACCAATTTTCGTAATTTACATTGATAAGTCTTATCAATATTTGTGCATTGGTGAATTTGTGTGTCATTAACTTTTGTGATTGGCATTGATATAATGATCAATACTTATGGTTTTAGTGAATAAAAATAAGGAGTATGACATTCTTTTTGATCTTTGAGAAGATTCTTGTGATATTGATTAATCTCTTGTTGATTTTCAGTTACATACTTATCACAGTATGGTTTTATGGTTATCATACTTTTTTGTCATATCTGTTATTCTATATCATTTCATCTGATATTTATAGTTAGACCGATCCGTTTATTATTTTCTTATTAAATAATGCTCGGGTCAGACCGAGATGTTACAGGTGCTTCTGCTTGACTTCACATCTGGGATTATCACCCTGACTTTTGGCTAACTACTTAGATTAGTAGTTTTTGTTGTATACATTTGAGATATAGACTCATTGATGTATCCATATTCTTTTGTCTAGCACTTGTAGCTATTCTTTTGTGATATTGTGGATCTTGTTTGACCACTACTCTGATACACACTTTAAGTGTTATATTCATATCTATTTCCGCCTTTGTGATATGGATGTCTGTGACTGATTTGTGTTATGTTTATTTCTATATTTATTTCCTAAGAATATATATAGCCACTGTGTAGTAGCTTTGAGTTTGTATCGGTATGCTGCATTTCCTCCTGAAACCAAATGCATGTTGTACTATCTGACATATCGGTGCTCGCACAAAGCAATAACACGAATGGTCGCTCCTCGACAGCCTTATTTTCCGCGCTAGTTGACGGCATTACACCATAGTGTCCTTGGCTAGAGTGGATATAGAGGTGGGGCGTCACATTGGTTTTCTCTCGTAGCCCTTGTGGTATCCTCTGGTGGCTTCTCGATCAGGAGGGACTATGATATTTGATGGACTACTGGGACTATTACGTGTTAAGGGGAATATTGGGTCACTCCTTAACGCTATTTAAAAGTAAGTTTATTTTACTATAGACACTATTATAATAGAGAAATATTACTACGTAGTAAATATTTAACGGATCCTTATGAGATGTGAATCCCGAGCATCTCTTGAGTTGCTGCACTCACGTTAGACACTGGATAGGAGATGTCAAATCCCGTAAACATCTTTGACGCCGTTCCACTCATATTATTTATTATTGATTTAACTTACATAAGATCTTTTAGTTCTAACTTGAATATTTTGTCTTTTCAATTCGCTCGGCTCAGCCTGAGCATTTCAGGATTGGAAGAACTTACTTCTGGAGGATGAAGACGAAGAGTTTATTATTATTATTATATTCCACTGCATCACATTGTTCCGTTGCATTGTTATTGATTATTCTCTGGTATGTGTAACTCTGATATGTATTGTATAAGTATAATCGAATATTTTGTAAAACAGCTTCATGAACTGTATATTTGATTATTATATTTTATCGTTCCGCTGCAAGATTATGTTTTGTTCTTTTTCTTTCTCTGCTTTTTCTTATTTACCTTATAACAATCCGCCCTTCTGTATGGTTTAAGTCTGACGTAGTGATTTATCATCTATTTAAAGCGTACAAAAAGACGGGGCGTTACATCTGGTATCAGAGCTTTGGTTTAGTGAAAACCTTAGCTTTGTGGGGTTTGACTCTTTATTAATAGGGTAGTAATACCCTATGATGACTCATTGAGCGTATATATGAGAGAGCATATTTGTTAGTGTTATAAAAAGGTTTTAATATTGTGTTAATTTGTTGCATTTCGTATTTATAAATCCTACTTGATGCATGGGACGCTATGACATCAATAGGGATTTCTAAACACTTAATATGACAGACCGACATAATATTTGGTTTTAATATAGGCGAATGAAATAATTTTGCCTATTATATTTTCTATATACATAAAGTAAATTTGTATAAAGGTTATATTTGGTTATATTATATTGGTTGTTAGGTAATGAAATTTATAAATAATAGTTGAAATGAGATTGAAAACAAAATAAATGGAAATTGGAAATTTTAGAGCTTAAGTTCTGGGGTTTTGAAAATTTCTTTCATTTGATTTTGGAATATAATAACAATATTAGAAGTATTTTCTGATATAAATATTTCAATATAATTTGAAAGAATTATTTTAAAAAGAAACTTTGAAAAGAAATAAGTTCTATACTCCCCTCTCTGTCACTGGAAAATAATTTCGGTGATGAGTGCACGCATCATCGATATTCATTTTCGAGTTTCAAAGTGAGAACGCCACCGTGGTAGTTTTACTGCAGATTTATTTTGATAAACAAATATAAATTTTAAATTGTGTCAAATATAATTGGATATATAAAGTGTAAGTGTATACATTTATCTATTATTTTAAAATGATTTAAAATTTAACCCGGTGTTTAGTTCTTAAGTTTCCATTAATTAATAGTTTCAATTATTTTAGTAAATTGGAACGTAGGTAATTAATAATTGAAACCTCTAAAGGAAATAGAGATTTAATGCTAAGTATAAATAGAATTAAAAATAAAGATGAAACTGTAATCTATAAAACAAAAGATGAAATTATTGAACATTAAATTAAATTAAAATAAATGAGGTAAAAACTTGTATAAATTTCAATTGCATTCTTAAAAGCATATATATAACTTACCAAAAGATTTAAAAGTTGAAATGGCCAATAAGAAAATGTAATGGATATTATACAGGTAATAAACTTGAGGTAATGAAAGTATGTAATGAAATTCCTTTGAATAAGAATTTGATGTTATGATTGTTATAAACTTAAGTGAAATTGAAATACTACTAATTAAATATAATAGAAGGCAGGTATTGTAAGTAAGAAATTTTAAACTTAAGTAAATAAGTTGAAGTTATTTCTATATAAAATTGTAAGAAATAAATGAAATTAAAGGATAAATCATTATATGAAAGAAAAGAAATCAAAACAACAAATAGTATGAAATGAAATTAATAAGATTAAACTTAATCTGTTGTTTGAAATCGTTGTTTGTTTGGTTTATGGTTGTTTGGGCATGGATACCTTAAATTTGTGTGGATGTATGGATAATCTATTTAGTTTCATCTAAGACTTTTAGTAAAAGGTGCATTAAGTAGTTTATTTCCATTTCATACAATTTAAAGTATTGAACCCGAACAACTATTTGTTGTTTGATATGAATGAATAATTGATTTGTGTTGATTCTGTATGATGGATGTATGTGGTAATTAAAAGTGATGTTGTTTGTATTGATTTGTTTGTTTATTGTTTGAAACAACTTTAAATATTTTATTTTACATAATTATAAACTTCCTTGGATTATATAAGTGAAATACAGGCTATGGAAGCAATTGCTACTACTTTTGGTTTCATAATTAACCATAAATTGCCCGACAAATAGGTACGTTTTCGGATTACGATTTTACGGCATTATTATATTATTTTTTCCGTTGTTGGGATATATTATTTTGGTAAATATATGTTGTATATTATTATATTTGATATTATATTTTCCCCCGAGCCTCTTCGTACAAAGGAGACTCTGCCGAAATTTTCCGTAAATTTTGGACTTAGAAAATATTTTGAAAATGTTTTCCAAACCTTATTAATTTAAGTATAAAAAGATTTAATGGTTATAAATTGGTATATTTTATGCAAATTAATTAATTTTACAAATTTAATTGTTTATAAAGTTAATAATTGATAAGATGTATTGTTTATTTAATTCTTTCTTCTCCCTTTTTTCCTTTTCGGGGACAAAAAGTTTTGAATGGGGGAGAGTGTAATGACCCGTAAATTTCAATAATAAAAATTGGTTAAATTAATAAGATTTTGTAATTTAATTTAGAAAAAAATAAAAATCTTTAATTTATATTGGAGCGAATGTTAGAAATTAAATGTAGCAATTGTAATTAAAATTAACGATTTAAAATGAAATTGCAATTAATTGAAATAATGTGAATTGTCATACTTGGTTATAAGTTAAATATAAACAAATGGGAATGTTGAATTTGTGAATTATTAATAAAAATAATAACTAGAATGGAATTCAAATTGATATAATAATGGAAAGTGTAAATTGTTGCATTTGGGTATAAAATTTAGAATAAGTAAATAAAAGTAGGCATTTAAATTTACAAATGGAATAATACATTGATTAATAGTATCTGAATGTAAATTAATGTAATAAGGTTGTTGCAAGTGATAAGTAACTAAATTAGTGCAATACCTATTAATTGAAACAAATTGTAAGGTTATAATTGATTTAAACTAGTGAATGGGGAAATAAGTTCAAAAGTATATTAATTAATGAAATAATATGTAATAAATGACAATTTGATTGAGTCAATGCTAGATAAGCAAATATAATAATTGTGAGTTGATAATTAATGTATGAAGGTGAGTAAATTTGGCAATAGTGATAATTAGTAATTGTTACCCATTCATTTAGTCTATTGAATTAGATCTAAATCAATTGCAATATTTGTTTATTATTAATAGCTTATAGGTGAGAATAAACGTTAATGGCAACAATTGTTATAAGTTAACCATTTATTTAGTCTATTAAATTAAAACGGGTAATAAATTGCATTAAATCTAAATCAAATGTTAGGTTAATGTAAAATAAGGTAATAATTGGGAATAACGTAAATTTTATTCATAATATGATAATTAGTTGAATTTAAAGAATGGAAGGCAAGATTTATTAATTTATTGGAATTTAAAGTTAAATAATTGGATTAATTGCAAATGAATGAAATTAAATATTTAATTTTTGCGTTAATTGAAATGAAGATGAAATTTGTGAATAATAATGTAATAAACCATAAACCAGTGTTAATTTGATCCGTTGGATAATAATGAAATGAATAGTAGAATGAAAATATATTTTAATAGAATTTTTGGAAACTAAATTTATAATTTTTGAATTTAATGAAATTGTGGTTAATACTGAAATTAATAAATTAGTCAACTCTAATTTGACATTTAAATTTGGGTAAATTAACGTAAATGATTTAGAAATTTAAAAATGATGAAATTTGTTAACTATAGAGTTGAAATTGAAAATTTGATTTAATTTATTAATTTAATTAATTAATGTAAAAATAGCCATTTTAACCACTGACTCGGATTTCGAAAAAACCAGTTTCATCGAATCCGTAACGGTGAATTATTGTAGGATTTCAAGTTTCAGATCGATCGGACTTGTCGTTTGATCGTACGGACTCGAAACGCCTTGAAATCAATGAAATTGAAATCAATTTGAAAAATATTGATTTTAGCGTAACTTCTTCATACGATAGAATTTGGACTGAAAACCTTTTCCATTGCGTTTAAAATATTTTAAAACATCTATTTTGATATCTGGGTTGACCCAATTTCGTTCCGGAGTCAGAACGGGCTTTTCGGACCATTTTATCGTTCAACGCGTATATCCAATCGATCCGGTCTATTCTATTTCAAATTTGTCTATAAATACCTTGTTATAAACCCTAGCCCACATCTATTTCTCATTGTATGTATGTACAATTTCTTCTTACCTACTCATTTCAATCGCGGACAATTCCAAATCCAATTGCAATTCAAAAGTCAACTTAAAATTTCAAACTCCTCAAAAAAAATTCAGAAAAAATATATATTGAAGCTCTCGATGAGCGCATCTCATATATGCGATTCTTTTTTCAAATCGTTGCACCGTTTACCAAGAAATCGCAAATCAGTTACGACCGTTCATTTGGTGGTTTCGATTTTAACGGTTGATTCGCATCGTGGGGACGATCAGAGAGGATAGGCGCGTAGAGGAGGTTGAAGCATGACGATCCAGTGGGTTAGTTCGTGTCGAAGGGGTCGAAAATCTCCACGATAGGAGGTTAAACGTGACAAATCGGCGTCGGTCTAGGGGATCGATTGGGTTGCGCAACGCTAGGGAGGCTCGGCCTCGAACGACGAACGCAGTCATAGGCTTCGATCGGAGTATGGATGGAAGTTGGTCGCAGCGTTCGGTGATTGGCTGGAGGCGGCTCGATTTTGTTTCGCCGTGCTCGTGTAATTAGGGTTTGAATCTGTGTTCGTTTGCGTGGGAGAGTATGCGCGTACAGGAAGGTTGGTGACGTGTTCTTTTTATTTTTATTTTAATTATTTTCTAATTTCAATCGTTTAATCTTTTAATTATCATAACTTTCTCATACGATCTCCGTTTTACACGCGGTTTTCTCCGCTAGGTTCGTATTGGAATTCCGGACATTTTGCCGCTAGTTTGGATGAATTTGGAGACTATTGGAATTTTGGGTTTAAATTGTATTTAAATTCAAAAGGTTAGTGTTTTAACCCACTCACAACTTCTAAAATTTCTTATGTTTGTTAAATTAATTTTTGGTGTGACCTGAAATTTATTTATTGTTATTCGGTATATTTTTATCATCATTCCAGTTAAATTTTAATTTATTGAATTAAATTTTTATTTAATTTATTATTACATATAAACTGCCAGTTAGATAGGTTGTTTAATTTATTATTGAATATATACTATCAGTAATTACCTGTTATTTATTATATGCTCTATATTGATGTTATTATTTAAATTGGATGATGGTTGTAATAAATGGTTGATGATTGATATTGGATGAATGGATGTTGTATTTTATATTGTTTTAAACTGCAAATTGGTTGTGCACTTTATTTCATTTGGGATTGCAGTTTGAAATGATATATAACCATATTTTTATTTTAAATTATGGATTGAAATGATAAATATCCGTATAACTTAACCATAAGGTAGAAAATTATAAACAGACACAGCGGTCTATATAGAAAAATATTTTGAAATGATTTTCTATGGTTTGTAAAGAAATATATGATTTTGGAGATATTGATTGGGATATTTTATAAAGGTTCTTTTATATATAGTTAAATCCTTGGTTTAAGCTATAAATAAAATTTGTTTAAAGTATAAAATAAGTTTAATAATAAAGTTTGATTTTATTAAAATATAATACAGATAAGAATTTACTTAATTATATATTAATATAGAGTTTATATTGATTTTTATAAATCAAGGTTGAGAAGATAGTTTGAAATTATTTGAGATTTTATCTAATTAAGAACTACATTTAATAAGAATCCATTTGGAACTTAATTTACAGGAATATGGTTTTATAACTTAATTCAGGTTTAAGGTGATTAAGTGAGTAAATTGAGGAATATTCAGTTTTGAAATTTGAATTTTAATTTAAAGGATATTGGTTTTAGTAAGCAAATATTTCAAAACTAAATAATAGTAAAAGTGAAATTTGTATATAAATGAATTATAAAATTTGGTTTTGAAATATTGAATATTTAAGCTTTGAAATATATTAAATTTTGAAATCTAGAAATTCGGGTTGGTTTGGAATTGATTTGTGAAAATTAGAGAAGCTATTTTGGTTATACAAAGTATTTTAAATATTTAAACCACATCAGTGGTGGAAGTTATGAGTTTCGAGGAAGTATAAATTGAAAGGGTTATATTTCTAGCATTTTGATTTCGAAGTGTTGTAATGTTGAAAATGTTATGATTTTTGAAAAGGAGATATTTGAAATAAAATGATATTATATTGATTTGGGTTTTTATAAAAATAATATCGTATGGATTTGGTTTTAAAATGGAAATGATATCG
Source organism: Allium cepa (assembly GCA_030765085.1). Classification (NCBI taxonomy): domain Eukaryota; kingdom Viridiplantae; phylum Streptophyta; class Magnoliopsida; order Asparagales; family Amaryllidaceae; genus Allium; species Allium cepa. The sequence continues at coordinate 681,755,617 of CM060928.1, forward strand.
TATTTATATGGTTTTGAAATGGATATTTTTTTCCGGTTTTGAAGTATAAATTATTTTGAAATGACCGCGGTGTTATAATAACGTTTGGTTGTTGAAGAGACCGGGATCGGAAGTTGTCATACTCTCTGCCAACTCCAAAAACCACTTTAACAACCGTGTACGGGGTGGAGATTCCAGAATGAAGTAGGATGGCAGCGGCGTTTTCTTTGAGGTAAATACGTGGACCCGACTCCCATGAGTTGGCATAAGGTGGCTAAAACAGGAGCGATTGACGGGTGAAGAAGGTAGCACCTTTTATCGGACACATCCCTTCGATATTATACTCTGACTTTTGGATTGATTCGGTGGCCACTTGTGATTTTTTTGATTTGGGGTGTGGCTCGAGGTGGGAGGTAGCTGCGTGCTACGCGTTACCACCTACCCGAAAGCGTAATTGGTATATCTACCCTGACATTGCCTACTTGTGCCGTGTCACCTACCCTAGCGCGTCTTGTACGAGTTTGGTTTTCTCCCGTAGCCCGTGTGGTTTCCTCTGGTGGCTTCCCAATCAGGAGGGACTATGATATTGGATGGACTACTGGGACTATTAAGTGTTAAGGGGAATATTGGGTCACTCCTTAACGCTATTTAAAAGTAAGTTTATTTTACTATAGACACTATTATAATAGCGAAATATTACTACATAGTAAATAGTTTAACGGATCCTTAGGAGATGTGAATTCCGAGCATCTCTTGAGTTACTGCACTCATGTTAAACACTGGATAGGAGATGTCAAATCCCGTAAACATCTCTGACGCCATTCCACTCATATTATTTATTATTGATTTAACTTACATAAGATCTTTTAGTTCTGACTCGAGTGTTTTGTCTTTTCAATTCGCTCGGGTCAGCCTGAGCATTTCAGGATTGGAAGAACTTACTTCTGGAGGACGAAGATGAAGAGTTTATTATTATTATATTATTCCACTGCATCTCATTGTTCCGCTGCACTGTTATTGATTATTCTCTGGTATGTGTAACTCTGATATGTATTGTATAAGTATAATCGAATATTTTGTAAAATAGCTTCATGAACTGTATATTTGATTATTATATTTTATCGTTCCGCTGCATGATTCTGTTTTGTTCTTTTTCTTTCTCTGCTTTTTCTTTACCCCATAACAATCCTCCCTTCTGTATGGTTTAAGTCTGACGTGTGTGGTTTATCGTCGATTTAAAGCGTACAAAAAGGCAGGACGTTAAATAAATGATCTTCTTCGAAGTAAATTACTAAAGGTATACTTCAAGAGGGGTGCATCCTCCTAGTCATTTTTTGGAAATTTTACTTTCCTTATCTGATTCGAACCATCGACTTGTATAATTATATGTTTTGTCCGTTCTATCTAGTTTGAACTGCTGTCCTGTTTTATCCATTCTGTCCAGTTTGGATTTTTTAAGACTATTTCCATTCTTTTAAGTGTAGTTTTAATATTATTTATGCCCATTATTATTTGGATTTATTTCCTAATGTTTATTTATGTTCTTGCCTGTATGGATGTTATTCTTATGAGTCTGCATTAGCGACGTGGTCTCATAATTTTTTTTATATGTTCCCCATTATTTGAGCATGCTAGTATTTTCAGACTGATCCGGGTGTTATTTTATTATAATGCTTGGGTCAGACCGAGTATTTTCATAAGTTGTCTTTGGTGTTAAGGGGATCTTGAAGAGGAGCTGGAGGTTCACCTATCTTAGTGTTTTATTTTCTACTATATTATATAGTATCCCTATCAGCAATTATAAGGTCGGGATTTCATAATTGTCCATCTGATAAGGATTTTTTTAACTTTGATATACTCTTATTTTTGGAGTGATATATCTACTATCTCGTTATATTTTATGTTGCTGATTCTGCTGTGAGATTCTGATTTTCTCTGTTCTCAATTCTTTTTTATTTACCCTAACAATCTGCCCTTTTGTCGATTGGATGCACAACATTTGGACACAGTAGTAGTCTTCAAAATCGACTTTCGATTGTTAAAAAGGTGGGTCATTCTACTGACCTTGCGTCACTGACATACTAAGTCCAATTTACCATCTTAACTCTTATATTATCATCAATAGACATTGAAATTAGCTTACTTGTAACATCCTCGGATTTTAGCCCAGTCTAATTTGATAATTGAATTAATTTTGAATTAAATAGAGTTTTTCAAAATAAAATATTAGTTGTTTATAGATAATAATTTTAAAATTTAACTGAAAATTTTATTTGAAGATTTGAGAATAAAATATAAATTGTGTTTGAACTTTCAAAATTAATAAGTACATGAATTAGAATTGGGTTGTAAAATATAAACAAGATTTAATAAAATAGTTAGTTTTATATGTAAATAAATATTCAAGCTTTGATATGAAGATATCTTTTTAAAAGAATAAGATTTAAAACTACAAATTAAATATGTGTATCAACATTTGGAAACTTAAATTAATAAGAAAATATATTGCATAATTTATAATAGTCTAAAGGGTTAAAACAAAATTTGTAAATTTAATAGCCTAAGGATTTAAAACACTTATCTTTTTATAGAATATAATTTGTATATACATTGAACATATAAGGGTATAAACTTGATTTGCAAATTTAATAAAATAAGGGGATTTAAACAAAATTTATAGATAAATTCAACCAAAGGATTTAAATACAAAATTTGTATTGTTTTTAACAAGTGTACATTAATAATCACATGCAAAATTACATGTGTTAATTCAATTAACAAGTGGCATTATCTCTTTCTTAAGTTAAAATAAATAATTTATAAGTAAAATGGTTATCATTAGTTCAGAACTTTTTTTATCTTCACTTCTAAAAACAAGACTATCATATAACCAAAATCTGAAAAGAAAATTCAAAAGAAATCAAAACCAGATCAGATTTAACTTATAAACATCAAGTGTTAGATGAAAATTCAACAATCTCAGATCAAAGATCTGATAATTTCTGATAAGCAAGTCCTCACAAATTTTCTCGAAGCCTGAAAGAAGAAATCATCTTAAAATTTTTCAAAGCCTGGAAACAAAATTAAGTTGCAAATGCAAATCAGAGGGCATTCAAGTTTGGTTCAAAGCTGGTTGTTGTTTCAAGGCAACTGAACATGTAATCAAGCAAGAATCAAGTTTGGAATCAAACATCAAGTATAAATTCAGAGCATTCTAGATCAAAAGAAGGATTAAGCAACAAAAAAATTCGAAAGAAATTCTTGTCCTCTGTTCAACAAAACCAGGTGAGCAAACCTTCTGAATGATTTAGATCTTGTTGTTGTAAAGCTTGAATTGCAAATGTGTGTTTGCATGTATATATTTATACATGAATAATGAGGATGCATGTCTGTACTCACCAATATGAAATCTATTTTAAACAATACTGGTTTCAAACCTGTTTGAAAAAAAATCGAAAACTCACTTTCTGATCATCTATTGATCTTAATGTTCCAAGAAAATATGTTAGAATGGTCAAGACCTCTTTCCTAAAAATATTTGTAAGCGCTAAAGATAAATTGGTTTTCTGGAAAGTATCAAAACACAGTGGAATCTCATTTTTGTAAAAAAATGTAATTGATTAAAATTTAAGTTTTGAATATATGATCTTATTCACTTCTGCAATTCATGATTTTAAAAAAAATCCAAATTTTTAGTGCGAGTTTGGGTGAGCAATCGCATGATGAACGTGATTGAGCTTTTTAGCAATTTTTGGTGATCAACAACTCAGTTCATTGCGTGATCTTGGATGAAGCTCGTTGGGAGGTAGGGTAGTTTGAGTAATATGCTCAGAATTTTTTATGATCATCGCAGAGTAGAGATGAGATCAAATTAGGGTTTTAACACTGTATTTTTGTTGATGGTTTCTCGAAGCAATGGCAATGTTTTGGTCACATCGAAATGGACAAGGGCGATTGGTTGCGGTGTGTGGTCGACGGGGGAAGCCCGTGATGGAAGCGCGTGGGTTCCGGTGATCGAATTCGTCGGCAGCAAGGTGGTTTGCTTCGTTTGGTTTTGGTACCAGTTCGACAGAGTGTTTGATTTTTGATTGTCGTGGTTATTGACAATCTGAGTGGTCAGTTCATCTAAGGGGATGTTCGGCGACTTGGCGAAGGTCAGAGCGTTGATCTTTGATGGTCAGAGTAGATGTGCACGTGCACGCGATGAGTTCGTACATCCGGGAGATGATGTTGGTTTGCGAAGATGAAGTTGGATTCGAAGTTGAACTCGAGATCGATCGGGTTGGTCTCGAAGCAAGTAAAAATATGGGTAACTCGAGTGATTGCCCGGGGAAAACTGTTTGGGGCTCGGGTAAAGACCTGAGGTGGTTTTGGGGTTTGTTTTGAAAGCAGGTTTTAGTTTAAAAAAATTAAATAAAACAAGTTTCCAAATTTTAAATTTAAATTACGTTTTTAAACCTTTTCGAAATTAAATAATAATTAGTTATACTAGTTTTGGAATTGTATGATTAATTAAGGAAATGTTTTCAATTATGGATTAACTTAAATATTTTTAGTTAATCCATGTGTTAAATAATAATTGATTTTAAAGGTTTATTAAATAAACTTGAATATAATTAAGTAATTAATGTGTTATTTTAATTTGAAACTCGATTACTTAATTAAGGATTAATTAAGTATAAATTAAGGGTTAATTAAATTAATGTAACTGATTTAATTAATTAAAGAATAATTGAATAATTAAAGGTTACTTTATTTAATTATTTAAAGGTCAATTAATTTATTATTAATGGTTATTAACAAGTGATTAAAAGATAATTAATCAAAATGGTTTGTAATTAATTAATATTAATTAACCAGGATTAACGTTTGTTCTAAGTAATTAATCTGATTTAAATTAATCATGTAACAACCCGCATATTTTACGATTGAATATTTAAATATTTTATTTAAATGTTTTATCGTTAGTCGGATTATAGTCCGAAAAGTTACTTTTTGCATACGGTCGAACTAGGACTCGGGACCACTTCCATTGAGTTCAAAATGCCGTTTGCGATCTTTTTGAGTATAAACTTTGATATGTTTGGAGTTTGTGGAATTTGCCACTTTTTCACTTTGGGCTTTGGGTTTGGTTTAGCCCATTAGCCTAAACTATTAACTCTAGCTCAACCCCCTCTTCCCTTCATTACTTCACTTTCATTTCCTAACACTCAAGCTTGCTCTAGGAATTTGGTGTTAGAATTTATACTCCGGTTCGCACTCTGGGAACCTAGAGTTGATGAGAATACTCCAATTCACGCTCTGGGAATTTGTAGTTAGTTGTAGAACTGTCATGAGTCGGTCCAATTCAGCCTCTGATGTGATGGCTTGTCCCGAGCTGAGGTTTTGCTTAGTGAATGGCCGGTCGTAACACAGTCACTCGCTATTTGAATAAATTTCATTGTTCGATGGAACTTAGCTCTTCGTGCGTCGTGATTATTGAATGTCGCATTCGGTGAATCATGGCTCTAGCCTTAAGAGATAGTAATTTATCGTTGGAACGGAAAAACATGGCAAAGTCAGTGCCTTATTACAAATTCAAACTTCAAAATGTAAAGGAAATTGCAAAGTATTCATAGACTAGATGGAGCCTGTCATGTGTAACAGTGATGAAGAAGCCATTGATTCAAGCTTAAAAATGGAGAGATGAATGGGAAATTAAAACTCCAAGCCCTAGTTCATTTGCAAATCCAACATCTAATTCCAAATCCAAAGAGAAGCCATTGATTCAAGCTTCTTGTGTTGAGATTGAAGTGTGATTGATTCATCCTTTGCTTTTAAGCTTCTTCTTCATTGATTTTGTGAAAAGGTGAGATTTCTATCTCATATCTTTGTCTATAACTATCTTTGATTGTTGGGTATGAATTCCTAACACTTATTCATGTGCATTTGCTTTTGGTTTGGATTGAATTGGTGAATATCCCAATTTTTAGTGTTTTGGGTTCAAATCTTTAAAAATCCTAACTTTGAAGTTTGAACGTGTTTTTGGTGATGCATCGAGGAGCCAATAGGACCGGGTAGCCAATGGGCGTAATCCCCTAGCGTCCGTGCTCGACCGGTTGCAAATTGAGTGAGTTTTGCACTTCTGTTCCTTAGGTCGTTCGGCCTGCATATATGTCTCTCGGCCTACAGTTAGATCGCGCCATGTTAGGTCGCAACCACTTAGGTCGCCCAGCTTGCTCGCACCCCTTAGGTCGCTCGCCTTACTATGAGTCGGCCTGCTTTAGGTCGCTGACCACTTAGGTCGCTCGGCTTGCATCAACTTAGGTCGCTCGGCCTGCTTGCATCACTTAGGTCGCTCGGCTTTCTCGCACCACTTAGGTCGCATCACTTAGCTCGCTCGGCCTGCTCGCACCATTAAGTTGAACCTGCTATAGGTCGCGCCATGTTAAGCCGCATCTCTTAGGTCATTGTCGCTCGGCCCGCTTGCACCACTTAGGTCGCTCGGCTTGCTCACACCACTTAGGTCGCATCACTTAGGTTGCTCGGCCTGCTGCTATGGGTCGCGTCATGGTTTAAGTCGCAACCATTTAGGTCGCTCGGCCTGCTGCTATATCTCGCACCAACTTAGGTCGCGCCATGTTATAGGTCGTGCCATGCTATAGGTCGCGCCATGTGAATTTTTGTGACTTATTGTTTCTACAATCATTTTTTTGATTTGTCACTTTAAAAATATAAAGGTTTCAATACTAGTAGTAAATATCAAAACTCTTTCATCAAAACGATTTCAACCCTATTTTATTACAAAGCTTGTTTCTTAAACCGTTTTCCAATCTACTAGTATATATAAACCTTTACCTCGCTCGTACGAGAAATCTAATTAAACGACTTAGTAAAACAAGTGTATGAAACACTTGCATTTACTTCACCGGTTAATCCTTGGACTTGTTCGATTGAATCTCTTGTGACAATTTTCGAGTGGAAATCTACAATTTGTTCGTAAATATTTAAGTTAAGCTAGTGGTTATGGGACATGAAGCTAAGCTTATATATTTACTAGCTTACTGTAATTGACACTTCTTGATGATCGTTGATGATCATTTTTGTGATTTAGACTAGCAAATGTGCGATGTCTCTTTGTCTACGAGGGAGACTAAACCCCGTTTCTGTGGAGCTTCGGCTCAATTTGGTGGGGTAGCAACCCATGGTCTTCGGACCGTTTTGTGGAGCCTCGGCTCAAAAATTAATGGTTAGCAACCATGGAATAGCATTCCATTTTGTGATACACGTGTTAGTGAGTTTTCATGCTCTCGTTTTGTGATAGGCCTCCCCCTTTTTGTGATTTCTGGATTTCCATTGATGATTTCTAGAACTTGTGTTTCACTAATTTTCGTGATTTACATTGATATGTTTTATCAATATTTATGCATTGGTGAATTTGTGTGTCATTAAATTTTGTGATTGACATTGATATAATTGTCAATATTTATGGTTTGGTGAATAAAAATAAAGAGTATGACATTCTTTTTGATCTTTGAGAAGATTCTTGTGATATTGATTAATCTCTTGTTGATTTTCAATTACATACTTATCACAGTATGGTTTTATGGTTATCATACGTTTTTGTCATATCTCTTATTCTATATCATTTCATCTGATATTTATAGCTAGACTGATCCGTTTATTATTTTCTTATTAAATAATACTCGGGTCAGACCGAGTTGTTACCGGTGCTTCTACTTGACTCCTCATCTGGGATTATTATCCAGAGTTTTGGCTAACTACTTAGATTGGTAGTTTATTTTGTTGTATACCTTTGAGATATAGACTCCTGATGTATACATATTCTTTTATCTAGCACTTGTAACTATTCTTTTGTGATATTGTGGATCTTGTTTGACCACTACTCTGATGAACACTTTTATGTGTTATATATTCATATCTATTTCTGCCTTTGTGATATGGATGTCTGTGACTGATTTGTGTTATGTTATTTCCATATTTGTTTTCGAAGAATATATATAGCCACTGGGTAGTAGCTTTGAGTTTGTATCGGAATGTCGGATTTCCTCCTGAAACCAGATGCATGTCGTACTATCTGACATGTCGGTACTCATACAAAGCAATTACACGGATGGTCGCTCCTCAACAGCCTTATTCTCCATGCTAGTTGACGGCATTACCCCGTAGTGTCCTTGGCTAGAGTGGGTATAGAGGTGGGGCGTCACAAATCAGTTAATTTATTAATCCTACTTATGAATGTTTGAATTGTATGAAGTGCCTTGAGTTGATTAATACCCCTATTATGATTGTGATACTTTATGATGTGAATTGCTTTATGTTGAATTGTGATATTTGTGATTTGTTTCTGTGTGAATATGAAAACCCATTTGGCCCGTAAAACGGCATTTGAATTTTGATGCGACAGGGAGTCAGATTCCAGTTAGTTATCCGAAACCCACATCGAATCGTAATGGTGAATCTTTGTGATTTATAAATTTACTTTATTTGTGAATCTGTGAATAAGGATAAGCGTTATAGATTATACCACATATCGAGATTGATATGATTGAATCTGTGACGATTGATGATGTTGCACTATTGTGTGTAAAACTCCTGGACTACACTATACACACACAAATATGGATTGAACGAGGAAATTGGTTAAGTCACAGATTTTTGAAATAATTTTAAAAATTTAATTTTAAATCCAAATAGTTTTGGATATGGATTGGGTTTAAAGTGGGAAAAGCTTTTGAAAAGGGATTTTATAGATAAAATTTATTTTTGAATCACTTGATTTTGTTTTGAAATTTGATTTATAATTTGAATTCAAAATTTGAAACTGAATTCTATTTTGAGATTTTAAGATGTAAAAAGGTTATACAAGCTATAAATGTGTTTATATGGGTTTTTAAACCATTTTAAAAGTATGGTTTTGAGAATTTGAATTTAACCCAAGTTTATATTTGAAAGTCCTTAACTCGTGCAAATATAATCGGGTTTTCCGAAATGGAAACAAGTGGTTTCAAATAGTAATAGCTTTTATATAAGGAAAGAATTTCCAAATTATGATAAAAAGATTTCAAGTTTGAAATAGAATGGCTTTGAAAGCTATAATTGAATCTTTGTGCAAGATAGTTGAACCCTATTTTGAAACTGAAGAGGATTTTAAATGGTGTATCTTTTATATATAAAAGATTGAAACGAGAATTGTTTTGAAAGTTATGAATGAATCTTTGAAAATTGTTTTGAAAGCTATGAGATGAGTCTTTGATTTAAAGACCGGATGAGTTAATCCAATTTAAAATGGAATTGTTTTGAAAGGCTATGAATGAATCTTTGTCAAAGATTGGTGAACCTTGTTTTAAATTGAAATGGGTCTTAATAGTGGATCTTTTGTTTAAAAGATTTAAGTGTGGAAATTGTTTAAACCATTGAAGGTTTTTGAAATAAATATTTTTGTTTAAAAGATTGGAAATGGTAATTTGTTTTAACCATTTGAATGAAAGATTTTGGGCTTTAAGTATGATTTAACTGGGACCCCAATATCCATATGTTCTTTTAAATATTGCGCTCGTTATTCGGTTTAGCTGGGAGAGGACCTTGTGTCATATAACCAATTTTGAATAATGGTACGTCGTTTTGGATAGCATTTGAAGACCAATGGTGAAGATCGGGTATTTGCGAGAATGATAGAAGGACCTATCGATTGTCTCTGCACTGATTAGCTACGGTATAGAGATTCTCTAAGTGATGGGAAGTCCGATCGGGATTGTGAATACCCGGATTGCGAGGGCTTCTTCGGGAGTGCCTTCGGCTCTATTCGAACCCGGAACAGACTTGTATGGATGTGTGTCTGACGTTACACTTTGAGATATAAAGCTGGTTTCTATCAAATACATTTCTGTTTGGTGGCTAAGATTTATTCTCCTAGCTTAACACCCTACTCTGAGACGTACGAGCTCAGAGGTTATGTAGTCGATGGTTACCAGTGATACATTCCCAATTTGGTAATGTGGCATACGAAGTGCTGTTGATCATTTGTTGATCAAAGCATGGCTTTGTGAAAAAGCGTAGCTTTGTGGACGAGACCTCATTGAGCCTCACAAACCGGTAATGGTCGAAACAGGAAAGATGCGGTAAGGTTTCAGGGGTAGCTTCCCTTGGGTATGACCACTCCTTTTGGAAAAGGGTGGTATCATGGTATGGAGCCCAGATACTTACTCATGTGGACACTGTATATTTATTACTGTGTGATGTTATTGGTGTAGAGGGCCCTCGGATAAAGGTCGCAAACGACCAACGGTGGCATATCTTAGGTTTTACTTCTTGGGAAGGGGGTAACCGGCCTTGTGTTGGCAGAGAGCAGGGTAGGTTCTCGGGGCGTCCCTCCCGAGGCATTCCCATGTGGTAAGAGGAATTCCTTATTCTGACCATTTGTTGGAAATCCAATCATCCAATACGCGCCTTGTACGGCTTTAGTTGTAGAACCTGCCATCTAATATGGTAGCTATAGTAGGCATACTATAATGGTACGTATGCCGGCTAAGATTAATATTATACTTTCGAAATGTTTTCCACTATGCACTAATAATAATATCAAAAAGTATTTTGCGTAGTAAGCATGTTTGACTATCATAAGAAGAAATCTCCCCCAAGTGTGCGATTGCATTTTGTGTGTGCCGGGATGCCTTATGGGAGTTTCATTTTCCAAAAAGCATTGCGGATTTCAATTTAAACTCTTTTGTTGTTTCTTAAAAGATAAAATATTTTTGTTTGCTCATACCAGTCCCATGACTGACCCGGAGTTTATTGTTCCTTTCCTAAACTCTGGGTGCCCACAATTTACCACACGTGCAGTCTAGAGTTGGGTTTTTCAGATAGTAGATATAGATATCGATTCGGTAGCTTTCAGCTTTCTCTTTGGTATTCTTTGAAGTCTTTGGGATCTTCTTCGGTCTTGGACGACTGATGTTTCTTAGCTTTGTGAAACTTGATGGTGGTTCGAGATAGTGGTTGGGAGTTTTGGCTTTAGAGCATTGGATTGGAGTTGCAGTTTGATATTGGAGTTATCTCTTTTGCTATTCGTTTTCCGCTATTGTTTATGGTCTCTGATATTCTTGTATCATATTGTATCAGTGTTGTATATCATTGGATATTGTATTCATTGGAGTTGTATATGATATTCATTTTTCTTCGCTGTGTTGTTATACTTAATGTGTTATAAGCTCCGGCGAACCCGATTCGACGTTTGAATCTGCGGCATTTGAGTACGAGTGTCGTATTCGGTGCCGATTTTCAAAGGTCGAGTCAGGGTCGTTATAATTGGTTTCAGAGCTGAAGGTTAAAACTTTAGCTCAGGAATATAACACATTAAGTGATTCATTAGAGATAGGGTGAAGTATCCCCTAGAATGAGTAATCCCTAAGATATCTATCCGAATGCCTCAGTAAATTCTATTACTATCCATTGTTAGTGAGTATGAGTGCAAGAAGAGGACGAGATAAGGGACAGGGAAGTACCACTTCATATGGTCAATGCCTTGTAACAACAACGGAAACAATCTTTTCCTATCAATCTCTTTTGTTCATCATCTCTACTCAATTATTTGATGGTTCCTGGCAGCTCTAGGAAGAAGCTTTGATATGTTTGCATGGGTCATAAACTCCGGATGGGTCAGAATTATTTGTTTGGTTGAATTGTTTACTTTGGTTTCTATGGTTGATAGGTATATTTTGGTTGTTTAAACTAAATTTTTTGGATCGCATCCATATATCTGTTTATTCTATTGGGTCCAGTTATATTCTACGAGTGGTTAGTTATCTTTCGAACTAACCAATCCCCTGTATATTTCGTAATTCTGGTGACTCGAGTATGTTGATTCGTTCTTGTATCCATTATTGATATTCTGATTTGGAAATCCAAATGCAGAATAGATACTCAGTTTGATCTGGTGATTCATCTCTCTATCTCTTTATATTCTTTTGTGGTCTCCCTGCTTTCAAATTTCAAGGACGAAATTTTCTTAAGGGGGGAATCTGTAACATCCCCGGATTTTAGCCCAGTCTAATTTGATAATTGAATTAATTTTTGAAATTAATTTGTGAATTAAATAGATTTTTTCAAAATAAAATAAAATATTAGCTGTTTATAGATATTAATTTTAAAATTTAACTGAAAAATTTATTTGAAGATTTGAGAATAAAATATAAATTGTGTTTGGATTTTCAAAATTAACAAGTACATGAATTAGAATTGGGTTGTAAAATATAAACAAGATTTAATAAAATAGTTTGTTTTATATGTAAATAAATATTCAAGCTTTGATATGAAGATATCTTTTTAAAAGAATAAGATTTAAAACTACAAATTAAATATGTGTATAAACATTTGTAAACTTAAATTAACAAGAAAATATATTGCATAATTTATAATAGTCTAAAGGGTTAAAACAAAATTTGTAAATTTAATAGCCTAAGGATTTAAAACACTTATCTTTTTATATAGTATAATTTGTATATACATTGAACATATAAGGGTATAAACTTGATTTGCAAATTTTATAAAATAAGGGGATTTAAACAAAATTTATAGATAAATTCAACCAAGGGATTTAAATACAAAATTTGTATTGTTTTTAACAAGTGTACATTAATAATCACATGCAAAATTACATGTGTTAATTCAATTAACAAGTGGCATCATCTCTTTCTTAAGTTAAAATAAATAATTTATAAGTAATATGGTTATCATTCAGTTCAAAACTTTTTTATCTTCACTTCTAAAAACAAGACTATCTTAAAACCCAAATCTGAAAAGAAAATTTAAAAGAAATCAAAACCAGATCAGATTTAACTTATAAACATCAAGTGTTAGATGCAAATTCAACAATCTCAGATCAAAGATCTAATAATTTCTGATAAGGAAGTCCTCATAAATTTTCTCAAAGTCTAAAAGCAGAAATCATCTCAAATTTTTTCAAAGCCTGGAAACAAAATGAAGTTGCAAATGCAAATCAGAGGGCATTCAAGTTAGGTTCAAAGCTGGTTGTTGTTTCAAGGCAACTGAACCTGTAATCAAGCAAGCATCAAGTCTGGAATCAAACACCAAGTATAAATTCAGAGCATTCTAGATCAAAAGCAGGATTAAGCAATAAAAAAAATTCAAAAGAAATTCCTGTCCTCTGTTCAACAAAACCAGGTGAGCAAACCTTCTGAATGATTTAGATCTTGTTGTTGTGAAGCTTGAATTGCAAATGTGTGTTTGCATGTATATACTTATACATGAATAACGAGGATGCATGTCTATACTCACCAATATGAAATCTGTTTTAAACAATACAGGTTTCAAACCTATTTGAAAAAAAAATCGAAAACTCACTTTCTGATCATCTATTGATCTTAATGTTCAAAGAAAATATGTTAGAATGGTCAAGACCTCTTTCTTAAAAATATTTGTAAGCCCTAAAGATAAATTGGTTTTCTGGAAAATATCAAAACACAGTGGAATCTCATTTTTGTAAAAAATGTAATTGAGTAAAATTTAAGTTTTGAATATATGATCTTATTCACTTTTGCAAATCATGATTTTTAAAACAAAAATCCAGATTTTTAGTGCGAGTTTGGGTGAGAAATCGCGTGATGAACGTGATTGAGCTTTTTAGCAATTTCTGGTGATCGACAATTCAGTTCATTGCGCGATCTTGGATGAAGCTCGTTGGGAGGTACGGTAGTTTGAGTAAATTGCTCAGAATTCTTTCTGATCATCGTAGAGTAGAGACGAGATCAAACTAGGGGTTTAACCCTGTATTTTTGTCGATGGTTTCTCGAAGCAATGGCAATGTCTTGGTCGCATCGGAATGGACATGGGCGATTGGTGGTGGTGCGTGGTCGATAGGGGAATCCCATGACGGAAGCGCGTGGGTTTCGGTGATCGAATTCGTCGGCGGCGAGGTGGTTTGCTTCGTTTGGTTATGGTTCCAATTCGACATAGTGTTTGATTTTTGATTTGTCGTGGTTATTGACGATTTGAGTGGTCAGTTCGTCTAAGGGGATGTTTGGCGACTTAGCGAAGGTCGGAGCGTTGATCTCTGATGGTCAGAGTAGATGTGCACGTGCATGCGATGAGTTCGTACATCTAGGAGATGATGTTGGTTTGAGAAGATGAAGTTGGATTCGAAGTTGATAGATCGGGTTGGTCTCGAAGCAAGTAAAAATATGGGTAACTCAAGTGATTGCTCGGGGAAAACTGTTTGGGGCTCGGGTAAAGACCTGAGGTGGTTTTAGGGTTTGTTTTGAAAGCAGTTTTTAGTTTGAAAAAAAACGAGTTTCCAAATTTTTAATTTAAATTAAGTTTTTAAACCTTTTCCAAATTAAATAATAATTGGTTATACTAGTTTTGGAATTGTACGATTAATTAAGGAAATGTTTTCAATTATGGATTAACTTAAATATTTTTAGTTAACCCATGTGTTAAATAATAATTGATTTTAAAGGTTTAGTAAATAAACTTGAATATAATTAAGTAATTAATGTGCTATTTTAATTTGAAACTCGATTACTTAATTAAGGGTTAATTAAGTATAAATTAAAGGTTAATTAACTATAAATTAAGGGTTAATTAAATTAATGTAATTGATTTAATTAATTAAAGAATAATTGAATAATTAAAGGTTACTTTATTTAATGATTTAAAGGTCAATTAATTTATTATTAATGGTTAATTAATAAGTGATTAAAAGATAATTAATCAAAATGGTTTGTAATTAATTAATATTAATTAAACAGGATTAACGTTTATTCATAAGTAATTAATCTGATTTAAATTTATCAGATAATTTATTAATCCTACTTATGAATGTTTGAATTGTATGAAGTGCCTTGAGTTGATTAATACCCCTGTATGATTGTGATACTTTGTGATGTGAATTGCTTGTGCTGAATTGTGATATTTGTGATTTATTTCTGTGTGAATATGAAAACCCATTTGGCCCGTAAAACGGCATTTGAATTTCGATGCGACAGGGAGTCGGATTCCAGTTAGTTATCCGAAACCCACAACGAATCGTAATGGTGAATCTTTTTGATTAATAAATTTACTTTATCTGTGAATCTGTGAATAAGGATAAGCGTTATAGATTATACTTCTTATCGAGATTGATATGATTGAATCTGTGATGATTGATGATGTTGCACTATTGTGTGTAAAACCCCTGGACTACACTATACACACACAAATATGGATTGCACGAGGAAATTGGTTAAGTCCTAGATTTTTGAAATAAATTTAAAAATTAAATTTTTAAATCCAAATGGTGTTTGATATGGATTGGGTTTAAAGTGGAAAAAGCTTTTGAAAAGGGATTTCACAGATAAAAGTTATTTTTGAATCACTTGATTTTGTTTTGAAATTTGATTTATAATTTGAATTCAAAATTTGAAACTGAATTCTATTTTGAGATTTTAAGATGTAAAAAGGTTATACAAGCTATAAATGTGTTTATATGGGTTTTTAAACCATTTTAAAGTATGGTTTTGAGAATTTGAATTTAACCCAATTTTATATTTGAAAGGCCTTAACTCGTGCAAATATAATCGGGTTTTTCGAAACGAAAACAAGTGGTTTCAAATAATAATAGCTTTTATATAAGGAAAGAATTTCCAAATTATGATGAAAAGATTTCAAGTTTGAAATAGAATGGCTTTGAAAGCTATAATTGAATCTTTGTGAAAGATAGTTGAACCCTATTTTGAAATTGAAGAGGATTTTAAATGGTGTATGTTTTATATATAAAAGATTGAAACGGGAATTGTTTTGAAAGTTATGAATGGATTTTCGAAAATTGTTTTGAAAGCTATGAAATGAGTCTTTGATTTAAAGACCGGATGAGTTAATCCAATTTAAAATGGAATTGTTTTGAAAGGCTATGAATGAATCTTTGTCAAAGATTGGTGAACCTTGTTTTAAATTGAAATGGGTCTTAAAAGTGAATCTTTTGTTTAAAAGATTTAATTGTGGAAATTGTTTAAACCATTGAAGGTTTTTGAAATAAATCTTTTGGTTTAAAGGGTTGGAAATGGTAATTTGTTTTAACCATTTGAATGAAAGGTTTTGGGCTTTAAGCTGTGATTTAACTGAGACCCCAATATCCATATGTTCTTTTAAATATTGCGCTCGTTATTAGGTTTAGCTGGGAGAGGACCTTAGGTCATATAACCCATTTCGAATAATGATACGTCGTTATGGATTGCATTTGAAGACCGGTGGTGAAGACCGGATATTTGCGAGAATGATAGGATGACCTATCGATTGTCTCTACACTGAGTAGCTATGGTATAGAGATTCCCTAAGTGATGGGAAGTCCGATCGGGATTGTGAATACCCGGATTGCAAGGGCTTCTTCGAAAGTGCCTTCGGTTCTGTTCGAACCCGGAACAGACTTGTATGGATGTGTGTCTGACGTTACACTTTGAGATGTAAAGCTGGTTTCTATCAAATACATTTCTGTTTGGTGGCAAAGATTTATTCTCTTAGCTTAACACCCTTCTCTAAGAGGTACGAGCTCAGAGGTTATGTAGTTGATGGTTACCAGTGATACATTCCCAATTTGGTAATGTGGTATATGAAGTGTTGCTGATCATTTGTTGATCAAAGCATGGCTTTGTGAAAAAGCGTAGCTTTGTGGACAAGACCTCATCAAGCCTCACAAACCGGTAATGGTCGAAACAGGAAAGATGCGGCAAGGTTTCATGGGTAGCTCCCCTAGGGTATGACCATTCCTTCTGGAAAAGGATGGTATCATGTTATGGAGCCCAGATACTTACTTATGTGGACACTGTATATTTATTATAGCGTGATGTTATTGGTGTAGAGGGCCTTCGGATAAAGGTCGCAAACGTCCGGGGGTGACATATCTTAGGTTTTACTTCCCAAGAAGGGTGTAACCGGCCTTGTGTTGGCAGAGAGCCGGGTGGGTTCTCGGGGCGTCCCTCCAGAGGCTTTCCCATGTGGTAGTAGGAAGTTCCTTAGCCTGACCATTTGTCGGAAATCCAATAATCCAATACGCGCCTTGTATGGTTTTAGTTGTAGAACATGCCATCTAATATGGTAGCTATAGTAGGCATACTATAATGGTACGTATGCCGGCTAAGATTAATATTATAATTTCGAAATGTTTTCCACTATGCACTAATAATAATATCAAAAAGGATTTTGCATAGTAACCATGTTTCACTATCATAAGGAGAAATCTCCTCCAAGTGTTTGATTGCATTGTGTGTGTGCCGGGAGGCCTTATGGTAGTTTCATTTTCCAAAAAGCATTGTGGATTTCAATTTAAACTCTTTTGTTGTTTCTTAAAAGATAAAATGTTTTTGTTTGCTCATACCAGTCGCATGACTGACCCGGAGTTTATTGTTCCTTTCCTAAACTCTGGGTGCCCACAATTTACCACACGTACAGTCTAGAGTTGAGTTTTTCAGATAGTAGATATAGATATCGATTCGGTAGCTTTCGGCTATCTCTTCGGTATTCTTTGAAGTCTTTGGGATCTTCTTCAGTCTTGGACGACTGACTTTGCTTAGCTTTGTGCAACTTGTTAGTGGTTCGAGATAGTGGTTGGGAGTTTTGACTTTGGATCATTGGATTGGAGTTGCAGTTTGATATTGGAGTTATCTCTTTTGCTATTCGTTTTCCGCTGTTGTTTATGGTCTCTGATATTCTTGTATCATATTGTATCAATGTTGTATATCATTGGATATTGTATTCATTGGAGTTGTATATGATATTCATTTTTCTTCTGCTGTGTTGTTATACTTAATGTGTTATAAGCTCCAGCGAACCAGATTCGACGTTTGAATCTGCGGCATTTGAATACAAGTGTCGTATTCGGTGCCGATTTTCGAAGGTCGAGTCAGGGTCGTTATATTACTAATTCCCTTTTTATTTAAGGTAATAAGATTTACTTTAAATGCTTATCTACTCATAAATCCCCATCAATTCTCATAAATGTCAATTTTTCCATAAAGTTCGAATGTAAATTTCCTAGGGCATACATGTATGATCACTAATTTCAAATTGGTAACCATTTTATCTATTCCAATTTTACCGATTCAACTTCTTTATTTATCAATCCAATTAATCCATTTACCCTATCAGATTATTGCAACACCAATATTTATTACCATTTATTTCCATTTATTGGAGTTATAACCTTTTCAATTCCTTTCCTATTAATTAATTATCATTAATGCGAATATTATGTGTAAGTGTCGTTATTAGCTTTTTATTTAATTATTATAAGCATAGTAAATTACATACAAATATATCCTTTTATCAAATATATACTTTTATCAAATATATTCTGGTTATACATCTTTACTAGAATATTCTTTTTCATGTTCAGTTGTTGGAATCATATCTAAAAAGATTGTCCAATATAATTTTCATAAGTTAGTCTGAAACAAGCATTTAACTTCCAAAATATAAAAGATTACATCATTTGAAATTACAAGGAATAAGCATTTCTTTTACTGCAATAGACGGCGTAAATTACAATGAATTCATACTTTACACATCTCTTTCCCTTTTTATTTGCATATATTTCTTGTTAGATAATGTTGTATTTTTTCTAAAAGGGAAGGAAATCAAACTAATTTACAAATATTAAATGGATCTGAATTCCAACAATAAAGTTTATATTCCAACAAGATTAGGGTAATAATCCAAATTCATAACATTATTGTACAACTTATTTCATATCTGAAATAAATTTAATTCAAATCAATATTTTAAATTTGGACTGATTTCTAGATCAGGTTGTAAATAGTTCTAAATCATTTCATAAACGAGAATATGTAGGCGATATTTATTATATGCAGATTATTTTCAATTTATTGCCTACAACTCACATACAATTATCCAATTAGGCATAATAATCAAATAAACACTAAAGGGTAATTTTCATATTATAACAATCTATAAAAAAATTCCCACTCACCATTTAAAAGCGATCCAAATCTTCAGATCTGAAGTAGAACCTTTATGTCATCTCCAAATCCATTTTAATCAAAGAAATATGTATATAAGGGTATATACATTTATTAGAATTGCAGATCTGAGAAGACATTTGGGATATGGGGGAAAATAGATACAAATATATAAATATATAAATTACTTCAAATACACATATAGTTGATTTTCTTCTCCTTTTCAATCGGTTTCTATTCGTCTCCAATTTGTATAAATATAAATAAAAATATCTTATTTTTATAATTTAGAAAGAAAGTGGGAAGAAGAAATGACAGAGCTTCGCTACTGCTTTTGGAAAAATATGATAAGGGAAGGGAGTGCTAGGCCTGAATTTATAGGCGTGAGAAAGAACTATAATTGTTAGATTTAAAATATTAAATCTGGGATATTATGGTCTAGATTAACCCTAGCTGCCTAAAGGCGACCAATCGACTAGCCATGAAGCACCGGTCGACCATGAGGGGTCGACCAGTCCCAAGATTAATTAATAAATGTTAATTTTTCTTATTTATTTATTTATTTTCATTTTGAATTCGTTTTCATCCATAACTTCTTTGTTTGGACTCCGATCGCAAAACTCTAAATATGAAAGTTGTTCGGAATTTCACCACGAAGCAATGTTACTAGTTTCATGGTCAAGTTCTATCGTTTGCGCAAATTCCATTTCTGGAGCATAATTAATTAACTAAATAGCTAATTAAATAATTAATGCCAAATTATGGGGTGTTACAGACTTCACGCTCCAACCTATGCCAATGATCGCATCATTCTTATTTACTAAGTTATTAACTAACTTTTATTCACGCTGGTCATAAACGAACACTTGAGGCTACGTGTGTGTGCGTATGTCTATATATTTCTTCATTCATTCGTGTTTAATTATTGTGCCTCTATAATAATATTTTTCTACTTCATTATGTGTTTGCATCTTATTTAGTTTAAGGTAATGTACCGCTATCCTTTAAAAGATTTAAATACACTTCCTTATTTACTTCCCCTTTATCTCACTATTTTATGCTCTATTTATATTCCTTTTAACCTTTAATTCCCTACCTTGTTTTAGAGAACTATCTGTTACTTTTTTATTTTAAATTATGATTTATCTATCTATTCACTTATTTTATTTCACTTATGTTTTACTTATATCAGCATATTCTTTTCTTCGACTATCTTTATCATATTAATATTATTTTTATTTATCCTTAGGGAGTTCTGCATTTTAATGCATTGTAATACATTTCTCCCAATTAGAAAGGTTAACATTTTAAATTTCTATATCTTACTAAGAAGCGAAATTTTTGTTGCGTTTGGAATTATAATGAATTATCTTTTCATAGCTATTGAAATAGACAGTATAATTATGGTAAATATCCTTATTTTATATATGTACTTCTTTTTCGGTGTATTCCTTGTTATTTCAACCGCTACACTTTTATTTAAATATGAAACTTGATAATCTATAAAACCCACATTGTGACACGATTTATAATTCAATAGATTAAAATACTACTTAAATCCCTACAATTTACTATGACAGCTAAATTAACATATATTTTTATTTGCACAAGTCATATTAAATTTTGAAACTTGGACTATCACATACTCTATAAATTTAAGGGACTAAATTCATGGACTATTAATACCCAATACATTTCAGATTTACATACATGCAATATACAATTCAAGTATCACTATATATAAAAATTTAGCCCACAATTCCAGTTTACATTTCAAGCATACTGTAATAGGTTTATAACAATATACATCTAATATTTAAATAAAAATATATAATATGCCCATTACCTTTTTAGCTTTCCAAATCACCAAATCTAATCTATGTTATCCCGGTTTGACTCTCTTTTCTCCCTAGTGGATATATACACTACAAACGCACATAAATTTATCAAAGATCTAAATTAGAAAAGAGATTTGGATTTGATTTACAATTTAGATCTGGATTTACAATTTACCTTGACTTTAGCAATTTTATTTGACCATATTCTCTTTCTCGATCATCTTCTACGGCTCTCCAATTATATATACGTATAAACTATAATTATTTTTAAGAATTTAGAATTTGGAGGAGAGGAAAATTTGGCAGAGCTCCAACGTCGCTACGAAAATATGAGAAGAAAGTGAGGGTCAAGGTTTGTATTTATAGGGGTTCAAACCAATATCAGCCGTCCAATTTGAGTGCACTGAATCCAAGACATTTGGCCACATTTCATTCTTAAAGTTATAGCACCACTGGTTAAACGCAAACCCTTCGTGGTCGACCACTACTGCTCGACCAGCAAGGGCCTAGGGTTGACTGTTCATGTGTGACTTTGTGATCAAATATCATGTGCTTTGATTTGTTTTATTTTCTTCCTTGTTTAACCAACCAATATAATTTCCTGCCATTAACATTTTTCTTAATGTTTAAGCAATGTTAACTGTCCGTTAACTTTAGCCGATGGTAGTTAAAAAATATATTTTTAATTACATTTATAGTTATTTCTTATGTTAAAACTTCAAACGTTACTAACGTTTTCATTTGAACTCTGATCGAAAAACTTTATATATGAAAATTGATTAAAAAATGGCCATAAACCTAACAGTGTAAGTTTCTCTAGCATTCGTAAAATTTCTATTTTTCGATGTTAATTTATTAATTAATTTTATTTTTAATTAATTGTTGTAAAATTACAAAGTGTTATATTTTAGCGTGCTGCAAGATATAGAGGTTCCTTTCCACCCTATTAGTCTCTTTGACATTTTTTCTAATAACACATTCCAGTCATCATGTTTCAGC
Source organism: Allium cepa (assembly GCA_030765085.1). Taxonomy (NCBI): domain Eukaryota; kingdom Viridiplantae; phylum Streptophyta; class Magnoliopsida; order Asparagales; family Amaryllidaceae; genus Allium; species Allium cepa. The sequence goes on from CM060928.1 coordinate 681,777,401, forward strand.
TTAGAAGGGAAAAGGGTAATACCTATGTAGTGGATTGGGAAAGATTGGACAGAGCAGTTTAAGGTTGAGGCAGTCTCGTGGCCAACGACATGATTATGATTCGTTGTGGTAATCGAGCTTTTAGCAAAGTTGATTTTTATCCCAAAGGCCAGCTTGATTCGCAAAGAAGGTTTTTTAAAGTAGCAATGGATGATGGATAGGCATTGATACAAGAATGGCATCGTCAGCAAATTGAAAGAACCTTAAGCCTAGAGGAATAATTTCATTATAGGGTAGGTGAGTAGACTAGAATTATAGGCGAGGTCAATCATGCGGGCTAAGGAATCCACAACAAGGTTGAATAGAAGAAGAGAGAGCGGGTCTCCTTGACGAAATCCTCCAAGATTCAAAAAAGGACCCATTTCCTTCCATTAACATAGACATAGGAGAAGCATGATGAGAGAAGGGTTGATCCAGGTTATCAACTAACTCGAGAACCCTCTAAATTTCAGAATATCTAGAATGAATTTTAAAGAAATTGTATCGACGGCTTTGGAAAAATTAATCTTGATGATAGCATATTTAATATGGTCGGATTAGCAGTAGTTAATGGCTTCTTTAATGGTCATGGCATTGTCTAGTAGAGATCTGCCAAAAGTAAAAGTGGACCGCCTACTGTAGATGAAGGAGTCCATATGTGAGTTTAAATGATTCACCAAGACCTTTGTGATTGGTTTAAAGACTACATTCTCAAGGGTGATAAGATGAAAATCTTTGGTGGATGTTAACCGAAAAAATGGATCAACACATTGGATTGAGTGTGAAAGCACCATCCCTATTTATCAAAGGCAAATAAAATAGGAAGAGCAATAGTAGATTGCAGAAATAGTAAAGAGACAAGAGATTTATATAGTGGTTCGGCTATTAACAAAGCCTATGTTCAGTTTATAGCTTTTATTGATCAACTGCTATTAAAAGAGAGTTTGAATTACAATATGACTCCTATTCTTCATGTTATATTAAGCCACCACTGTTAGAAACAAAAGGAGGATCTCAATTGTCTCTCAATGGTTATTGTATGGGAGAAGAAGAGTGAAAAAGAATAGCAGAACTTCAGCAGAGATCAAGTTAGGAACTCTTTTCTGTTGGAGGCAGGATGGTATTTGTAGGGTTTAATGAACGCTTGGATCAGAAACGTTGCACCAAAAACCTGTAATTGTCCATAAAAAGAAGCACAAAAAATTTGAAGAGATTCCAAGCTAACATTTTGGATCAGTACCGATCTAATTGAATCAGATCACTATCGATCCAAAGAGTTGTGCAATTTTTCACAACTTCTTTTCGGTTGACTTTGCTACTTACTTAAGAGGCTCTCTATGCAATTTCATAGCTTATTGATTTGTTTTTATGATGATTCACTCAAGTGTTTGAATAAACTTTAGTTTGAATCCGATAAGTCTTTACCTCTCGAATTTGGATGCTTGTATTATTACCAAACTTGGTAAAAGAAGTTGTAAAGAGGTAGAAACATAACGCAAGTGGTTTGAAGGAACCTTAAGACAGAATATTGGATCGGTACCGATCCGATCCGAAGTGTTGGCATATTTTTGGGTTAAACTTTTAGGGTTCCTTTGTCTCGTGCTTTTAGGCCTTCTTGTCAAGTCTTGAGTCGTTTTGGCTTAATATGAATGTTCTAACTCCTTGTGAATTCTGTTAGGGTTAAAACCTAGTTAACATTTGCTACCCAAAGCATGCTTTCATTGGAATATGCTCTAGAATTGTTTATCTTTCAGTTTCTGTTTTATGGAGTTTCAACGGTCGTATTTAGCCATCTTGAATATTCATCTATGACATACCAATTAATTATCTAGTCCTTAGTTGTGAATCTCCATTGTTCGTAATTACAAGTTACCTTGACTTGATAAATTTTAGGAGGAATACTAACATCGAGTAGGCTAAACAAATGGAATTTGAACTCTTTTGGAGGAGTAAATTTGGATCGATACCGACCCATTTGGAACAGATTGGTACTGATCCAAGTACATAGTAAATTTTTTGATTTCCTTCTTTCTTTTCCCTGTATTTTATAAGGGGTCGGATCTCCCATTCTCTCACTTTACCTTTTCGAGTTGGTCGATCCAGACATTGTGTGTTGCACTGATCCAATGCCTTCCATTGCTAGAGAGTCACCGCCATTGATCTTCGACTTTAGCACCACTAGCGACCGCCTCCTGAAGCTACCTCCACCGTTCTATATCGTGCCTTTCTCTGTTTCCAGTTTTCACCGATCTGATCCATCAATACCCAAATTTAGATTGCTATGCATCATAGATCAGCCCCCTTTCTCCATTTTGAAGGTTGGTGATGTGGATTTTAACATATTATCAACAATTGGCGATGAAGTTATGTTGGCGATGGATATAGTGGTAGATACAAGCTGACTGGGACTTTGTGGAAGAAGATAATAAATCGAGTCTTGAGTTCTTTACGAAATGAAGCTAGGGTTTTTCCCCTGTGCTCGACATGTTTTGCTATCTTCATCAATAGATTCAGAATTAACTTGCATCAAGTTGCACGGTCGGTCATGGCATGACATCTTGCGGATTGATTTTGGTTTTTCTAGGAGGTAAGGATAGCTTAGAGTAGCATCTTGTGTGCATCTCAGACTGTTATCACTTTCCAAAGAACTATAATCGACTTATGCTGAGAATTCTCTTCTCGATTTAGAGCCATCTATCTATAGTTGCTCACTCTGGATTGGTCCTATCATTGCATTGCCAATGTACCTAGAATAGGAAGAGCTTTCTGTGTCACTTCGGACAACAGATCTGTTATCGATCATTGCTCAATAATGGGTAAGTACAGAAGAAAATACATTAACAAGTGATATAGATCGCTCTTTCTAGTATAAGTGAGCCATCTACATAAAATGGTTTGTTCATCGCGTTCAGGTCACCAAACCCATTCTCACTTAGAATACACATCGCACACACCCACAGTTGATACTTGGAATCCAAGCGGTGGTTGGACATGTCCACTATCTTTCGAATTTCAAATATCAACTATTCTAGGGTTTATAGTTTAAAGATTTGGTGCACCTAACTATTTTGAACACTAGCTTTCTTATGAAGAATGACGCACAAATCTTCTCGACACAAGTCAGTTAAGGGAAGCTCACTTATTTCTGAGGTGGAGTCTTCATTAATCCCATCAGGGTCAGCTACTCCCATAACTTCAGGTCAATATGGTTGTCTAATTCTAGTTTCCCCTATCATCGATCGCACTCCTCCTAACTTTAAAGTCTTACTTGATCCTCCGGAGAAAGCTTCTTCTATCCTTACACACATGATGTTGTGAAGCATCTGCTCGTAGTATGGTATCCTAGAGGATGTTGTGCTTCTACCATCGAGTGGGGAATTCGCTCATAGGCCACCTTTGGGATATGTAGCTTATCATATGTGTATGTATAGTGCATGCCCCCGTTCAATCATTTCTTAATGATAACGCTTCATATTATAGGGTTGGCCATGCTCTAAATTCTTCCAAACGGGTACGCCATGCCGAAATGCTTATATGTTCTATTTATGTGGGTGCTTAATCGTGCCCCGAGCTTTGCTAAGTTGTAGTATCTCTTTCTATTCATAAAGGGAGAAGCTAACCCATCGCTCGTTTATATTGAGGTGCAACGCAGTCGGAAAATCATACTTGATCTTCCCAGCAAGGTTCCCTTAGTCAAGAATCAGTTCTTCTTCGCTAAATGTCTAGAGGGCTTGACCCGTCTATGGTCCATGGGAGTAAGTTTCTTTCACCATGCTTGGAACTTCCTTTACTTTCTATAAGTCTTTTGATTGATCATATATCCCTTATAGTGCTTATAAAGATTAACAAGGATCCGATACTTGGTACTATTCTTAGCCCCCTGAAAGCGGTCAACGCTCAAGGGCATACAATCAAGTTCTTGCTCACAGATGAAAATTGCCATCAATGTGGGCTCTTACACCCTGGGAGGTCTGTATGATTTATTAGGGCTCCTTCCCAGTCTAAAGCCTAGGCCCACTTTATTTCTTCTTTCAATGATTCTGTAAAGATGATGATGATGATGAAGAAGAAGAAGAAGAAGAAAGTGACCCATCTGACTGGTTAGAAAAGAATTCTGAAGGTATCCACATTCAAGCCGGGGTCAGCAGTCCACTCAAAATGCCATCAATCGCGGAGGAGAAAGGAGAAGAGTTTGTTCAATAGGTGGGCAAGGCTTCATGGATTGAAGGAAGGAGGATGGAGAGATCAACGAGGGGCACCCTCTAAATGTAAAAGAAATAGATTGAGATATTGACACCGAAGAGGGTGATGTCCATTCAAGCGTCGAGGCCTCGGAGTTGAGCACCGAACATATTCCCTCACCTCCTTTGAAAGAACATACTGAAGAGGCTTCTCCCAATAACAAACCCATTCCCAACCCTTTTCTAGAAGGTGCCGATATTTACTTGGAAGATATGAGTGAAATTTTTGTAAATATTGGTGATTTGATGGGGGGCTTCGCCTCGGAAGAGTTTCCTTCCCAGCTTACTCAAACCATCACTACAGGATTCGATGCCCTGGCACTAGTCGGTGACAAATCTGGTTTGTGTATACCCCTGGGGTTGTTAAACTACAGCATGCACTTCACTAGGATCATATACTTCTTACTGTGTTTTTTAGGTTATTTTAGTCTATCAAATGCCTCCTTCGGTCCTTCTTAAAGCCGTTTACAGCATTTGTTGTGGGAATCATGTCTCATGGCTTTATAGTGATCTTGATTAGGTACTGGAGTTTCAATGTTCACGGAGACATTATTCCAGGTATCATGCTTCTTGGGAGACTGATGAGGAAAGGAAGAAGAGGAACGATAGGGAGGTGGAAGAGTGTCACCGTGCTGAGAAAGATCGAGGCTGCAATAGAGGAAGTGGCCATAAAAAGAGGAAGAACCCCGAATAAGCGGGAAGATTTATCAAAGAAGCTAAAAAAAGACCGAGGGCAGGAACCCGATTCACAGCTTCCTGCTTCTACTAGAATAAGCATTTCTGCTTCTAGTGTCATGACCTCCTCCACTCATGCTGCTATGACCGCCTCCCTTCCAGTTCTTAAATGTGCTCCATACATTCTTCCCACTGGTCCCCCACACTTGTAGGCTGCACTCCCCAACTTGTTCTTAAAGGGGGTTGTTTTCGATAAGCCTGATTTGAAATAGGTCCATGCAGAATCTTATTCACCCTATCTCCACGCGATTTAGAGCGGTTTGGAGCAAGCCGAAGGGTAGGAAAAACTGTACATGCAGCTTCCACAATTAATTGAAATAATTACTAAGAAATTTTCTCATTTGAATCCGAAAAGGATGAGTATGAGAAGCAACTTGTGGATCGTAATGCAGAAATTGAGAGGCTGAAGAAGGAGAGGGATGATGCCCTCAAGAGAGAAAGTAAAAGTGCTTCTTTTTTTAAGGAGCTGAAGGAGTCCACCGATCAGGCCGCACTCATCTTTAGAGATGAAATAAAGAAGTGACACACTGACGAGGTAGCCTTAAAAGAATAACTACGGATAAGCGAGACGATGGTTGAAATGAAGAAGAAACTATCATCGAATAGACTCAAGAAACTGCCTCTCTTCATGAGAAAATTTTGACTCTGAACATTGAGAAAAATCTGCTGGCGGCAGAGAAGGCTAGGACGAAAGCTATCCTTTTAAAACTTCATGACACCTTCGCTAAGAAGATCAAAGGCTTAGATGCTACTATGTTAAGCTTCTACATTAATTCTATACTACATCAAGGGAGCCTCAGTTACTTCGGCCCGTTGTTCCATCACACGCTTGCTGTAGTCTAAGAAGAGGTTCTTGCCCGATTTCAGGACATGAGCAGTGGATACACTAAAGAGAAGTTGGTTAAGGGATACTTGAACAAAAAGTCTAGCCTAGCTTTAGTGGAAAGCTAGAAAATCTTGAGGATGGAAAGGGAACATGAAACCATCGATGCCACGGCTACCACTAAGGCTGTTGCCGACCATTTTCCATTAGGCCTGGGTTAGCCATCTTCGCATCTTCATGCTGATGAAGGGGTTGTTTCTACTTCTCCTGTGATCGTCCAGCGGTCCAAGGAGGGTAATGGCGAAGGTTTCAAAGTTGTTAGGCATGAAAAAACCACAGCGGGTAATTTTCTTATCTTTTCTATGCTTAAAGACTTCAATTCACGCCTGATGAAATTACTGAGATAATCGCCTACTATTCCGACGTTGTAGATCAACCTTCTCTTCCTACCAAGTTGCCTCCTCGTTACGATGCTGGATTTGTTGCCATTCTAACCGCATCAACCGTTGTATCCGCATCCGGCTCGCATCTCATTTTGTAACTTGAGCAAATTGACGTGATGCATGGTTTGGATGATCCCTCCGTATCTCTAGAGGAGGGCTTAGCGGCTACTGACACACAGGAGCAAGCGGGTCATGCTATTCAACCAGGCAAAGTAGAGGCTGAGCAGCCGATGACCGAGTAACAAATGATAGCGGTGAAGAAGGAGAAGGTTGAAGAAAAAAAGTAGTCATCAAAGAGTTCTCATAGACCTCGCAATCATAAAGGCAAGGAAGTGTCCGCCAATGGCCATGTTACGGAGAGCAAGATTGCCCCGGAGAGGACAACCCTGAAAAGTTGTCGATCAGAAGTGGGAAAGGCGATGGGAAAGAGCTAAGAAGAAGACTTGATTTGTTTTTTGATTACTTTTTGTACAAGTGTAGAGCCTTAGCATTTCTGCTTGTAGTTGCCACGGTAGTGTTTGTATTTTTCCATCACGGCCCATGCTGTTTGTTGTTGTACATCAAAAACATTATAAGTAATAAAAGTGTTGAAATTTTGGTTGTAGCTTTATTTTGTCTACTTATCTATATTTTGTGCACTTATGCCAGTTTTATTCATCATTATTTTATTTAGCCTCATAATTACTGCGAAAATTCTTTTTCGGAGTAACAGAACAATGAAGTATTTGCTACTTTGGTTTATTACCGGTGTATGGCCCCTACTTCATGGGGTTGTCTTCTCCGAGAACTTGACGAATGACCAGTTGATCCGAGTGATTCTTTGGATGTTTATAAACGAATCTACTTTGCGGTTCCTATCTTTGGGAACTTATGACTCGAGCATCTCGAATCTAGAGATTTTGTCGATCAACGTTTGGAATTCTTTATCGACCTTTAGTTGTGCGGCATTGCTAAACTCACGTTAATTACTTTTGATAGTGGGAGTGGATCCATATTAGTTCTGCAATAAACGAGTTTCCTGGTGTTGTCAGGAAAATACCGGTACTTACAAGATCTTAATGGTTTGTTGATGGTGCATGAGCAACATTAAGTAGTGCTTACTTGGGATGCGTAGTTTTTAAGAGTGCTTGGCTTACGAAATGCATGGCTTTTTTATAGGTCGTGACTTATGAAAAGCGTGGCTTATGGGATTGATATGAACCATCGATCCGGAATGGTTTAGAACTTCTCGACGTTGCCAATCATCGGGTAACATGAAGAGTTCTTGCTTCCAAGCGTGGTTTCATAGCTCTGATGCACGGCTTATGGGAGTGCATGGCTTAAGTAAATATATTTGCTTGGGCGTGATTCCACTACAAGAGAAGCGGTGTGCGGCTTACGAAATGCACGGCTTTGATTTGGGACTTCTCGATGTTGCTAGAGCCACATCGGTTCTTAGAAGGCGGGGATCGAGTTTCGTCGATCAAACGGCTTGAGTCAATTTGCTTCATTCGACTCAACCAGTAGATGGGGCATATTTGAGCATGGTTCTACTATCCTAAGTAGCAATTGGATAGTTTTGAGTCGATTTGCCCCGTCTGTAACATCCTGGAATTTTGTTAAATTAAATTCGTTGAATTGTTAGAACTTTTAAATTTAATTAGAGAATTTCAAAAGAAATAAAATATTGTAATAAAATCACATAGTTATTAAATGTTAATAACTAAAAAAACTTTTCTTTTTAACAAAGTAAAATAATAAATTGTTTTAAAACCATTAAATGAAATATGGGTTATAAATTTAAATGTTGATAGTTGAGCTTTTAATAGAAATAAAATTGTTAATGTAAGTTATGATAAAATTATAAAATTTAAATCACATAATTATAATCTAACATTTGGCCAAATAAACAAATAAACAAGAAAACAAAGAAAACAAAAGGGAGGAACAAGAATAAATAAATGTGTAGAAAGTATAAACAAACAAAGAAAATTAAAAAAAAAAACAACATGCTGTAAATACAAGTATCAAAGAAGCATTGCATTACATGCTTCCATTTAATGCTCTCATTTAATGCCATATACTCTCTCCCATGAACAAGATCACATCAGCCAATTCAAACATGGTTTAGTTTTTTTTAACTTGTACTTGCTTCAGTAAGCCTCAGCTTACACACAGTCTTCATATATATGTATATATATAAACGTCCATAGTCTCTACTTTATTTTCGTTCAAACAAATCATCAAAGAACATAAAATTTAAAAGAAAAAGCAAAACATCAATTTATCTTCAAATTGGAAACAAATCACTGAAGAAAGAAAGGAGAAGAAGATCAAAACAGTTTTTCAAAACAGGAATATCTCTGCCCATCAATTTATTCAGGTGAGTAAATATATCCTTTAAAAAGTTTTAAGTTAGTAAAGCAGTTTAAACTTCAATTATAAACTAAATTGTTCATGCTTCAATATGATAATATTACAGTGATGCTCTGTGTTCTCTATAAACATTTATACAGGGATTATATTTGTTTTCAAAACTTAAGTCTATTTGCTGTAATCATTGACAAGCTTTGTTTTTTTCAAATAAATCAAGTTGTTTTAATCCTCAAACAAGATTAGAAAAGTTATTTAAACCTACAGTAAAGTATTTTCACTGTAATATGTTTTACAGGTTTCAAGTAAAAAAAATATTTGATAAAAGTAAAATGTTGTAAAATATTAATTCAAGATTATAAATTGAATCTATATTACAAGGCATGAATTTTAAAACAAAAATTTAGATTTTTAATTTAGTACTCACTAAATAGTTAGTTTTTGAACAAAAATCACTTTTTTCGAATTACCAGTGATTGAGTTAATGATAAATGTTGTAATTTGAATTGAAGCTAGTTTGAACTTCTATAATGACAAGAAAAATACTAAATAATTTTTCGAATGTGTGAAGTTGCCGTTCGAACCCAAAATAGGGTTTAAGCTGGGAGTTTGCAGTATGTTGAAAAAGTGGTGATTTTGTCGCAATGAAGTGATCGAGTTCATCGAGGTTGAGGGGAGGTTAGCATAGGTCGTTGACGTGATGTGGCTAAGGTCGCGGCGTCTCTGGTGGTATGAGGAGCGGCGCGAGGCGTTTTAGTTGGATGGGTCGACTGTAGTTTTTCGAGCGAATGGCTACATTTTGATTTCGAGCCAATGCCTTCAAATTGATGGTTGATTTCGAGTATATGGGGTGTTAGTGAATTGCCGGAGTCATTGGTGATCGCCAGAGAGGCGTCGCTGTCGTGTACACGTGCATGTCGCGTTTTTGGGTGTCAGGTGGGTTCGCGTGATCGTGCTCGAGTTTTTGATGGTTGCTTCGAGGGGGTACACGGGTTCGAGCGAATTCCCTGATGTTATTTACTTAGCTAAAGTTTTAACTTAGAAAAAAAAAGAAAAAAAAAGAGAACAGGGAGAAGGAGAAACTGGGATGAGGAGAGAAAGGGATGATCTCGAGGAAGAACGTGAAGGACCCGAGGTAAACGCGAGTGAAACCTGGGTTTTACTCGTGTAGGTTTAAAACGAGTTAAGCCAATTCTTTAAAGTTTAAAAAAAAGGTAATATTGAACCATGTTGAATAACTTTAAGTTGATTTTTTTTTAAGTTATCGACAAAGTAAGAAAATATATATCAATGCTTATAAAATCTTGATTAATATTCAAATTAAGTAATTTAATTTAAAATAAGAATTAAAGTAAATTTACATTAAAACTTTCAATGTAACAATAAATTAATCTTTAAAGTATAAAACAGATTTTCAAATGATAAGTAAATAAAATAATTTTTATTAATAAATGATTTAAAGAAATTAAGAATGATATACAAATTGAAATTAAAATTGATTAATAAACAATTAGGTGTTCAATTTAATTTGAAAATTAAGAATTTGTTATTAAGATAAATTAAAATCGACAGATCAAATTTAGCAGTAAATTAAAATAACTAATTTTGAATCAATAAAACGAGTTAATCAAGATTTAATTTATTTATCCAAATTCTCATCGTTGATTTAAAATAATCTTGTGGTAAATTTATTTAAACCACATTTGAAGATAAATTAACTATGACTGTGCACGAATGTTGATATTTCTATTCTGTTGGGGATGCTGTATGATGTAGATTGTCATGTATTGCACTGTGATTGTGATTTGTTCTGTATTGATGTGAAAACCCTGTTTGCCCGTAAAACGGCAGTTAAACTTCGATGCGACAGGGAATCAGATCTCAGTTGGTTATCCGAAACCCACATCGAACCTGTGAATTTTTTAGAATGATATCCACATGTTTTTAAAATTGACGCTCACTATTTGGTTTAGCCGGGAAAGAACCTTTGTGTCGTATAACCCATTTCGAATATGTTATTCGACGTTATGGATAGCACTTGAAGACCGGTGTTGAAGACCGGTTATTTGCGAGAGCGATAGGATGACGTGTCGATTGACTCTGCACCGAGTTGCTCCGGTATAGAGTTCTCCACATGTCATGGGGAATCCAATCGGGATTGTGGATATCCGGATTGCAAGGACTTCTTTGGAAGTGCCTTCGGTTCTGTTCGAACCCAAAACAGACTTATATGGATTGTGTGTCTTACATTACAAATTGAGATATAAAGCAGATTTCTTTCGAATATATTTACATTGGTGTCGGAGAATTTATTCTCTTAGCTTAACACCCTTAGAGGTTATGTAGTTGAAGGTTATCAGCGATATATTCCCAATTTGGTAATGTGGCATGCTGAGTGTTGCTGATCATTTGTTGATCGAAGCATGGCTTTGTGAAAAGCGTAGCTTTGTGGACGAGACTTCGTCGAGCCTCACACCCCAGAATGGTCGAAACAGGAAAGATGCAGCAAGGTTATTGGGGGTAGCACCCCTTAGGGTATGTGCATTTCCTTCTAGATAGAAGTGGTATCATGGTATGGAGCCTAGATACTTAACTTATGTTGATATCGCAGATATATATATATGTATTACTTTATGATTTGTTGTTGGGGCCCCGGTTAAAGGTTGGTTACAACCGGGAAATGGCATACTCGTGTCAGTAGTTACCCAGTTAGGGGTAACCCGGCCTTGTGTTGGAAGAGATCCGGTTAGGTTCTCGGGTCGTCCCTCCAGAGGCGTAACCATGTGGCCCAGGAAGTTCCTTAGCCTGACCATTGTTGGAAATCCAATTCCCAATACGAAACCCTGTACGGTTTTAGTTGTAGAACCTGCCATTTACTTATGGTGGCGCTCCACTGTTTAGATGGTAGCTATAGTAGGCATACGATAATGGTCGTATGTTGGCTAAGATTAATATTCTGCTTTCGAAATGTTTTCTCCACTATGCACTAGTAATAATATCAAAGAATTCTTTTCTCGTATCAAGCATATTTGACTATCATAAGAAGAAATCTCCTCCAATTCTACGTTTGCATTGTGTGTGTGGCGGGAGGTCTTATGGTAGTTCCATTTTTAAAAGCATTCCGAAAATTCTTTTATAAAGCTAGTTCTTTGAAAGTAACTGTTGTTTTGTTTACTCATACCAGTCTCATGACTGATCCGGAGTTTATTGTTTTCTTTCCTAAACTCCGGGTGCCCATTATTTCCACACGGGCAGCCTAGTAGTAGGTTTCCGTATTTGGAGTAAGCTGTATTTTGGAGCTCTTATGTTGGAGATATCTTGGGAGCTTTTGGAGATTTCAGGTGTTTAGCTCTTGGGAGTTCGTTATCACCTCTCTCATTTGAGGACTTTTGGATATATGATCACTGTTGTATTATCATGATGTTGTATTTGGAGTTGTGGTGTATGTATTACATACTCTGATATAGTATGGATATTATGTTGATGTTGTAACTGTGATGATATTTATGATATTGATTCTGTTCCGCTATTTTATATTCATCTAATTGTTGTTATAAGCTCCGGCGATGCGAATTTGATGTCGTTTGTCGGGCATCGAGTTCGGGTCGTCACAAGTGGTATCAGAGCTGTTGGTTGAGTAAGAACTTTAGCTACGGAGTATAACACATTAGATGGCTCATTAGAGATAGGGTGAAGTATACCCTAAAATGAGTATAACCAAGACTGGAACTCTAAATTTTATTAGTCTATTTCTTTTACTGCTGATATTCCTTAAGATATTTCGTTCGTGTATTTAAATCAATTTTCTTACTAATTACAGATAGTAAGAAATGAGCGGACGAAGGGGAAGAGTTAGAGGTCAAGGAGGTGCCACAGCACCTGATCAAGATCCCCCAACGGCAATAGCGGCAGCTCAGCAACAGCCGAATCTGGCTGACTTATGTAAGAATTTCTCGAGACTTGGTGGTAAGCCGTTCAACAGCAAAGAGTCGATTGTTGAGGCTCAAGCCTGGATAAGATCGTGTGAGAAAATCTTCAGAGGGCTAAAATTGGAAGACGATCAGAAGCGACTCATAGCTTCTTGGAAACTTCAAGATGAAGCCTCATCCTGGTGGGAGACAATCACGGTAGATAAACCAGAAGACGAGTTTTCTTGGGAAAATTCAAAGAAGTGTTTGAGAAGCGATATCTGCCATCAGCTGGAATTTCTCGAATGTATCGGGAATTTATGGACCTAAAGCAGGGAAGTTTATCATTTGAAGAGTATTTGAACAGATTTAATGAATTGTCTCGTTTTGGTCCCGAATTGGTGAATACGCCTTTAAAGATGAACGAAAGATTCATTCGCGAGATGAATAAGAAATTCCACGAAAGAATGACGGGCCACATTAAGGAATCTTTTTCAGATTTAGTTGATATGGGGTACAGATATGCTACCCTTGATATACAAGAAGCTCCGGTAGAGAAAGGAAATTCGGGCAATCAAAATTGGAAGAAGCGGAAATTTGGAGGCAAGAAACCTTGGCAAGGCAACGAGAAAAAGAGGAGCATTCAGGGAAGCGCGGCAGAAAATGTCATTTGTTACAACTGCAAAGAGAAGGGTCATTATTCAAATAATTGCCCAAAACCGAAGAAGCAAGTTAAAGAATGCTATAATTGTCACAAGCCTGGACATGTTGTTAAGGATTGCCCAGTGATGAAGCCAGCACAGGTGGCAAATGTTTATGCGATAAAGAAAGACCCTTCAACTTCGAAAGCTGATAAAGGAAAAGGTGTTTTGGAAGGTAACCTTACTATTTATGATAAAACTGTTAGAGTTTTATTTGATACAGGAGCTTCACATATCTTTATCTCTCAACAAACCGTAAATGAATTAGGACTTAAAACTAAATTTGTTGACAATCCTATTTGCGTGAAAAATCCGGTTGGAGGTCCCGCAAATCTTTGTTTATATTGTAAGAGAGTTCCTATTTCATATGCTAGCTATCGATTTCCTATCAACCTCTTTGTCCTCGATTTTAATGAATTTGAAATCTTACTCGGTATGAACTGGTTATCGAGATACGAAGCTATATTGGATTGTAATAATCAGACAGTTTTAGTCAAAACAAAGCTTGGAAATTTTATTGAAATCTCTTGTGAGGATCCAAGTCCAAGGAGAGATAGATTGATGTATACTTTGGGATATCCTGAACCCAATTTGCAGTCTATACCTGTTGTTCGGGAATTTTCCGACGTATTTGAAGAAGTGAAATCTTTACCTCCTCACCGAGAAATAAAATTCCGAATCGACTTAGTACCCAATGCTCGTCCTGTTGTTCACGCAAGTCGCAGGATGGCATCCAGGGAAAAGATTGAATTGGTTCATCAAACTGATGAGCTACGAGCAAAAGGATTAATTTGACCCAGTGTTTCTGAATGGGGCTCATCCGTCGTATTTGTGGCTAAATCAGACGGATCTTTGAGATTCTGTGTAGATTACCGCGATCTAAATAAACAAACTCTCAAGAACAAATTCCCTTTACCAAGAATTGATGATCTATTCGACCAACTTCATGGCGCTCGTTTCTTTTCAAAAATGGATCTAGCCCAAGGATTCCATCAACTACGAATCGCCGAAGATTGTGTCCATTTGACCGCTTTTAGAGGTCCTGATATGTTCTATGAATGGTTAGTTATGACGTTCGGGCTAACCAATGCTCCAACATACTTCGTAGATCTTATGACTCGTGTGTTTCGGGAAGTATTGAATAAATTTGTGCTTGTATTCATTGATGATATTTTGATCTATTCCAAGACTAAAGAGGAGCATGTCGAGCATCTTAAAATCGTATTGGAAATATTGAGGAGAAATGTTCTATTTGCAAAATTTTCCAAATGCCACTTTTGGGTCAAAGAAGTCAAATTCCTTGGCCATATTGTTAATGAAGAAGGAATTTCGGTAGATCCTAGCAAAATTTCCGCTATTCTTGACTGGAAACGACCCACTACTCCAAAAGAAGTTCGAAGCCTTTTGGGTTTAGCAGGCTATTGCCGGAAATTCGTTCAAGATTTTTCTAAGTTGGCTAGCCCATTGACTAAGCTAACCATGAAAAATGCAAAGTTCATTTGAACTCCAAAATGTGAAGAAGTTTTTTAGGAGTTGAAAAAGAGATTGACCACTGCTCCTGTTCTCACTATTGTCAACGGGAACCAAGGCTTATCTGTCTATACTGATGTATGTGGTGATGGGGTAGGTGCAGTATTAATGCAAAACGGAAAGGTAGTTGCCTACGCGAGTAGACAATTATGTCCGCACGAGAAAAACTACCCGACGCCCGATTTGGAACTTTTGGCTGTTGTTTTCGCTTTAAAAATCTAGCGACACTATCTTATGGGTAAGAATCTTTTCAGCTTTCTTAACAATTTATTAAACTAACTTAACTAAAGAAATATACTTAATAAACTCTCTTTGTTTTAGGTGAAAAATTCGAATTATTCACCGACCATAAATCTTTGAAATATCTGTTCACCCAGAAAGATCTAAATTTGCGACAACAACGTTGGTTGGAATTTCTGGCATCATATGACCTAGATATTCTGTATACACCGGGAGAAGCCAATGTGTTTGCTGATGCTTTGAGCAGAAGACATGCTGTTCTCGCATATCTTGTTATCACTCCTACTCTTCTTAAGAAGATCGCGAGCAAGCAAACTGAAGACAAGTTTCTTCGGGAAATGCATAGAAGAATAGATCAAGGAGAGGATACTACTTTTGAAGTATATAATAGAGAAGTTATAAAGATGAAAGGAAGAATTTGTGTCCCTGACATTCCAGGGCTAAAACGTGAAGTATTGGATGAATGCCACAAGTCCAAACTCAGCATCCATCCAGTAGTTAACAAAATGTATAGAGATATTAAAAGAACATTCTGGTGGAAAACGATGAAAAGAGACATCGATTTATGTGAGTCGTTGTGCTACTTATCAGCAAATCAAAAGCGATCAAATGAAAGTGGCCGGTTTACTTCAACCTTTGAAAGTACCAAAATGGAAATGGGATCAGGTATCGATGGATTTCATCGACGGATCCCCACGAACCAAGAAAGGCAATGAAGCAATTTGGGTTATTGTGGACCGTCTAACCAAAACTACTCACTTTATTCCAGTGAAATCCACTCGAATTGCAGCAAGCTTGGCAGGTATATATATAAAGGAAATTGTTCATTTCCATGGTATTCCCGGCAATATAGTGAGTGATCGTGATCCAATATTCACTAGTAGATTTTGGGAGGCATTGCAAGACGCTTTGGGAACGAAATTAAATTTCAGCACTGCTTATCACCCACAATCTGATGGGCAGACTGAGAGGGTCAACCGAATTCTAGAAGACCTACTGCGAGCTTGCGTTCATGATTTTGGTGGTTCTTGGGAAGACCATTTACATCTGGTTGAATTCTCATATAATAACAGTTATCAGGCCAGTATAGAAATGGCTCCTTTCGAAGCTTTATATGGTCGTCCGTGTCGATCACCCACATGCTGGATCGAATCAGGTGATAGACTTGTTCTTGGACCGGATATGATAAAAGAAGCCACTGAGAAGGTATATTTTATTCGAAAGAAGTTATTAACTGCCCAAAGCCGTCAGAAGAGCTATTATGACCTCCGAAGAAGAAATTTGGAATTTCAAGTTGGAGATTCTGTATTTCTGAAAGTATCTTCGATGCGGGGTGTATTGAGATTCGGGAAAACTGGAAAGTTAGCACCACGGTATATTGGTCCTTTTCCTATTCTGGAAAGGATCGGTCCTCTAGCATATCGAGTACAGCTACCCAACTGGTTATCTGGCGTGCATGATGTGTTCCACATTTCTAATCTTCGAAAATATGTGCACTATCTAGATGATGTTATTGAAGAAGCTGCTCAGCGGGATCTAGAGATCACTCCTAACTAGGCAGTTAAAAGGGAGCCGATAAAAATTGTAGATCGTGATGAGAAGCGATTAAGAAACAAAATTGTGAAGCTGGTCAAAGTTCAATGGAGTGGCGATCAAAAGGACTGTACTTAGGAGACTGAAGGTAATATGAAGAAATCATATCCCAATTGCAGAATAGACATTTCGGCTTAATCTGTAAGTCATTTCCTTATTTTTCTGAATTCGTATATTCATTGTTTGCGTTTCTCTCTCTTTCAATTTCGAGGACGAAATTTTCTTAAGGAGGGGATATTGTAACATCCCGGAATTTTGTTAAATTAAATTCGTTGAATTGTTAGAACTTTTAAATTTAATTAGAGAATTTCAAAAGAAATAAAATATTGTAATAAAATCACATAGTTATCAAATGTTAATAACTAAAACAACTTTTCTTGTTAACAAAGTAAAATAAGAAATTGTTTTAAAACCATTAAATGAAATATGGGTTATAAATTTAAATGTTGATAGTTGAGCTTTTAATAGAAATAAAATTGTTAATGTAAGTTATGATAAAATTATAAAATTTAAATCACATAATTATAATCTAACATTTGGCCAAATAAACAAATAAACAAATAAACAAGAAAACAAAGAAAACAAAAGGGAGGAACAAGAATAAATAAATGTGTAGAAAGTATAAACAAACAAAGAAAATTAAAAAAAACCAAAACAACGTGCTGTAAATACAAGTATCAAAGAAGCATTGCATTACATGCTTCCATTTAATACTCTCATTTAATGCCATATACTATCTCCCATGAACAAGATCACATCAGAAAATTCAAGCATGGTTTAGTTTTTTTTAACTTGTACTTGCTTCAGTAAACCTCAGCTTACACACAGTCTTCATATATATGTGTATATATATACATCCATAGTCTATATTTTATTTTCGTTCAAACAAATCATCAAAGAACAGAAAATTTAAAAGAAAAAGCAAAACATCAATTTATCTTCAAATTGGAAACAAATCATTGAAGAAAGAAAGGAGAAGAAGATCAAAACAGTTTTTCAAAACAAGAATATCTCTGTCCATCAATTTATTCAGGTGAGTAAATATATCCTTTAAAAAGTTTTAAGTTAGTAAAGCAGTTTAAACTTCAATTATAAACTGAATTGTTCATGCTTCAGTATGATAATATTACAGTGATGCTCTGTGTTCTCTATAAACATTTATACAGGGATTATATTTATTTTCAAAACTTAAGTCTATGTGCTGTAATCACTGACAAGCTTTGTTTTTTTTCAAATAAATCAAGTTGTTTTAATCCTCAAACAAGATTTGAAAAGTTATTTAAACCTACAGTAAAATATTTTCACTGTAATATGTTTTACAGGTTCCAAGTAAAAAAAAATATTTGATAAAAATAAAATGTTGTAAAATATTAATTCAAGATTATAAATTGAATCTATACTGCAAGGCATGAATTTTAAAACAAAAATTTAGATTTTTAATTTAGTATTCGCAGAATAGTTAGTTTTTGAACAAAAATCACTTTTTTTCGAATTACCAGTGATTGAGTTAATGATAAATGTTGTAATTTGAATTGAAGCTAGTTTGAACTTCTATAATGACAAGAAAAATACTAAATAATTTTTCGAATGTATGAAGTTGTCGTTCGAACCCAAAATAGGGTTTAAGCTGGAAGTTTGCAGTATGTTGAAAAAGTGGTGATTTTGTCGCAATGAAGTGATCGAGTTCATCGAGGTTGAGGGGGAGGTTAGCATAGGTCGTTGACGTGATGTGGCTAAGGTCGCGGCGTCTCTGGTGGTATGTGGAGCGGCGGCGAGGCGTTTTAGTTGGATGGGTCGACTGTAGTTTTTCGAGCGAATGGCTACATTTTGATTTCGAGCCGATGCCTTCAAATTGATGGTTGATTTCGAGTATATGGGGTGTTAGTGATTGCTAGAGTCATTGGTGATCGCCAGAGAGGCGTTGCTGTCGTGTACACGTGCACGTCGCGTTTTTGGGTGTCAGGTGGGTTCGCGTGATCGTGCTCGAGTTTTTGATGGTTGCTTCGAGGGGGTACACGGGTTCGAGCGAATTCCCTGATGCTATTTACTTAGCTAAAGTTTTAACTTAGAAAAAAAAAGAAAAAAAGAAAAAGAGAACAGGGAGAAGGAGAAACTGGGATGAGGAGAGAAAGGGAAGATCTCGGGGAAGAACGTGAAGGACCCGAGGTAAACATGAGTGAAACCTGGGTTTTACTCTGGTAGGTTTAAAATGAGTTAAGCTAAATCTTTAAAGTTTAAAAAAAAAGGTAAAATTGAACCATGTTGAATAACTTAAGTTGATTTTTTTTTAATTATCGACAAAGTAAGCAAATATATATCAATGCTTATAAAATCTTGATTAATATTTAAATTAAGTAATTTAATTTAAAATAAGAATTAAAGTAAATTTACATTAAAACTTTCAATGTAACAATAAATTAATCTTTAAAGTATAAAACAGATTTTCAAATGATAAGTAAAGAAAATAATTTGTATTAATAAATGATTTAAAGAAATTAAGAATTATATACAAATTGAAATTAAAATTGATTAATAAACAATTAAGTGTTCCATTTAATTTGCAAATTAAGAATTTGTTATTCAGATAAATTAAAATCGACAAATCAAATTTAGCGGTAAATTAAAATAACTAATTTTGAATCAATAAAACGAGTTAATCAAGATTTAATTTATTTATCCAAATTCTCATCGTTGATTTAAAATAATATTGTGGTAAATTTATTTAAACCACATTTGAAGATAAATTAACTATGACTGTGCACGAATGTTGATATTTCTATTCTGTTGGGGATGCTGTATGATGTAGATTGTCATGTATTGCACTGTGATTATGATTTGTTCTGTATTGATGTGAAAACCCTGTTTGCCCGTAAAACGGCAGTTAAACTTCGATGCGACAGGGAATCAGATCTCAGTTGGTTATCCGAAACCCACATCGAACCTGTGAATTTTTGAGAATGATATCCATATGTTTTTAAAATTGACGCTCACTATTCGGTTTAGCCGGGAAAGAACCATTGTGTCGTATAACCCATTTCGAATATGTTATTCGACGTTATGGATAGCATTTGAAGACCGGTGTTGAAGACCGGTTATTTGCGAGAGCGATAGGATGACGTGTCGATTGACTCTGCACCGAGTTGCTCCGGTATAGAGTTCTCCACATGTGATGGGGAATCCGATCGGGATTGTGGATATCCGGATTGCAAGGACTTCTTTGGAAGTGCCTTCGGTTCTGTTCGAACCCAAAAAAGACTTGTATGGATTGTGTGTCTGACATTACAAATTGAGATATAAAGCAGATTTCTTTCAAATATATTTACGTTGGTGGCGGAAAATTTATTCTCTTAGCTTAACACCCTTAGAGGTTATGTAGTTGAAGGTTATCAGCGATATATTCCCAATTTGGTAATGTGGCATGCTGAGTGTTGCTGATCATTTATTGATCGAAGCATGGCTTTGTGAAAAGCGTAGCTTTGTGGACGAGACTTCGTCGAGCCTCACACCCCGGAATGGTCGAAACAGGAAAGATGCAGCAAGGTTATTGGGGGTAGCACCCCTTAGGGTATGTGCATTTCCTTCTGGATAGAAGTGGTATCATGGTATGGAGCCCAGATACTTAACTTATGTTGATATCGCATATATATATATATATATATATATATATATATATATGTATGTATGTATGTATTACTTTGTGATTTTTTGCTGGGGCCCCGGTTAAAGGTTGGTTACAATCGGGAAATGGCATACTCGTGTCAGTAGTTACCCAGTTAGGGGTAACCCGGCCTTGTGTTGGCAGAGATCCGGTTAGGTTCTCGGGTTGTCCCTCCAGAGGCGTACCCATGTGGCCCATGAAGTTCCTTAGCCTGACCATTGTTGGAAATCCAATTCCCAATACGTAACCCTGTACGATTTTAGTTGTAGAACCTGTCATTTACTTATGGTGGCGCCCCACTGTTTAGATGGTAGCTATAGTAGGCATACGATAATGGTCGTATGTTGGCTAAGATTAATATTCTGCTTTCGAAATGTTTTCTTCACTATGCACTAGTAATAATATCAAAGAATTCTTTTCTCGTATCAAGCATATTTGACTGTCATAAGAAGAAATCTCCTCCAATTCTGCATTTGCATTGTGTGTGTGGCGGAAGGTCTAATGGTAGTTCCATTTTTAAAAGAATTTCGAAAATTCTTTTATAAATCTAGTTCTTTGAAAGTAACTGTTGTTTTGTTTACTCATACCAGTCCCATGACTGATCCGGAGTTTATTGTTTTCTTTCCTAAACTCTGGGTTCCCATTATTTCCACATGGGTAGCCTAGCAGCAGGTTTCCGTAGTTGGAGTAAGCTGTATTTTGGAGCTCTTATGTTGGAGATATCTTGGGAGCTTTTGGAGATTTCAGGTGTTTAGCTTTTGGGAGTCCGTTATCACCTCTCCCATTTGAGGACTTTTGGATATATGATCACTGTTGTATTATCATGTTGTTGTATTTGGAGTTGTGGTGTATGTATTATATACTCTGATGTAGTATGGATATGACATCGAGTTCGGGTCGTCACACCGTCAGCCCACTAGGCTACTTTACGAACATAGTTTTATTGGTTTAGAAAGCAAAGAATTTTAATAATTAAACTTGGGCAAGTTCTGCCATATTGACAATGCCTCTGGTATTTCTAGATGGCTTATTTGTAGGAAATAGAAAATACATAAGATAGTCTTAGACAGAGTAACAACACAGTGATTCACTGTTCCAAGCTCGGGGAATTTAGATTCCATCAACGGTTGTTAGCTTGAACGTGACATCCTCCAGCATCTGGCCGATCACATAGGGCCCTTCCTAGTTCAGTCTGAATGTTCCTTTTCTAGTGAGCGGCAGTCCTCAACTCGGGTTCTTTCCTCATCTCATCGACCATATCAAGCTACTTGAGTAGGAGCTTCTCGTTTTGCTTTTAGCTGAAGTTTTTCCTTCGGCGAATGGGGACTTCTAGCTCAAATGGGACCATTTCTTTTGAACCATATACCAGGACGAACAAAGAGTGACCAGTTGCGAATTTGGGCATTGCCCTATAATCCTATTGTGCGAGTGGAAGCTCATCAACCAAATTTCCTTCAGATTTAATTAGCCACCTTTTGATGGTGGACTTGATGATCTTTTTCATTGCTTCCACTTATCTTTTTGCTTGTAGATGTGCAACAATGGAAAAGCCTTTTTGATTCGAAAGTGTTTACAGAAGTCTTTGAACTCGGTGTGTTCAAATTGAGTCTCGTTATCCATGGTGATTTTTTATGACACTCTGAACCTGCAAATAATGTTTTTAGCGACAGAATTAATAACTTTCTTTATGGTAATAGTGGCCAGCGGCTCCGCTTCAACCCGTTTGATGAAATAGTCAACAACAATGATAACATATTAGGCTCCTCCCTTGGTACTGGTAATACACCAATCAAATTGATTCCTCGAATCATGAATGGCCATGTGCTTACCATATGTGTCAACTCTATTGAAGGAGCTCTTTTGATCTTGTCGTATCTTTGGCGCTGGTCGCACCGTCTGGCATATTCTGTTGCATCATGGTTTACTATTGGCCAAAAATTTCATATCGAAGAACTTCTTTACAAGGATTTTCCCCCCAGTGTGATCTCCGCAGTCACCTTCATGAACTTCCTTGAGGATTCTTCGTGGTTCGTCATTGGTCACACAATTAACCAAAGGAGTAGAGAATCCCCTTCGGTAGAGCATCCCTAGCTGTACTACGAATCGCGGTGCCTTAAAGCCTTTTTCGTTGACTCTTGTCTATAGGGAGTGTTCCTTTGAGAAGGCAGTCCTTGATAGGTGTCATCCAAGTTTATGGTTCTTTGGTTGTTTCAAAAATCCAATCTACATCCACCTCGCTTGTCCTTAGAGTGGTTAGAGTTTCGACTGGGACTAGCCCTAAGGACCGAGCTTCTACGGAACTGGCCAGTTTGGCTAGGTGATTTGCCTTCGTGTTTGTTCCTTCGAGATATGAGTTGTGGGGGTAATGTTTGATGTCGTTTAGAAATTCCTACGCTTCAGATAGATATGGGGAGAGATTCTCTCCATGAACCTGATATTCATCTTTCACCTGGTAAACGACTAGCTGAGAGTCTCTATGTGCACGGACATTATCTCGAGTTCCTTTACAACTTTCAGCTTGGTTATCAATGCTCTATATTTTACTTTGTTTTTTGTTGCAGAGAATTCCAAGTCCAAAGCATAGAAAACTGATCACCCTTCGGGAGTTTCAAGCACTACTTCTACCCCTGAGCAAAAGTCGTCAGATGCACCATCGACAAACAACTTCCAACATATCTCCACTTTCGGAGCCATTTCTTCCTCGTTATCTTGTGTTGTAAACTCGACAATGAAATTTTCCAGCGCCTTCCCGTTGATCGCCTTTCATGGATGGTATGTGATTTCATACTGACTTAGTTTGATGTTACCTTTGATGAGCCATCTATGGGTCTCAAGGCGGTACAACACTTGCTTCAAGGGTTGATTTGTCAGCACTTTTATCGGATGTTCCTGGAAGTTCTGGATGTGAACAAGAGGCAATATGCTAGTCTTTCCAATCTTGGATAGTTCTTCTCTACTCTAGTGAACTATTTACTGATGTAATATACAAATCGCTGGATCTTAGCTTCTTCTTGTACGAGCGCGACACTTAATGCATGAGGTGAGACTGCTAAGTAGATGTACAAATCTTCTCTGTCTACCAGCTTAGATAGGATTGTCGAGGTTTCCATTTGTCATAACAGCTCTTTGAATGCAGTTTGACAAGCTTGATTCCATTCGAAGTTCTTCTTTCCCTCCTTTAGCGCGTCAAAGAACAGTATACATTTATCTTTTGCTTTTGAGATGAACTAGCTCAGTGCTGCAACCTTTCCATTCAAGCTTTGTAACTCTTTCCTGTTCCTCGGCGCCTTAACTTCCCATATAGCGATAATTTGTTCAGGATTTGCTTCAATGCCTCTAGCTCTTACTATGAATCCTAAGAACTTTCCAGAGGCTACCTCGAAGTGATATTTAAGTGGATTGAGTTTCATTCCATATTTGCAGAGCATTTCAAACATTTCGGTGAGGTTATCCAAGTGATTTCAACTATGGGCGATTTGACCAACATACCATCTATATAAACTTCCATAGTCTTCTCGATCTGATGTTTAAAAATGGCATTCACTAGTAGTTGGTAGGTTGCCCCAACATTCTTTAAGCCAAATGGCATCACTTTGTAGCAGTATAGCCCTAGATCAGTAATGAAACTGGTATTTTCCTGGCCAGGTTCATGCATCATGATTTGGTTGTACCCTGAATTAGCATCCATAAATTATAGTAGTTTATGTCCAGCTGTCTGATCCATAAGTTGGTCGATTCTAGGCAGAGGAAAGCTGTCTTTTGGGCAAACTTTGTTTAGGTTCGAGTAGTCAATACAAGTTTTCCATTTTCCATTGGACTTCTTGACCAAGACTGGGTTGGATACCCATTCGTGGTAAGTTGTGTCGCGGGTAAAACCATTTTCCATCAGCTTATCTACTCTTCTCTTAGTGCCTTGGACCGTTCAAAGTCCTAGGCTATGTCTCTTTGCTTCACTGGTGTATACTTGGGATCAATATTAAGCGTGGCATGAAATCTCCGATGAAACCCTGCACATATTGGAATGTGTCCAATCGAATACATCCAGATTGGCTTATAGAAATTTGATGAGTTCTAATCGCATCTTGTTTCCAAGATGTGATCCAATTTTCATGACCCGTGTTGGGCCGTCCATATCGATTGGGACATACACTGTCAATTCTACTTGTGCTGCCCATTCCTCCCTTAAGTTCTTCTTCCTAGTGTCCAAAGCCTTGTCGAATAGGCTATGGTTCCCAACCTAGAGAGACTCTGTGGTTGCTATTCGGTAGGCTCTCGAATGTGGAGAGTTCTCCCCCACATTATTCCACTTTTCTTTCCTTATAGACTCGCATAGTTCTTCTATGTAGCATTCTCTAGTGGCACTTTGGTATCCTTTGATCACCTCGACTCCATTCTCTGTCGAAAATTTCATCGTGGGACACCACTATGCTAAAGCAATCTTGAAATTTGACAAAGAAAGGCGACCCAAGAAAGCATTGTAAGCGGATATTTCATATATAATCACAAAGGTTTGGATGAGGAAGACTCTTCAGTCGCCTTCTTCGAGTTCTACGAGTAAATCAGTTGTTTTGATGGGTTGCTCAGGTTCACCATGAATCCTAAGATCTTAGTTTGGCAAACGGATACGTCTTTCATATTGATCTTCATTTTATCAAACATATGTTTGAAAATCACAGAACTACCACTGCCTACTAATACTCATCGAACCATGGCTAGTTTGATTCCTACTATCATGACCATGGGGTCGAGAGTTGGAGCTTCTATTCCTTTAGTGTCTCAATTCCGAAACACTATGTCATTATTTAGGGTCCACCGCTACTTGGAAGGGGTTCCGTCTTCGATCATAAAGCACGGATCTTTTGGAAACTATCTTAATGAGCTCGCATATTGCTCCATTTCTCCTCAACTCTTCTACACGGGATGAGTTTCTCCAAATATTGTTCTGATAATAAATCTCTATTTGGTCTATCTGGTTCCCTCTTTGTTGGTTCTGGATTAGTTTCCTCAATCTCTGTGAGCTTGGAGTGCCACAGACTAGTTAGGATTTTGTGGCTTCCTTACATACTGCTGAAGCTTGTTTTCCCGAATTAGTTGTTCAAACAGGTTCTTAGAGTGACGACACTCATTCGTGTTGTGATCATGTGTTTCATTGAAATGATAGTATTTTTTGGATCACTTTTGTTGTTCAGTCGCTTCCTTTTTAGGCGGTCTTTTGTACTCCTCCGTCCCTTGTGTCGCAAGGTAGATATTATTTGGAGTATCATTAAGCGAGGTGTAGTCTTCGGGCCTTAAGCCTTTAAGTCGCTTTCTACATCCATTCCGCTTGTTGAAATTCTGATTCCCGTCCTTCCCCATGTTTCCTGCACTGGTTACGGAGGAATTTGCGTCTTGGTTCATCGTCATACCATTCTGCCCAACGTTGGTTGGTTATAGGTTAGCAGTTTTCCTTTTAGCTCCTCTGTCGCATCCAATCTCAAGTACTTGCTCACTTTCGATTAAAGTCCTTCCTAGTGGTACGTTGCTTCATTTTGATTCATTTTTTGAATTCAGTGTCGGGATGGATGGCGCAGACTAGAGCCATGAAGGCCATATCTTCATTTGGGTTACTTACTTCAGTGACTACATTGTTAAACCCACTCATGAAGGATTTTATAGATTCATTTCATCCTTGGAATAGGCCTGATAAGGACATCATGTCTTTTGGTTGCGCCGTTGGAAGCCTAAACCGATCAAGTAACATTGTTGCTAACTCATCGAAAGTGGAGATGGATTTAAGTGGGAGCTTGGTGAACCACATGGAAGCGATTCCCTCCAAAAAGATTGGAAAACATTGATACCGAACATCATTTGAAGCATTCACTCCATCCATGTACCAACCGTACTTATACAAGTGCAATTTCGGGTTCCTAATTCCATCGTAGGACGAGATGGTTGGCATATTGAAATTTTTAGGATATCATTCATTTAGAATACCGTTAGTTATGGGAGTCCGGCTTAGAGAGGATTCCCATTCATCATTCTTCTATTCTTACTTTTTTCCATTAGGCGCTTGACCATGTCCGCGATATACACCTAGGATGTCCGGTAATTCATGGGTTGGCTGTCGATGACCGCACAAAGTGTTTGATTTTGCAAACGGTCTTAGTAAGTGGGCTAAAGCCTAGGATCTTCTGTCTTCGGGGGAGCCACTCCCTCAAAGTTTCATTGGCTTGCGGTTGGTCTTACCGGGGCATTTTGGATCTCTCTGTCAATATTGAGTATGTTAGAGTTTTCTTTCAACTCGCATCATCAAGTTATTCTCTATCTTCAAAGTCGGAGAGATCCGCTGCTATATCTTCCCATGGGGCTTTTGTCCACAAATTCAAGTTTATGGTGGGTTACTATATAGTTGGTGGAGTACTTGCATTTCCTTCTATGTCGATTCCCACAGACCTACCTACTATTCTTTTTTGCTGCTACTTTCTGTTTCTCCTATTCACGCTATAAATGGAGTATTTTTCTTATTACATCGTGGTCGCGGGTTGTGGCATGGTTCTTGGAGCAGCAAGTGATTGTAAGGTCAAAAGGGCATTTAATTTGTCCATAAGAGCTTTTTAGCTGTTTTCCATCTTCAGATTAATTTCACTAACCATCTTATTTAATTCATCTCTAGTGATAATTTTATGTTGTATAGAAGATCCTGACACCTGATCTCCTGTGTTGGCGCCATAATTGGTCTGACTAATGAGTTGTTGGCGCCATTGACTTCAATTTGCTGAGGATTAGTTTCTTCTCCAGCTATTGCAGCTCCTATGGATCTTCCAGAAGTAGTTATCCTTCTTTCTAGTGCCATTCGTTCTCAATAATGATTGTTCTAATTAAAGATTAAGGATCTAACTTCTAAAACTATTCGATCCAAAGTAGATAGCTAGATCTAAACTTGAGATGGGTTCTCAGTGAAAGCACCAAAATGTTAACCCAAAAAATGGATCAACACCCTGGATTGATTGTGAAAGCACCGGCCCTGTTTATCAAGGAAAATAAAATAGGAAAAGCAATAGTAGTTTGCAGAAAAAGTAAAGAGACACGAGATTTTTACAGTGGTTTGACTGTTAACGAAGCCTACGTCCAATTTATAGGTTTTATTAATCAATTGTTGTTACAAGAGAGTTCGAATTACCATATGATTGCTCTTCTTAACATTAGCTTAAGTATCATTGTTAGAAACAAAAGGAGGATCTCAATTGTCTCTAAATGGCTATTATGTGGGAGAAGAGGAGTGAAGCAAGAATATTAGAGCTTCATAAGGGATCAAGTTGGGAACCCCTTTTCTGTTGGAGGTAGGATGATATTTATAGGATTTAAAGAGTTCTTGGATCGAAACCATTGCACCTAAAGCCTATAATTGTCCATAGGAAGAAGCACCAAAAATTTGGAGAGATTCCAAGCTAACTTTTTGTATCAGTACCAACCCATTGGATCCATTCGGTATCGATCCAAAGAGTTGTGCAATTTTTGCACAACTTCTTTTTGATTGGCTTCACTACTTTCTTACGAGGCTCTCTATGCAATTGCATAGCTAGTTGACTTATTTTGATGACGATTGACTTAATGAGCTTGACTAAACTCTAGTTTGAATCCGATAAGCCTTTACTTCTCGAATTTGGATGCTTGGATTGTTTCCAAACTTTGTAGATGGACATAGTAGAGAGGTAAAAACATAACTCAAGTGGTATGGAGGAACCTTAAGCCAAATTTTTGGATTGGTACCGATTAAAAGTGTTAGCATATTTTTGGGTCAAACTTTCAAGGTTCCTTTTCTCATGCTGTTAGGCCTTTTTGTCAAGTCTCGAGTCATTCTGGCTTAATACGAATGTTCTAACTCCTTTTCAATTCTGTTGAATTAAAAATCTATTTAATAATGGACAAAGCACCATTTACTTTGGGGATTAGAATCATGTTTGCATAGTTAAGTATGGCGATTAGGTCTGCTAACAGTGATTCTTTGAATTTGAGGAAACACCAATATCTCTTGAAGAAGGAAAGGGGACAACCATCAGAGCCTAGCATCTTGTCAACGGCCATGCCGTTCAGCGTAGTCCGTATCTCATCGATTTCAAATTCCATGTCAATACACAATACAACAAAATATAACAGATCCCAATTAAAGATCTTGAGGTTATTGTCAAGCGTTGAAGGGAAGTTCTAAAATATCTAATGAATGTTGAAAGTATCTCCTTCTCGTCAACAACCGCCCAGTCATCTTGAACAATACAGAAGATATAATTAGATCTGCGCCTACCATTTGCTACCTTATGGAAATAACTAGTATTTAGATCACACTCCTTAAGCCATTGAACTCTAGATCTTTTCTTTCAAGCTAGCTCTTCCTAGCTCATAATCATATCGAGTTCAGATTCCAACTCTTTGAGAGCAGATCTTTCGATGACAGAAAGAGGTAAGGACACTTCCTTAATATTTAGATCTAAGATCTCAGTTTGAAGTTGCTCCTTTCTAAGCCTAATGGATCCCCATAAACCAGCTGACCTTTCCTCTATAGCCGAAGTTTGGTAACAAAAACTTTGATAGTAGATCCAAAGTCTCTAAAGGAGCCCCAAAGTATGTCAACCATGTCATCAAAATCAAGCTCAAGGGTCTAGAAATTTTTAATTTTGAAATGAGGGTGATGAAGGAAACCATCGGTAGAGTCGAAGAGAAAAGGGCAGTGGTAAGAAATAATGGAAGGAAGTCCTCAATTGGGAGGAGAAAGGATGCATATCTTTGTAGGAAATGTTTAGAAAAATCGATCAATTTTAGCAAGAGAAAGGGAGAGCATTTGTCGGATCAGTAGGTTACGGTATAATGGATTTTAAGGCTATTTTAACATTAGAGAGGAGTGAATAGTGTTACAACTTTTTTGAATTTTTTTAACTTTATTTCAAGTTTCAAATTAAATCAAAGATTATCAACACAGATCTATACTAATCAAGTAGTCGCAAATGCAATCATAGATAAATATAAAAGTAATAATAAAAGTAAAGTAAGAGAGATAATACCGAATTTTTTTATACTGGTTCGAATAAACTAATCCAATATCCAGTCTCGTACAACATTTTACAAGCTTCTTTCAATCGCCTACTTTAACCAAGCAGCAAGCAAACCAAAATAAAATTTAATTTCAAGGCTACGAGACACATCCTCCTGTCTTATGAGTCCGAGGAAATTCTCTTGATTTACTGATCAACATGATCACCCACTTGATTTGAACGAGCAACAAGAACATACACTTTATTTGGATAGGTAACAAGCACACCTAAACAAATAAGAGTAGAGCTGTTGATTTCAAATACAAATGGTTGTACTTAGGATATAAGATATCCTGTAGCCCTTCTGATAGTTGATTGATCTTTGAGTTTTTAGGGATAATGCTTCCAAAATAGTAAGTAGTCTTTAGAGAATCAATCTAGTAGAGTATGGATTGATTCTATGTAAATTTTGAAGAATATAGGAAGTAGTTTTCAAGAAATATTTCAAGAGAGTAAGGAGTAAGAAGAAAGTGAGAAAATTAATTGAAAAATTCATTCTCTCTTTATATAGTGAATGAACATAAGTATCCATTTGTGAAGAGGTACATCCAAAAGACACTTTTTTCAAAAATTAAAAAGCAACCAATGGTCACAATGTTGACATATCTAGGAGGAGTATGTCGACATTCCCATGTTAATTTTGAAAAGTAATTTTTCTTTTAAATTTTTTCAAACTTCTATATTTTTGTAAAATAATTTTAAAAATAATTTTTAAATACTTCAAACACATGATAACTTTTATAAAATATCTGTAAAAGTATATTTTGAATTTAAAATAGCAAAGATCGAAAATTTATGATAAAGATCAAAATCTGCTATCAGAAACTTTAACAATTTGTTCTAATGACTATTACTAAAGTCTTGATCTCTATAAATCTTTTGTTTCTAAATTCATGAGTCTTGATCATTATCTCTAATCTTCATTCTTGGTCTTTATACTAACTAGTCTTCAAGTTTAATCATTTTGTACATGTGTAATATTCTGCAATGTATATTGTACAACGTTACAAAATATTAGTACCTATATTTATATGGTTGTTGTCATCAAAATCAATATCTAAGGTATTAACAATCTCCTCCTTTTTGATGATGACAACCCTATAAATATTCCTATATATAAAATATACAGGAAAATAGGCTCAAAGAAAAACATAGCTAGGTTTTGGACTGAAGGAAGCGACTGTTATTTTTACGTAAAAAGGACGCGGGCTTTATCATTTCGGCTGAAGGAAAATCTATACAAAAAATAAATCGTGTGTCTTTTTCAATCTCGATCTCAAATCATGCCGACTAAAAAATATAATCGACCTTTGCTTCACCTTGAATAAAGTTCGCCGCTCCGTTTTCCCAAATTCACCTTTGCTATTTGCCTGAGATGTCGACTCGAAGATGCGTCTCACTTCACCATTCCTCTCAAATGAAGATCAAGATCACTGCTCCTTCATTCTAGATTACTTGATTTGAGTTCACCGTCCTCGCCATGCTTTGTGATTCCGAGAATAGGAGACGTTGCCATGAGCATTTTCGAATCACTTGAGATGAACGAAGCTTGAGTGCGTCGCCTGTTTGTGAACGCCATGGAGTTCTGACACGATGTTGATCTGAACTTGAGGTTTGACATGTAATGGAATTACTTTTGATTGGTAATGTTGTTTCATCGGTTTTTTTACTGTATGTGTTTATTGTATTTATTATGTTATTATGCTATATGAAACTAGCATTTCTATGCATATATGCAATTTAGTCTGATGGTGTTTTATTATTTTATATCCGATGTTGAATATTGCTCTTGTTAGTTTTAGTGTATTTGATGTTGATTGTATTTCTGGTAAGCTTCAAGCTTTTGTTGAATTTATTAAAGTGTAATGCTAGATGTATATAGCATTTCATTTTAATAACTAACTATTTGCATCATTCATAAATATTGTAAATTTTGCAGGTCTATTAAATATTTGTGAGCAATTCTATACTCAACAATATATGTTGTTTATGATTTTCATAGTACAAACATAAAACATTAAGTTTTTCATTATGCTAATTGTATATTGCATTTCAATATAATTGAAAGTAATAGAAATAGATATATTGTTGTGTAATTTAAAGTTGTATTACACAGTTTCGATACTTTTGCAAATACCCAGTTGTTCATCATTCTACAAATTTGACAGTTGACTTCGTAACTAAAATTCCACATCAAACCATCATTTCAGATATCATATCAATGCTATTATCACTTTGCATATTTTAAACATGCTAGTGGACTTCATAGCTAAATGCCACACCAGACCATCATTTCAAACATCATAAACATGCTAATAGACTTTATAACAAAAATGCTACATTAAACTATCATTTTGCATGTTTTAAGCATTCTGTTAGATTTTATAGTTAAAATGCCACATTAAACTATCATTTCACATACCAAAAACATGCTAGTAGACTTCATAACAAAAATGGTGCATTAATTAAATTATCGTTTGCATTTTTTAAAAATGCTAGTGTATTTCATAGTTAAAATGCTACATAAAATTATCATTTCACATATTATAAACATGTTATTGGACTTTGTTTACGTATTTCAGTTAAATAATATATCTCGGTTGAATAATCTATCTAGGTTATATATTGGTTTTTATATGTACTAATTTAGCTTTTGCATTCATACATATTCGACTAGGTTTGGTATTCAATTAGCTTTTGCACCCATATGTCTTGGTTATAGATTGGTTTCCATATGTACCCGATTAGGTTTAATATTTAGTTTGCTTTTGTATCCATATATATCTCATAAGGTTTTACATCTGGTTAGTTTTTACATTTAGTGGTATGCTTGGTTAAACAATATGTCTTAGTTATTGATTGGTTTTCATATGTACCGATTTGGTTTGGAATCCGGTTATTTTTTGAATCCGTAGGTGTCAAATTAGGTTTGACATCCGGTTTTCTTTTGCATTCATACGTACCCGATTAGGTTTGGCATCTGGTTTGCTTTTGTGTTTATACGTATCCGATTAGGTTTAGCATCGGTTAGCTGTTACATCCATTGTACTCAATTAGGTTTGATATCCGGTTAGCTTTTGCATTCATAGGTATGCTCGGTTAAATAATATGTGTTAGTTATAGATTGATTTCCATATATACCTGATTAGTTTTGACATTCGGTTACCTTTTGTGCCCATACGTACTTGATTAGGTTTGACATTTGGTTAGCTTTCACATTCAGTGGTATGCTTGGCTAAACAATATGTATGGATTGTAAATTAGTTTTCATGTATACCCATTTAGATTTGGCATCCGGTTTGCTTTTGCATCTATACTACCCAATTAAGTTTGGTATCCGGTTTGCTTTTGCATCTACATGTACCCGATTGGGTTTGGCATTCAGTTAGCTTTTGCATTCGATGGTATGCTCTGCTAAACAATATGTCTTGGTTATAAATTGATTTCCAAATGTACCTAAATAGGTTTGGCATCTGGTTTGCTTTTGCATCCACATGTACCCAATTAGGTTTAGCATTCGGTTTACTTTTGTGTTTATACATACTCAATTAGGTTTGACATTCAGTTAGCTTTTGCATTCCATGGTATGCTCAGTTAAACAATATGTCTTGGTTATAGATTGGTTTCCATATGTATTCAACTAGGTTTGGCATTCGGTGTTCTTTTACATCCGTATGTACCCGATTAGGTTTGACATTCGGTTTTCTTTTACGTCCATACGTATCCAATTTGGTTTGATATTCAGTTAGCTTTTGCACTCATACATACCCGATTTGGTTTGGCATTCGGTTAGCTTTTATATTTAGTGGCATGCTCGGTTAAATAATATATCTTTGTTATAAATTGGTTTTCATATGTACGCAATTTGTTCTGACATCCGGTTTGCTTTTGAATTCATATGTACCTAATTGGGTTTAGCATTCGGTTAGCTTTTGCATTTGATGGTATGCATGGTTAAACATTATGTCATGGTTATATATTGGTTTTCATATGTACCCGATTAGATTTAGCATCTGGTTATCTTTTGTATTCATACGTCCCTAATTAGGTTGACATTTAGTGAGCTTTTTCATTGATTATATGCTCGGTTAAATAATATATCTTGGTTATATATTGGTTTCCATATGTATCTGATTAGGTTTGGCATCCGGTTTGCTTCTATATTCTTATATATCCAACTAGGTTTGGATATCATAAACATGCTAGGTGACTTCATAACTAAAATGCGAATCGGACTATCATTTGATACACATGCTACTACACTTTGTAACTAAAATGCTACGTCATACTATCATTTTTTGCATACTTTAAACATACTAGTGGACTTCATAGCTAAAAGGTCAACATCAAACTATCATTTCAAATATCGCATTCTATTGAAATTTGTAACTAAAATGATACAGTAAACTATCATTTTTCATATTTTAAACAAGCTCGTGTATTTCATAGCTACAATGCCATATCAAACTATCATTTAAGACAACATGAACACTTTTTAATTAAAATGCTACATTAAACTTTCACTTTGTATATTTTTTATATTCTAGTACACTTTATAGTTAAAATGCTTCATTAAACTATCATTTCAAATATCATAAACATGCAACTAGACTTTGGAGCTAAAATTTACATTGAACATCGCTTTGCATGTTTAAACATATTATTGTAATTTATAGAATGTCACAGTAAACTATCATTTTAAATATCATAAGCGTACTACTATACTTTATAACTAAAATGCTACCTTAGACTACCATTTTGCATATTTCAAAAAAGGTAGTGTACTTCATAAATAAAATGCTACATTAAACTACCATTTGCATATCATAAACATACTTTTGGACTTTGAAAATAAAATACTACACTAAACTATTTTCTCATATCATAAACATGGTATTGGACCTTATAATTAAAATACTGCATTGAACTACAATTTTGGACATTATAAACATACTAGTGGACTTTGTAATTAAAATCTATATTAAAATATCATTTTGAATATTTTAAACATGATAGTGAACTTCATAACTAAAATGTTACATTAAACTGTTTCAACTATCATTCGCCACATTCAATATGTTCAAATGCACTTCAAAAATAGAAATGACATTTTTAACTATCATTTGGCACATTCGATGCATTGTAATGCACTTAAAATACAAGCGATATTCTTAACTATAATTCAGCACATTCCATTCAATTTGATGCACTTAAAATACAAATGCTATTTTTAATTATCATTCGGCATATTTCAATCTAATGCACTTTAAAAATACAAATGTTATTTTTAACTATCATTCAGTACATTTGATTTTTTCTAATGCACTTTAAAGATACAAATGATATTTTTAACTATCGTTCATGGTGACAAGGGAGAGGCTTGGATGGTGGTGGCTTGGACAACAATAGCTTCAGGCGACGGTTGCTTAGATGGCGGTGGCTTGGACAAGGGGAGCTTTGGTCGATGGTTTCTTTGGCGACAGTGTGAGAACGATAAGGGAGGCGAGATTTAAGTTTTGGTGGAATACATGGTGACAACGGCAAGTAGAAGGCTTGGACGACAGGGTCTTGGATGATGGTGCCTTCAAACAACGATTACTTAGGCGGCGGCTAGGGCAATTTGTGGCTTAAGGTAGATGGCAGTACTAGAAAATGTTAAAGTCGAGCAATTGGAAAAACAAGCTAATGTCCTTCTACCTAAATTTCAAAAGTTTCATCATAGATTTAAAAATCAATTCAAATTTTTTTCTTTAAACTAATTACCTCTAAAATATAATATAATTCCCCCTTAATATATGCATATACTGTTTTATATTATTCTCTCGCTTCTTCGTCAAAAAATGAGTGAAAAATAATACTTCCCTTGGATGTGATATACTTATGAATTATGCAGTCAAAATCAATATTAGAGATTTTAAACTACACAGAAATACTAGTAGTAGCAAAAACTATTATGTATTCAACATATTGAGCAATGATTATATTAAATGTTGAAGCCATTAAATAATACAAATCAAACTATTTTACAATCCAGGCAATCACTTAATCCAACAAATATTATATACAAAGTCATACTAATCCAAACCAAACTATATTATTTACAAACCAGTCACATTTAAATATATAATTTCTACAACATATACTTACAAATTTTAAACAAATAAAAATACTAGATTTTCCTTGGAACTTCAACCCATAATTCAGATCCAAAGATTTAATTTTTTTTTACATCCCAATCCTCTTATTCCGCATTTTCTTGGAGTTTGAGCATTTCGGGTTGTTTTTTGATCACCTTTGATAAGAGAGGAAATTGACCAACAAAGATCATCAAAGAATTTTTCTTATTCCTTTATCATTTAAATATAGCTTCATTCCAAATACCTTTGATTTGGAGAATGGAAGATAGGGCGTTTTAGAAGGATTTAAGTGTTTCTTCTAAGTTTTCACAAATATTTTGAAGTAGAGAACTCATTTTTATTAAAGAAATGTTTAAAATGAAAGGAGAAGAAAGATGAATAATTGTATGAGTTTTTCTAGAAGAAAATGGTTTAAATAAAGATGAAAAGTCAGATTAAATAATCGTTTTAAAAGTAGTTAAAAAAATTTAAATTTTAAAAAAGGCTAGTATGCCGACATATCTATGTACGTGCCATAATTTGCACATTTATGTTTTTATTTCTATTTTTTTCTACTTATTACTTATTTATTTTCATGATTGGCAGAGACTAAGATAACATATTTGAATAGCAAGAAGTAAATTTCATTAATCAAAACAGAGAGATACATGAATTCATTAAAAAATGCATGAAAATAATATGAAATAAAACTAGAAAAATATACAACAAATGGATACAAAGGTAGGCAAATATCTAAAAAGATGACGACGAAGAAGAGTTTTCACCAAGCTTTCTAATGATCTTCTTAAAGTATTTGTCCACTTTATTGGAGAGAGAAGTGAAATTTTTACTAAAGGAGTGTTTAAGCTTCTTTTGGTTGTTAAGAGGTTTCTCTTAGTTTTTGAAGATATTTTTGCTCGAATAGCGAGATGGTTTGTCAATGCTCTCTAGAGAAGTGTCCATTTCCTCCTTTGCACATCTTGTTCTTCCTCCTCTTCAATTTCCATACCATCACTTTCTTCTTGAAGAATATCTTGTCCTTGTTTCCTTGGTAATCTCTCTTCCTTTTAAAAAAGAGATTCATAAGGTTCGAATTCAAGAGGAATATGCATAAGAGAGAGATTTTTTTCACCAAAAACTTTGTGCGGAAAAATGTTTTCACCTCTTAGGTTGATATCAATATAATTGGAAATTCTAGTAAGATATACACCATGGTAAAGTATGTTCTCATGCTTAGAGATTTTCTTTGAACAAAGTCATCCAAAATCAATTGATCCCAATTTATATCATATATTTCAATAATAGCAAAAAGTGCTTTAAAAACTTTTTGAGTCGGGTTATCGTAATTTCCCATCCTTGGTGTAATGCTTTGTTGTAAAATAAGACTCATTCGTCCTACTTTAGGCCTAAGAAACTTGACTTTAAAACCATACTCTTCATCACTAGAAAATTAATCATGCATAACTTCTCTATTACCATAATCAATTTCAAAAGTGGAGATGTAATTTCCATTACTTTTATAATCAATAATTTCGTAATCCAAAACAATAGTAACATCTTTGATACTACTCCAAACCTGACCTTCTTCTCCTTGATTTTTTTATTCAAATTAGAATAAAACATTTTAACCAAATCAGGATAGCAATCAAAATCATTTTGAGAAAAATTGACTAAACCAAAAATTCCATTTCAAAAGCAAGATCTTATAAGCCATAAGAAGAAAATTCATTAAAATTTTCAAACTTTCCTGAAAATACTTTTCCACAAGTAGCATACTCAACATAAGTTTCAATGGACTCTTGATCATTGAAAAATTGACTTTTGATATTTTTGGTAAGCCTAATTACTTTGGATGAGGAGGGTTGGCTAGACACTGTTGTGTAGTTTTGAAGGTATGAGAGTGAAGAATGAATTTGAATTTTGAAATAAAGTGTGAGTGGATGAAGGGATGAAAATGAGATGATTTAATAAAGAGTGAACTAACATTTTTAGTTTGAAAAGATGCCTTTTCAGTTTTTGAATTTAATGCAAAAGAGAGGCAAATTCAAAATTTGAATATGAAAAAATTCTCGAATTTTCTACCAAATATGTCGACATATAGGCAAAAAATTTCAAATTTAAAAAAAAGGCAATATATTTCTATGTGCATGTGTGTGTGTATATATATATATATATATATATTTAAATAAACTTATTATTATTAATCAATATTTATTCCTAAATTCAATTATTCAAAATGAAATAAAAGTTAAGTATAAAATCTATCGATTTTGCCATTTTCTTTGTCTCTTCTGATTAATCTTCCGTCACTGTGAAACACATGTTGATATTTTATATATCTGGTTCATTTTCACTTGATGCAGTATTAGAATCATCTAATGTTGCACTGTAAGCTCTTTTCTCTTGTTGGACGAATTGGTGTTTGGTGTTTTCTTCTAATGTAGGCTATCTATTCGTAGATGGTTAGATTCTTCATAATTGTAACACTTCATCGCACTTCCGTTTCTAGAATTTTTTTCAATTTTACGCAAGTTATTCAACCTTCTATACTTTAGAATTTTTCTAAAATCTCCGATCATAAAAGAAATCTTCTTATCATATGAATCATGATCGTCGGTTGTAGCATTGAACGCAATTGATTTCTTTTTGGTTGCCTTGCTTTCCTTCCTGCCCTACAACTATGCTTCATATGACGTTAGATTACCAATTAGCTCTTTAATTTTTAAAGTACTAATGTCATTAACCTCTTCTATTGCTAATGTCTCTAGATCTCATTTTGAAGATAGTGAATTAAATATTTTTCTAACTTGATCTTCTTCGAAAAAATGTTTACCTAATGATACAAGTGAATGAACTATATCTTGAAATCTGGAATACATATTGGAAATAGACTCATTTGCTTTCATTTAAATAATTAAAACCAATAAGTTAGCATGGAATTGTATATTTTACTTTACTAGTGCCCTTATATGTAACTTGAAGTATTCTCCAGAGTTCATATGCGGATTTACAAATAGGAACTCGATTGAATTCATTTTTATCTAATAAAGAGAATAAAATATTCATGGCCTTAGAATTATTAAGTGCTTGTGTCTTTTGATCTAACGTCCATGTTGAGTATTTAGTTTGAGGCTCAGTGTACGCATTCCGTGTAATATTCCAAATATCTAAACCATTAGATTGTAAATAGGTCTTTATCCTACATGATCAATAAGTGTAGTTACTACCATTAAATAGTGGGGGTCTAGTAGTTGATTGTCCTTCTAAGAAGTGTTAAAAAGTGTACTAATGGTATAATTAGCTAATTTTACTTTCCAAAAATCAAGTTACAATTTTTTTGAAAACCTAATGCTCTAATACCAAATGTGGATTACGGTATAATGGATCTTAAGAATATTTAAAAACTAGATGGGGTGAATAGTATTTTATAACTTTTGTGAATTTTTTCAAGTTTTAAATCAATCACATATTATCAACATAGATCTATACTAATCAAGTAGTCATAGATGCAATCACAGATAAAATTAAAAACAATAATAACGGTAAAGTAAAAGAGATAACACCAAGAATTTTTATACTGGTTTGGATTAATCAATCCTACATCCAGTCCTGTACAATACTGTACATGTTTCTTTTCAATCGCCTACCTTAGCCAGGTAGCAAGCAAACCAGAATACAATCTTGATTTTAAGACTACGAGACATGCCATCATATCTTACAAGTCTAGGGCAAATTCTCTTGACTTACCATGCAATAAGATCACCCACTTGATTTTAAAAGGGCAACAAGCACAACTACTTGACTTTAACGGGCAACAAGTACACCCTCATAAATAAAAGTAGGGTTGTTGGTTTCTAAATACAAACGATTGTACTTATGACAAGATATCCTATAGCTTTTCTAATAACTGTTTGATCTTTGAATTTGTAAAGAGAATGCTTCCAAAATAGTAGATAGTTTTCAGAGAATTATTTTAGCAGAGTGTGCATTGATTCTACGCAGATTTTGAGGAATATAGAAAGTAGTTTTCAAGAAATATTTCTAAAGACTAAGGAGTAAGATGAAAGTAAGAAAATTAGTTGAAAAATTCGTTTGCACTCCTCTTTATATAATGAATGAACATAAGTATTCGTTCGTGAAGAGCGCGTCCAAAAGGCACTTCTTTTCAAAAATTAAAACAACAACCAACGACCACTATGTCGACATATCTGGGAGGGGTATGTCGAAGTACCCTTGTTAATTTTTAAAAATGAATTTTCTTTTAATTTGTTTCAAACTTCAATATTTTTGTAAAATAATTTTAAACATAATTTTTAAATACTTTGAAACAAAAAAACTTTTATAAATATTAGTTAATATATATTTTGAATTTAAAGTAATTTATTTAAAATATCAAAGATGAGAAATTTATGACAAAGATCAAAATTTGCTATTAGGGACTTTAACAATTTGTTCTAATGATTCATACTAAAGTCTAGAGCTCTTCAAGTCTTTTGTCTCTAAACTCACAAGGCATGATCATCATCTCTAAATCTTCATTTTTGGTCCTTTTATTGATCAATCTTCAAGTTTAATCATTTTGTACCTATGTAATATTCTACAATATATACTATATAACTTGAAAAAACATTAGTATATGTATTTTGTATGGTTTTTGTCATCAAAATACATATCTGAAGTACTAATAGGAACAAGTGAAGATATGATTATTTAAAGAAAGGTTGATAAGGTCACAGGAGCGGATGAAGTTATTGAATGTATATATATCCGAGCTCTTACACAAGTTATCTCTTTTCAATTGGAATCTAGTCATGTTAACATCTCCTCCCCTTTACAAAATTCAAGTGCCGCTAATGTGCAAGGAAAAATCAACACAGGAGTTCTAAAGGGAAAATATATCAATAGAGCGGAATAGTCCATAGATGTTGAAAAAGAAGTAAAGAATAATTGTGATATTATTTTTTAAAATCACATGCAGGACGTGATGGGCTTAAAGTGATTGCATAAAGGTCCATCTACACTCATCCCAAAGGGTAATAATACCTCCTTTGGAGCCCTCAGCGTCCAAGGCTAACTAACCCAACAAAAGACTACCACTAATACATCTAATTCTAGAATGGGTTGAGTTGCAAAACTTAGATTCTTGAATAAAATGAATATCCAAATGGAGTTGTTATAAAGTTTTTTTTATTAATGCACACTTATCTAGACACTCTAGCCCTCTAATCCTACATGATAGTAGCTTCATAAGGAATCAAAGGCTCTCCGCCTTTCTAAATTCTTGATCGCTGAAGCAATTTTCAATGAAGACTAATACCATAACTAGATGCATTAGATATAATAGCTGGATGACTAAGAGAGCATAGGATATTAGGAATAAAAACACCACCTTCTAGAGGATGACCACCGCTTCGAGAAAGCAGGCAGTCACTTCACCCGATAGTTGGCACAAAGGTTGGAGCAATGTCTGAGCAGTAGGGGCATTTTAGGCATGCGGCAGCGACATACTAAAAAGCTGCAGGCCAGTCTCTATATTCATCATGCGTGCATTGTCCCGTTGAACTCCTAAGTCCAGAATCATCTGATAATCCAGGTCCATGTCCCGATCAAGATAAAAGTCCCTCTCTTTTGTGGTCATTTGAGCAGGTTGCAGGTTGGGCGAATGCCACCACGTTGATGGGCCAGGATGTTCAGCGGAATCCTTACCATCATCTGAAGATCCAATAACCACCACCCTTTTTCCTTCAGCGATTTCTTCTCTCCTTGCTTGAATCATAGCCTCCTCTAACATTACATCATCAATAAAACCAAGCAAAGGAGAAGGCATATCTGACCAAGTTTGTAGACCCTCATTACTGAAAAGGTACACTGGCTTTTCGGCCTAAAACCTTAGGCAGTCGGCTTCTCCCAAATGATATTCTCGAAGCTGAACGGGGGATGGCGATGAATCCAGTGCCGTAGCATATTCTGAAGTTGTGTTAGAAAGCATGAGTGATGAAGGACCCAGGCATGGCAATAGATTTGTCAGTTCTGAGTTTGACAAAGGCGAAGCGATGGTCAATTGAGGCCAAGGAGCAGTGGTCTGCTGCCGGGAATTAACCAATTGGAAAATAAAATTGATGAAGTTCAACATCCCCATGGAGAAATGAAGGGAACCTAGAAATACGGATCCAAGAAGTTTCAAAAATTTCCCTTGGGTAGCACTCACGCTTCAACGACCACTGTCTTGCGAAGATGGTGCCATCGTCTTTGTGAAAGAAGCCTTTCATGAATACCACGTCAAGAAGATGACGATCGAGAAACCACACCATGAAGGAGCGATTACCGTGAATAGTAGCGCGCAAGCCACCATGCCTAAAATGAAAATGAAGGCATCGATGGAGGTCCTCCAAAGACCAAAAACCGCTAATGATGAAGAAGATGACATGCACTTGGGCATCCAACGGTTGTTCTTTGCTTGCATGCATGATGGAAGAAGAAGGCAACAGTTTAGATGAGGAACAACAAAGCGAATTTTAGGGGCTATTAAAAGACAATGGGTCAATTGATGAGGCATAGGAAGTTTTTGGAACCGAGCCGACCAAACCTGGAGCAAAGGAATTCAAGTTGACTGCGCATGTGGATGGAACTTGATCTGTCCCATCCGTCGAATCCACATAAATGCAAAGAGTAGGAAAAATGTCCTTATTTATTGCATCGAAAACAGAGAGTAGCACTGTGACAGGAACGAGTCAAGTGTCCCCCGAGCCTACATCTGAAATATTTGTTTTCAGCTATAATCTTTGCCATATTGGCATACATGCATCCCTTTCCTCTTATAATCCGTTGAAGTCAGTTTTGAATTTGAATTCAGGGGCACATAAGTGGATGGAGACGACGAGGAATGGAAATCTCAGTAAAGTAGCAATTGAAAATAGGGGCAGAAGCAAAGGGCAACAAGGGAGAACCAATGTTGTTAAAGATGCGTACCTCGTCGATCGTTGGTCAAAAAATGAGACATATGACCAAGCTGTTTGGAAATCACACTTTGCTAGAAGCTGGAAGCGCCGAGTGGAGGAAAGGACTGTGACGCCCCACCTCTATACCCACGCTAGCCAAGAACACTACGATGTAATGTTGTCAACTAGCACGGAGAATAAGGCTGTTGAGGAGCGACCATCCGTGTAATTGCTTTGCGCGAGCATCGATATGTCAGATAGTATAACATGCATTTCTTTATCAAGAGGGAAATCCGACATACCGACACAAACTCAAAGCTACTACACAGTGGCTATAATATCTTCAGAAACAAATATAGAAATAAACATAACATAAATCAGTCACAGACAATTCATATCACAAAGGCGGAAATAGATATGAATACTACACTAGGAAGTGTACATTAGAGTAGTGGTCTAAAAAGATCCACAATATCACAAAAGAATAGTTACATGAACTACACAAAAGAATAAGTATACATTATGGAGTCTATATCTGAAATGTATACAACAAAAACTACTAATCTAAGTAGTTAACCAAAAGTCAAGGAGGTAATCCCAGATGCAAAGTTAAGCAGAAGCACCTGTAACATCTCGGTCTGACCCGAGTATTATTTAATAAGAAAATAATAAACGGATCAGTCTAGCTATAAATACCAGATGAAACGATATAGAATAAGAGCTATGACTAAACACATAATAATCACAATGCCAAGCTGTGATATATATAAGTAATTGAAAATCAACAAGAGATTAATCAATATCACAAAATCTACACAAGAATCGAAACGAATGTCATACTCTTTATTTCGTTCACCAAACCACAAATATTGACGATTATACCAATGTCAATCACAAAAGTCAATGACACACAAATTCACCAATGCACAAATATTGATAAAACTTATCAATGGAAATCACAAAAATTGGTGAAACACAAATTCTAGAAATCATCTCAAGAAATCCAGAAATCACAAAAAGGGGGGGAAAAGGCCTATCACAAACGGGAGCATAAAGCTCACCAACACGTGTATCACAAACGGAACGCTAATTCCATGGTTGCTAACCATCACAAATTGAGCCGAAGCTCCACAAACGGCCCGAAGACCATGGGTTGCTACCCCACCAATTTAAGTCGAAACTCCACAAAACGGGGTTTAGTCTCCCTCGCAGACAAAGAGACATCGCACATTGCTAGTCTAAATCACAAAGATGATCGTCATGATCAACGAGAAGTGTTAATTACACTAAGCTAGTAAATATATGATTTTAGCTTCATGTCCCATAACCACTTGCTTAACTTAAATATTTACGAACAAACTGTAGATCTCCACTAGAAAATTGTCACAAGATTTTCAATCGAACAAGTCCAAGAATTAACCGATGAAGTAAACGCAAGCGTTTCATACCACTAGTTTTACTAAGCCGTTT
Organism: Allium cepa; assembly: GCA_030765085.1. NCBI lineage: Eukaryota > Viridiplantae > Streptophyta > Magnoliopsida > Asparagales > Amaryllidaceae > Allium > Allium cepa. The sequence continues at coordinate 681,821,232 of CM060928.1, forward strand.
AATTAGATTTCTCATACGAATGAGGTAAAGGTTTGTATATACTAATAGATTAGAAGTCGGTTTGAGAAAACGAGCTTTGTTATAAAATAGTGTTGAAATCATTTGAAGAAAGAGTTTTGATATTTACTACTAGTATAGAAACCTTTATATTTTTAAAGTGACAAATCACGAAGAAGATTGTAGGAACAATCAATCACTAAAATTCACATACGAAGATGTGAATAAAAATCCAATGAAACCGATAAAGAATCCATCGAAATGGATATTCAAAAATCCCTAAAAAGGAGTCATCAAAGTCATAATAAATGATAACAATAAATAAGAAACAACACGAATCGATTAAAGTTGGAAATTCAAGCAACTAGGCGAAATAGGCAAAATTGCATCAGGTCGGTCGGCCGGCTACAGAGCTCGGTCGACCGGACTCATAAACAGAAATGCTCGGGGTAGCAGGTCGGTTGGCCGTACCCTGTAGTCGGTCGACCGGACCATAAACAGAGAAGTGCTTATGCACTCGGCAGCAGGTCGGTCGGCCGGCAGCAGGGCTCGGTCGACCGGACCTGTTGCCAGTCCCTTCCCAGCCCATCCAAATGAGGTCCAACCTCGACCAAATTGCATTCTCTCGAGCAATGGCGCTAAGGGATTATGCCAATCGACTACCCGACCCTATAAGCTCTTCGATGCATAACCAAAACACATTCAAACATCAAAGTTAGGATTTTTAAAGATTTGAACCCAAACCACTAAAAATTGGGATTTTCACCAAATCAATCCAAACCAAAAGCAAATGCACACGAATAAGTGTTAGGAATTCATACCTAACAATCGAAGATAGTTATAGACTAAGATGTGAGATAAAAATCTCACCTTTGAACCCAAACAAATGAAGATGAAGCTTGAAAGCAAAGGGAATCAACCACTCTTCAAATCCAACTCAAGAAGCTTGATTCTAAGCTTTAAAAGAAGAACATTCCCAAAGTTAGGTTTAGGAATTTCTGAAATTGATAAGAGAATGAGTTGGAGAAGAAGGAGAGAAGCTTACCAATGGGTTCTTCTATTAGTTTGGAGCTAGAGTTTGATTTGCAAAAGAAAACTAGGGCTTGGAGTTTTAATTTCCTCTTCCACTATCCATTAACATAAAAGCTCGAGTATTAGGAAAAATAGAAAAGAAGTGAATGAAGAGGAGAGGGTTGGAACTGAGTTAAGTGGGGTTAATGGGCTCAGCCCAAACCAAAGCCCTAAGTAAAAAGTAGCAAAAATCAACTTACTCCAAACATATCGAAGCTTATACTCAAAAAGGTCGCAAACGGCATTTTAAACTCAATGGGAGTGGTCCCGAGTCCTAATTCGACCGTATGCAAAAAGTAGCTTTTCGGACTAAATTCCGAGTATCGATAAAATATTTAAATATAAAATCGACAAATATGCGGGTTGTTACAAGCACCGTGGACATGAAGGTCGTTGGACAAAAAAATGGGTAAGCATAAGGTGGATCAAAAGGAGGGGAAGGCGGAAAAATAATTGAAGAAGGAGATGCCATCACAAGCTTAAAATTATTAAAAATAAGTTTATGCTCTTTAGTTCTAGAATCATACAATAGTATAAATGGTAATGAGATTGATTGGGGTGACATATTCTTTCCCCAACCCTCTTTGGATTTGTTAAATCCTACCACAAACTCGTCACATAAAATCGACCCGAATCTGGATTCTTTTTTCTTAACCTAGGATTTGTACGGATCATGGTAAGAATCGATCCAAAATAATACCTTGCTGCACTTTAATAATTTGTATATTCTCTTCAAAATAATTTCTTAATTGACACATACTTATGTGTAAAAAATATAACCACCAAGTGATACGTTAAATATATATAATATGTATATAACGAAGAGTCGATGTTTGCAACAGCGTATCTTTTTCATTTCCTGTCGGAATTCATTAATACTTTTTTTATTTAAAAGCTAAAATTTTCTACTATGTGCATGCTAATTTTTAGTTTAATCAGAGGTCGTTTGGTCCTCCGTTTCATGCCTGTAAGTTGAACCGAGATGGTTTTCAGACCTGGGCATATTTCCCTTTTCTGAGCTGCTGCGACTAAACCATTTAATTCTCCTTCGCATATGCTCGAATAGTGCAAAAACGTATTTTATATAGAAAATAATTTGTTTAAGAAAACAAGTTTTTGTAACAATTTTCGAAATCGTTTTTGGAAAACAATCTTTGAAATTCCCTTATTAAATAGTTTTTATGGCTTGGAAATAATTTATAAATATTATATAAGAATTATTTCAAAAGCCGATTTATTTTATAAAAATTATTTAGAAAAATAAATCGTATTTTGAAATAATTGTTATAGAATATTCATAAATTATTTCCAAGCCATAAAAACTATATATTCTCTATAATAAGGGAATTTCAAAGATTGTTTTCCAAAAATGATTTCGAAAATTATTTTAAAAGCCTGTTTTCTCAAAAAAATTATTTTCTATATATACATGTTTTTGCACTATTTGAATGTATGAGAAGATGAATTAAATGGTTTAGTAAAACACGTGGTAGAGGAAAATAATAAAAATCAAGTGTTTGACTAAAGTTCAAAAGGACTTTTAGATTTTGTTATATAATTTGTAACCATACGGCTTAGTATTATCAAAATACTAAAATTTATTAAGTAAAACATTGAAACATCTATCTATCTCAAGAATGCAGGTAAGATTAATACAAGTTTGCTGAGCTCTAATTAAGACCATGTTTTACCCTCGGGGCCTAATGGAGAAGTTTCATCTTCGGAGAGGCCCAATAAAGAGGCGTTGATGAACCAAAAGGGTCGTGAGTCCTCAGGACCCCATTGTCATCCCCGTCTAAAAGGCCCGAAATTCACTTCTAAATTTCTACTAGATCCAACTTCTGGTCAAACTAGATCCACTGTCTACCGTTCGATAAACGTTAAACGACCATTCTCTCAATTCCTCTCAATGTCATTCAGATTAAGGCTGTCAATGGATATCCGAAAAATCCAAAATCCGTCTGCATCCGAAAAACGGATAAATAATCGATATTCGGAAAAACGGATGCGGATGTGGATACGATCTGAAAATTATCCGTTCGGTTTTTGTTAAGATTATAGTTCAAATTATATGTATTTTAGTACAGTAAAAGATATCTGTTTATTATTTTATTGAGTTAGTACTTTATATTATATGCACTTAATGCTTTTAAACTGCTCGAAACTATTTATTATCATCATATTTGTTAATTTTTAACACTTTTATGATCGACGAGATTGAAAAATATTTATGTTAAACTAAAATTATCCTTTTATGATTTTTGATTTATCGATCGTTGACGGATAAAATAATTATTCGATATCCGTCAATGTATTCGTGCATGCGTATATCCGATATTTGAAAATGATTTCAAATGCCATGGCACAATGCCCACAAGTAGAAGCTTCCGTCCACCGGCTAGTTCAGATACGCAGCTCTATTTTGGGCTCAGTAGGATCTCTCGTCCCTTTTACTCGTAGACGATTGGAAATTTTCAGAACAGAAAGTGGAAACACCCGTATTAAATTTTCATCATGGAATTAGCAGACAAAGCCGTTGGTCTTCTTCTAACTTCGATCAGTCTCTCAATTTTCGCATACTATACATTTTGGGTCGTAATCTTAGTAAGTTTTTTTAACCCCCAATTGATCAGTTTTTACTAATTGATGTTAAAACCTTTCAATTGATTATACCACTTTGATTTTCTGTGTAGCCATTCGTGGATAGTGATCATTTCATTCAAAAATACTTTCTACCGCAAGAGTTCGCTATTTTGATTCCAGTGTTTGCTGGAGTTGTGATTCTCATCTTCCTGTTCGTGTTTGTTGGATATGTCAAGCTAAAATCGAAGAAGAAGAAGAAATCCGATTGATTGCTAATGTTGTTTTTTGAAATCTGAACTATGAATATTAAATGGGTAATTTTTTTTTTCATTGACTGAAATTACATGAGCTGATTGCTTTGTTTTAAACCGCATGCTATGGGATAATATACTGATGCTAGTATTATCCTAAATTCAAGTTCTTAATACATGTGTGGAGTGTGAACTCATGTAACTAGATTTTTTTTTTTTTTAAATGTTGTAAAAGAGCATGTCTTGCAGTAGCTTAAGCTATTGTTGCTTAAAAGCGATTGGCAACATTCAATTTTTAGCTTAGAAGTAGCAAGTAAGTTGGTAAATCCTAAGCCAGGATAATCTGTTTATAACTTATTTCTTGTTTTACAATTATATATTATCAAAATTTCATCTATCCAAATACTTCTACTTTTTAATATTCGCTTCAAAGCATGGGAAGTTGCAACTTAGAACTACTTAGAAAAAAGTTGTTGCCAAACATGCTCTAGGTCGAATAGTTTGGAATGATGTTTAATATGATCATTCATAATCTTCCCATATATTGTTAACAAACAAAATTTAAAAGCTGAAGCATGCACATTCACATGTTGGCAATATATAAAAGCACCACAACAAGTATATGATGTTATAATCTTGAGCTCTTAATTGGTTGCATCAGAGAACCTGCATGTTTTGTATGTTATGGAATTTTGTTTTGCGATAATAACTAATAACTTTGTAGAAGCTTGTATTGCACATTAACTTTATAGAAGCTATTACATGGTAATTACTAGGTTGAAACCCGTGCTTTGCACATGGGCAGTTGTTAAGGTTGTAGTTTCATCTAAGGCTGTTATGATAATGGTAAATGTTACCAAAATAAGAAAATCACGTACCAGTCAAAATTGACTACCATACTTTACCAATACTGTTGGTAAAATGATCATTGGTATACCGATAAAATGGTAAATCATTGACTGATAACGGTAATCCGGTATATAAAACATCAAATTTTTATTGTATTAAAATTTTGATAATGATAAAAAGGTAAATATTTTTTTTCTTATTCTAACTCCATTAATATTTACATTAGTATTTTGACTTGTTTAGTTGGCATAGAAAGTTTTCTTAATTCATCAAAAGTTGTATACAACAGTATGAAATGGCAGCATTGCTAATATTAGGCTTCAAATCAATAAAAAAAAGCATCATCATAAATAATACTACGAACAACTTCTTAAAATATGATATTACCTTTAAAAGTATACACATTTATGATTAATTCAAATATTGAAAAACAAACTTAATATAACTAGTAAATTTACCGTTACCACTGATTTTGATTTTTTTTACCGCTATATTTATCATCAATAATGGTAAATTTACCATTAGTATACCGATAGCACTGGTATACTGAGATGGCTCAATATTGATTACCAATACGTTGTTATTCGTATGGTAATGGTATTTACCATTACCATGCCAACCCTAGTTTCATCATTTGATATTTTTGACATTAGTTGTGTTAAGAATATTGATGTATAACATAATAAGTTAGGCAAATAAATTGAGAGTAGGTTTGTCAATGATACATGTTTCTTGACCGTGCACCCAGTACGAATCCGCCACGTTAATACGGATAAGGTTCTAGCTTTAACTACACAGGTCCGATCCAAGCCCGATTCGGTTACCGTTAGGGCTAATTACCGTTTCATCACGATCCAACCCAGGCTTGATTATTAGTTTTCTATAACACCAAAATATGGATGTGAATCTTATTTCTTTACTATTTTGTTTGTTTGCATATAATTGTTTTCACGTATTTTTATTGTAAACCTGGCTTATCGCTACCTCCTCTTTATGATAACATTGTTTATGTATTTTTTAAAATAAAATATGAGCTTAAGGTATGATTTTAGCATAGTGGAAACTAGGCACGCACTCTTCATTTCAAATTTATTAGGCGGCACCCTGCTCTCCAAACACTCTTCCATACTTTTGAAATTATTTTTCTTTTCCAGAATTTTGATCTATGATTTTTGCTCTTATTTCTGAGTAAATTTTTGTTGTTGAAAATTTGCAGATTTTATTGCAAATAGTTGCAGTTTAAGCTGCAAATATTCGCAGTTAAGAAAATTTTGAATTTCTCTTTTTAAATTTGCTCAGACTTTGTATCGTTATAGTGCAGATCCAAAATATTAAAAAAATGGAAAAGAATTTGTCGAAAATAACCAGAAGGATGTTTGGTGGAATGCTTTTTCGAGAATGATGGTTTAAAAATCGCCCCTTTAGCATACATGCTATCAGTTAGGCAATACACAGCGGGCATGAAAACCCAACGTACCAGGCTCGGGTATTAGGCTTGAAATACCAAGCCTATTGACAGGCCTATCTGAGAGTATACGTTAATCAATGTTGCATTAGACAATATGCTAAATGTTTATGTAAGATGCAACAGATTAGAAAAGATCACACTCATTGAGTACTCTAGCACAAAGTTTTAAACAAAGGCACATCCACAATTAAGAAAAATGAAACACAGTTAAAATTGCCTTTTTTTCTTGATTCTTCAAGGTGGTGCAAGTAGAGATGCTTCACTTCATAGACACCCTGGCAAGGCCGCAAGAATACTTGAAAATGTTAGTGGAAAAGTATATTTGCATCAGTAAGTACTTACCTTATGATTTATTATTTGGCATCCTGAGTTATATAGAAAACTTGGATGTAATTAAATAATAGGAAGATATTAAAAAATGTTACAGTCGTGAATCTTAGTTTTCATTTGTTTGACATGTGTGACAATTTGTGTAAACTATAATGTGCTTGTTTGGTATAACATATAGCTACATAGATATATTACATTGCCTTTTTGCCTCCCTTTTTAGTTGTCATTCAGACAATTTTGGACAACAAATGTTGTCATATTAAAATTCTGCTTGTCCTCATCCTGTTGGAAAACTATAATACGGTATAGTTAATTTGATATAAATCGGTATAAATTTAATCTACAGCATGATACCTCATTTCTCACTTTTTTCCTCGATATGGACATTATGCATTTGTAAGGATGTCTAAGGTATTACACCCGCTGCACTGCGGACAATTGTACCTTTCTCACTTGGAACCGTAGAGTACAATCGAATTATAGGATGAAGTAAATATTTTATTTTATATTTAAATTACTGGTTTGATCCAATATGTGTTACTAAAAGAATACTTGAAACCCTTAGATACATTTTTAATTTACAGACTATTTTTCATGCCATCAAAAGTTATCACGGGTTTCACTCACATTTACATATTTAATGCTTCAAGTGTCTGGTTCAAAGTTATAACATCCTTAATTAACCGATCAAATTATGGATATCCACCATACCAGAATGAACCTCAGATATCAAGTTATCGCCTACATTTGTTTAGAAAGTAATATAAAGTTAAAATGTATGTAAAATAATTAATATTGAAGCTTAGGTAATTAATTAAGAACTGCACATCATACACAGCATCTTATCTGCAGTGGCATTTGCAAATAGAGCAACACAAGTTTGATAGGAAGAACCATCTTCCAATATTTGGTGTCACAACAGTGCCTTACATACAACAAAGTTATATTTCAATTATTGCCCCAAGCTATTCGCAAATAAATTTTACTTGTAATAATAACACTGACCTACAATAGGAACAAAAGTTTTTGTGTCAAGGAGACTGTAAGTGCAACTGGTAAAATTTTGTTTTGTGATAAACTTTGGTATTGTATGTTGATGCTAGACCTATTTAGTTTACTTTCCAGTAACATACATATTCAAATTACTGCAATGTAAAGTTTTGTTAAGTGAATTTAAATTGAACTGCTGGGTTAAGAAGATTTCTACCAGAAACTGTTCACACAAGTGTTGGAAACTTATGTATTACCACACCAAATACAGCGTCCCGTCCACTGATCTGAGCACAAGCCTTAGTTATATGAAGATAGAAAAAAAATACATGAGTGGATTAGAATCTATCTTTGATAATTCAAGTACAAGTTTCTCTATGCAGGCAATTAAAAGGACATAACCTGTTCCTATGCCTCGGTAGGAAGCTTGAAGTAGGGAAAAATATAACAGGGTAGGGAAGACTTAAGGAATTCTCTACCCCTAATCTAAGCCACGCCTACACATTGATGTTTTGCTTACGCGGCATAGGAAAGACGTAGGGAAATCAGTGATGAAAAATGATCCTTTTTCTAGTAGTGTACACGACTAAAGAATTGCCTTTTACATATTGGATCCAAGTCTACACGGCAACATGCAGATTATCCACCGTACAATATACACACAACTTTGGTACGTAGAAAGGAAAAAATTGTACCAAGAGTATGTACACCCATCTGATCACTATTCCTAAAAACATATTTTTCAACAGACCAAACATGCATGAAACCCTATAATGAAAGTAGGTTTAAAAGCTTTTACACTTCTGATGATTTTAATCTGATGTAGTTGTATATAGTTTAGAACTTTAGATGCTTTTACCAATAGTTTTATGCGCATATACGGTTGATTATGCACACAATTTTTTGATGTTATTCGTCCCTGATATTATGGGGTAGGACAAAAAGGAAAATGTATACATGAACATAAGCTTCAGATCTATTTTATAAAGTCGGCCATACATAATTGAACGTATGCCATCATATAGACTTAACATGATTCTAACATGACTCTGAAGTTGATTTCAGAAGAAAAAAAAAAAAAAAAAATTGAAAATAATAACACAGTAGACTTTACTTTGGTTGATAATGTTGTGTTTTAACTTTATGTAACCTGTATTTGGTCAATATTCTAGATCGATAAAGCTGGTTTTTGAACAATTATTTTGAAGCAAATTTATGTAAATTAGTGGGTTATGACCGTATGAACTAAACATTTGACTCATCAAACCAAATTATATCTATTTATAAAATTAGCAGCAAATATAGTTATAAGTCCAACATCTAATGAGCTAGGTTTCCTTTTTTTTTATTTTATTGTTATTAATTTTTTTTTTTTTTTAAGAAACTGGGATCTTAGATGGTAGTACATATTAATACCAGAAGTCTATGGTAGTATACAACATATTATATACCAATACGTCCAATGGTTCGAATCATGCTACGCGAGTTGAACCTTTGACCTCTCGCGCACAGCCGTGGTGCCTAATGTGATAACCCAGATTTTTGGACATATGGTAATTGGATAATTATCTGATTTTAACTATTGAAACACTGATTTATAAGTTGAACAAATAATAAATATTATTTGATAATCTCTTGATATAATTATTTAAATTGGCAAAATTTATCTTTTCAAAAACAAATAAGATATGTATTTGTTTATGTATGTGTGTGTGTGTGTATATAAAAGTAGATTGTAAATAGAATTTGGATTTGAAAATTAAAGGTAAAAATCTTAAAAGTAAATTGGATTTAAAAACTCTACATTTTAATACTAGTATACATGTATATATGATTATTTATTAATTCTAAGTTATTTTCTTTAAAGATTATATACATATTAATAAAAGGAAATGCATTAATTAAAAATAGAAAATGTTTGAATAAAAATTATATAAAAAACATATATATATATATATATATATAATTAATTGAAAATGTAATACAAAAATTATATAAACGTATTAAAAATATTACATAACATGCAAAATTACAAGTGCAGGTGTTTTAACCAGAAATTAGACAAGTGTAAACTATCTTAACATGTAAATTAACTGTAATCATCTTTGCATGCAAATATAAATGTCATGTTTTTAATTTTCTTTTCATTTAAAAAAAAAAAAAGAATCAAGGCTAAATACATCTCTACTTCTCTTCTCATTTTCTTTTATTCAAAAACAAACTTGAGCAAATTCCAAATTCAAACTGAAGCTTAAAGCCAAAGTTCAATTCAATCTCAAAACAAAGATCAGATCATATCAAACTCAAATGCAAACCAAGTCTCAGTTTCAAATTCAAACAAGTTTAAATCAAAACAGGTAGATTTATCTCAAAATCCTGAAGCAATTCAAAGATCAGGCAAAAATTCAAATTTAAACTCAAGAACAATTCAAAGCAAAGTTCATCTCAAATATCAAGAAAAAGATTAAGTCATCTCCAGTTTTCAAAAGCAAGTCCAGGTTCTCTGTTTGCATAATACAGGTGAGTAAACAAAGCTTAAACTGTTTTAACTTGTTGTATGTGATTAATATATGAAATAATGTTGTGATAGTTGTATGCAGGGATGTAAATTAGGCTTGCATGTTTATAAATATGAATTTGTTAAGTGTGCATGTCTGTGTATATATTGATATGTCTTTGTTTTGAATTTACAGACAAAAATCCAGTTCAAAAACTAATATCTCTTCCCTCATTCGCTTTCAAGATAATTTGTATAAAGGAAACTTGTTTGAATTAACAATATTTAAGTTTAAAAAATATTGTATGTATAATTAGTTTGAATATTATTTGAAAAATCAAGAAAGATGGTGGAAGCTTAAAAACATGTTAAATTCAAACATCACAATTCTTTGATTCATTTATGCACTGTTAATCACCATAAAAAATCCATGAATTTTAAAAGTAAAATCTTGATTTTTAAGTGAGTAATTTGAGAGTACTTGTGGGTTGGTCGGATTTTTGGTTTTAGGCTTTTTCTGATGATCGAAGGGCTCGAGGTGGTCGGGATCGCTACTGGAGGTAGCGAGGAAGCAGACGAGCTAGGAAAATGGAAGTTGGTTTTATAGATCACTGTGGCGGCGGTAGATCAACAGAGTAGGGTTTAAGTTCTGGGTTTGGTCGAGGCTGGAAATCTGATTGCTGAATCGTCACCGGAGCATCGGACTCGATCGAGTGGGGGAAATAAAGCGGGGGTCTTCGGCGAGGCTATGGACGAGGTGGTGAGAACTCTGGTGGTCGGAGTCGTCAGGACGAAGTGGTTTTTGGGTTTTGGGTTCTGTCCCAGTTTGACCATGTTTGCTTGATGTCGATTTTGTGGTCACGTTGAAGATTTGGTGGTCGGAATCGAAGGTGGAGATGGTCAGTGATGTGGTGGAGGTAGCAACGATGATCGGAATGGTTTCGTTCGTCGATGCACGTGCATGAGGATCTGGTGTCAGTGGGTTTGGAGAAGATGGAGAGGGCTCGGGGTTTGTCTCGAGGAAATGTTGATCTGGCTCAGGTTCGTTTTCGAGTATGTATGCGAGTGGATTAACATGTTAAATGTTTTAAAGTTTTAATTTAACAAGTTTTAATTAAAAAAAAGGAAAAGGAGAAGTCTCGGGGCAGGACTCGGGTGAGAACTATGTTGAAATCGGGTAGATAATTTTGACAGTTTTAAATTTAAATAAAAGCAAGTTTTTAAAATTTAAAATAAATCAAGTTTAAACTAATATTTTTTTTAAAAAATCAATATCTTTATGTAATTTAATGTTTTAAATATTTGGTTTAAGAAAAGTTGTAAGATTTATTTAGCTTGGATTTATTAAGATAATTTTTAAATTTATTTTAAACTTAAATTAGATGTGAAATTTAGTAGTTAATTATAAAGATAAATGGTTTTTAAATTTATATGTTAATGATAATTATTTTCAAGATTATTAATTAAGTTTTTAATGATAATTTAGTAATCAATTAAGATAAAAAGGTTTATCTTTAAAATTTAATTAAGATTTTGGGTAATTATAGATTAATTAAATTAATAAAGTAATTGAAGAAGAATTAATTAATTAATTAATGATTAAGAATTAATTAATTAGTAACTAAGAATTAGTTAATTAATAACTAAAGATTAATTAATTAATTAATAATTAATGATTAATTAATTCGTAATTAAGGGTTTATTAATTAGTAATTAAGATTCATTAATTAATAATTAAGGTTTATTAATTAATAATTAAGGATTAATTAATTAGTAATTAAGGATAATTAATCAGTAATTAAAGATTAATTAATTGATTTATAAAAGTAATTAAAGGATGATTAATTAATTCAATAATTAATTAAAATGGTTTGTAATTAATTAATGTTTATTAATTAGGGTTAGGTGATTATTTCATAAGCAGTTAATTTAATTTGAGTTAATTAAATTAGTAATAATTATGGATTAATAAGTCATGTTCATGGATGATTGATTGTATAGAATGTTTGGACTGATTAATATATATTGTATGTTAATCTGTGGTGTTCTGTGATATGCAATACTTTGCATATGGCTGTGATAAATATGTGTTATTTATCTGTGCTGAATTACTGTGTGAATACAAAGTTCTGAATTGAATTAAATTGTTTTACTTAAACAACTTGGCCTTTAAGACGACGTTTGGATTTCGACGAGACCGGGATCAGATATCAAATAATTAAATTAATTAGGATTTGGGTGACAAATTAATCTTGCCTATAGATAATTGAATTTTATTGAATGATTGGATTAATATATAGTCTAATAATTCGTGATATACTGTGATATGATATGTTTATGTTGAACTGTGATAATGTGGGTTATCTATCAGTGAAAAATTGCTGTGTAAATGTGACATCCTGTATTTAAAATTGAATTGTTTTCGCTTAAACAACATAGATTAAAGATGGGATTGGAATCGAAGAGACTGGAGTCGGATATCAGCGATATCCGAAACCACTTCGATTAGTAATCTATAATAATTATTTATAGGTTCGATTTCAGAATCAAATAGGCTGGAACGGAATAAATTAAGCGACATGGCCATTTAGACTCGGTTACATTTCTTAGATATTATTTGTAATGAGTGATTGACTATAACTAGTTAAGAACTCGTAGTATGGTACGAGTTACCTAGGTTTTCAATTATGTATTAAAACTTAGTATTTCAAATTATTTGGGTTTACTCACGCTGGTTTCCAGCCTGACCCGGGTGTTGCTTTATTGTAATGCTCGGATCAGATCGAGTATTACAGATTTTCAGGTTATGACGTTCTGGAGCACAGGAGGCGAGCTGAATGACAGGAACATATGGAGTATATTCCGCTGTATTGGAGTTGTATTGATTATTTTCTGGGTCAAGTTGTTACAACTATCTATTTTGGTTGTACTCTAATATATTGAATGTAAACTGACAATTACAGCTTTTCATTGTATAAATGCTATTATTTGATATTATATTTTAGTCCGCTGTGAATGTGAGATTCTGTGCTGAGTTTGCTGTTTCTTCTTCTACCTCTTTTCTTCTTTACCCTAACAATCATGGATTTTCGGCGTTCGATTGCTCGGCACTTCAACAGTGAACGTATTAGCGTCGAATTTTCGAGGTCGAAAATTCTGGGTTGTTTCACTTGGTATCAGAGCTGAATATTAAGCAAGAACCTTGGCTCTGTTGGGGGATACTCATTAAGGATGGGGTCAAAAGTACCATTGAATGAGTTGAGTGTATATATATGAGAGCGTACTTGTTATTTTCTTATATAAAGATTTTAAAAATGGTTTTAAATAAATGAATGGTTTTTATATAATCTTATATTTTTATATATAAAGCAATAACTTTTCTAATTATATATATTAAGATAATTGGTTGTTAGTTATTAAAATTGAATAAGATCATAAGAATTTGTGTGTGTGTGTGTGTGTGTTCCAAATAGGAATTGGATAATATGAACAGTAAGATAAGCTAGAAATGGATTCAAACCAGAGAATAAAATCCTGAAATTTGTGGAAGTGTTTTCAGAATGTCGAAATAAGTTGCCCTGATTTTATTTTCCAACAAATTATGAGATAATATGTAGTGAATTGGTCTCCAGATATGACAATCTTGGTTATTATCATAAAATGTTTATGGTGTCTAATAATGGGATGTTGTTTTCTGATAATAATTAATGATAAAGCAGAATGAAATGTTTTGAGGAAGTAAACATTTTAGATAAGTATGACTTGTAAATTAGAATGGATTTAAATTGTGATGTTTTAATATCTAAGTCCAGAAAATTTGAAATTGTTTCAAAATGTTAAAAGAAATAATAATATTATTCAAAATATTTCAAAAATGTAGGAATCCTATTTTAAAACAAGAGTCGTTTTAATTTTTTTTAAAGGAATTTGTTTTGAAATAAAAACCAAGAATGGTTTAAATTTTGAAATATGACTTGTGGTGCAAATAAATACATATGAATATGTATATATGAGGGATATACATAATAACAAGTAGATTGGGAGTAAACACTAGGCGTTGAGTTTTGAATTTTCCCCTGAAATATGATGTAAACCCAAAAAGAAATAAGTTTTGAATTTATGAGTGAGAAAGGATATTGATAAGAAGTTTAAAAATTTGAAATGAAGAATTTAAATTGAGTAAGGTTGACTGAATTAAATGAATTGAATTTAACTTAGGGGACGTTAAATAAGTTTAGAACAAGCAACCTGAATTGGAAGTTTCAAGGTAAATTGAGATATAACTTAGGGAAGTTAAATGGTTGGTTTGAATGTGAGTTATGTGTGATCTCAAAACAAGTCTGAGTTCTGAAAATTGGTAATATATGCTATTGATTGATGCTATTGGTGAATGTTTTAAATAATTTGGATGTTTATTTACTTTGACTTAACATGAAATCATCCTGTTGTTATTAATAATCTATGAAATTGAGAATTGGATTATTTTAATTGGATTAACAAGTAGATTGAGATAATAATATATCCATTACTGAAATTAAATAAAACTTTAATATGAAATTATTTAAATGATTTTGATTTTTAGAAATAAAATTTTGAAATTATGAAAATGGAATCACTTTGAACTTAATATTTAAATGTTAAAAAGGAACTTATAAACTGAAATTGTTTAAGAATTGGTTTCTAAGTTAGAAATTAAAATTGGGCAATAAATTGGATTCTGAAGATTAAATTGTTTAAAAAGTTTTGAACTCTTACCTGAACCTTGAAATAAGTTAAGTAAAGGTTAATTTAAGGGATTAAATCAACATTGAAAAATTTACTCGAATTTGTATTAATTGTGTTGATTTAAAAATTGAAAATAGAATTGGAATTGAAATTAGTTCAAATTGAATTTGATTTGAATTAAATAGGAACTGTGATTGAAGTTGAATAAGTATGGAAATTGATTTGAATTTGGGGAAGGAATTAAAAATTAATTTAAATTGAACTGAAATTGAATCAATTTAATGGGATGGGAAATTGATTGAAGTGGAGATTGGGAAATTGAACCAGTTTGACTCTGAGACTATTTAAAAAAAATTTATTTTAATATAAACTGTTTTAATCTATTTTCCTACCTATTTACTATACAACCTTTTTTTTAAAATCCAAACTATCTTATACTTATTTTACAACTATTTTAAAAAACTAATTACTATTTTACATGTGTTTTAAAAACTAATTACTATTTTATAACTGTTTTGCAACCATCTAACTATTTTACAACTATTAACTATTTTACAATTATTTTATAACTACTTAACTATTCTACAGCTATTTTACAACTAATTACTGTTTTTCAAACTACTTAACTATTTCAAACTTTTCAAGCTATTTTTTATTCATATTGGTCAGAGGGCAGACTGTTATAATTGAAGTAATAACCCAAATGGAAATGGAAGCAATTGCGAATAGGAGAATAGAATCAAAATGAAGATAAATACGTAGGATGTACGTATATTATTCTATTCGCATAGTGTTTTGATCCAGATTTGAGCATAGAATTTCAAGATAGTTATATCGATCCGAGTTGGGACTTTTCACTCGATTTTCAGCGGCGAACGCTAGATATGGATTTTTGATTGATCATGGACAATTCTTTATCATAGTTATGACTATACAAGGAGAATGACGGTTTTCGATTAAGAAACCAGATCTGAGTCCGCACTAGGAAGTCGGGTGGACGATACTAGTTCAGAAGTGAAATTGTGTTATCGAGTGAGCAATCAGATTTGATATTGCGTACGGATGATATATGTAACATCGTACGTGCTTAAATGTAATAGATATTGAAATTTTGAAAGAAATGAGAAATGATTTTTGAAAAGAAAAGCATATTTTGAGAAATATATATGAATAAAAGTGGAAGTTGGATACCTTTATAATTGGAATTCACATTATGAAAAGAAAGTGATATGCTAAATAACTTTATAAAGGAAATCAAACCTGAATATTTAATTTAGCATAACTAAAGTTATATATACTAGCATGAGTGCAAGGGTAAATTGGGTATTTCAAAAAGACACCGATGAAAATAGTTCATGGAATTCTCTTTATTAGTAGTAAAGATTTGTAACATATGATAAACTCCCCCTTGTTGAATCTAAAACCAGAAGAAAAGATTTTTGAAAAGATTTAAAGTATAAAAGAGAATTTATATAAGTATGAAATGATCCAAGATTTTTCAAGATTTTATATAGCTATATATATATATATATATATATATATAAATGATTTTATGGGAATGATTTTTGGAAAATGGTTTTTGGAACTCACTGATTTTGAAGGCTTTTGATTTTTGGGAAAAATCAATTTTGGGAATTTGAAAAGCCAAGTTTGAAACATCGATTTGAGATATTGATTTTGTGTAAGATTTTTATATGAATCGTAAAGAGTATGATTTGAAAGATACTATATGCGTATAGTATAAAATGTTTTGAGATTGGATCTGGGGAAAAAGGCGCTCACATGAAATGAACTTCATAGGAGATCCACGGGGTGGTTCTGCCTTGAGCCCTAAGGGGGTTCTAAATTTGATCCTGGAGGAAGTCCAGACAAACTGAAGTTCCTGAGGATTGTGTGTAGGTAGCGAAAGTCGAGGGCCTGATGCTTACAGTGACATTTGGGTTATGCTGTGACGACAGTGTAACTTGATGTCACTACGATCTGCTGCGGACCATAGCGGAAGTCGTGTGGCAGTGAATGCCAACGGTCTACGTTTGATTTCGCCGGGAGGGCAACGTAACATCGGTAGACTGCGATATATGAAGACATAGCGAAATTCGTGTGGTAGTGAGTGCCTACAGGCTATATTGGGACTCGACTGATGTAGTCTGCGATCTATGTAGGAGCAGTGAAGTTTTATTTAGCAACGAAATTCGAGGGCGCTGATTCCTACAGTTACATCGGTTTTTGCCGTGATGGCGACGTAAAATCTGGGTGTAGCTGCGATCTGTGGCGGGTTCCATGGTGTAATCGAGGGGCGCGGAGTGCCTATAGTTTTCTATGGATTTTGCCGGGATGGCAACGTAACCATCGGGTTAACTGCGACCATGGAGGGGGTGATGATTTCCAGAGCATTCTCACTAAAAATGTTTCTATATTTTCAAATATGTTTTCTATATTTTCAAAAATGTTTTCTAAGTATTTTCACTGGGTGCTGAAAACGAGTCTGCTAAGTACTTATAGATTTTCAGTGCTACGCCTGATCAATGTATGACCGAATTTCTGTAAGAATAAGGATGGACTTGCTAAGACATCAAGCTATAAAAAGTATTCTTATAAAACTATTTTGGTAATATTATATAGATTTTAAAGTGTTTTAAATTTTTTAAATAAAAAGGGTTTATAGTTAAAATTGTTCAAAGAGCAATTTCAGCTGATAATAAGCATTTTAATAAATTCTGCTTCGTTCCTTTTCGAGAACGAAAAGATTTAAAGGGGGAGGAATGTGATATGCTGGATTTTTGGACATCTGGTAATTGGATAATATCTGATTTTAACTATTGAAACATTGATTTATAAGTTGAATAAATAAATCTGATATAGATAAATATTTATTTGATAATCTCCTGATATAATTATTTCAATTGGTAAAATTTATCTTTTCAAAAACAAATAAGATATGTACTTGTTTATATATATATATATATATATATATATATATATATATATATAGATCGAAATAGAATTTGGATTTGAAATTCAAAGGTAAAATTCTTAAAACAAATTGGATTTAAAAACTCTACAATTTAATACTAGTATACATGTATATATGATTATTTATCAATTTTAAGTAATTTTCTTTAAAGATTATATACATATTAATAAAAGGAAATGCATTAATTAAAAATAGAAAATGTATGAATAAAAAAATATAAAAAACTTATATATATGTAAAACAAATTGAAAATATAATATAAAAATTATATAAACATATTAAAAATATTATATAACATGCAAAATTACAAGTGTAGGTGTTTTAACAAGAAATTAGACAAGTGTAGACTATCTTAACAAGTAAATTAACAAGTGTAATCATCTTTGCATGCAAATTACAAATGTCATGTTTTTAATTTTCTTTTTATTTTTTAAAAATAAGAAAATCAAGGCTAAATACATCTCTGCTTCTCTTCTCTGTAACGTACGCGATTTTTCGTTGCCGAAAAACCGAATAGTTAGGGTTTTAAGAAAAAGTAAGAAGGTAGAAGAAGAGATAAGAAAGATAGAAAATAGAGAGAAAAGAAAATAGAACGGAAAGAAAACAGAACAATATCAGAATCTCACAATCGCAGCGGAACAACATATAATAATGAATGAATAATCTTTAAACAAAGAACTATATCAGTTATTACATTACATTTCATTTCATTTCATTACATCATCCTCAGTGTGTACAACATCAAATAACAACAAACAGCGGAAAAGAAATACTATATACTAGTAATACGCCATGCCATCCAGCTTGCTTCCAGCAACTCCTGAATATCCTGAATAAACCTTAACTCTTGACTGCCCGTGTGGAAATTGGTGGGCACCCAGAGTTTAGGAAGGAAAACAATAAACTCCGAGTCAGTCATGCGACTGGTGTGAGAACTCAAAACAGTTTATTTATCTTTAAAAATTCAAAATAGAGGAATATTTTTAAAGTCAATTCGCAATGCTTTTAAAAATGAGACTACCATAAGGCCTCCCGCACACACACACATGCAAACGCAGAATCGGAGGAGATTTCTCCTTATGATAGTCAAAGATGCTTGATATGCATTAAAAAGAAACATTTGATATTATTACTAGTGCATAGTGTAGGAAAAATTCATTTCGAAAGTAAAGATATAAATCTTAGCCAGCATAGGCATTCCGCACTTATGCCTACTATAGCTACTATGTTCAATAGCAGGTTACCGCCACATTCCATAGCAGGTTCTACAACTAAAACCGTACAAGTCTCGTATTGTTTCTTTGGATTTCCAACAAATGGTCAGGCCAAGGAACTTCCCATTGCCACATGGAAACGCCTCTGGAAAGACGTCCCGAGAACCAAACCGGATCTTTGCCAACACAAGGCCGGGTTACCCCTAACTGGGTAACTACTGACACGAATATGTCATCCCCCGATCGTAACCGATCTATCCGAGGATCCTCGATTTCCAACAACCACAAAATATGCAGGAACAACATAGGTTAAATATCTGGGCTCCATACCATGATACCACCTCTATCCAGAAGGAATGACATACACTAAAGGGGCGCTACCCCCTAATAACCTTGCCTCATCCTTCCTGTTTTGACCATTTCCGGGGTGTGAGGTCCGACGAAGTCTCGTCCACAAAGCCACACTTTATACAAAAGCCGTGCTTTGGGTCAACAAATGATCATAGAAATGATCACCAAGATAAATGATCAAATAAATGATCCTATCACAAATGATCAACACAATGATCATTTCACAGCAACACTCAGCATGCCACACTACCAAATTGGGAGTATATCACTAATAACCTTCAATTATATAACCTCTGAGCTCGTACGTCTCAGAGAAGGGTGTTAAGCTAAGAGAATAAATTCTCCGCCACCAACAGAAATATATTTGAAAGAAATCAGCTTTATATCTCAATTTGTAATGTCAGACATACAATCTATACAAGTCTGTTCCGGGATCGAACAGAACCGAATGCACTTCCAAAGAAGTCCTTGCAATCCGGATATTCACTAATCACGATCGGACTTCCCGTCACTAAGGGTGATAAAACCTCTATATCGGAGATCAGCCGATGTAGAGTAACTCGACGATAATCCTTCCGTTTTCACATACATCCGATCTTCAACACCGGTCATCGAATGCAAATCCATTTCGACGTATCACATATTCGGAATGGGTTATACGACCCCAAGGTCCTTTCCCGGCTAACCCGAATAGTGAGCGCTTATTCAAAAATAAGCGTGGCATTCAAATTCAAACAATCACAACAAATACCTATTTAAAGGTAAATATTGATAGTCGGATTATTTAACTATCAATAGGCGTGCTCAACATCACCAAGTTCCAAATAATTTCTCAAATTATTTACTTTCCAAAATATCTTTACTAGATATATAATTTTCCACACTTCAACATTTGAAAACCAATTTTCAAATCACTTTCCAATACTTTATCAACTTTTGAAAACAAATTTCAATCATTTTCCTTACTCGGAAATACTTTCATTTCAACATGGTTCATTTAAACCAATTAAATAAATCCTTACCGATTTACTTTATATTTACGTTCCAAATCCGTAAATCAATTCCCACACTTCAAAAATAAATCAATGTTTATTTTTAAACAATCTCCCCTTTCTTTTATAAATTCCTTAGTGAATTTATAATCCAAAATATCTATGAATATACGATTTTCTAATCGACTTCTATTATTCATTTTCAATTTATCTTACAAGGATAAATTCTAAAACGTTCATTTCACATTGGAAGAATATTTCCATACTTATTTAATAATAAGTACATCACAAATCCATTCAATTTCAACACTTGGAAAATATTCAATATACTTAAATCGAAAATTAAGTATATATTTCATTCTTTAAGAAATCATTTTTTAAATACATTTGTTTGGGGCAAAATGAATGTTACGTAAAACATCGTTACGACGGCCCAAAATCACTAGTATAGGGATTCAAAGTTTAAATAGATATATAAATCCCAATACTATACAAAACATTTCCTTTCGGAAACCATTTACTATAACAACAGTGTTATAGTCCACCATTTCCTTCTATTTCTCAAAAACGTCTATTTCAACAATGAATGTTGAAATCTATGTATTCGATACTTAATGCATTTTAAAACGTCTTTAAAATCATCAACTTCATTTTATAATGTTCCTTCCCCAAAAACATATCCATTTCATTTAATAATATATTCACTGTCCAAAATCGTGAATATAATTCCTTTCATATATTCCTATATCCAACTTATCAAATTCAATTTATTTCGGATTTATAAACAACGTTTATAAACTCCATTTATATTTTTATAAACTTTTATTTATAAAAATCCTTTTTATATCTCATTTTAAATGCCAAAATCCAATTTATAAGTTGATTACTTATAAATCTTATATTTTAAAAAATCTATCCATTTTATAACTTCACAATTTATAAATCTATAAATTGCGTTCACTTATGAAATCCATTTTTATTTCACTTTATTAATTATAAAAACTCGTTTTATAATTCCAGTATTTTTAATTTATAAATATTAATTTTATAAATCTTTTATATAAATCGTTTATAATAATTCAAAATTCCCAATTAAACCATTTTATAAATTAATCACTATTTATTTCAAAAATCTTAAATTGGTTATATTTTACAAAAAATATAACTTTTATAACATTAAACTTATAACGTTAATTTATTTAAAATAAATCAATTCAAAATTTTAATAAAACGTATACTTTTGAAAATCACTTTAAAATTCCTTTTAAAACAAAAATCATTATTTTAAAAACTTCAGAAATGGATTCGATGATGCAGCAGCACTAAATAGTCAATCACAACATACAAATATCATATATCGATATGATAATCAACAAATATCAAAATATCTGTAAATAAATCAATACAGTTGAGGAATCCAGTTGGATCCCTCCAACCTGTTTCCCTGCATCCAAAAACATTAGCACAATACCAATTCCGCTCCAGTACGGAATTATCGCGGTATATGGGATTATTAAATATTATCCGCTTAATAAACGGCGCAATAGGGTCTCATCCGCTATACAATGCGGGAAATCAATAACTGCAATATATACATATGCCAATATACATATATATATATATATATATTGTTATTATATATAATACCAATTTCACTGTTTATGAAATATTCGCGGTATATGTTTTTAATAAATAACATCCGCTTACTAACGGCGCATAATATCTATTTTAACAATCAATAGATATCAATCATCATTCAAACATACATTCAAGAATTTTAAATCTAACTATTTAAAATTAAAATCGAAACCGATTCGATTGAGTGAGAATTTCTCACCTTGGTTTTCAATTCCGTTTCAGTGTTTATTTCGAGTAAAATTAAACGCGCGTTTAATTTTACCCGAAATTTTCACTAACTCCAAATGACTCCAATCCAATTCCGTCTCGTAGCATTCACGAATACGATTCCAATGCACTTTGTTTCGTCCAGTTTGGACCTCGTATGAAGAAGTTATGGTATTTTAAGCGTTACACAAATTTAAAATATAAATAATTTACACTTTTCTTTTATTATTTTCAAACCCTCACATCTGGCCGTTCTTTTCCTCCAGAGCAAATCCAGCCCGTCCCCCTTTTCTTCCCCATCCCCGTTCGTTCGAACATAGAGAAAACCCATGCCGCCCTCTTCACTTCAATTTCGCCCCCCTCCTCGTCCACTTATACACCGATCAAGTTCCTTCATTCCATGCGCCCATCTCCCCCACACCCACGGCCAAAACCCGGTTGCGCGCGGCTACCAATATTGCTTCGAATCTTCACACGAACGGCTAGGGTTTGGCCCGCGATTTCTCCCACCACGCTGCTCGAAACTCGATCACCACCGGTCATCATGAAGGTCTCACTTCCCTCTACACTCTTGTAGTTGAAGGCTTTTGACGATATCGCATAGATTTGGAGAAAATTAGAGAAGAAGATGATAGTTTTCTGGCCATTCATTTTGAAAATGGCGGCCGGCTTCCAAACCCTAGCTTTTTTTTATTTATTTTTTGTGAAAAGAAAAGGGGTCTACTTATAGAGATTTATCGGAACACTATTCATTCTGGGATTTCAGAACTCCGATTTACACGCCGAAACTGGTGTTCCTGGGGTTTATCCCGCGTTTCGGACACAATGGAACAGGTTTCGGAAGCTAATTCGATCATCTGTGCGAGTTATGGAATTTAACGATCAATTTAAATTTAAACCGATTAAACGATTTTCTAGGCGTTTTGGCTTGCCCCGGACAAACGGTAAATCCGATTGACT
Organism: Allium cepa; assembly: GCA_030765085.1. Lineage (NCBI taxonomy): Eukaryota > Viridiplantae > Streptophyta > Magnoliopsida > Asparagales > Amaryllidaceae > Allium > Allium cepa. The sequence continues at coordinate 681,844,329 of CM060928.1, forward strand.
TGAAATTTGAAACCATACAATAATATCACATTACGGATCCGATGAAACTAGTTTCGTCGAAATCCGAGACTTTTTGAAAAATGACTATTTTAACTCGCCAAATTAATATTAAAACAATTTCGATGCGTTTCGAGCTGTCACGGTCAAACGACAACTCCGATTGCTACGAAAATTGAAATCCGATAATAACAAACTATTACGGATCCAATGGAACTAGTTTCGTCCAATTCTGAGACTGTTCAAAAATTGGCTATTTTACAGTCGATAATTAAATATTAAAATATTCAATTTTCACAAATTAACTTTTAATTCGATTTTAAAAGTTCTATAACATCATTCTAACTTCAATATGATAAAATAAAATTTTAAAAATCATTTTCAATCATATCTAACCCAATTTTCAATTATTTTCAGAAATTTTCAACTATTAAATAATCGATTTAATTATCCAATTAAATCCAATATTCGAAAATAAATTATTCGACTTATAAATTTCACTTATTAATATTTAAAATTAATTAAATATTCAAATTTTAATTAATAAAAATTCTGGGTCGTTACAGACTTCCCCTCTTAAAAGAATTTCGTACTCGAAATTACCAAGTAAGAAAAAGTTACAGAATTCATTAACTTTCCAAAACAAATTTAAACTTCTTACCATACTTTACTAAGTTTTCTAATCACACTTAGTTATCCTTTTCAAAACCAATTACATCGTTTAACTTTCAATTCCAAAATCAAAGTTATAGTTTTCACAAATTTTTCAATTTTCTCAAATTTTTTCTAGCGCTTTAAATTTTCGAAAAAATTCGCCATAGTCTCCTTTGCGTGGCTCGATCCGAAAAAAAAATGACAGTATATATATCACAAATATACATCTCATCAAGTGATGAGGCATCCCGTAGGGAAAAAAGTGTAAAAGTACGATATGTAATCCGAGATATGTACCTTATATTTTATTAGCGAGCATATACGGCTAATATAGCGCGAAAGCGAGCTCCAAAAGCGAAGCAAGCGCAATCCGCACCTACTAAACACTCAACAACAACATGAGAATCATGCATATATGAAAATAGTATCAATATACAACATATAGCAACATAACAACTACATAATATAGCAAATGCAACTAAAGCAACAAATGCAACCATCAACCAACTCAATATTCATAACCAAATCAATATTCATTCATATTCTCATTAATATTCAATGAATTGGTTTTCAATTTAAATCACATTTGATTCATTTACGTTGGATTTTATCAACTTTCATTCATATTCAATTTTAATTAGTTTGCATTCACTAATTAAATCCAATTCACATTCAATTCTATTCAAATTTATATATTATCCATTTGAATTTAATTACATAGCTTCCAATTTTGCCAATTCAATTTCATTAACACTTAATGAGTTTTTACTTACATCCATTATTTCATATCAATTGTTTACATTTAATTGATTAACATTCAATACATTTATCAATTCAATTGCTAATTCCTTTAACAATTTAAAGTTGAATTTCATTTATATAACTCAAGTTCACATTCTTAATGACTTCATTTCATCAATTCACTTATTAATTTACTTTGACACCAAAATTCAACTTCATTCAATATCACTTAAGTTATATTTCATTCCAAACACCTTTTGTTTAATTTAACTTAAGTTTTCACTTATAAATCCAATTCAAATTCCAATCCTATTTAACTTTTTACCAAAGCTAAATTTATTAACTCCCATCATAAGTTCAAAACTTATTTCACTTATATTCATCATTTTATAAGTTATACAACTTATATTCAACAATTACTACTTGGATTTTATTGATTTACTTATACTTCCTTTAATTTAACTTCATCCTTTTAGTTAAATTTATTCTATCGAAATTCAATTTGTATAAGTTATCAACTCATTTATCATCTCCATAATATTTAAATAGGATTCCAGAGTCCTTTCAATCTTTCAAAACCATTTTTGAAATCAATTCAATTATCTTTTGAATTTCAAAACCCAAATCCAAAATTTTCAAACAACTTTTATTTAAAACAATTTGGCAACAATTTCTCTTTTGGAAACCCGAAAATGAATTCTAATGATGTGGCCATCATCATCAGGATTATTTTCCAGCGATCGAAAAGAGTTTAGAGCTTTAATTTCTCCAAAACAATTTTCCAAATTATCAAATCCTTTCAAAACACTTCTCTGGAATTTTGTTTTCAGATTATAAATCACATTTATAAGTCTTTTACTTATATAATTTCACTTCTTATATATAAGATTATTTCACAATCGTAAATCACATTAATAATAATTTCATACTTATAATTCATTTGCTTATACAATTCATTCTTTTACAATTGTTGTTTTTATTCAACAACCAAACAATCAATTCATATACACTTTAATAATCCTGAAAAATTATTCCTTTATATATAAAATATAATCAAGGTAAAATTATTTCATTTACCCAATTCAAAACAATATCGTGTCGAATTGTTCTATTCAAGTGTTTAGAGATCCCTATCAACAACGTTAATTACTCGTGTTGACCAAAATCCATATACCACTCAACAAACCAATCATCACAATATAAAACAATTTATATTCACTAACAAATACGCGCTCGTATCTATTATTACACTCAAACTCATTCTAGAGTACTGCTGACTCTATCTCTAATGAGTTATACCCAACAGAGCCATGGTTGTCGCTTAACCATAAGCTCTGATACCAAATGTAACGTACGCGATTTTTCGTTGCCGAAAAACCGAATAGTTAGGGTTTTAAGAAAAAGTAAGAAGGTAGAAGAAGAGATAAGAAAGATAGAAAATAGAGAGAAAAGAAAATAGAACGGAAAGAAAACAGAACAATATCAGGATCTCACAATCGTAGCGGAACAACATATAATAATGAATGAATAATCTTTAAACAAAGAACTATATCAGTTATTACATTACATTACATTTCATTTCATTACATCATCCTCAGAGTGTACAACATCAAATAACAACAAACAGCGGAAAAGAAATACTATATACTAGTAATACGCCATGCCATCCAGCTTGCCTCCAGCAACTCCTGAATATCCTGAATAAACCTTAACTCTTGACTGCCCGTGTGGAAATTGGTGGGCACCCAGAGTTTAGGAAGGAAAACAATAAACTCCGAGTCAGTCATGTTACTGGTGTGAGAACTCAAAACAGTTTATTTATCTTTAAAAATTCAAAATAGAGGAATATTTTTAAAGTCAATTCGCAATGCTTTTAAAAATGAGACTACCATAAGGCCTCCCGCACACACACACATGCAAACGCAGAATCGGAGGAGATTTCTCCTTATGATAGTCAAAGATGCTTGATACGCATTAAAAAGAAACATTTGATATTATTACTAGTGCATAGTGTAGGAAAAATTCATTTCGAAAGTAAAGATATAAATCTTAGCCAGCATAGGCATTCCGCACTTATGCCTACTATAGCTACTATGTTCAATAGCAGGTTACCGCCACATTCCATAGCAGGTTCTACAACTAAAACCGTACAAGTCTCGTATTGTTTCTTTGGATTTCCAACAAATGGTCAGGCCAAGGAACTTCCCATTGCCACATGGAAACGCCTCTGGAAAGACGTCCCGAGAACCAAACCGGATCTCTGCCAACACAAGGCCGGGTTACCCCTAACTGGGTAACTACTGACACGAATATGTCATCCCCCGATCGTAACCGATCTATCCGAGGATCCTCGATTTCCAACAACCATAAAATATGCAGCAACAACATAGGTTAAATATCTGGGCTCCATACCATGATACCACCTCTATCCAGAAGGAATGACATACACTAAAGGGGCGCTACCCCTTAATAACCTTGCCGCATCCTTCCTGTTTTGACCATTTCCGAGGTGTGAGGTCCGACGAAGTCTCGTCCACAAAGCCACACTTTATACAAAAGCCGTGCTTTGGGTTAACAAATGATCATAGAAATGATCACCAAGATAAATGATCAAATAAATGATCCTATCACAAATGATCAACACAATGATCATTTCACAGCAACACTCAGCATGCCACACTACCAAATTGGGAGTAAATCACTAATAACCTTCAACTATATAACCTCTGAGCTCGTACGTCTCAGAGAAGGGTGTTAAGCTAAGAGAATAAATTCTCCGCCACCAACAGAAATATATTTGAAAGAAATCAGCTTTATATCTCAATTTGTAATGTCAGACATACAATCTATACAAGTCTGTTCCGGGATCGAACAGAACCGAAGGCACTTCCAAAGAAGTCCTTGCAATCCGGATATTCACTAATCACGACCGGACTTCCCGTCACTAAGGGTGATAAAACCTCTATATCAGAGATCAGCCGATGTAGAGTAACTCGACGGTAATCCTTCCGTTTTCACAAACATCCGGTCTTCAACACCGGTCATCGAATGCAAATCCATTTCGCCGTATCACATATTCGGAATGGGTTATACGACCCCAAGGTCCTTTCCCGGCTAACCCGAATAGTGAGCGCTTATTCAAAAATAAGTGTGGCATTCAAATTCAAACAATCACAACAAATACCTATTTAAAGGTAAATATTGATAGTCGGATTATTTAACTATCAATAGGCGTGCTCAACATCACCAAGTTCCAAATAATTTCTCAAATTATTTACTTTCCAAAATATCTTTACTAGATATAAAATTTTCCACACTTCAACATTTGAAAACCAATTTTCAAATCACTTTCCAATACTTTATCAACTTTTGAAAACAAATTTCAATCATTTTCCTTACTCGGAAATACTTTCATTTCAACATGGTTCATTTAAACCAATTAAATAAATCCTTACCGATTTACTTTATATTTACGTTCCAAATCCGTAAATCAATTCCCACACTTCAAAAATAAATCAATGTTTATTTTTAAACAATCTCCCCTTTCTTTTATAAATTCCTTAGTGAATTTATAATCCAAAATATCTATGAATATACGATTTTCTAATCGACTTCTATTATTCATTTTCAATTTATCTTACAAGGATAAATTCTAAAACGTTCATTTCACATTGGAAAAATATTTCCATACTTATTTAATAATAAGTACATCACAAATCCATTCAATTTCAACACTTGGAAAATATTCAATATACTTAAATCGAAAATTAAGTATATATTTCATTCTTTAAGAAATCATTCTCTTAAACACATTTGTTTGGGCCAAAACGAATGTTACGTAAAACATCGTTACGACGACCCAAAATCACTAGTATAGGGATTCAAAGTTTAAATAGATATATAAATCCCAATACTATACAAAACATTTCCTTTCGGAAACCATTTACTATAACAACAATGTTATAGTCCACCATTTCCTTCTATTTCTCAAAAACGTCTATTTTAACAATGAATGTTGAAATTTATGTATTCGATACTTAATGCATTTTAAAACGTCTTTAAAATCATCAACTTCATTTTATAATGTTCCTTCCCCAAAAACATATCCATTTCATTTAATAATATATTCACTGTCCAAAATCGTGAATATAATTCCTTTCATTTATTCCTATATCTAACTTATCAAATTCAATTTATTTCGGATTTATAAACAACGTTTATAAACTCCATTTATATTTTTATAAACTTTTATTTATAAAAATCCTTTTTATATCTCATTTTAAATGCCAAAATCCAATTTATAAGTTGATTACTTATAAATCTTATATTTTAAAAAATCTATCCATTTTATAACTTCACAATTTATAAATCTATAAATTGCGTTCACTTATGAAATCCATTTTTATTTCACTTTATTAATTATAAAAACTCGTTTTATAATTCCAGTATTTTTAATTTATAAATATCAATTTTATAAATCTTTTATATAAACCGTTTATAATAATTCAAAATTCCCAATTAAACCACTTTATAAATTAATCACTATTTATTTCAAAAATCTTAAATTGGTTATATTTTACAAAAATTATAACTTTTATAACATTAAACTTATAACGTTAATTTATTTAAAATAAATCAATTCAAAATTTTAATAAAACGTATACTTTTGAAAATCACTTTAAAATTCCTTTTAAAACAAAAATCATTATTTTAAAAACTTCAGAAATGGATTCGATGATGCAGCAGCACCAAATAGTCAATCACAACATACAAATATCATATATCGATATGATAATCAACAAATATCAAAATATCTGTAAATAAATCAATACAGTTGAGGAATCCAGTGGGATCCCTCCAACCTGTTTCACTGCATCCAAAAACATTAGCACAATACCAATTCCGCTCCAGTACGGAATTATCGCGGTATATGGGATTATTAAATATTATCCGCTTAATAGACGGCGCAATAGGGTCTCATCCGCTATACAATGCGGGAAATCAATAGCTGCAATATATACATATGCCAATATATATATATATATATTGCTATTATATCTAATACCAATTTCACTGTTTATGAAATATTCGCGGTATATGTTTTTAATAAATAACATCCGCTTACTAACGGCGCATAATGTCTATTTTAACAATCAATAGATATCAATCATCATTCAAACATACATTCAAGAATTTTAAATCTAACTATTTAAAATTAAAATCGAAACCGATTCGATTGAGTGAGAAGTTCTCACCTTGGTTTTCAATTCCGTTTCAGTGTTTATTTCGAGTAAAATTAAACGCGCGTTTAATTTTACCCGAAATTTTCACTAACTCCAAATGACTCCAATCCAATTCCATCTCGGTGCATTCACGAATACGATTCCAACGCACTTTGTTTCGTCCAGTTTGGACCTCGTATGAAGAAGTTATGGTATTTTAAGCGTTACACAAATTTAAAATATAAATAATTTACACTTTTCTTTTATTATTTTCAAACCCTCACATCTGGCCGTTCTTTTCCTCCAGAGCAAATCCAGCCCGTCCCCCTTTTCTTCCCCATCCCCGTTCGTTCGAACGTAGAGAAAACCCATGCCGCCCTCTTCACTTCAATTTCGCCCCCCTCCTCGTCCACTTATACACCGATCAAGTTCCTTCATTCCATGCGCCCATATCCCCCACACCCACGGCCAAAACCCGGTTGCGCGTGGCTACCAATATTGCTTGGAATCTTCACACGAACGGCTAGGGTTTGGCCCGCGATTTCTCCCACCACGCTGCTCGAAACTCGATAACCACCGGTCATCATGAAGGTCTCACTTCCCTCTACACTCTTGTAGTTGAAGGCTTTTGACGATATCACGTAGATTTGGAGAAAATTGGAGAAGAAGATGATAGTTTTCTGGCCATTCATTTTGAAAATGGCGGCCGGCTTCTAAACCCTAGCTTTATTTTTTATTTTTATTTTTGAAAAGAAAAGGGGTCTACTTATAGAGATTTATCAGAACACTATTCATTCTGGGATTTCAGAACTCCGATTTACACGCCGAAACTAGTGTTCCTGGGGTTTATCCCGCGTTCCGACACAATGGAACAGGTTTCGGAAGCTAATTCGATCATCTGTGCGAGTTATGGAATTTAACGATCAATTTAAATTTAAACCGATTAAACGATTTTCTAGGCGTTTTGGCTTGCCCCGGACAAACGGTAAATCCGATTGACTTGAAATTTGAAACCATACAATAATATCACATTACGGATCCGATGAAACTAGTTTCGTCGAAATCCGAGACTTTTTGAAAAATGACTATTTTAACTCCCCAAATTAATATTAAAACAATTTCGATGCGTTTCGAGCTGTCACGGTCAAACGACAACTCCGATTGCTACGAAAATTGAAATCCGATAATAACAAACTATTACGGATCCAATGGAACTAGATTTGTCCAATTCTGAGACTGTTCAAAAATTGGCTATTTTATAGTCGATAATTAAATATTAAAATATTCAATTTTCACAAATTAACTTTTAATTCGATTTTAAAAGTTCTATAACATCATTCTAACTTCAATATGATAAAATAAAATTTTACAAATCATTTTCAATCATATCTAACCCAATTTTCAATTATTTTCAGAAATTTTCAACTATTAAATAACCGATTTAATTATCCAATTAAATCCAATATTCGAAAATAAATTATTCGACTTATAAATTTCACTTATTAATATTTAAAATTAATTAAATATTCAAATTTTAATTAATAAAAATTCTGGGTCGTTACATTCTCATTTTCTTTTATTCAAAAACAAACTTGAGCAAATTCCAAATTCAAACTGAAGCTTAAAGCAAAGTTTAATTCAATCTCAAAACAAAGATCAGATCATATCAAACTCAAAAGCAAACCAAGTCTCAGGTTCAAATTCAAACAAGTTTAAATCAAAACAAGTAGTTTCATTTCAAAATCCTGAAGCAGTTCAAAGATCAGGCAAAATTCAAATTTAAACTCAAGAACAATTCAAAGCAAAGTTCATCTCAAATATCAAGAAAAAGATTAAGTCATCTCCAGTTTTCAAAAGCAAGTCCAGGTTCTCTGTTTGCATAATACAGGTGAGTAAACAAAGCTTAAACTATTTTAACTTGTTGCATGTGATTAATATATGAAATAATGTTGTGATAGTTGTATGCAGGGATGTAAATTAGGCTTGCATGTTTACAAATATGAATTTGTTAAGTGTGCATGTCTGTGTATATATTCATATGTCTCTGTTTTGAATTTACAGACAAAAATCCAGTTCAAAAACTAATATCTCTTCCCCTCATTCACTTTTAAGATAATTTGTATAAATGAAACTTGTTTGAATTAAAAAGATTTAAGTTTAAAAAATATTGTATGTATAATTAGTTTGAATATTATCTGGAAAATCAAGAAAGACCGTGGAAACTTAAAAACATGTTAAATTCAAACATCACAATTCTTTGATTCATTTATGCAACCTTAATCACCATCAAAAATCATGAATTTTAAATGTAAATTCTCGATTTTTAAGTGAGTAATTTGAGAGTACTTGTGGGTTGGTCGGATTTTGGGTTTTAGGCTTTTTCTGGTGATCGGAGGGCTCGAGGTGGTTGGGATCGCTACTGGAGGTAGTGAGGAAGCAGGAAACCTAGGGAAAATGGAAGTTGGTTTTATAGATCACCGTGGTGGCGACAAATCAATGGAGTAGGGTTTTAGTTCTAGGTTTGGTCGAGGCTGGAAATCTGGTTGCTAAATCGTCACCGGAGCATCAGACTCGATCAGGTGTGGGGGAAATGAAGCGGGGTTCTTCGGCGAGGCTATGGACGAGGTGGCGAGAACTCTGGTAGTCGTCAAGACGAAGTGGCTCTTGGGTGTTGGGTTCTGTCCCAGTTTGACCATGTTTGCTCGATGTCGATTTTGTGGTTATGTTGAAGATTTGGTGGTCGGAATCGAAGGTGGGGATGGTCAGTGACGTGGTGGAGGTAGCAACGATGATCAGAATGGCTTCGTTCATATGTGCACGTGCACGAGGATCCGGTGCCAGTGGGTTTGGAGAAGATGGAGTGGGCTCGGGGTTTGTCTCAAGGAAATGTTGATCTGGCTCGGGTCCGTCTTCGAGTATGTACGCGAGTGGACTGACATGTTAACAATTTTAAATTTTTAACTTAACAAGTTTTATTTAAAAAAAGAAGGAAAAGAAGAAGTCTCGGGTTGGACTCGGGTGAGAACCGAGTTGAACTCGGGTAGATAATTTTAACAATTTTAAATTTAAATAAAAGCAAGTTTTTAAAATTTAAAACAAATCAAGTTTAAACTATTTTTTTTTTAAAAATCAATTTCTTTATATAATTTAATGGTTTAAATATTTAGTTTAAGAAAAGTTGTAAGATTTATTTAGCTTGGATTTATTAAGATAATTTTTAAGTTTATTTTATACTTAAATTAGATGTGAAATTTAGTAGTTAATTATAAAGATAAATATTTTTTAAATTTATATGTTAATGATAATTATTTCCAAGATTATTAATTAAGTTTTTAATGATAATTTAGTAATCAATTAAGATAAAAAGGTTTATCTTTAAAATTTAATTAAGATTTTGGGTAATTATAGATTAATTAAATTAATAAAGTAATTAAAGAGGAATTAATTAATTAATTAATGACTAAGAATTAATTAATTAATTAATGACTAAGAATTAATTAATTAATTAATGACTAAGAATTAATTAATTAGTAATTAAGAATTAATTAATTTATAATTTAGGATTAATTAATTAATAATTAAGGATTAATTAATTTGTAATTAAGGGTTTAGTAATTAGTAATTAAGATTTATTAATTAATAATTAAGGTTTACTAATTAATAATTAAGGATTAATTAATTAGTAATTAAGGATAATTAATCAGTAATTACAGATTAATTAATTGATTTATAAAATTAATTAAAGGATGATTAATTAATTCAATAATTAATTAAAATGGTTTGTAATTAATTAATGTTTATTAATCAGGGTTAGGTGATTAATTCATGAGTAGTTAATTTAATTTGAGTTAATTAAATTAGTTATAATTATGGTTTAATAAGTCATGCTTATGGATGATTGATTGAATAGAATGTTTGGACTGATTAATATTTATAGTATGTTAATCTGTGATGTTCTGTGATATGCAATACTTTGGATATGGCTATGATAAATATGTGTTATTTATCTGTGCTGTATTACTGTGTGAATACAAAGTTCTGAATTGAGTTAAATTGTTTTACTTAAACAACTTGGCCTTTAAGACGGCGTTTGGATTTCGATGAGACCGGGATCAGATATCAAATAATTAAATTAATTAGGATTTGGGTAACAAATTAATCTTGCTTGTTGATAATTGAATTGTATTGAATGATTGGGTTAATATCTAGTCTGATAATTCGTGATATACTGTGATATGATATGTTTAGGTTGAACTGTGGTAATGTGGGTTATCTATCAATGATAAATTGCTGTGTAAATGTGACATCCTGTATTTAAAATTGAATTGTTTTCACTTAAACAACTTAGATTAAAGATGATATTGGGATCGAAGAGACCGGAGTCGTACATCAGCGATATCCGAAACCACTTCGATTAGTAATCTACAATAATTGTTTATAGGTTTGATTTCAGAATCAAATAGGCTGGAACGGAATAAATTAAGCGACATGGCCATTTAGACCGAGTAACATTTCTTAGGTATTATTTGTAATAATTGATTGACTATAACTAGTTAAGAACTCGTAGTAAGGTACGAGTTACCCGGGTTTTCAATTATGTATTGAAACTTAGTATTTCAAATTATTTGGGTTTAGTCACGCTGGTTTTCAGCCTGACCCGGGTGTTACTTTATTGTAATGCTCGGATCAGACCGAGTATTACAGATTTTCAGGTTATGACGTTCTGGAGCTTAGGAGGTGGCTGAATGACAGAAACGTATGGAGTATATTCCGCTGTATTGGAGTTGTATTGATTATTTTCTGGGTCAAGTTGTTACAACTATCTATTTTGATTGTACTCTGATATATTGAATGTAAACTGACAATTACAACTTTTCATTGTATAAATGCTATTATTTGATATTATATTTTAGTCCGCTGTGAATGTGAGATTCTGTGCTGAGTTTGCTGTTTCTTCTTCTACCTCTTTTCTTATTAACCTAACAATATGAGATTTTCGGCGTTCGATTGCTCGGCACTTCTACAGTGAACGTATTAGTGTCTAATTTTCGAAGTCGAAAATTCTGGATCATTTCGCTCTGGTGTCTCAGTCGTTCTGATACATGTTTTATTTTGTAGGACATTAAAGGAATGCAATAGACTCCAGAAATTGAAACTCTTAGCATGTATGAAACAATGAAGCATGTGATTGTTGTGTACAAGGATGTAAGAATTACACAAGCTCATTGAAGAAATGAAACAGGGATTAAATTATACTCACGGGATATATCCAAATCTAGTAATAATTTAAAGTATACTCGTCTGGATATATTTAGTGTTATAACACTTTATTGAAGTAGTATGATTAGACATACCTTGATGCAAGTTTCCTTTTCAAACGTTTGCCACAAAGCAAGTGTTTCCTCTTAGTTGTAGCATGCTTGGACATGTTAATCATTTCCATTGTCCATAGGAATAACTCAAAAGAATACTAAATGGAAACTGAAAAAGTATTTATCAAATAAAAAATAAATCGAACCACAATGATTTTCAAGTTGAAGAAAAAACAATTTTTGGTTTTGGAAAAAATACAGGGTACAGCACACTTATTTATAAAAGCTTGGAAATAATAGTTTATGATAATAGGCTACGGTGTTAACATTAATCATCATGTGCTCAACCAAGTCTAACACAGGGGCCGATATATACTCAGGAAAATAAACATATAGTAGAACCTACGCATCTTTGTAATAGTATTTTCGCTGGCAACATCCAGCATATGCATACGAGTACATCCATTGCCGATACTTGGTTTTTCCTGAATAAACATCATAGGCATTGCAAAAATACTGCACATATAAATCTATCATTACACTTAGATCGATTTTAACAACTGTGATATTGGTTAAGACATATAATTGTTTCCCTATTATAGAACATATAACCTCTTACAAATATTCAATATTTATAGCATAAATGCATGTTGTCCACATAATCTTTAATTATTTTGAATGTCATAAACCTGAGCCTCTTAACATTTTCAGTAAGAATGAGATTTAGATGCAGAAATTACTATGATATTAAAGTTGACAAAAAATAGAACTTGATGCTGCTCTAGTTACCATTCAAGAACAGAAAATTTTCTTCAATACCTGATGTGTCATATCCAAACTGCAATAGCATATGAGTCCACAACTTGTGATTGCACTCAACAATGATTTTAATAAGTCCGGAGGGAAAGCAATGGATGGAAACAATAGACATCACTTATTAAAGTTGGTTGAAGATTAATGGTACGAACTGTGATGAGCTAAAGTTCAATGATAAATGGTCATAGGAAGAAGATAAAAGTAAGACAACGTATTGTTCTTTTAAAGTTTATCAAAACTAAAAAGACCGAAATCAAAGAACAGAAGTAAACTAAATAGAATTCCATTGCAACGAACTTTATGGTCCGTTTGGTTTATTTTGTATTATGGGTTTTGAGATTTCAAGATTAATTATAGAATATGAGAAGAGTGGAGGGATGACGGAGGAAGTGGAAGAAAGATGAAGGCGACGACGGAGGAGATGGAGGCATGAGGGAAGAATGAATTGTGTTTTTTCGTTATTTCCCAAAACACGAAAAATAAAAATAAAATGTTTTTTATTTTGTACGTTAACTTCGTTTTCTAAATTTGTCGTTTTTCACAATATACATGCGTCATGCACATTTTTGTATGTACGAAAAGTCAAAACACAAAACTAAAAAGGATAACCAATCGCATCTTTAATTTTTATGTAACTCCCCGCCTTTATATCCATACTAACAAATGATATTATATAGTAATATCATGTGCTAATACGGAGAACAATGCTAGATCTGAGCGATCATTCATGTTTATATCCTTGGGCTAACACTGTCACGCTTTTACCTTTATATTAGAAGAAATATAATAGCGTGATCAGTCTCAGGACAAAGCAATAAACGCGTTGGTTAATATAAATCAGAATAATATATTAACACAGAACATGGAATCATAGATCACAATGGAAATTATAATATAGGCCAAATATATTACGTAGAGTGAGTCTTTAAAAGAGAATACAAGACTCTCATACATACATACACAAGTCGCTATCTCTCATACTCGAGTCATACAAAATATGTATACAAGGACTAGAACAAAATGATACTATAATATATATGTCCATCTCCCATGCTATCTCAACATCCAAGGTCATTGAATCCCTGTACTTGACAAGTATCGGTCTGATCCGAGTATTATAAGAATAATAAACGGGTCAGACTATCTTTAAATACCATAAAGGGTGAGATCACAGTAATAAGCATGCAATAATCTTAATAATATAGTGATAACTATATAATATGCTCAAATCACAACAAAAAGGCATCAACACCACAATCACTATGTCATAAAATCATATTATACTTATCATAAGCAATTATCTCAAAAGATAGTGAATCGAAATATTTAGTATTCTAACTCATAAACTTGCATGAAAGCAGGTGAAAACCATTAGACAAGCATAAAAACACGTCAACTCAAAAGACGAGTGTGAAAGCAAGTCGGAACCAAAGACAAGCATGAAAGCGAGTCGGAACCAAAGACAAGCATGAAAGCAAGTCATATCAAAATCTTAAAAATAAATTCATAAATCAAAGGACACACATGAAAGCGAGTCATCATAAGATGAGCCGATACCAACCGATCACGTGTAGATGCATGCCATAATAAAACAAGCCGATACTTACCGTATATGCCTAGATGCGTGTTATATAAAAGATGAGCTAATATTTGCCAATCATGCCTGGATGCATGCCATAATAGGACAAGTCGATACTTGCCGTACATGCCTAGATGCATGCTATCTAAAAGACGATCCGATACCCGTCGATCATGCCTGGATGCATATCATAATAAGACAAGCCGATACTTTTTGTACATGCTTCTATCTCAAAGATCATTTCTGATCTAAAATGTTATATACTTTCTAATATTAAATACTCAGTTTCCTCCAATGTCTCATAACCACTTGGTGATACTTGAATATTTACCAATAGATCGTAGATTCCACTCATTTCTCCATTTAAGAAGTTATAAAAATAAACGGAATAGATTTAAAGAACGTCCTACACCGCTCCATAATTCTATCTTTTTGTTAATATTCCTTATCTCATAGAAAGGAAATTACAACAAATCACAAACTCAATTTCCAAAATAAAAGAAAAGAAATTTAAAACCAATTTTTTTTTATCTTAGAAATAAGAATAATAATCTCATATTTAAAATAGTTTGAAATGATGTTTTATAATGCATTCTTTAAAAATTTTGAAGTATGTGTGTGTGTGTATATATATACTTATAAATAAAAGCATTTTAATTAAATAATTTCCCTCTACATGTAAAATCATTTAAATACACTTTTAATATTATAAAAAAAGATCTTGAAAAGTTGAAAACACACTGAAATACAAGCAACCATGAAGAAAACGCAAGAATGGTCGAAGAAAACACGTAAATGAAAATCATGTAAAATTTCCCGAACCATTTCAATCTCAGGGCTGCGACAAAAAATGTTGTTTCAACCATTTAAATCTTAAAATTTTGCAAAACTCGAAAACATGAAACTTGTAAATAAAAGTCTAGATTTTCCAGCGAGAAAAAGATCATCAAATTTGGACTTACGATTCAAAAGTTATGACCAAGTCAATTTCAAGTTTAAAATCAGAAAATTACTTTAAAAACAGTTATGTGACTATACTTTCAAATCCATTTCAGGTCGAGTAAATGGATAAATATCAAAAAGTGACCAAAAGAGAAATTATTGTCCATTGAATCTATTTTCTAACCTAAAAAGATTGATCCCAAACGGGTTTAGGAAGTACAAGTTATCGATGTTTTATTACAACACGCTTTCCAAATGAATTTTCAACTACCCCATTATGTTTCGAAGATGCATTACTTTCATTCACTACATAACCACAACAATTCGATTCAATTTACTACTAAATCATAACTATACAAATATGGAATCAATTTAGAGAGCGCGGTGAGGATTACACACATTAACATCCATAAACTCCAAAATTGCATGCATCAATCTTAAGCCTAAATAATGATCCTGAATTTCGTCATCAGTGCAAAATTTTAGATTTTTCTAGAATTAATTATGATTTTCCTTTTGACGGGCGTTTTCATCTTCAGATTTCACTTTCTCCTTGCTACTTAACTTCTGACCTCCAACCATGGTCAAAACTCCATCTTTTCGAGTCTACAAGGTGGAGAGAGATGAAGAGAAGCTATGTTTGAAGTTATGGAATTTCTAGCAATTTATTCAATTTAATTTGATTTTTTTGAGAAGGCTAGGGTTTTATGAAAAGAAGAAAAGAAAGCTGTTGTTTCTTTTCTGGTTTCTGTAAAAAACGAACGTACGTGGAACAGGAGAGGAGAATTTTTTTTTACAAATAAAATAAAATATATAGACAAGCGCCAACAAGCCTGGCAGGTAACTACATAGAAAAAAACAAAAAGAAAAGAAAAAAACCCAAAAACAGCTAGAAAAAATACAGAAGGAAGCAGCCAGCCCAACACCAAAGCAGGTACAGGCTAAGGACCACGAGAAGCAAGATCCAGGACTACTCGAACAGCACCAATACCGAAGAACAAGAGAGTAACACGGTAGAAGGGGACAGAGTAGAACTACCGCAAACCAGCAACACCAATAAATAGAAGACAAATCCAAGCGAAGTGGGTCACGGGCCGAGGAAGAGTCTAGAGACACCTGATCTGGAAAACAAGCAACCACATGAGTTGGGGGGGTCGGGAACGCGGAGGGAGAGCCATCTCCCCAAGAACAGGATTCAGCCAATGCCTTGTCTAGAGGAAGACTGGACAGAAGAAATAGAGAGAAGACCCACGAGTCCCCTGGAGCGAGAGCCCACACGACCCCTAAAAGGTCTACCGCGAAAAGATAGGAAGACATCATTCCTGACACGGCGAATAATAGTTGGGGGGTCCATGGGGGTGCTGTCAAAGATTGCCTTATTCCGTGCGCACCATAGGTGCCAACAGATCAGACAGAGAATCAAGCGGTAAACACACGAGCGAAGAGATTTACCAGATACCCCAGACCACCAGGTGACTGTAGATCAGAGGTTGATGAGGATAAGGAACGAATTCCGACAAGGTTGCCAAAGTAATTCCAGCACGCTTTGGCTGCGACCAACAAAAAACAAGTGGGACAAGGATTCCAGATTCCCATCCCAGCAGCATCTACAACGGGGACAAGAGGGATGCCGATAATTTGGAGATTCTCGTCGAGCGGCAACCCATTGTGTAGGATACGCCACATCAACAGAGAAACCTTGGGGGGTATTCGAGAATCCCAAATGAAGGAAAACAAAGGACGAGTAGGACTAGAGGAGCGAATCGAAGACCAAGCTCTCCGAATGGAGAACGAGCCACCATCCCAACCCGTGAGCCCGTCATGAGAGTCAGCGAGCGGCTTAACCGACTGCATGTGCTTCCAGGTCTCACTAGCATAGGACGGAGAACCAGAGAAATTGGTGCCCGCAAGCCTGTGGTATTTAGCACGGAGGAACGAAGCCCACAAAGAGTCGTTAGCCCCAAACCTGTTCCACAGCTTACAAGCAAAAGTCGCACAGATGTCCTTAGGATTACGCAGTCCCAGGCCACCTTCGTTCTTTGGTCGACAAATGGCATCCCACGATACCCAGTGGTGACGACGGTTATCGTCCTTGGAACCCCAGAAGAAGGACGAGACCAAGGACCGATAGGACCGGAAGAAGGAAGCGGTGGGGGTCATAGCTGCGAAAACATGGGTGCCCATAGAGTCAAGAACTGACTTAATGAGAACAAGTTTACCGGCTTGGGACAGGAGAGAAGCATTCCAGCGGATGATCTTGTTTCTAACTTTATCAGTCAAGGGGTCGAAGATAGCGTTAAGTTTTCTACCCCGGTAAAGAGAGATACCCAGATAAGGGAGGGGAAGGGAAGCTGCCTTGAAACCAGAAATGGTCTCGTTCCATGAAGCTCTAGTGGGGGACAAATCCTTGCCATGGACAAAGCAACTTTTGGTAGGATTAACGAGTTGTCCCGAACACCTCTCGTATTGGTGAAGGAAACGAAGCAGCCGCCGGACGGACGAGCGACCACCATTAGAGAAAATGACAATGTCATCAGCAAATGATAAGGAAGAAATTAGACGGCAACCCCTCGGGATTCCAAAGCGCTGAATCTGACCGTAAATCGTAAGAGACTGAAGTCCGCGACTGAATGCCTCTGCCGCAATGACGAATAGAGAAGGCGAGAGTGGGTCTCCCTGACGCGGACCCCTTCCCCCCTGAAATATCCATCAGAGGACCCATTAATGAGTACAGAGAACCAACAGTTCGAGATTAGCCTCCACACCAGGTCAATAAGGGTTTCCGGGGACCCGAAAGCCCTAAATACCTTTAAGATGAAAAACCAGGACAAGCGATCAAAGGCCTTAGCCATGTCAAGTTTGAAAACCACATTAGAACCCCTAACTTTCCGATCTAGTTGGGAGATCAGTTCCTGAGCTAGAAGGACGTTATCCGAGATTAAACGTCCCTTAACAAACCCCGCTTGAGAGGGAGAGATAATGTGTTCAAGGATTGGGACCAAACGACTAGCCAAGATCTTAGAGATAACTTTATTCGAGAAGTTACAAAGAATGATGGGACGGAAATCCGCACAAGACCGAGGATTGTCGCACTTAGGAATAAGAATCAAATTGGTGGAAGTCCATCCAGAGGGAAGAGTCCCACCGTTGAAGAAGGACTGAATAGCGAGACAGAAATCAGCCTCGATAATAGGCCAAGCTAACCTGTAAAAGACGCCATTGAAACCGTCTGGACCGCTGGCGCTATCCTTGTTCAGGGCAAAGACACACGCACGGATCTCGTCCGTAGAAGGAGGTTCCGCAAAAAGGTTGCTATCCGTAGGAAGGACCATACGGGGGATGAAGGCCATCAGGGCCGGATCGTTAATAGAGATAGAAGGAGAGCTCAAAAAGGACTGGAAGTGGGACAAAATGGTATCTTTGACGTCCTCCATAGAAGAGGCCAAAGATTGGTCAGGTTGCAAAATCTCACGGATAGTGAGAAGATTATTCTTCTTGCGGATAGAAGAATGAAAAAACTTAGAGTTCGAATCACCTTCGACCACCCATTTGATCCTAGCTTTTTGACGAAGGTAGTCATTTTCGATACGAAGTTCAGAAGAGAAAACGGTCTGGGCTAAAGCCCAAGCCTCCTTGTTCGCGGATGAAGAACCTCATCTAACAAGGATTCGGCTAAGATCAGAGATTCTTCGGCCACCCGAACGCGATCGAAAATGTTCGTGAAAACATCAACGTTCCACACCTTAAGGCAAGCTTTGAGGCGCTGAAGCTTACGAATGAAGATAGAGCAAGGAGAGCCAGATACCGGAGCACTCCAAGAGTTAGCCACCACTTGATGAAAAGAGTGGTGAGATCTCCACATGCTCTGGAACCGAAAAGAAGAGGGCCCAGAGAGGGAGAGAGGAAGGCAGCGAACAACCAAAGGAGCATGGTCAGAAAAAGTACGATGAAGGTGAGCGATTGAGAAGGAAAAAGGGAGGCGAAACCATTCTTCCGACCCGAAGACACGGTTGAGCCTAGAAAGAATACGGTTCGGTCCCTCTTGGTTGTTCGACCAAGTGAAAGCAGAGCCAACAAAGGAGAGCTCAGATAGAGCAGAGTTGACAATGAACGAGTTGAAATCCGTCATCGCAGCACGGTTGGTGGCGGCTCCTCCTCGCTTTTCCGCATGGCAAGTGATGGTATTAAAATCGCCACCAACTACGGAGGAAGAAAAACCCAACTTCTCCAAGGCAAGAATGTCGGACCAAAGAGATAACCTTTCCGTCCGATCGCATTTGGCGTAAACCGCCGAGAAAAGAAAGGGAGAAGTGAACGAGGGAGAAGAGCAGGCCACAGAGAGAAGCTGCGAAGAGTCAAAGATGGAATGCACAACAAAGGATTTGGACCATAAAATCCAAATCTTTCCGGAGGCATTGGCTGATCCACCCCCAAAACCTAAGGCTAGAATGGTTTTGGGCATACCTTCCGGGGCCTGAAAAGGTTCCAGGAGAGCAACCAATCCCACCGCGTGCTTCTTGACGATGCGTTTCAGTCTAGCCAAAGACGCATCGTTACCAATGCCACGAACATTCCAGAAAAGGAAATTCGACATGAGGAAAGGGGAGAAGGTCAAAGTAAGAAAAAAAGAAAAGACGGACACCCAACTGAGCAAAGCCGAGCGGACTCAGATAAGATACAAAGAAAAACGAGTAGATCTGTCAATCTGCTCGGACGCCGCTATAGAGCGTGTGCGAATGGTGCGAGGGGTAGACTCTACTCGACGCGATCTGCGTCGTGTCCGGCG
This sequence comes from Allium cepa, assembly GCA_030765085.1. Taxonomy (NCBI): domain Eukaryota; kingdom Viridiplantae; phylum Streptophyta; class Magnoliopsida; order Asparagales; family Amaryllidaceae; genus Allium; species Allium cepa. The sequence goes on from CM060928.1 coordinate 681,864,378, forward strand.
GGAAGGGGGATGTCACAAAAGACACCACACCATCAGAGCAGGACATGGAAGCTAGAGGAGAATCACAAGACGAAGGGGAAGAGTTCCTAGAAATGCAATCTAGCCGCTCATTAAGGAGCGCAATTTCAGCCTCACACATTAGAGGAATGGTGATGGATAGAGAACAGAGAGAAGAAGGAAGGGAGCACGCCGAGGAGCATGGGGAAGTAGACGGGTCCAAACGGTCATGAGGTACAAATGGAGAGCGCAAGAGAGAGTGGTGCCTAGCCAACTGAAACCCATACCGCCAAACAAGCCAGTCTACAATAGGGTAAGAATGGGACAAAAGAGAGGAGGCTAATGAAGAGGAAGAACGATCACAGAGCAAGAGCGCAGAGAGAACCGGAGACGGGGAAGAAGAGGGCGAAGAAGGGGAAGGAAGAAGGAGATGAGAGAAAACAAAAAAAAGAATCGGAAAGTGTATGGGAGCAAATCTGGTGCAGCCCACGTTGCTGTAGGAAACTTACCGAAGCCGACTGTCACTAATAGTACAGCCCTACGATGCAGGTAAGTGTCGCAGGTCGGTCTCATAGGAGGGAGAAATAAAGCAGAACAATGTAGGATGGCAATAGTCATGTCCGTCCGAATAGAGGTCCGCGATAGGGACTGCTATTCGAACAGAGAAGGGATATCGCCTGAACCAATCGTTCCAGGCCCGAAGACACCGCCCTAGAGACCAACGATAGCCCAACAACAATGAGAAAAGAAGCGTAGCATAAGACATATATGACACAGGAAAGGTCTCGTAATGTCTAAACATAAGAACCCAGCAAGGGGAAAACATCAGTTTGATCCATACTAGAAGCCTAGTATGGACACAACCGATGTGAGACTCCCTCGAAGCAATGACGTTAAGACAATACTGCGAAGAGTAAGGCAAGAGACAGACAGAAACACCTAATCTACTGTGACATGTCACACCACTAACAAGGAACCGAGTAGTAGAGACATGGAGCACACACCAAAGTGTGTCATGGCTCATGCATAACAAACAAATGCCATCGACCAGCAACCAGTAAAAGATTGGTAACCCAACAGGATTATGGAAAAAAGAAACGAAGCAAGAGAAACGCACCTGCAGTAGAACAGCCGCACAAAGCGATTGGGGCAGTATCGCAGACAAAGCCCAACCCAACCAATCCCCCAAGTAAAAGCTAACATCAGTTGACACCGAACCAATGATCAGAGAACCCAAAGCATCAGTGGCCATTGATCCAAAAACACAAGAAAGCATCGAGAGCATCATGGTTGAACTGCTAGGGGTGGTGAAATCTCATATAGCAGCACAATAGTCAAGCGATGAAAGCACCGCATCAAGCGGCTGGAACAGAGGCAAAGAATGCTCCCAAACCATCAGATCGGACAAAGCAGATGGCAAAACAGAAAAACCAAAACCGGCACCAACTGTCGTTGAATCAACGATAGAAAACTCCACAGAAGCAGAGGGCAGCGGCAGCTTCTCGCAAGAAGGCAGCGAGCGAATTAGACGACGCGCACGTCGCCTCCGCCGCCGCCGCGCAGAAGAGGACCGCCGCCTCAGAGAACAACCCGAAACCATCGAAGAACTGCTTGTGGCGATGAAATCCCCATTCGCAGCAGAACACTCCGTCTCAACAATGCTAGTAACAGATAAACCCCCAAAAAGCGAACCAAACAAGGGAGGGTTATCTTCCCAATTCACCAAAGAGCAAGTATCAGCGAATCGCAATAAAGGGTCGAAACCCAAATCGGAACTGCTCCCAAGCGAAAGCTCACGAAAAAACAGTCTGAAGTCAGAGAAAGGGAGAATTTTCAGAAAACATTCCTCCACCACCACCATACGATGCCTAGAAATATCAGCGAAGGCGCGCAAAGAGTATACCTGAATCTCAATAGTGGCAGGACCGGAGAAAGTAAGAGAAATCAGACCCTCAGTGAGCACGCGCAAAGCCTTGGCAATGGAGGCAAAGCTAGGGCACAGTTTCAAGAACGAGCCTTTGAGGAAGAAGGCTTCCTCTCCAATAATCGGATCCATAGAGAGTAGAGAACAAAAACCGAACAGAAATCAGAAGGGAGGAAGGTGACAATAAAAGAAGAAGAAGAGAAGACGCAGAAATCAGAGAGAAGTCGCCATTAAGAAGACCGTTGCTTTTTTTTGTTACACTTATGGAGAAGAGAAATTTGTTTTGTTCTTTATGTTGATAATGGGGTAAGTGGGTACTTAAACCCGCACCCATTACAAAATTTGTTAACTCTTATATTCATTTTCATCCTTATTAAACCATGCTTTAAAATATTTTAACTCTATCTTTTGAATTTGAAAATTTCTAAATTTAAGCTCTCATTAATAACACTATAAAAATTTATAATAACAATATATAAATGATATTTTTCCTTTTATTTCCTTTAGTACAACGTCTTAAAAAACAATTTTCAAATGCACTTTAAAAACGAAAAATTTAGATCCCGTTCAGTTTGCCCTTTTTAGTTTTGTATTTTTGTCTAAACAAACATGCGCACTTCTATGTATTGTTGGAAAATAAACAATTTTAAAAAGTGAAGTTAACATAAAATATAGAAAACAAATTTATTTGATATTTCGTGTTTTAGGACATAACAAAATATTGGAAAACAATTCATATCCTCCGTTGTCCGTCCGTCGTCACAATGGCTAAGAATTGTAAAACAATTCTCATATTTTCTTGTATTTTGTAGTGCATGTTGAAAATGCAAAAAACAAAACTCAAAACGAAACCAAACGGGCCCTTACACAGATAAAGGTCGTTGTATTTTCTTACAAATAAATAAATGAACAATTTTAAACGAAATCTTCACCTTTATTATTAACGTGAATTCGTTCACTTAAATACCAAATAACAAATTTCAGTAATTAAACTGATTAAACATTGCATTAAATTGTATTTATAACATTTTGAAATTTCAACATACAAAATAATTTTCACTGAGTTGCTTCCGTAAAAATAAGCTTATTACATAAAAGGTACCATCACTTAACTAAATACTTTTTTTGAACTGGTACTTTATATACAACAAATCATTGAGACAACATATCCCATGTCAAATAAACGTTCGAAAGCAAGTTTCGAACTTGTGACCTACTGCACCAAAGCCGAATTAATTAACCACTTGGATAATGGTGCTTGTCAATTACATACTTTTATAACCTTGTTTAAATCTTATTTAAACTCCTATAATCTTTCATCCTCCTTTTCTTAACAATCCCAATCATTTCTCTTTCATTGCAGTTTAAATTCAATAATATTTTATTCTTATTCATATAAATTTTAAATTCAAATAGAACGCTGAATATAGAAAATTCTCATTCTCACATAAATGCTTTTACTTAAATACATCATTCCCAAAGTTACTCCAACTCCTTTATTATTATCCTCATTTAATTCCATTAAGTTAAATCTTATTTTAAGTTAAAAATTTAGATTTATTATTTCTCAAAATCGGTGTGTTACATTTTGGCTATGCCGACCAGGTAATATTAAATTCTTAAATGAGATGATTTGGATGTTTTAATCGAGTTACTAAGCAATTTCCTATAATCGATCCTAATCTATTTATTGAATTTTGAAGTGAATGAAAATAAGTAGATGAAGGATAAAAGTTTTAATTAAAGAAAAAACACGAGCGACTGTAAAAACTTGAGGGGAAAGATAAAATCGAAGCCAGAAGAAAATATAAAATAATGAGGAAATTGAAGTAGAAGATAACAACTGCAAGAGATCGGGAAGAGGGATAAAAAAGCCAGTTTAAGGTAAAAGTGGCAAATGGTAATAACTGCAAGAGAGAATATAACGACAAAACAAGATTAATATTAAATGCTAAGAAACATCTATTTCAAAATACTGGGTAGGTGAGGTGCCACATATGCATATTGTTTACACCCCGCTTTTAGATTTAAGTGATCGATTTATCATAATTAACACAATGTTATTCTGTTAAAGGAGGGTGAATGAGACGATCAAGATCTTATGTAAAAATCTGTTTGTAAATATAGCTCATTTAGTCCAAAAACTTGTTGTGTAAAAGGATCAACTCAACCCGTTTATTTTAAAGTATATCGATTATGTATTTGAATTTGACTTGATGCAGCATTTGAACCTTCATCTTAACCATGGAAAAATGCCCATCACTATTTAACAGTAATAATAATTTTGGCACTATATGATGTATGGATCTAGGGCTGGTATGGTAATGATAAATTTACCATTAGCATACCGATCTCAAACAATTGGTAAGCAATGTCAAGCTACACCGGTATACTCGTCCTATGGTAAATTTACCATTATTAAAGGTAAATGTAGTAGTAAAGAAATGTCAAAATTAATGGTAACGGTAAATTTACCAGTCATATTAATTTTGTTTTTTTTACTATTTTAATTAATTCTAACCACAATTTTTTTGAAAGTTTATCATAAATTAAGCAGATGCTTGTAGTATTATTTATAATGGTAATTCTTTTTGCCTCTATTAACTTCAAAGTTTAAATTAGCAAAATTAATATTTTATATTTTGCAAATAACTTGTGATAAACTGAGAAATTTGTTTATGTCATTTAAAATAAATCAAAATGTTTATATAAGTATTAATGAAGTTAGAATCAGTTATCAAAATTTTAATACGTATCGGTAAAATTACCATTATCAATCAACGGTTTATCGGTATACCAATGAATATTTTACGAACGGTAAAAGAAAATATCGGTAGTCATTTTCGACTTATCAAAGGTATCGTTACGGTAACGGTTTTTTCATATCAGTAACCGTTACCATTACCATAACAGTCCTATATAAATGTCTGAGCATGCTACTCTCTCATTCTTTTTAAATATAGTCTCGTTGACATGACTTTTTTGAGTGTTTTTTAACACTATCGTTTAATTGGTCAAAAATATGTATTAATTTATGGTTACCGATCATGCATGTTGTTATGTTGACACTCATAGTAAGAGGGTAAATAGAATCGAACTTATCCATATGACTGGCAGTTTTTTGTTTCCATTTGAGTAAATTTTTTCGGTTGCCATGTTTTTAGAGTTTTAGAATCAAAATTTGAGAACTGAACCATATTTTGGAGAGTAGATTTGAAAATTTTGTAATCAATTCTGAAGATCACAGGGCCTGAGTTCTGCAAATATTCATGACATGTAATGATGTAAATACTATTGTCTGTTCGATACTTCGATGCGGCTTACAGAAGAATAAGTATGTTTTGAACTTGGTGTAACTTTTGAATTAAGTTTCATCCAAGCCTTGAAAAAGGGCAATGAGATTAATATTTCGTTACTAGTCTTGGTTTTTGCCATTACATAATCTCATACCACTTTTTTGCTGCATAGTCAACGACGTAATCGGTATTTTATTTTGTTTTTGCTTCTATCATATTTCTAATTGCATATTGAATGAGATAAAATCACACCATGAAGGTGGCATATGTGTCATGATTTCTACATAATCATGGATATCGAGATTTCATTAAACTTTTGGTTTCATTACAGAAAGCAGAGATGAATAATATTACTGACATTGGCGGTGAAGAATTAGAGCTACCAATTGTATGATATGGCAAATATTGATTATTGCAATGAAGGTAAATTCTTGCTTTTGAGTATAAGAACTAGAGCTTTCATTTATCTTTTAGTAGATTTATGTAGTGGCATGGTTTGAAATTTCGTTCTTAACTACATTTGTGAATGGTTTCAATATGGTTGGGATTTGGTAATTATTTTTGTGACGGTTTGGAGCATGGTTGTTGATTATTTTTGTAAATGGTTTGAAGTATGGTTCTTAGTTATTTTTGTGTATAGTTTGAAATATGATTACGAGTATTAGAAATGCCAACTATCATTAAACATGGTTTGAAAAATCTTAAAATCCTATTGTTTATTTTATGTTGAACATAATGTTATTTTGTATATATGTTAAAATTTTATTATATACCTTGTCTTATATGATATATGAACAAGGCCTTGTAAATACAAACGAATTGACGTGAAGGTAAAACGTCACTTTAATGCATGTTGTTATTTTTAATCATGTTTTCCAAATTAGTTGTGCTAAAGGTAAGCTAAGGTTACCACTCACGATCAGAGTAAATTATTTACAACAAATGAAGGTTATTTTAGTTGGAATTAGCCATATACCAGATGATGGAGGAAACTAATAAAAGGTAATTCAATTTAAACGCGTAAACTTGTAAACTTGTTGAGTAGCATCATAAAAGAGAAAAAACCACTTGTTTTTGCTGAGTTTATTTATTATGTTGTTATTTTTTTTAAAAAAAATACTCTTATCTAGCAAAAAACTGTTCGGTAAAAATAAAATAAAATACCATTTCAAAAATGACCATCAAATCAATACTAATCAGGATGTGATTACATAACTGCAATGGTATGGGATACAAGTAATTGCTTGTTCAACAATATATCGGTGTACGTTACGTGGATGTGTACTACACTCCGCAGTGTCCGTACGAGGTAACAAAGTTAGTCTTGTGTTGCTCTTACGTGGTTAATGTACAAACCCCACACTATCACCGTGTGATTATATGAAAGATCCGAGCAATTTCAAACATAAAAAAACAAAAAAATGTTAAATTCTAAGTTTATTAGTTCTGATTCATGTCGATTCGTCTTATAATCGTCAAGATCTATCAATTCAATCCAAATAAGTTTTAGCTAGAATTTGGAGCAAAAAAGTTTCACGGCTATGAATTTTAGGTTATATGTGATAAAGAAGAGAGAAAGCAGCTAAATGAGTATATATAATCTAATAAGGACAATTTTTGTCGTAGAATTTATAAAAAACCAAGGGGGCAACTTAGCAAATTCTTTTGTCCGAATCATTGGGGACAAAACATTTAGTTGATATGTTTTAAAAGAAAATAATATAGACTATGATTTATTTCAGTATTATTTATTTTACAGAAGTATTGAAAGGAATATAAACAATAGGAATTTTCTACAATAAAATAAAGTAAAATTTTAAAAATGATTAAATTATTTAGCTCGTCCGTTCGTAGATATTTTTTCACTCTTTTTATTAGCATTAGTTGAATTTTACATCCGACGTGAATATTTTTCGTCAATATTTTTCGTCGAATGTGTTGGATTTGGTGCACTGGCAGTAGAGTTAAAATGGTGAATTTCAAAAATTTTACCTCTTATTATATCGCATAGGATCTTTATTATGTGTTTATGCAAATAAAATTTTGTTTATATCAAATCCAATTTAGCATTTAATTAATAAAAGAATTTTGAAATATTTTAATTATTTGGTTTGATTAAAATATTATGTATTGTTAATGTTTAAAAATATATATTAATAATTTAATTTAAAATTAATTTACTAATTTATATTAATTCTATATTTACATTTTAACATGTTAGGATATTCTTATTCACAGTATTAGCATAACAACAGTATAAACATATAAACTATTATGGGATTTATGGAGAAAATTGAGCACTTCGTCCTACGGTCAATAAGAGGTTGAGATATAGTGAAATAATCTCAACTTAAAATTACGTATAATTTAAATCATGTAATATTATAATTAACATTATATAAATGAGATAACAGTTTTTTTTCTTCAGCCGTTAATATTTTATAAATAAACACGTATGAAATAAACATACATACATATGTATAATTTGAATATAAATATACAATAATTATAAAATAATTTTATTTGCTTTAAGAGAGATTTAAAGTGAGTGGGTGTGTATTATCATTTTAATTTTGGCTATAAATAGATTTATTTTCAAAATACAAATTTAATGTTTTTGACTTATTCAAATAAAAATAATTCTGAATTACGCTCCTATTTGACCGTGGCTCACAAAACTGTATATCTTTATAATGTTTGGGCAGATTCAGCTCAGTGCAATCTTCAATTCTTTCTTCGTGGCGCTAAATCGACAGAGAGAACAACCTTGGGAGCTTATGAGCAGTGACGTTGACATGGACTTCTCTGGCTAAGGGCTTGCAATATTATATATATATGATTATTATCTTTACTATGTAAAAATAAGTTTTGAATAATTCAAAATTAATTAGGCCGAACTAAAATAGGTTTTGAATAATTTCAAAATTTAAACTTAAACATTTTGATGTAGTAATATATATATATATATATATATATATATATATATATATATATATATATATATATATATATAAATCTGTGTAGTTAATGCCCCGCTACAACCCCGCTATATCTCATAGAGGATTTCTACAGCTACGATTTTTCCATATAACCCCAAAATATAGCCTTTCCGCTTTAATCCCCGCTATTTTCGCTATATCCCGTTATTTCCGCTATATTCCGCTATTTCCGCTATATCTTTTTTAATAAAATAATTTGAAAAATTGCATTTATACATTATAAAATTATGAAACTAATTTATTTGATTTAATTTTTAATATATTTTCAGAAATGAAAATACCTTAATATTCTACCAAATTCAATTATGTTATATAACAGTTTTTCATTTATTTAAAGTATATTTGCACATGTTTTTATTTAAAATTATTTATGTATTATAATTCAATTGAATGATAATTTTTCATTTGATTACCACTTATATGTTTGTAAAAACATTAAGTACGAGTTTTATATGCTATTTTAGAGCCATCCGTTATGTCTCGCTATATCCTCGCTGTATCACCGCTATGACTTTTTGCACCTCCACCGCTTTGAATCTACCGAGCGCATTAACTGCACACACACACACATATATATATTATCAATTTTGAATCTGATCCGAAAATAAAAATATTTATTTAATTTTAAATATCCAAATGAATATTTAGTTGTATGTATGTATACACATACACACACGAAGACGTATAGTTTTTTTTATATCTGGGACGACAAAGAAAAATTAAATAATTGTTTTAATATTTTAAAACAAAAACTTATTTTAAAATAATTTGTTCTAAAATATTATATGTATATATGATGTTTAAACTTATTTCTAAGTCTTTTTGAAAAAAAAGAAATTAATAATAATATGATACATACATATATTATGTGTATATATTTATATATTTGAAAATATGTTTATGTTTCAAAAAGGTTTTAAAATTATAAATGATGTTCAATTTTTTTAACGGTGGAGCATAAATGATTCGTAGATAATTGTTATGATGACATACATGAATGTATACGTGAGTACATATAAATCAAAATTTTACCTCTCGCCAAAATGATATTACCAAGAGCTAATACGACGTTGTTAAGAATATTCTCGTGGAGCTACACTGACTCCTTTTTTCCAATTTGCAAAGTTGAAAAGTAAGGTAGGGGTGCCAACTTTTGTTGAGAGAGAACACCAGAGAAATGTGTGCAAAATTACGGTGGAGGCTACCCTATTTATGGCGAAGGTTTGCACTCGATGGAGTTAGCGAGATGTCTTAGGCCTGTCAACGGATACTTTCAGATGCGGATAATGCCATATCCGCATCTGAATCTGAAATGATTTTCGGGTATCGGATATCCGCATCTGTGGATACAGACGGATATCGGATAATTATCCTACCTGCTAACGATTGATAAATCAAGAAATATAAATATAAATTTTAAGTTTAACATACATTTTTTATTCAATCTAATTGATTATAAAGTGTTAAATATAAACAAATATGACGATAATAAATAGTTTTGAGCAGTTAATAAGCATTAAGTGCGTATAATATAAACTACTAAGTTAATAAAACAATAAATAAGTATCTTTCATTATACTAAAATACACATAATTTATACTATAATCTTGACAAAGGCCGGGCGGATAATTTTCGGATGCGGATGGCTTCTTATCCGCATCCGTATTCGTTTTTTCGGATATCGGATATTATCCGCTTTTCGGATACAGATGCGGATGGATTTCAGATTTTTCGAGTATCCATTGACAACCCTAATATGTCCTAGGGGCAATTATGTAATTGTTACATAAATCTAACTCGATAACCTATCTTGTTTGAAGTAAAAGGTGTTTTCTTTCTATTATATACTTGATATAATATGTTATATTAATTAATTAATTTACTTAAAATTATATTTATTAGAAAATCCATAAATGGTATGTTTGTGATAATAGTTGCAAAGTGTTGTAATCATGAGCAATTTATCACAATGAAATTAAACATACGATTTTAAATATTCTCAGTCAAGATGTATTGAGACCAGATATCGATATATCCGTTGAGACTTTGGTATGTAACGCTCTCTAAATGTTGGACAATGTATTACTCATAACTGTTGGAAGGCACTTAGGGGTTACATACTAATAGTTATTGGATATCCATGGAATAACCTACTTGATAGTTTTCTGTTGGTTAATATAACTAAGGTTTAACAGAAAATATTGATATGATAAAATTACACGGTTCTCGTGACTTGAGAATACTATTGAACTTCAATGTGGGAACTCCGCTTTGATTATAGTTATCGTGTCACAAAGTCCATCGAATGACTATAGTTGTGTCGAGTGGAAGCATTGAAAGTGAAATACTATTTCAAGAGAGGATTCGTCTTCTTAGTTATATGAGGTTAATATCACAGTCAACTGAAATCAACTCAAAGTCAAAGACTCTAGCCAAAGCGGTATGGTTAATAATAATGTTATTATTGAAACAATGACTTTGTGTTTGAACTATAGAGTTGAATATGGACGATATTGGAATTTTGACCACTACCAAATTTCATAAGTCCAAATTGATATAGTTTTGATGAAGAGAATTGGTGTAAATAATTGTCACTATCGGGCAACGTTTAACAAAGTAAGATTGGATTTAGCTGATACAAAGTAAGCGATAAATTTAGGCATAGTGTTATAAATGGATTTTACCGAAATGTTGAATACTCATATTACCACCTGATTTAATTAATATATAATTGTTACAAATTAACTAAATTAATTAATATTTATGAAATATTAATTATAAAATTTTATTTGATATGAATTGAACAACAATAATGTGCTATAATAGTTACAAAACATTAATCGATATATGGTATCGATACGCGTTTAAATTGTATTTAAATGCAATATATATTGTTCGGGTTTGAAGTGGTTTTGAGGCCCATAAGGGGCTTGCTATTTCCGGTTGGGATATGCAATGTTAGGCCAGCCATTTTGATGGTTATGGTGGGTTTGATTTGAATTAAAAGAGAAGAGAATTGGTGTGAATAATCAAGGATCTAGATTCTTGTTTTACTCCTTAGGATCTTTTTATTTAATTATCTCAAACCCATGTATTTAAGAGACTTTTTGGAGCCTCCATGTCTTCCTATTTTTGGTAAAAATCAATACGACCCTTCTCCTAAAATTTTCAAGCCTAAACAAATCAAATTAAATACAATTCGATTGTCGGTGGTAGATGTACTTGAGGCTAGCAACTTTTGGATTTGAAATTGGATTCAAGGAGCTTGGTTCTTCGTTTCGAGTTCTAGTCATAAGGTAAATGTAACTTTACTTGATTACAATTATGTAAATGCTTAATAAGTTTATTATATCATGTATCAGATTCTATAGAATCCTTTATCACGAATCTGTATATATTTTGTGCTGTCACACATTGGATGGTTATATATATGTGTGTATAATTTTTTTTGTAATCATGCATAGATGCTTATGGCCTTGATTAATGGAAAATTATTTTTTTGAAAATAAATTATATAAAATATTAAACATTTTTAATTAAAACCAAATTCATAAGAACTAACACTTTATTAAGTATAATCTATGTTCCATAAAATTTATTTATTCACATAATTTTTCAAAATCGATTTTTTTTAATTTAATTCGTATTTATAAAATATTTTTTTATTTATTTAAAAAAATATTTTTAGATATAATAAATACATATTTTTTTATGAATATTGTAACGTGTAAGTACATAATATTAATACAAGATATGCTATAATTTTAGTACAAAATGTGCTATTATTTTGTCTTGGGAAATTTAAAAAATTTACTTCTTCCATGCAGAATTAATAAAAATAACATCTTTAAACGTTAAAAAAGTTTATATTGAAATAGAAAACTAGTTTTTTTGGGCGAAAGCATTTATTGTATGTCTACATATATTTTACTATATTATTTACATTGTAATTTATTACAATTATATATTTATTTTTTGGCAAAGCCAGCGGGGTTGACTGAGCCCCTACTAGTAATTGATGAACCATAGAAAAGAGAACCGACTAAAACATGCTTTAGAAGGAGACATAATACAAAAACAAGAAAACATTGAGATAAGGTACACCAATACACCAAGAGATCAAAGACAAACAAGAAAAAATTAACAGGGACTGCTTTCACAAAAAGGCACTCACCATGTCATCATGAAAATTATATTTCGAACTAACTATTCCAACCCTTATTTCATGAAGTATTTTATGAAGCAACTGGTCTCTGGATTGTCTTTCAGCACAAAACACAATTGAGTTCCTCTCTTCTCAAACAACTCTAACAAAGAGTTTTAGAGTGAACAACATGACAAGTAATGTTATATTCTTTCATTTAGTGGCCTTGTATATCAATGGCCATTCAACTGCACTTATGACTTCAGCATTACTCCTTCATACTCTTTGCATAATATTATTCCACAAGTATTAGATTTGAGAGCACTTGAAAAATATGTGCAAAGTATCCTCCCCTTCCATGTTACAAAAAGGACACAACATATCAGTATCACCCCCCGTAGAGTAGGTTTGCTTTAGTATGGATTGCATTTATGAAAATCTTCTATAGAAGAAGATTCTCCCTTTCACTATTGTGTTTTATCCAAATCCTCTTGCTCCAACTGAAATCACTTACTTCAGTATCCACAACAATGATTTCATAAACTTTTGAGATTTCAAATCTATAGTGCTTCACAGTCCATTTTATACCATCCAGAATAGAGAAATGGTAAGGCACTTTCTGAAAGTCGGTCCATAGTTACCTTATCACCCGATTACTAGAGTATGGGAGCAAAATGTGGCCATCATGAATAAACTCAAAAGCTTTAGCCTGAGAATGAATACCAAATTGCTGAATTTGTTGAGCATTAAGGTGATTACTCAAGTTGAGACCAGTCTTCAGCCAAGGAACGTGCCAGAAACTGACCATGTCAGCAAATGCAACTTCATATCTGACCAAAGGAATCATAGTTTGCCTTATTTTGAATATATTTCTCCGTGTCCAACTGCAGTTTTGGGGTTGCCTCATCTTCCAAAAATTGCTATAGCCAGTGATGTGCTTGTGAGACCAGTTGACCAAGATATTGTCTTTGTTGCAAAGTATATCATCAGCGTCTTTGTTACAATTATATATTTAAATACATATACATACACACACGTGTAATATTTTAAATTTCATTTTATAAACTTTTTTGAATTATATATATATATATATATATATATAGAGTCAAGACTACTTTGTATATTCATATTCAAAACATTTTCCAATGTTATATATATGGGTGTGTATGTGTTATTTAAATTTTATTTATAAGTAGTACTCTATAATATAGACAATTATATATATATATATATATATATATATATAATTTAAATGATCATATGCGTATACATAAATATATTTAGATAACACACATGTATGCAGATGGGCTAATATGTCTGTTGCAATGTAAATCCTAACATCTATGTATAGGCATATCAAACCATGTGCGCTTTACTATGTTACACGTGTACGTACATACATATATGTATATGATACACGTACATATTACATAATACAAATTATATAATAAATGAAACCTTATTTTTAAAATAAACAAAATGTTGATTTTACTTAAAAAATATATTTAAATAAGATTAAATAAATTTAGACTTCATAGGCCCAATAAAGATCTAAATAGAATATTTTTTTTGAAATTCTGGTGCTAACATTTTGGTGCTTTCACTGAGAATCGAATTCTCAGGTCGATAAGATTTACTTTGTAGCCACTGGATTGAAAAATCCCCCGAAGCAGATCCGACTTATTCATTGAACGCCCGTTGAATCTATTCAGAGTTCCAACCGACAACTCTACCATGGGAAGACCATGCACCTGATCAGCCTCTCACGATGCGGGCGTCCACAAGACTGCTAGTGTGCAACAAGTTGGACATAGCAACCTACAAGTGATTCAAGGCACATGGCCCTCCACCCAAAATCAAACGGAAGTCGTTTCCCGAACAGAGTTCAACGACTTGATAAGAGAACTCAGAGAAAGTAGAAGGCAACTTGCTGAGCAGATTCAAGCCAACACTAATCTCATGACTCAGCTTTCCCAGCAGCAGCGTCAGAATGCTGGAGGTAGCCCTGCTCCGTATTCTTCGTCTGAAAGATCGACCTCAGCTGATGAACCTCTTAGGCGTAGACACCGTAAGACTGAAGCTGTATAGGCAGGTGCCACTGATCGATTCGCCAGGGATCACGCACGCGAGGAGACCGGACGCTCGGCTCACCAAGACCCAAATCAAGCTGGCCTTCTGGACGCACGTTTGGCCGACTTCCAGCAGGCGGGACATCAACCCGCACGGTCCCGTCGAACGGAACCCAACCTCCCATCCTCCATAAACTCCAGACTTAACAGCCATGGTCAGGCAGTTGATGAGAGAGAACCAAGGCTTGACCAACGAAGATTGGGGAGTGTCCAGGAGTCATACTCCCTTCACAGATACTATTTTACAGGCTGAGTATCCCAGGAAATTCAGTATGCCGACTATCCCAGCCTACGAAGGGAAGACTGACCCTAGGCAACACGTGATGAGGTACGAATGGATGATGGATTATGCGAGGGCTAATGACGTGACTAAGTATAGGTGCTTCCCAATCACTTTGTCCGGAATCGCCACTATGTGGTTTACTCGACTTCCTCCGCGGTCTATATCCAGCTACGACGAGTTGGCGATGAAATTTGTTGAACAATTCAGGATACATGCTACTCGTCCAAAGGACGCGATGTCCTTATCAAGCGCGATCCAGGCTTCGGGAGAGTCTTTGAAAGCTTACTTGCAGAGGTTTCATGTTGCCACCACCAAAGTTGATAACCCTAACGACCATGCAATTTTGATAGCGGTAATGCAAGGTGTAGATCCATACTTGGAGTTTGGAGATTGGTTGGCAGGAAAGCCCCCAACTACATTGGAGCGATTCTATTCCAAAGCTCACCAGTTCATAAGGAGGGAGGAAGCTCGATGGACTAGACGAGATAAGGCAACAGGGCCTGTTCAGGACACTGTGAAAAGTAACATCGCCGTGAAGCTCTGGTGACAGTTCGGGAAAAGTTCTAGTCAACGTCCAGAACAAGCCTGGGCAGTCTAAAAGATCCGGAGGTGGAAATCCCGGAAAGAAAAAAGAGACAGGGAAATGAAAGTCGAGAATTCCGACCTACAACGAATACACTCCCTTGAATACGTCTCTTGAAAACATTTACCTATCTACCTGTAACACATTCCAATACAGGAAGTCGCGCCCAAAGGAGTCCACTGAGGAACAGAAACGGACGGGGAAGTACTGTCGCTTCCATGAGACCCACGGGCACTATACTGAGGAGTGTAGACACCTCCATGATGCCGTAGAAAGGTTGAACAGGCAGAAAAAGATGCAGGAGTTTGTTAAGAACCCAGCAGAGGGTAGGCAAGGAACGTCAGACCCCGGACGCGGACCGGCTCCACGCTACCTAGAGGAACTTGCCCGGACCGTAGGTAGGTTAATCATAAACACTATAGTCGAAGGACCTCATCCTGCAGACAAGAATTGGCAGGAGATGGAACGATATGCTACCTCATTGAGGTATGCGAATTATGAATGTTGTTCGAATGTGGAAGATGGAACCCCCGCAAAACAACAACGCATGATGACAGACGATATAGTGTTTAGAAGTTGAGATGCAGACAAGGTGGAGGCTCCTACTATCGACCGGATGGTCATATCTGCAACAATCGGGCAACTTACATCAAAAGGATTTTGATTGATTGTAGAAGCTCTGTCAAGATCATCTTGAAGAAGGCTTATGGCCAAATGAAGATGGAAACAAAAGACTTGAAGCCATGCAAAGCCCGTATCCACGACTTTAATGGTGCCGCAACTGACACAATGGGGTATATCGAGTTACCAGTTGAACTAGGAGAAGGTGAGCGTAGGAGAATGCGAATCCTATAGTTCATAGTGATGGATGTTGACTCTCCATACAATGTATTTCTAGGTCATTCGGCCCTGGCGGAGTTTAGGGCAGCCTTGTCCCTATGGTGGGACGTTGAAATTTTCGACGGACAAGGGAGTTGGAGTGGTACATGAAGATCAGGCGACCGATCGCGCATGTTATGTGGCAGAGCTGAGAGAAGCTCAGTGGAGAGAAAAAGGGAAGGTTGCGGACAGCTCCGTCCGCATCCTAAATACCGATGATTGACAAGTAGCGTCCGAGCCTGGCTCGGGCGACATTCTCGGATCCTTAGAGACATAGATCCGAGAGATGATGATGGGGAACCCAGGGAAATGAATTCAGCACCGACTGAGCTGACGATCGACATTCCAGTCAGCCGGGATGACCCATCACGAGTTCTTAAGATTGGATCACAACTCGACCCTTCAGTGGTCGAGGACCTTACTGATTTCCTTCGAGCGAATCTGGATGTTTTCGCTTAGACACATTCTGATATGTGTGGGATTTATCCTACTATTGCGAGTCATATGTTGAACATAGACCCAAAATACGTTCCTGTGAAACAGAAAAGGAGAGGCATGGATTCGGAGAGGTCCGCTGCTCTCAAAGAGGAGGTGGACAAACTCAAAGCCAATGGGTTCCTCCGCGACACCCTCTACCCCGAATGGGTATCTAACCCTGTGCTGGTAAGAAAAGCGAATGGAAAGTGGAGAACTTGTATTGATTACTCCGATCTGAATAAAGCATGCATGAAGGATAGTTTTCCTTTACCTGGAATCGACCAGCTCATCGACTCTACCGCCGGACACGAATTATGGTCATTTATGGATGCATATTCGGGATACAATCAGATCCCGATGCACATTCAAGACCAAGAACACACCAGCTTTGTCACAGATGTGGGGCTATATTGCTATGTAGTAATGCATTTTGGATTGAAAAACGCAGGAGCAACTCATCAGCGTCTGGCGAATCGAATGTTTAAAGATCAGATTGGTAGAACGATGGAAGTCTATGTGGATGACATGCTCGTGAAGTCACGGCAGTCAAACGACCACATCCGAGACTTAGCAGAGATGTTTGATATACTTAGGCATTACGGGATGAAGATCAACCCATTAAAATGTTCTTTTGACGTTGCATCAGGGAAAGTTCTTGGGTTTCATTGTGAACGCACATGGAATTAAAGCTAACCCGGAAAAGATTCAGGCTATCCGGGACATACAAGTGCCCAAAACTATAAAGCAAGTACAAAGCTTGAACGGAAAGGTGGCCGCGCTGAGTCGATTCATATCCAGATCCATGGATAAGTGCATTCCTTTCTTTGATGTGATAAAGAAAGGAAAGAGGAATTTCGAGTGAACATCTGACTGCGAGGAAGCATTCCGAGCTCTGGTTAGACATCTAGAAAGTCCCTCGGTGCTATCAAAACCAATTGACCATGAAACGCTGTATGTATACCTGGCAGTATCCCAACATGCTATCAGTACAGCTTTGGTTCGCGAGGAGGACCGAGTTCAAAAGCCGGTATATTATGTCAGTAAACGTTTGACGGGGGCAGAAAGAAATTATTCCAGAATTGAGAAGTTAGCTTATTGCTTGGTGATTGCATCACGCAAGCTTCGCCCATACTTCCAGACACACTCGATCAGTGTTTACACCGATCAACCCTTGCGGCAGGTACTCCAATGATCGGAAACTTCTGGAAGGATGTTAAAATGGAATATCGAGTTGAGTCAGTTCGATATTACATACCTGCCGCGAAGGGCCATACAGGGGAAAGCGCTAGCAGATTTCATTGCTGAATTCACCATGACAGACGAATCAAATGGCCGCAATGTCATACCTCCCGTTCGATGGAAGATGTACACCGATGGGGCATCTAACGACCGTTGTTTGGGGGTTGGCATAGTTCTTGTAACTCCTGAGAATCGATTAGTTTGCTACGCTTTGAAGCTCGAATTCGCAGCAACGAATAACGAAGCCGAGTATGAAACATTGATTGCCGACTTAAGACTTATCAAAGAACTAGGAGTAAGATCGGTTGAAATCTTTTGCGACTCGCAACTGGTGGTGTACCAAGTGCGGGGAGACTATCAAGAAAAGGGGCAGAGACTTGCCCCGTATTTGGTCCGAGTTCAAGAGCTGCTAGCGAATCTCGAGTATTATGATATTTCACATGTCCCGCATGAGCAAAATAGAGCAGCCGATTCATTGGCGAAATTCGCAAGCACTGGCGATGCACAACTGATGGGATTGTTTCCAGTGGAAACCTTACATGTTCCGTGCATAAATATGATGGAGGTAGATTTCATGTTAGAAAATTAAATCGAGAAGGAATCATGGATGACCCCATTCAAGCAGTACTTATTACATGGGGTCGTGCCTGAAAGAAGGAGTGAAAGATGATAAGTCATTCGTAAGGCTATGCGTTATGTAATGCAGGATGGGGTGATGTATCAGAGGGGATTCTCGACTCCCTTACTCCGGTGCATTGCCCATGATGAGATAAAACGAGTCCTGAAGGAAGTCCATGAAGGTAAGTGTGGCGACCATACCGGGGGGCAGATGTTAGCAAAGAAAATCCTTCGCTATGGATACTATTGGCCAACTGTAAATCGGGATGCTGCAGACTATGTGAGAAGATGTGACAAATGTCAGAAATGTGCGAAAATCCTGAGAGCTCCGCCGACGGAACTCACACAAATGGTTAGTCCCTGGCCATTTGCGATGTGGGGGATCGATATAGTCGGTTCTTTAACCCTATCCAAAGGTGGTGCTAAATAAGCAATAGTAGCGGTATTACTTTACCATGTGGGCAGAAGCGGAGCCTTTGGCCACTATCACCACCAAAAGGTCATCAATTTCATTGTACGAAATATTATATTCCTTTTTGGCATTCCACGAACCATCATTACAAACAACGGAACTCAATTCGAGAGAAAAGAGTTCAAGGAATTTTGCCAAAAATATGGTATTAAGAAAAAGTTTGCAGCAGTTGCTTATCCGAAAGCCAGTGGACAAGTGGAAGCCGTAAACAAAATAATCAAATCCATATTGAAAAAGTGTTTGGAAAAAGCTAGAGGCAAGTGGGTGGATGAGCTTCCAACAGCGCTTTGGGCTTACAGAACCACCCACAAGTTCGCGACTGGCTACACTCAAGTTGCATTGGCATACGGCATGGAAGCTGTCATACCCGTAGAACTTGAAGTTCCATCACATCAGGTAACTTATTATGACCCTAGGTCAAATCAAGATCCTTTGCTGGAATCATTGGATTTCACTGATGAAAAGTGCGAAGAAGCTAATTTAAGAGCAGCCGCGTACATGCACCGAGTCGCTCGATATTATAATGAAAAAGTCCGACCGAAAATCTTTGGCATGGGTGATCTCGTTTTGAAACGAGTTTTCCCAGTTCCATCACATGTGAGCCCCGCATGGGAAGGTCCATACGTTATTGAACGGAAGCATGGAAAAGGAACTTTCAAGCTAGCGACCGTTGATGGTGCGACACTCCCCGAGCATGGAAAAGCGAGCATTTGCGACATTATTACACTTAGTTCATTTCTTCCACATTTTAGTTGCATTTATTTCCAACAAGTTTTTATTCCTACTTTACGGCATGTAATAAGACAATTTAGCTTGTTTGCATTAATAAAGGCTTGAAGTCATTTTCTCCATGAATTGTCGATGTTTCTGTGTATGATAACGCTGTGATGAATAACTAGGAGATACATTATTCTGTCTGACGTACGAACGCGCACGAGCACTTAAAATCTCCATGTCCCCGGAGTGCGGACTGGAGTACTCTGATTCCGCAGAGTGCGGACCAGAATACAAACGACTCAAAATCTCCAAATCTTCGGAGTGCGGACTGGAGTACTCTGAGTCCCCAGAGTGCGGACCAGAGTACAAATGACTTAAAATCTCCAAATCCCCGAAGTGCGGACTGGAGTACTCTGAGTCCCCAGAGTGCGGACCAGAGTATAAACGACTTAAAATCTCCAAGTCCCCGGAGTGCGGACTGGAGTACTCTGAGTCCTAAGAGTGCGGACCAGAGTATAAACGACTTAAAATCTCCAAGTCCCCGGAGTGCGGACTGGAGTACTCTGAGTCCCGGAGTGCGGACCAGAGTATAAACGACTTAAAATCTTCAAGTCTCCGAAGCAGGGACTGGAGTACTCTGAGTCCCCAAAGTGCGGACCATAGTATAAACGACTTAAAATCTCCAAGTCCCCGAAGTGCGGACTGGAGTACTCTGAGTCCCTAGAGTGCGGACCAGAGTAAAAACGACGTAAAATCTCCAAGTCCCCGGAGTGCGGACTGGAGTACTCTGAGTCCCCAGAGTGTGGACCAAAGTATAAACGACTCAAAATCTCCAAGTCCCCGGAGTGCGGACTGGAGTACTCTGAGTCCCCAGAGTGCGGACCAGAGTATAAACGACTTAAAATCTCCAAGTCCCCAGAGTGCGGACTGGAGTACACTGAATCCCCAGAGTGTGGACCAGAGTATAAATACTTAAAATCTTCAATTTTCCGGAGTGCGGACTGGAGTACTCTGAGTTCCCGGAGTGCGGACTGGAGTACTCTGAGTCCCCGGAGTGCGGACCAGAGTATAAACGACTCAAAATCTCCAAGTCTCCGGAGTGCGGACTAGAGTACTCTGAGTCCCCGGAGTGCGGACCAGAGTGTAAACGACTCAAAATCTCCAAATCCTCGAAGTGCAGACTGGAGTACTTTGAGTCCCCAGAGTGCGGACCAGAGTATAAATGACTCAAAATCTCCAAGTCCCCGAAGTGCGGACTGGAATACTCTAAGTCTCCAGAGCATGGACTAGAGGATAAACGATTTAAATGTCCAAGTCCCCTGAGGGTGGACTGGATACAAGTGACTTGAAGCCATCAAACCCTTAGCGTGCGGATTGGAAAATATTTTAAGTACCCGGAGCGTGGAATAAAGAATGAGCAATGCCAAAAAATTATCAGCTTATTTGAAGATGAATCGAGAAGTTCATGTAGCTCGCAATAGCCTAGGTTTTGACCGCGGTTACACAGAAACCAAACAACAGAAGTCTTCTGAAAGACAGAAGAAATAAGTTTTATTCATCAAAAATAAGTTTCTATTACAACTCCTTCGAAGTTCGGAGTCAAAAGTTTACATGAACTATGAAGATAAATAAAAATAATTACATAATCTAAACTAACTCTCGTTGAACGAGAGCGACGACTACTTCTTCGACTTCTTCGACCTTTTTCCAAATGACTCCTCTCCCGTGCGTTTTCCCTTGATAACTTTCTTTGACGGGGGAGTGACAACAGAAGAAGTACGGGGAACTTCCATGGGCTTGGACCCGCCAGGAAGGATGACTTTCAACGGCTTACTCGAAGGATCGTCCAGGTCCACAACTTGAGGCTCAACTTTGATCTCGACCATCGTTTTCTTCTCCTTCTCAAGCTGCTCCTTCATGCTCAGTTTAGATGTGTGTTCAGATGCGCCTGTAATTTGGATTTCATAACTCCCATCGATGAGAGAGGAAGTCTCGGACTTATCCTCATCAAGCGCTCTGATCACCTGAGCATTTGGACTGGAAGCCTCTCCTGCTTAAGCGGCATCACTTGTCTTTTCCTTCACCTCCTTGGCGACATCGCTCCTCAGAGTGGGATTGGGATCAAAACAGTCTGAACAGAATCATGAAAAACAAGCATTAGAATACGATAGCTCCTGGTGAAAAACGACGACTTTTGGAATGTTAAAATGAAGAGTTATCTACCAGGTTACGGCTGGCTCTCAACCTTCAGAGGGGTCTCACCCTCTGGAATAGGAGACAAAATGTGAACTCCGAGGTCGGGATCCTCCGGATCATAACCAACATGCTGCTCAAACGGATCAAGTATCGGCCGATCGGCCGGTTGAGTGGGTGCATGAGCTTGAGACTCGATCCCGGATGGACCGGCAATAACCTCTTTCCCTTTCGTTGAGAGGGAGCCTTTGCAGTAAAGAGCTTTTGTCGCAGACAGGTCCGAAGGCTCATTTCCCTTAAGAAATTCTTTTATCAAAGCTCCTTCATCAACCTCCTTGGTACCATGTTCGGCCTTCCTGATTTCTATTAAGGTCTCCCACGCCTCAGCTAAAGATTCGAGGTAGCCCTCACCCAGAAAACCCTCTCCTTCTGCACCGAGTCTTTCTCCAAAACTAGAGCCCCACAGCGCTGGACCGCCTCGTCAATTTCTTTTTCATGGGTTGATTCCAGACGAATTACAGCTTCGGCAGTGTCTTTGGCGCTCTGTTGGGCTTCTTTAAGCCGAGACTTGTAAGAAGCAAGCTCTTCGTCTTGAGCTTTAATAATATCTTTTTCATGGATGGCCTCAAGCTTCAGGCAATCAATCTCATGCTGGCGCTCTATGGAGACTTTGTCACTCTCTCAACAAGATGAACGGACGCGTCATGTTGAACATAGACGTCGTTGTTGCAAGCGATAACACTCTGTTTGACATGTCCCGGAATATGATGGATCGTCGGGAGGAATTTCGGGCCATCAAAGCAGATTTTTGGGAATTTAGCCTTGAGGATAGTCAGTCTCTCCGATATCGTTGGATCTGTTACGGGAATAGGAGGAGACGACTTTGAAAATTCAGTTCTCTTATAAGGATCCTGGGACTGTCGTGTGGTAGAAGAATCGGAGTGATCACGAGGGACATCAGATTGCGACCCCTTATGGCTGTGCTTATCTCTGTCTTACTCCGAGTGAGAAGGGGGATTATGATGGTATTTGGGCTGATAATAAGATTTCTTCCGAGACGATGAATCTCGGGAATGATAATCCCTATCGCCATCGTCATCCCTATCTCCCCGTCTTCCAGAACCTAAGTCCCATCCTGATTGATAAAATATCGATGAACCGCGAAGGCAGTCAAGTCCATGCGTGCGCCCCATATCACCTACACAAAGTTTAAGTAACGACGAGTTAGAAAAGAATAGGTGATAATGGAAATTTAAGTGCAATGTGAAGTGCGTGTGTTTGTGTGTGTCCTAGTGTTTCCCCTCGACGGACCAGTTTCTTTACTAATAGGAGTTTTTTCTCCATGGTTTTGGGCTTGAACACTTGTATCGCCTCTTGCGGGCGAATGAAGCTTAAGGGCCTCTGGATCGTCGAAGTCGTAGTTGAGTAGATCATCAGGTATTGAAAGGTTCGACATGCCTTTTAGGGAACTTTCTAAATGCTGTGAGGAGGCTTCTTTCTCTACAGAAACGAGAGTAACTTTAGAAGTTCCACCGACTATTTACTTCCTAAGCCTATACGTTAGTTTGTTTTTCCCCTTCGAAGGAGAAGGCGACGTCTCGATGTCATGCACTTCGACTATCAGATCTCGAGTGGGACTAACGTTCTCATCTTGCGCCTTAGGCGTTTCAGTTTCCTTAATTTTCCCCTCTTCTAGTGTGTCAGGGGCGTTGCGTGCTGAAGACTCAGCTTGTTTTTTCCCTTTACCAGAAGCAGGCTTGGGTATGTTAACGCCCCGAGGGAGGCTTATCTGACAACCTTCTACCAGTAGCCCTAACTTTGGAAGCATATAATTTGAAATGAGAGTTCTGATGTCCTGGTCTTCGGTGGGGAGGCTCGAATAGCTTCGACGGCTTCAGAATATCCGAGGCCCTCGGGACGCGAATTAATACCTGAAAAAATGGATGAGAGTTAGAAACGATACAGCTTTGACGAAACCTAAGTATCGACCCAGGAAAAAGACTTACTTCCTTCCACCCATCTCCTCGCAAAACCGGGAGGGCAGCGCACATAAAACCATTCCTGTTTGTACAGGGCAAACTTGCTCCATGCCCCAGTTAAGATTTGACACTTGCCGTGCGGCTCGAGAAACACAAAAGATGATCTATCCCTCCGTCTCTTAATGCAATATATGTATCGGATATTGCCCGGAGTCGAAAGCCTGGAGAGGGCACTCATGAAGAGGATGCAAATGCCGTAGATGATTGCATTGCTGTTCGGATGTAGTTGCGATGGGGCAACGTCGATATACTGCAACACGTTTCGAAGAAATGAGTTGAACGGTTGCACACTGCCAACCCAGCACATGAATTTGTTGCAAGCTATGTATCCAACTGGGGGCAAGTGCAGATGATCATGCCCCGATGGAACTAATACATCGTCAAAGGGGATTCCATGGACATAGCATATCTGATAGAGCACATTTTCGTTAATCTTTGAAGCCTGAGAATCGATTGGGTTGTCTAGAAAAATCGCTGCCTCCATAGCGTCAGGAGCCAAGTCGATGGATGTAGTCGCAGGGTTAGGTAAGTTTTGAGCGAGGTTAGTTGACGGATGAGAAGTATCTGCAGCTTATTGTCGAGAGGATGGCCCAGGTCTATCTAAGATCGTAGCTGAGCCAGATTTTTTTAGACATCTCTAATGAAGATTGAATCTAACAGAGCACCTGTTTGAACTATACTTCAAAAATAATCGACGTTAGACTTAACAGCATAAATATTCCCCCCGTATGGTGTGTGAACTAGTGCGATCATTCAAATACAAGTGCTGAGAAATTAAAAGTCACAGAGTTGACGACATAAAGTTGAGCTTTGAACTGTCATCGTCTAAGACCGTCATCGCTGACCGTCTCTGAAAGCCAGTCTTATGATGTTTTTGATTTTGGACTCGGACATTGGCACTATATGTTCAAGGCTATTATCTGTTTTTATCGATTTAAATTCAGGCTTGTGATGTTGGAAGTAGGGAGTTATCAGTTCAGATTAGTTCGGTATGCTGGTTTACTTAGGTCCTTATCCTTGTTTTTTTGTCATATGACTAGGCATGGGAAATAAGTGAATTCGACGAGGGTTATGTTCATGTTGGAATGATTTCGACTGTTGTTATCCATTCATCAAAGGTCAAGGCCAAGCGACACTTGAAACACATGGCCTAAATGTCGTTCGGCCTAAGTGACGCTCAACCTCAATACCGTTCGGCACATCACTCTTCCAACCCTTCCTCTTCGCCGTTCGGCATGCGGCAAATCATGACGAACCATGCTTGTGCTGAGCTGCATCGCTTGGCATTCTGCCCTTAACAATACTTTTCCTCTTTCCCTCCATCTCTCCCGACCGGCATGGCCGAGTCCTTCGGCAGGTCATACCGAACCATGCCAATCGGTATCTTACCTAATTCCTACTTCCTTTCTGTTTTCCCTCCAACCTCGTTTGGCATGGAGAGATCATGCCAAACCATGGCCGTGCCAAGCCACACCACTCGGCACACTAGGCCTTAACTCCAACTCCACTCCCGTGCTCCCTTTTAATCGTTTGACATTAAGAAATCATGCCGAGCCACATTTATACATCATCTTTCAACTCCATCCTTTATATGCAACCTAAATATCCTACAAGGTGGCCGGTCGACCACCACTTCAACTCGCACACCACCTGCAACCAGGCATCCTAACCCTCACCATCATCAGACGGCCAACGCCTTCTTCCATCTTCCTCTTTGTTTAATCCCAAAGCCTGTTTAGCCTTTTTAATCTACACGACTATCGTTATTCGTAGGTTAAAAGATGGTTGTGAGTTCAAATCTTGTCTTAGCTCGTACCTAAAGAAGAGGGTAGAATTTCGATGATACGCTTGGTTCAAAAGTGGAATCTTCTCACGATTGTGGTTGAGAGCAGTCGAAAAGTGACGAGTGGGATTTGGGAGTCAGAAAGGAAGTCAAATTATTGGAAGAGTCTAAAGGGAGACAAGTTCTTAGTTCCTAAAATGCGAAGGTGATAAGTAAAAAGAGAAGAAGAAGTGAAGTGCCGACCTTTATAGGGAGAATAAAGGAAGTCAAAGGGACAATGACCGATAGAACCGGTCAAAGCGCACCCCTCGTCCGGCATCCCGATCGTTCGGCCTCGGCTATGCCATTGGCATTTGTATGTCGTTCGGCATGCATTGCCTCACTCGGTATTCAAGAGAAGACGCTATCGAGAAGACTAAGCCAAGGCTCGAAGCAAAGCACGGAGGACTCGTGATTCAAAGCGCATCACATTCGACCATATGATGCACTTTGGGGGGTAAGTGTTACCTGGAGGTTTGTCCAGGCAACTAGGCACTCGGCATACAAGACCGTTCGGCATCCGAGGATGTTCGGCATCCAATCTCGTTTGGCATTCAAGATTGTTCGACATCCAGAGGCGTTCGACATTCATTCTCGTTTGGCATAGCATAGTCGTTCGGCATAAAGCCAATTCGGCATCTAGGGATGTTCGGCACAACTTTGTTGTTCGATACAACTGGGCCGACCGGCATTCAAGCTCGTTCGACATCTAGGGACGTTCGGCATATGCCGCTTGGCATTTATGGATCGGCACATAGGAGTTACTTATTTTGGGCCGAGGTATCTTGCTACTAGGCCCGTCAGGGATGTCCAACCCATCTTCGTCTATAAATAGAGAGGCAAGGGCACAGTGAAAGGGACCTTATTTTGGAGAACACCGGGGAGACTCTGCCGCATTCAAGACTCATGCAAGACTTATCTTCTTTGCTTTACAATTGTAATCAAGTAGTTGGTGTACGGATTGTATCTGTAATCGATTATTGAGAAAAGCAATAAAGATTAACCTCAAAGTGTACGTAGGCAGTTACGCCGAACCACTATAAATCTGGTGTTCTTATTTTCTTCATTAAGTTTAGCATTCTATTCACTGTTTACATTTACTTTCTTCATTAATCTCTCTACATAATCTCTCTTAAGGGTGTTAGTGACCAATTCTAGTGCTAACATTGCCCTTCTTAGCTACTAACCTAGCCCGAAAGAATAAGGTAAGCCTGAAAGTTATCCCTAATAGAAAAAGCCTAATTGGAATTGGGCCTTTAGCAAATTTCAAAATTATTTTGAAATTAATGTAATTAAAATTTAAACGATAATCTTAAAATAAGGAAAATATTATAGATGTTATAATATAGATTTTCAAACTGTTTTGAAAATTAAAATAAATGTTTAAAATATAAAAGCTAAATTTAAAATAAAACACATATTATACAAGTTGTAATACAATTTCTCAAAATATTTGAATGTTATAAAATTAATTTCGAAAATATTATTTATTACCAAGATTAATAAAATAAACGAATTAATAAAATAATTTAATTAATTAAATATAAGTACGTGTAAAATATATAAAATGATATATGTTATGTTGTCTTGAATTGTTTAAGACAATATAAGTATACGTACGTGTATAAAAGAATTTTTGAAATTTGTAAAATTTAATTAAAATTGTTTACTTAAATAAATTAATTAAAAGTTAATTATTAAATAAAAGTACATGTATATAAGACATATATGTCTTACTATAAAGGTTATAGTATACTAGTTAATATAATATGTTATAACTGAACAATATAGCCCAGAAGCATATCCCCTATTTTAGTCATTACTGGGTGTGAGGCTTGAGGCTACATATAGCAACTCCGAAATTCGAACGTTTCGTCTACGAATATTGAAACGTTTTGAAATATAGTTAAGTGTTATAAATATGATTTTGTAACCTTGTTAAACATCATTTAATTAATAAATAATGAGAAGAAACTTGGCTTTGAAAATTGTTTACAAAAATATATTCTTCAAAGAAAAATCGATAATGTGACCGATAATTGGGTTATCAGTAAATAGCTTTTTTGGTCAATATAAGTTATTTGAACTCTTGTGCACGTGTCTGATGATCAAATGAACACGTTAGCAACTAATTAACACTTTCCTTCATGAAGCAAATAGAACATTCTAGTATTTTCCTAATAGATAAGAGATATTTAAATGTAAGGGGTATCATATGAATTTGCTAAATGGAAGTGGTGTAAAAGAGAAGTGATGAGCATGTGAAGTGACGAGCCTTCCGTAACATGGTGGGGAGGGTGAGAAAAAGGCTAAAGAGAATCCTCTGAAGCTTATATAAGGAGAGGTATACCCTTGTTAAATAATCACAAATTTACAAAGCAAAAGTATCAGACTTTCATGTCTACTTCTTCTCTTATGTAATAAAGAAAATAATTGCCAAACTCATCCAGATCAACTCAAATTTGGAGAGCCTTACTACAATATTTAAATACCTTCCACCAAGTTAGAATTTGAAGAAGTAAAGCCAATCTCTCCCCATCCCCTTTGGCCGTGAGCATTATTGTCTTTTTAGGCAAACAGAAGAGGAAAGCAATGGAAAGAAGGTGGTTGCAAGGCGAGGTTGAACTTGGGTACTTGGATCTCGCTTGTTTTTGTGGTTAAATGTGTTCTAACCGACCATTTTGAATGAAAATATAACCTATATATGTTTGTATTTGATTGTGTTTAAGTTGTTTGAATTGATAGTGACATATGTTGAAACTTTGGTTTTGATTCTTGCTTTGGAAGCACGCGGCTTATGTATGGACTTGAACAGACTTGAATGGAATTTGTATAATATATGGCATAACCTTGAAACAAAGCATATAGGTTGTAGTTGAACTTTAGGTTAGATTGAATTCAGATTTGAAAGTGCACTTATAGCGATATTCGCCATGGGTGCACTTAGGAATTATCTTGTTTTTAGCGATTTCTACGGAACTTTGTAGAAAGATCCTTATGGATTTCTCACCATATTTATGATTTTTTATATGTATTATTTCTTTAATAAAAAGGTTGGATAGTAAAAAGTAAAGTAACATTTCAAAAAGTAGCCAAAACTTGTGCAAAACTACTCCGTTTAGCCTTGATTTTTGGACTTTATGGTTTAAAAAGATATTTATATTTAGGTATTTTTTTACAACTGTTTACTAACTATTATTAGAGTATTTTAAAAGTAGTTTGAGATTTTTATAAATTAGTAAGAATTAGTTGTGAATTTTTAAAGAAGGGGTTTTACTTATAAATATATAAAAAACAGTTTTTTCAAATTTTTAAGTAAATTATAAAATTGTTATTTTCAAGTAATATTTTGAATAAATGTTTTAAAACATATTATAATTATTATAAATTACTTTAAAAGCATATAGTTTTTGGAAAATATGAAGACTATTTTACATCTTATGTAATATTATCTTTTAAAGTGTTTTATTAAATTTGTATATACGAGTTCTATGCTTTGGAAGAGGTTTTGAAGCGAAATGTTATAGAGTTGAACTGTAAATCCTAAAATTAAGCCAAGGCGAGAGGTCAGCGTTAACATTTCAAACGATGCTATCGTGTGGGACTGACTATCTTGATGAGTATTTAGAGAGAGGACAACATCAGCATTCGTCGGAAGATTTATGCGGAATCTATATGGAGATTCAAGATCTGATCAAGACACTCGAATCCATATAGTGATTTATGATCTTTTCAAGATGATGGAATCCATTTGGGGTTTTCTGTTCTGTTCGAGTGACGAAGACTGTTGTGAAAAATGCTGAACTTAACCTCAACATTATAAATGATAAAAAATAGAGTTAGATGAACAACCTGGAGTTTAGCCTACCCGCATCAGGGTATTATCAACTCCATATCTAGAGATGCTTATCGATTGCTGGCCAGCGGGAGTTGACGACATTTGGTTCACGTTGTTTATGTTTATGTTCAGATGATTGGTCGCTTGTGTTTACCTTAATGGTATATTTTATCTAGAGATATACGGTGCTTGGAAAGTACTTTCTGACCCTTATGCATGGAGTTTGGATTCGGCTTCTCCAAAGAAATCTCTACAGATAAATCCAATATGCAAATGTACCTCAGCGGTTTTGAATGTAACCTAAATATGTTGTGGTGTGACCAATGTAAGCATCATAGCTATCTAATATTACACCCAAGACATTATCTATCCTATCACTATATTAAACCTCATGAATGGTTGGTTGCTTTGAGGGGAAAACCATTACAGTAATCCATACGGTCTTAAAATGTGTTATTATAGGTCACACTTATTTCTTGATTTTCTCATACTGGTTTACCAGACTGATCTAGGTGTCATTTTCTTATAACGCTTAGGTCAGCTTTGTGTATATTTCCAAATAGCTATGGACACTTGGGAGCTTATAGAGAAGAGGTGGATGATTACCTACCGTAGTATTCTTATATTCACTGCATTTCTGAATTGTATATATCAACATTGTGAGGACATGCGGTTATAACTATCCAAGCTGTTGATAGTACCTAGATTTTGTAACTTTGAAATTTCTATATTCAGAGTAACCTTTTATATTGTTCATTTGATATTATATATTACTATTTTACTACTGAGATTCTGATGTTGTGTTCTTTCCATTCTTACTTTTCCTTTTATTTTAGCCTAACTTTATGTCTTTCCTACATTTGAGTGCTCGACATACGAATACCGTCGATGTATTTAGTATTGACATTCAAGCGTCAAAAAGTTTGTACATTACATTTGGTATCAGAGCTAGGTTCAGAGAACACCTTGACTTTAGTTGGGTATAGCTCATTATTGATAGGATAAGCGACACCCTAGAATGAGTTAAGTGTGCTGTACCTATGAGAGCGTATTTCTATTTTGAAAACTAGACTTTTAAAATTATTCCTTTGGAATATCTCCTTCTTATTAATCCTTTCGTTGAAATAACTCTATACTTTTGTGTCCTAAACAAAGTTTTTCTTTGATAAGGTAGTAAGAACTATGTATAGTAGAGCTTCTACTACCGAGGGAAATGTAATAGAAGAAGTGGTTCAGGTTCGACCACAGAAATACTTTTCTTCAATATGGCACAAACTTGAGGTGTTGGGTAGAAAGTGTGAGAATGCGAATTACGAATCTTAAGGCTAGGAAAAACGCTAGAGTGGGAGTGAATAGTGTTTTAAGGAATTATTAAATCGTTTTGAGTTTTTATTAATTTGAACGCAAATGTATGCAATAT
The DNA here is from genome assembly GCA_030765085.1 of Allium cepa. Taxonomy (NCBI): domain Eukaryota; kingdom Viridiplantae; phylum Streptophyta; class Magnoliopsida; order Asparagales; family Amaryllidaceae; genus Allium; species Allium cepa. The sequence goes on from CM060928.1 coordinate 681,895,447, forward strand.
TCAGACACAGGTATGATCACAGAATCAAACACAAATGCAGAAATAAAGTAAAAGCAGTAAAGGAAAGAACACACATGATTTTATACTGGTCCGGAGTTACCATACATCCAGTCCCGCACACAAGTACGGATTTCCTTTCAAAAGCAATCTTTACAATTACACCCTCGATTTCAAGGTCACGAGGTACACCCTCCAAATTCACAATCCTTTGGGTAGAGATACTTGATTTCCAGGGCAACAAGTTCACTCATTTGATTTCCAACGCTACAATCACACATTTTCTCGCTTGATTGATTTCCAAGAACACAATCACACATTTTCTCGTTTAATTGATTGCAAAGAAGCCTATCACTCTGAATAACACTGAGGATCTTGTTGAGATAGTGATAGAGAATCAAACCAGAGATAATCTACTTAAATTCAATGTTGATTTCGACAGAGTAATGGTAGGAATGTGTATAAAGAAATGTGGAAGAAGAAGAGAAATGAAAACCAGAAAATATGAATGAAAATTCGTTGAAAACAACCCCTATTTATAGAAGAATAACAGCCATGTTCATTCATGAAGAGAAATGATGAATAGACACTTCTTTTGAAATTTAAATTTTGAAATTAACTGACACTCCGTCGACATGGGTATATTGAGTATGTCGACATCCCAAAGGAAATTTTAGTGGTTTGTTTTTCTTTGAAAATAACTTTCATCTTATATTAAAACTATTTTAAACTTTTATAAATATACTTAACTATAGTTCAAATACATAAATAAATATAGAGAATAATATATATAAAATTTTACTATAATTTTATATTTAAATCTAAGTATAAATATTAAAAGTTAAATATATTTTTATTAAAGATAGTTTTAAAACTAAGGATAATTTGATTTTGAAAATAAAGATTATTTTGAGGCTAAAAGTATTTAAAATCAGGATAGATGTTTTTGGTTCTTTTAAAAGGAAGGTTTTGAAATCATTTTGAAAACAAGATAATTTTGTAAAATCATTTGAATAAAAAGTTTGCGGATACAAAACAATGTTCCACTAAATTTTTCGTAGGTTCCATCCTACTTAGGGTTCCATCCCTTTAACGGGCACGAAGTGGATTCCATTCCACGAATAAATTGGATTTTAAGATGCTAGTGCTTTTCTAGGAGTTTTAACAAAATTCCTAATTAAAAAATAAATTAACTGAAATCTTGAACTGTTATATCCCGGAATTTTTGGCAATATCAATTTAATAATCTTTATTTAAAATTAAATTGATTTGATAATATTGATTAATAAAATATGAATTGGTTAATAATCTAAATAAATAAATATTTAATTAGTGATTTTATCTTTTAAAAACTAAATAAATGTTTCTATTTATAATGTATATATATATTTTTGTATATATATTATAGATAATCTTTGATTTGAAATTTAATAAATAAATAAAGTTTTGTTTTCAAGTTCTAATAATATATTTAATAATTTGGAAATTACGTTTTAAATTAATATTAAACTTTTCAAAGTTATTTAATTAATAACTATATAGTTGTAAATACTTAACATAAATGTTAAATTATTTAAAATTATATCTTAGCATAATTTTTAAATTTAAATAAAAGTTTGTTTTATTTCTTTTTAAATATTACTTGATATAAATATGATTTGAAAATTTTATATATAAGTTTAAATTACAATATAGTATATGGTTTAAATTCATTTAATAATAAAGTGATTTATAGTCTCTTTTATAAATCATTTAAAATTGTTTAAATTTGTTATTTTCAAGCCATATTAGCAATGTATTATTTTTCCATATAAATATAAAAAGAAATAAAATAAGAAAATGGAATTATCATTTTAAATTGAATAAGTTGATTTTAATTTGGATTTCAAAAGTTTAATTTGAATTTGGAATTTATTTAGAAATTCAAAATAATAGATTCTTAAATATTTGGATAAGCTTTAATTTATAATTTGTTTTATTTACGTTTTCTTTAAATAAGAAATTCACACATATATTTATATAAGTGTAAATAAATTAAGTTAAACTTCTATTAAAATTTAAAATAAAAAGAAAATTAAATAAGACAAGTGTTAACATATTAAGAAATCAAATAACATGTGTTAATGTATGAACTAAACAACATGACAAGTGTCAATTTTTTTTTTAATCTTTTTCTTTATTTTGTTAAATTAATTTCAGCCTTATAAACCTATTTTCTCCTTCATTCATTTCCTTTTCTATTCTTTTACTCAACTAAGAAAAATTTAAACTATCTCTCAAAACAAAATCTACTTCAAAACAGAAATTATCAAGTAATAACCTGTAATGCAAATATCAAAATTTAAAAGCCTAAAAACCTTTTTCATTTTCAAAATCCTGTCTGCATTTTTCCCAAACCTGAATCATCTTTGCATGTTTCTATGACAAGCTACATAAGCGTGCAAATTCAATTCCAAAAAAAAAACATTTCAAAAACCTGTAGATCAACCCTGCATTTCTTCCTCTGGAAAATCATCAACATGCCAGCATTTTCAAGCCTGCATGCATGTAGTTTTGGTCAGGGAGCATAAGTACTTAGTTGCAACAACATTTCATAAATCAAGAACAAAGGAGCAACTCAAGTTTCAAAAGCATTTCTGTTTCAATAGCATGCAACTCAATTTTTAAAAGATCAAGCTTTTCAAAATATAGAGTGCTCTGTTCTTCTGTAATCAAGTGAGTAACTTCTTTTTTTAAAATTGAAATATAAATTTGTTGCATGCTAATATGATTGAAATGGATAGATATTGCATGAATATACAAGTGGAAAGTTGATATGATTATTTACAGAATGCATGCTGTGTATATATGTGTGCTTTGTTCTGTATTGTTCCTAGGCTCTGAATGTGATTTAAATCCCATATTTACTTAATCTTGTTTTTGATAAGGTTTGATTTTCAAACAAAAGTTGTGATTCAACATGGATTAACGTTTAAAATTTTAAGTAAGTTAAAAATGAAGCCTGTTGTCTCTGAAACTATAAAACATCAGTACATATTAAAATAAAGTAAAAACCCAAACTGTTTAAATTATAAATTCAGTATTGTAAACTAAATACATAAGCAAAAACATGATTTTTGAAATAAGTATCATGATTTTTAGTTTAGGATTTGGGAAGCAGTTATGTGATGAACTAAAAAGTGGAATTTGGGAAATTCTGATGATCTTGGGTTCTGGAGGTTTGAAGTTTCTTCTGGAGGAAGTAGAGTGATTAGGCACTTTGGCAAAATTATCAAACCGGTGGATAAATCATTAGGGTAGCAGCGATGAGGGATTGAGTTCTATAACCCTAGTTTTATTCAAGGCTAGGAAATTCAAGCACCTCACCTCCTACAGTTGATCAAGTGTTAAAGGGTCTTGGGTGATTGAAGCTTGGAAGTAGACGATGGCCTGGCCGAAGTTTTAGCAACTCTGGTGTCGGGGATGTGCTGGCGAATTGATTTCCAGGTTAGGGGTTGTTCTGATGTTTTGTTCCAGGTTTTGGGTTTTGACTCGAATTCGAGTTCGAGTTGATGCAGGAGCAATCTGATGTTCGAGTTGGATTCTGGAGATGTTGGTGGATGAGGGATGATCATCATTGATGATCGGAATCGTCCACAGCCTCCGTGCATGTGCACGATGGACATTTGAAGGTTTGATTGTTTCTGGGAATTTTTGGTGAGGATATGGTACTCGTGTAATGCTCGAGTCACTTGAGTGTTTTACTCGAAGATAGGTGATGGAAGACTCGAAGTAAATAGATTCTGGCTCGAGTAGTTTCTGTTTTAGGTTTGTGAAACCTGTCAGCGTGCAGTTTTAAAATTTTAAACTAAATTTAGATAAAAAAACAAAGCAAGTTTTAAAACAAAAGTTTGAAACAAGTTTAAATCTGAATTCAAATAAGTATGAATTCCAGTTTTCAAAATAAATAAGTTTTATAAAAAAATGAAATGTTTTTACCAACTTTAATTTGTTAAAGTATTTTGTAAAGTGTTTTAAATTCTGAAAAAAAGATTTAAATAGGATTTTAAATTTAAGTTAAATTTTAAATTTGAATCTTAAGTTTTGAAAAGAAAATAAAAGTTATAAATTCTAATGTTGTAAATAAGTTGAATGTTAAAGTAGTTTATAACATGTTTTAAAATCTGAAATATAAGATTTGAACAGAGTTTTCAAATGTAAGTTTAGAATCTGGAATTCAGAAATAAATTTGAATCCTAGTTTGAAATAAAATAAGTTTTTGAATTTAAAATGTTTAAACAACTTGGAAATTTAAACTATATTTTAAATTGATTTAAATTGAATAGGGATTTAAAACTATTTTTAAATTTACCTTAGAAGATAAGTAATTCTTTAAAATGAAATTAAAAGGTTTTAAATTGTTAAACTTTGTTTAAGTTAAAATTGTTTTCATTTTAAAATCTTGTATTTAAAATGGAATTTAAAGGAAATTAAAAAGGCAAATTGTTTTTAAATACTTTATTAATTATAATTAAATCATGAATAAGATTAAGGTTTATCTTAAATTTAATTAGGACTTAATAATTTATAATTCATTAAGTCATTAAGTTAATTAAGATGGATAATTAATTTAATTAATTATTGATTTGGTTAATTAGTTAAATAATTAAGGGTTTTATTTAATTAATTGAAGAATTAAGTAAGTTAATTAAGAGTTAATTAATTTGTAATTAAGTAATCATTAATTAGATAAGGTTTGATTTTAATTTATTGATTTGAAATTTATTAATCAAGTAATTAACAATTAATTAAGTTATAGATTAACACTCAATTATTTAAATAATAAGAGATTAATTAATGGGTTTTATGGATAATTAAATTTGTGATTAATAATGATTGATCTCAGTTAATTACTTTAGAGAAGTAATTAAAGATTTGTTAATGGTTAATGAAGGTCATTAACATAGGATTATTAATAATTAATTAATGTGATTAATTTTTAATGATTAATTAGATTAATTAATTTAAAGATAATCATTTAAATTGTTTAATTGTAATTATTTAATGAAAGTAATTAAGAAAATTAATTACTAATTGTAATTAATTAAGTTTATTTTTGATTAGTTTAAGTTAATTAATTAAGTTTACTTAAGTTAAAATAATCATTGAATAATTTAAGAGGTAATTACTCAATGTAATTAGTGAAGAATAATTTCTTAGTGAAGTAAGTAAGAAGATAATTACCGAATGTAATTAAATTGAAGGATAATTGGGAAATGGAAGAGTTTTGGAAATTAATTACTATGTGTAATTTATATGAAGAATAATTACTTAGTGGAAGTAATTAATAATTAATTACTTAGTGTAATTAATTAAGATTTGATTAATAAAGTTATTTCGAAGATGATTAAGAGATGTAATTAATTAAGCGTAATTAATTACTTAATGAGATTAATCTAAGATAAATATGATTAATTAAAGATTAATTATTAAATATAATTAATTAAGGAGTAATTAATTTATCTAATGAAGTAATTATGGTAGTTAATTATTGAACGTGATTAATCAAGAGTGATTAATCAGGTTTGAGATCGCTAAATAGCTAAGTGGGCTATGGTTTAATTGTTGATTAATTTCTTAATGTAATTAATATTAATAGGGTAATTATAAATAAAATAATTAGAGATCATTAATTTATATAATTAATGATGCAATTAAGGATTGATTAATTAAGAACAATTAATCAATGAAGTAATTAATTAATGTAACTAATTAGGGATTAATGTAATTACAGTTTAATTAATTAATGTAACAATTAATCAATGGTTAATTAATTAATAAAGTAACTACAAGTTAATTACTGAATTTGGTTTAGAATAATTAATTTATGAAATTAATTAGAGGTTAATTACCTGAATGTAATTAAAGGAAAATTAATCAAGAGTGATTAATTAAGGTGATTTATTTGAGGGTAATTAATTTATTGATTTGTAATTAATTAATGGATATGTAAGCAAGATTTGTATTGATGAAGTAATTAATTTAATTTACTTTAAATTAATTAGAGAATAATTAATTAATTTAATTCATTTTATAATTATATAATGGTGATTAATAAGTCATTGCTTATGAATGCTGTTTGATATTGATTACCCTGAATAGTTGAGATCTCAGATATGAGATAAGTGATATTGTGTGATATGGATGCTTTGGTTGCATTTGAGTTGGTAATGTGAATTATCTATTTGTGATGATAATATGAATTATCTGTTATGATGATAATGTTGATTATCTATTATGAAATTGTGAATTATCTATCTGTGTGTATATAGATAATGAATTGTAATTGTTTTAAACATTAAAACAACTTGGACCTAAAAGATGGCGTTTTGGATTTCGATAAGACCGGGATCAGGTTTCCATATTTGGATATCCGAAAACCACATCGATCCAAATTAACGATAGGTCGTGAATCTCAAGTGAAGATGAAGATTCAGAGTGCAAGGGTTATCGTCGTTAACTCTGAGGGTGATTCCAAAATGAGTGTAATGAGATAATGCCTTCCATACGTTCGAACCCGGAACGAACTTGTATGGATTGAATGCTTTCAGAACATCGTCGGTGGATGATGAGCATTCTAAAAGATGTGTTCTCTAAAGGTAATCGTAGCCTCAAGCTTCATCAACCGGGAATGGCTAAAACAGGGGAGGTGTAGCAAGGTTAAGTGGGTCATGCCCAAGTAGGACGAGATTTACCCCCGCCTAGAAGTCCCTTTATATTTGGCTGTGTGGGCAGTTGATTGCAACAACTGCCGGGGTTGTCTTGTTCGGGACTGTTCAGTAAGAATTGGTCCCAGCCTTGTGTTGCAGGGGAGTTAGGGTGGCTCCTCGGTATGGTGATCTAGGCCACATACTGTGACGGGCTGTATCCCAGTAGCCCTGCAATTGTATGGAATCCAATCTCCAATAAGTGCCGTACGTTTTAGACGTGCCTAACTATGTTGGAACGTGAGATGTAAGCATTCCAGCTATTTCTGTATTTTACTTGAAAACCCTAGACACTATTATAATATTACCTGATTTCCTATCAGATGTTTGGTTAGCATAAGGTAAAAACTTACCCGTATTTATTTATGGGAAGTCTTACGTGATACCTTTTCTTTTCAAAGGTTTTTAAAGTTAAGCAACCTTAACCTGTTGCTCACACCAGACCCATGTTTGACCCAGAGTTTATCTTTTGTTTTCTTAAACTCTTAGGTACTTAAATTTTTACAAGTAGCCAAGGGATTCAGGTTAGCTTTGATGAATTATGGAGGAGCAATGGAGCATGAGGCTTCGGCGTTAGATATATAGTTTCCGCTGTGTGTTCTCTGTGTTGGTATCTTTTTGTTGAGTTAAATTGAGTTGTAATAACTAGACATGTGTTTATAACTGTCTAGTATGTGTTGTATATGCTGCGTGACTCTGATAGATGTTGTATATTATGAAATACTTATGTTATTAATATAATTTATTCGTTCCGCTGTTGAGATTCTAGTGTTGTTTCTTCTTTCTCTTCTTTCTTTTCTCTTTCTATCCCTTTCTTTCTTAAAGATGATACGACTTTCTATGGAGAAAAAGTCGGGTCGTCACAGTTGGTATCAAAGCGCTAAGTTGAGTGAATACCTAGGCTTTGGAGTGTTTTCTTCTTGAGAGAGCGTATTTGTAATTTTGATATATATATATTTATTTCTACCTATTTCTTGGGTTACCAGTTCGGGTTTTTCAATATAAGTTATAAAGGTAGATGAGGTAGTGGTGTGTGTAACACAACTACCATTTGTTGGAGTTTGAATGTTTGAGGTTGGAAGTGTATCTGTCGAGACTGTAGACCTAATACCGTCTCGAGTGAGCTTTGTAGCTTGGTGCAAGATTTCATCGATCTCTGAAGGTAACCTGTTAAGGTTCGGAGTCCATCTTTGAGGTTGGATGAGTAGAGTTTGGATAATTGGCTGAGGAGAAGCGAGTGATGGTATCTTGATACCTCAGGAAGTAATAGCTGCATGATGACATGCAGTGACTAGGGATATTTCCGAAGATGTTTTATTTGGAACAAGTTTGAGAAAGTAGGTCTGCTTCAGTGTTGTGGGGAGTTTAGCAAGGTGTTTCTGTTTGGTTTGAAGTCCGAGTTTCTCGAAGAGCTTTGGATTGGGAATTCTTTGGAATCTGTGTCAGCTATGCAGCTCGGAGTGTTCTTTGTGTCGGCAGAGTTTTCTGGCTTAGCAGTTTTTTGAAGATGGAGTTCATAAGCAGTAGAGTGGATCCATTTCTTTGATGGATTGGCTAGACCAGGGTAAGCTGTTCTGATTGGTAAAGGGAGAACAATTTTCTTTGGATTTAATCGGGATTGATCGCAAAAGTGACTTGCGATAGTTTGAGTGTTCTCTTGTGTTTTCAAAGATTTTTTTTGGATGTCTTCAGGGAAGTCAGAGGTTGTCCGCATCTAGAGAATTAGTTTTTCTTATCGATGAAGATTCCAAGTGTGGTACCGGTGGTTCAGTCTAGTTGAAAGTTGGTTCCTTGGGATGGAGTTTGGTGAAGCAGCTCAGGATTGGAGGAACTTTTGAGTTTTCTCTTGGTTATCAGAGATCTTCTAGGTTATGTTGTCCAGTTGTGTTGGTGTTCATCATCAGCATTCTTTTCTGCTATAGATCAGAGTTGTGCAGCGGAAGCAGTTTAGGGGTGCATCAGCTTTTCTTTTCCGGATAAGTGAAGTTGTTTTCTTCTTATGGTTGTGAGTGGAGTTTGTTCTTGATCTTGGAGGATCATTCTGGTGGATTGGGTTTGGTCCTGTTTTTTTTTTGAGACATCAGCAAGGGTTAAGCTGATCAGGTAGGATGAAGGCAGCCCAGGATCGTCTGAAGAGTTTTGTGGATCTGAGACGTAGGTCTGATTTTGGATAAGTTTTCTCAGGTTTTAGGAGCTATAAATTTTGACAAGTCTAGTAAGCTAGCTCCGAGGTGCATTGGATCTTTTCTGTGTTCTGTTATGGATAAGTGTTTGGTCTTCTGGATTGAATTTCCAGTTTGGACAACTGGAATTCGTTGCGTTTCACGTATCTCTGAGGGAGTACGTGTAGGATCTATCTCTGGTTTTGGAATCAGCTGATCTGGGAGATTTGGTTGTTGAGTTAGACTTGTCTGTAGTCTGATATTCTGTTTAGCTTGATAGATCTAGATGACTAGGAGATCTGTAGCTTAGTAGTGTTGTTTGTTTGGATTTTGTAGAGCGAGTATCCCCGTGTTTACTTGGGAAACTCGAGAAAATTCTATTCAAATTTTTGTCTGGATAGTTAAATTTGTTTGTTTGGGTGAATTGGTTGCGTGGTTGTTAGCATATGGTTGATAATATATGCTTATGTTTTAAAATTTAAAATCTTTAAATAGATTATTAAATTACCTTTGTTTTAAATTTCGGGGATGAAATTCTTTTAAGGGGAAGGAATGTGATATCCCGGAATTTTTGGCAATATCAATTTAATAATCTTTATTTAAAATTAAATTGATTTGATAATATTGATTAATAAAATATGAATTGGTTAATAATCTAATTAAATAAATATTTAATTAGTGATTTTACCTTTTAAAAACTAAATAAATGTTTCTATTTATAATATATATATATATATATATATATATTTATATATATTATAGATAATCTTTGATTTGAAATTTAATAAATAAATGAAGTTTTGTTTTCAAGTTCTAATAATATATTTAATAATTTGGAAATTATGTTTTAAATTAATATTAAAATTTTCAAAGTTATTTAATTAATAACTATATAGTTGTAAACACTTAAAATAAATGTTAAATTGTTTAAAATTATATCTTAGCATAATTCTTAAATTTAAATAAAGTTTGTTTTATTTCTTTTTAAATATTACTTGATATAAATATGATTTGAAAATTTTATATATAAGTTTAAATTACAATATAGTATATGGTTTAAATTCATTTAATAATAAAGTGATTTATAATCACTTTTATAAATCATTTAAAATTGTTTAAATTTGTTATTTTTAAGCCATATTAATAATGTATTATTTTTCCATATAAATATAAAAAGAATTAAAATAAGAAAATGGTATTACCATTTTAAATTGAATAAGTTGATTTTAATTTGGATTTTAAAAGTTTAATTTGAATTTGGAATTTATTTTGAAATTCAAAATAATAGATTCTTAAATATTTGGATAAGCTTTAATTTATAATTTGTTTTATTTACATTTTCTTTAAATAAGAAATTCACACATATATTTATATAAGTATAAATAAATTAAGTTAAACTTTTATTAACATTTAAAATAAAATGAAAATTAAATAAGACAAGTGTTAACATATTAAGAAATCAAATAACATGTGTTAATGTATGAACTAAACAACATGACAAATGTCAATTTTTTTAATCTTTTTCTTTATTTTGTTAAATTAAATTCAGCCTTATAAACCTATTTTCTCCTTCATTCATTTCCTTTTCTATTCTTTTACTCAACTAAGAGAAATTTAAACTATCTCTCAAAACAAAATCTACCTCAAACAGAAATTATCAAGTAATAACATGTAATGCAAATATCAAAATTTAAAAGCCTAAAAACCTTCTTCATGTTCAAAATCCTGTCTGCATTTTTTCCAAACCTGAATCATCTTTGCATGTTTCTATGACAAGCTACATTGTAACGTTTGCGATTTTTCGTTGCCGAAAAACCGAACCGTTATGGTTTAAGAAAAAGAAAAAGGTAGAAGGAGAGAGAAAAAGATAGAAGAAGAACAGAAAAGAAACAATAGAACAACATCAGAATCTCACAATCGCAGCGGAACAACATATAATAGATAAATGAATATCATTAAAACAAAGAACTGTACATTTTATACATTACATCATTATCAGAGTTTATCATTACATCATTATCAGAGTTTATAACAACAATAGACAACAGAGTCAATACATCGATGGACAGTTATATAAACTTGTCCTCATACAGAATACACAGCGGAATAATACATAGTATAATATCATATACAAGTGGCACGTCTCGATATGCAGCTCGTCTTCTGAGCTCCATAGCACTCCAAAGTCCAGAATAACCTGATAACCAAATTCTAGACTGCCCGTGTGGAAATTTGTGGGCACCCAGAGTTTAGGAAGGAAACAATAAACTCCGAGTCTGTCATGTGACTGGTGTGAGAACTTAAAACAGTTATTTATCTTTAAAAGAAAGAATAGGAGAAATTTTCAAAGTCAATTTGCAATGTGTTTTGAAAATGAAACTACCATAAGGTCTCCCGCCACACACACAATGCAAACGCAGAATTGGAGGAGATTTCTCCTTATGATAGTCAAAGATGCTTGATACGCATTAAAAAGAAACATTTGATATTATTACTAGTGCATAGTGTAGAAAACTTTTCGAAAGTAGAATATAAATCTTAGCCAGCATATGTACCATGATGGTATGCCTACTATAGCTACCATATTAAATGGCAGGTTCTACAACTAAAACCGTACAAGGCATTTATTGTTTTTTTTGGATTTCCAACAAATGGTCGGGCAAAGGAACTTCCCAAATAAAATAGAACACCTCTGGAGAAACGTTCCCAACTTGTGAATGTATCACTAGTAACCATCAACTACATAACCTCTGAGCTCGTACGTCTCAGAGAAGGGTGTTAAGCTAAGAGAATAAATTCTCCGCCACCAACAGAAATATATTTGATAGAAACCAGCTTTACATCTCAAATTGTAATGTCAGACACACATCCATACAAGTATGTTCCGGGATCGAACGTAACCGAAGGCATTTCCAAAGAAGTCCTTGCAATCCGGGTATTCACAAACCCGATCAAATTTCCCATCACAAAGGAAATCTCCATGCCGTAGCTAACAGTGCGGAGACAATCGATAGGTCATCCTATCGTTTTCACAAATACCCGGTCTTCAACACCGGTCTTCAAATGCTATCCATTTTGACATATCACATATTCGGAATGGGTTATACGACCCAAAGGTCCTTTCCTGGCTAACCCGAATAGCGAGCGCTTATTTCAAATATAAGTGTGGCATTAAAATTCAAGCAATTCACAACAAATACCTATTTAAAGGTAAATATTGATAGTCGGTTATTTAACTATCAATAGAGATGCGCAACATCATCAGATTCCAAATAATTTCCCAAATTATTTACTTTCCCAAAATATCTTTACAAGATATAAATTTCCACACTTCAAAAATAAATCAATATTTATTTTTAACAAATTCCCCTTTCCTTTATAAATTCCATAGTGAATTTACATTCCAAAATATTTATGAATATACGATTTCAAATCGATTTCTAATATTCATTTTAAATTTATCTTTTAAAAAGATAAATTCTCAAAAACGTTTCATTTCATATTGGAAAAACATTTCCATACTTATTCTAATAATAAGTATTTCACAAACCCATTAATTTTCAACATTTGAAAATATTCGATATGCTTAAATCAAAACTAAGTATATATTTCATTCTTTAAGAAATCATTTTCTTAACACATAAATTTGAGTCAAAACGAATGTTGCGTAAAATATCGTTACGAAGACCCAAAATCACTAGTATAGGGATTCGAAATTTAGAATAGATATATAAATCCCAATACTATACAAAATATTTCCTTTCGGAAATCATTTACTATAACAACAGTGTTATAATCCACCATTTCCTTTTATTTCTCGAAAACGTCTATTTCAACAATGATTGTTGAAATCTATGATTTCAATATTTAACACATTTTAAAACGTCGTTAAAATAATCAACTTCTTTTAATAATATCGCTTTCCCAAAACATATCCATTTTTCTTAATAATATACTCACTGTCCAAAATCGTGAATATACTTCACTAACCCAATTTTAATATTTACAACACGTTTTATTTTCAAGAATTTATTCGCTATCCAAAATGGCGAATAAATTACCTTTCATAAACTTCTATATTCAATTTATCAAATTCAATTGATTTCGAATTTATAAACAATGTTTATAAATTCCTTTTCTATTTATAAGCTTCGATTATAAATCTCATTATCAACAAATTCCATTTATCTCTCATTTAAATGCCAAAATCCGATTTATAAGATAATTACTTATAAATCTTCTATTTCACAAAATCTATTCATTTTATAACTTCACAATTTATAAATCTATAAATTCCGTTCACTTATGAAATCCATTTTTATTTCATTTTTAAAATTATAAAAACTCGTTTTAATATTCCAATATTTTTAATTTATAAAATATCAATTTTATAAGTCTTTTATACACATCGTTTTGAATAATTCAAAAATCCCAATTTAAACCAATTTATAAATTAATTAACTATTTATTTCCAAAAATCTCATTTCGGTTATATTTCTCAAAAATCTTAATTTCTATAACATAAAAATTTATAACGTTTTAATTATTTAAAATGAATCAATTCAAAATTTAATAAAAACATATACTTTGAAAAATCACTTTAAAACCCTTTTAAAAATCAAAATCGTTATTTTTAAACTTTAAAAATGGATCCGATGATGCAACAGCACCAAATAGTCAATCACGACATCCAAATATCATATATCGATATGATAATCAACAAATATCACAATATCTGTAAATAAATTAATACAGTTGAGGAATCCAGGTGGATCCCTCCAACCTGTTTCCCTGCATCTAAAGATGTTAGCACAATACCAATTCCGTTCCAGTACGGAATTATCGCGGTATATGGGATTCATAAAATATTATCCTCTTAATAGGCGGCGCAATAGGGTCTCATCCGCTATATAATGCGGGAAATCAACTCCAATATATACATATGCCAATATATATATTGTTATATATGGATATATCCTACTATATATACTGTCACAATCAAACAGCAATCAATAACTGCAATCATCATTCAAACAACATTCAAGCAATTTTTAAATCTAACTATTTAAAATTTAAATCGAAACTGTTCGATTGAGTGAGAAGTTCTCACCTTGATTTCAATTTCGTTTTAGCGATTTATTTCGAATAAAATTAAACGCGCGTTTAATTTTACCCAAAATTCTCACTAGCTCCAGACCATTCCAAACCAGCTCCATAGCGTAGTGCTCGTCCATACGATTCCAATGCAAAAAGTTTCGTGCGTTTTCGATCTCATATGAAAAAGATATCGCGTTTAGAAGTTACACGAATTTTTAATATAAAATTTACAACTTCTTTTATTTCTTAAACCTATTCACAATCATAGCCCTTGATTTCTTCAACCTGCAATCGTGACCGTGCCTTCTCTTTCCCCTTTCTTCTTCGTTCACGCGCCCAGATAAACATCACACGCAAGAAAACCCATTAGCTCGAATTTAGGGTTAGATCTCGCGGCCTCCACAACGAACATGAACACGATCAGAAGGTACCATCTCGAAGCCCATCACCCCTACTATCTTCGGCTACCACCTTGTGAAGCTCGGTCGAGCTATTTGCACGAAAAACGAGGCCAAACGCATGGCCTTTGCAGCCACTTTCCCGTTGATCCAAAGCTCCAAATACAATCATGACCGTTCAGATTGAAGATCTTGTCGCCGTCTACAAGATTGTAGTTGGGGGTTTGTTGAAACGATTGACGGATTGAAAGAAAAATGGGGAGGAAGTGTGCGAATTTCTGGCCGTTGTTTATATTGGAGGCGGCAGCTCTGTTAAACCTTAGGGTTTTATTATTTTGCAAAAGTGAAAAGAGCAAGGACTTTTATAGAAAATTTTCGAATTTACTATTCATCGAGAATTTTCCGAACTCCAAACGAAGCGTGTCGATTGGCGTTTCTAAGGTTTACCCCGCTTTCCGAACACAATGGAACGTGTTTCGGGAGCTAATTCGGTCATCTGTGCGAGTTATGGCAATAAACGTTCAATTTAAAATTAAACCGATTAAACGATTTTCTAGGCGTTTTGGCTTGCACCGGACAAACGGTAAATCCGATTGACACGAAATTTGAAACCTTACAATAATATCAAATTAAGGATCCGATGAAACTGGTTTCGTCGAAATCCGAGACTTTTTGAAAAATGACTATTTTAACTCGCCGAATTAATATTAAAACAATTTCGATGCGTTTCGAGTTGCCACGATCAAACGACGACTCCGATTGCTACGAAAATTGAAATCCGGTAATAAAAAACTATTACGGATTCAGTGAAACTGGTTTCGTCGAATTCTGAGACTGTTCAAAAATTGGCTTTTTTACAGTCGATAATTAAATATTAAAATATTCAATTTTCACAAATTAATTCTTAATTCGATTTTAAAAGTTCTATAACATCATTCTAACTTCAATATGATAAAATAAAATTTTACAAATAATTTTCAATCATATTTAACCCAATTTTCAATTATTTCTGGAATTTCAATTATTAAATTATCGATTTAATTGTCCAATTAAATCCAATATTCGATAAATAAATTATTCGACTATTTAATTTCACTTATTAATATTTAAAATTAATTAAATATTCAAATTTAAATTATCGAAAATTCTGGGTCGTTACAAACTCCCCCCTTAAAAGAATTTCGTCCTCGAAATTACCAAGTAAGAAAAGTTACAGAATCCTTTAACTTTCCCAAAATTCATAGTTAAACTTCTTACAATACTTTACTAAGTTTTCAAATCATACTTAGTTATTTTTTTCAAAAACAACTACTATTGTTTAACTTTCAACTCCAAATCAAAGTTATAGTTTTCACAAATTTTCTCAAAATTTCCAAAATTTTTCTAACGCCTTAAATTTTCGGAAAAATTCGCCAGAGTCTCCTTTGCGCGGCTCGATCTGGATAAAAAATGATAGTATATATATCACAAATATACATCTCATCAAGTGATGAGGCATCCCGCAGGGAAAAAAGTGTAAAAGTACGGTATGTAATCCGAGATATGTACCTTATTTATATTATTAGCGAGTGTATACGGCTAATATAGCACGAAAGCGAGCTCCAAATGCGAAGCAACGCCATCCGCACCTACTAAACACTCAACAACAACATAAGAATCATGCATATATGAAAATAATATCAATATACATCATATAGCAAAATAACGACTACATAATATAGCAAATGCAACTAAAGCAACAAATGCAACATCGACCAACTATCATCCATAATCAAATCAATATTCATTCATATTCTCATTAATATTCAATGAATTAGTTTTCAATTTTAATCACATTTGATTTATTAACATTGGATCTTTAACAACATTCATTCTCAATTCAATTAGTTAACATTCACCAATTTAAATCCAATTCACATTCAATTCTATTCAAATTTATTTACTTTCAATTTGAATTCAATTACATAGCTTTCAATTTCGCTAATTCAATTTCATTAACACTTAATGAATTTATATACAATCAACTAACAACCAATGTATTTTCAACACAACCAAATTATTAAATTGTACATTCAATTTGGTTCAACGCTTTTAATTTCAATTGGTTTATATTAAATTGACTTTCATTCAATTTATTCAATTTCCAATAACATTACTTTTAATGAATTAACACTTATATTCATTGTTTCATATCAATTATTTACATTTAATTGATTAACATTTAATCCATTAGTTCAATTCAATTGCTAATTCCTTTAACAATATAATGTTGAATTTCATTTATATAACTCAAGTTCAAATTCTTAATGACTTTATTTCATTAATTCACTTATTAATTTCCTTTGACACCAAAAATCAACTTCATTCAACATCACTTAAGTTATATTCCATTTCAAACATCTTATCAAACCCAAATCAAATCCAAATTTTCCAAACAACTTTCTTTTAAACAATTTGGCAGCAATCCCTCTTTTGGAAACCCGAAAATGAACACCAATGATGTCGCGATCATCATCGGAATTATTTTCCAGCGACCGAAAAGAGTTTAGAGCTTTAATTTCTCCAAAACAATTTTCCCAAAATATCAAATCCTTTCAAAACACTTCTCTGGAATTTTATTTTCAGATTATAAATCACATTTATAAATCTTTTACTTATATAATTTCACTTCTTATATATAAGGTTATTTTACAATTGTAAATTATTATAATTATAACTTCATACTTATAACTTGATTGCTTATACAATTCATTCTTTTATGATTGTTGTTTTAATTTAACTTATTCAACAACCAAACAATCAATTCATATACACTTTAAATAATTCTGAAAAATTATTCCTTTATATATAAAACATAATCGAGGTAAACTTATTTCATTTACCCAATTCAAAATGATACTATGTCGACTTGCCTCGTTTAAGTGTTTAGAAATCCCTATCGATAATATGGCGTCCCACACACCGACCAGAATTCACAAACAGCTCAACGAATAAGCAAACACAATATAAAGCATTTTATATTCACTAACAAATACGCGCTCGTATCTATTATTACACTCACACTCATTCTAGAGTACTGCTGACTCTATATCTAATGAGTAATACCCAACAGAGCCATGGCTGTCGCTTAACCATAAGCACTGATACCAAATGTAACGTTTGCGATTTTCCGTTGCCGAAAAATCGAACCGTTATGGTTGAAGAAAAAGAAAGAGGTAGAAGGAGAGAGAAAAAGATAGAAGAAGAACAGAAAAGAAACAACAGAACAACATCAGAATCTCACAATCGCAGCGGAATAACATATAATAGATAAATGAATATCATTAAAACAAAGAACTGTACATTTTATACATTACATCATTATCAGAGTTTATAACAACAATAGACAACAGAGTCAATACATCGATGGACAGTTATATAAACTTGTCCTCATATAGAATACACAGCGGAATAATACATAGTATAATATCATATACAAGTGGTACGTCTCGATATGCAGCTCGTCTCCTGAGCTCCATAGCACTCCAAAGTCCAGAATAACCTGATAACCAAACTCTAGACTTCCCGTGCGGAAATTTGTGGGCACCCAGAGTTTAGGAAGGAAACAATAAACTCTGAGTCAGTCATGTGACTGGTGTGAGAACTTAAAACAGTTATTTAACTTTAAAACAAAGAATAGGAGAAATTTTCAAAGTCAATTCGCAATGTGTTTTGAAAATGAAACTACCATAAGGTCTCCCGCCACACACACAATGCAAACGCAGAATTGGAGGAGATTTCTCCTTATGATAGTCAAAGATGCTTGATACACATTAAAAAGAAACATTTGATATAATTACTAGTGCATAGTGTAGAAAACCTTTCGAAAGTAGAATATAAATCTTAGCCAGCATACGTACCATGATGGTATGCCTACTATAGCTACCATATTAAATGGCAGGTTCTACAACTAAAACCGTATAAGGCACGTAATGTTTTGTTTGGATTTCCAACAAATGGTCGGGCAAAGGAACTTCCCAAATAAAATAGAACACCTCTGGTGAAACGTTCCCGGATCTAACGTTACGGTTAGATCTCTGCTACACAAGGCCGGGTTACCTTTCAAACTAGGTAACAACTGACACGAGTATGTCATCCCCCGATCCTTTGGGACCTTAAACCGAGCGCTCGATAACCAACATCACACAGTAATAAATATAGTGTGTCCACAAAGTAAGTATCTGGGCTCCATACCATGATACCACTTATAATCCAGATAGGAAATGACATACCCTATGGAGGAGCGACCCCCAAATAACCTTGCTGCCACGATTCCTGTTTCGACCACAACCGGTCTGTGAGGCTTGACGAAGTCTCGTTCACAAAGAAATGCTTTATATAAAAGCTGTGCTTTAATTCACAAATGCTCAATTGTACTTATATGCCACATTACCAACTTGGGAATGTATCACTAGTAACCATCAACTACATAACCTCTGAGCTCGTACGTCTCAGAGAAGGGTGTTAAGCTAAGAGAATAAATTCTCCGCTACCAACAGAAATATATTTGATAGAAACCAGCTTTACATCTCAAATTGTAATGTCAGACACACATCCATACAAGTACGTTCCGGGATCGAACGTAACCGAAGGCACTTCCAAAGAAGTCCTTGCAATCCGAGTATTCACAAACCCGATCGAATTTCCCATCACAAAGGAAATCTCCATGCTGTAGCTAACGGTGCGGAGACAATCGATAAGTCATCCTATCATTTTCACAAATACCCGGTCTTCAACACCTGTCTTCAAATGCTATCCATTTCGACATATCACATATTCGAAATGGGTTATACGACCCAAAGGTCCTTTCCCGGCTAACCCAAATAGTGAGCGCTTATTTCAAAAATAAGTGTGGCATTAAAATTCAAGCAATTCACAACAAATACCTATTTAAAGGTAAATATTGATAGTCGGTTATTTAACTATCAATAGAGATGCGCAACATCATCAGATTCCAAATAATTTCCTAAATTATTTACTTTCCAAAAATATCTTTATAAGATATAAATTTCCACACTTCAAAAATAAATCAATATTTATTTTTAACAAATTCCCCTTTCCTTTATAAATTTCGTAGTGAATTTACATTCCAAAATATTTATGAGTATACGATTTCAAATCGATTTCTAATATTCATTTTCAATTTATCTTTTAAAAAGATAAATTCTCAAAAATGTTTTATTTCATATTGGAAAAACATTTCCATACTTATTCTAATAATAAGTATTTCACAAACCCATTTATTTTCAACATTTGAAAATATTCGATATACTTAAATCAAAACTAAGTATATATTTCATTCTTTAAGAAATCATTTTCTTAACACATAAATTTGAGTCAAAACGAATGTTGCGTAAAACATCGTTACGACGACCCAAAATCACTAGTATAAGGATTCGAAATTTAAAATAGATATATAAATCCCAATACTATACAAAATATTTCCTTTCGGAAATCATTTACTATAACAACAGTGTTATAGTCCACCATTTCCTTTTATTTCTCGAAAACGTCTATTTCAACAATGAATGTCGAAATCTATGATTTCGATATTTAACACATTTTAAAACGTCGTTAAAATAATCAACTTCTTTTAATAATATCGCTTTTCCAAAACATATCCATTTTTCTTAATAATATATTCACTGTCCAAAATCATGAATATACTTCACTAACCCAATTTTAATATTTACAACACGTTTTATTTTCAAGAATTTATTCGCTACCCAAAATCGCGAATAAATTACCTTTCATAAACTTCTATATTCAATTTATCAAATTCAATTGATTTCGAATTTATAAACAATGTTTATAAATTCCTTTTCTATTTATAAGCTTCGATTATAAATCTCATTATCAACAAATTCCATTTATCTCTTATTTAAATGCCAAAATCCGATTTATAAGATAATTACTTATAAATCTTCTATTTCACAAAATCTATTCATTTTATAACTTCACAATTTATAAATCTATAAATTCTGTTCACTTATGAAATCCATTTTTATTTCATTTTTACAGTTATAAAAACTCGTTTTAATATTCCAATATTTTTAATTTATAAAATATCAATTTTATAAGTCTTTTATACACATCGTTTTTAATAATTCAAAAATCCCAATTTAACCAATTTATAAATTAATTAACTATTTATTTCCAAAAATCTCATTTCGGTTATATTTCTCAAAAATCTTAATTTCTATAACATAAAAATTTATAACGTTTTAATTATTTAAAATGAATCAATTCAAAATTTAATAAAAACATATACTGTGAAAAATCACTTTAAAACCCTTTTAAAAATCAAAATCATTATTTTTAAACTTTAAAAATGGATCCGATGATGCAACAATACCAAATAGTCAATCACGACATCCAAATATCATATATCGATATGATAATCAACAAATATCACAATATTTGTAAATAAATCAATACAGTTGAGGAATCCAGTTGGATCCCTCCAACCTGTTTCCCTGCATCCAAAGATGTTAGCACAATACCAATTCCGTTCCAGTACGGAATTATCGCGGTATATGCGATTCATAAAATATTATCCGCTTAATAGGCGGCGCAATAGGGTCTCATCCACTGTACAATGCGGGAAATCAACTCCAATATATACATATGCCAATATATATATATATATTGTTATATATAGATATATCCTACTATATATACTATCACAATCAAACAGCAATCAATAACTGCAATCATCATTCAAACATACATTCAAGCAATTTTTAAATCTAACTATTTAAAATTTAAATCGAAACTGTTTGATTGAGTGAGAAGTTCTCACCTTGATTTCAATTTCGTTTTAGCGATTTATTTCGAATAAAATTAAACGCGCGTTTAATTTTACCCGAAATTCTCACTATCTTCAAACGATTCCAAACTAGCTCCATAGCGTAGCGCTCGTCCATACGATTCCAATGCAAAAAGTTTCGTGCGTTTTCGATCTCGTATGAAAAAGATATCGCGTTTAGAAGTTACACGAATTTTTAATATAAAATTTACAACTTCTTTTATTTCTTAAACCTATTCACAATCATAGCCCGTGATTTCTTCAACCTACAATCGTGACCATGCCTTCTCTTTCCCCTTTCTTCTTCGTTCACGCGCCCAAATAAACATCACGCACAAGAAAACCCATTAGCTCGAATTTAGGGTTAGATCTCGCGGCCTCCACAACGAACATGAACACGATCAGAAGGTACCATCTCGAAGCCCATCACCCCCACTATCTTCGGCTGCCACCTTGTGAAGCACGGTCGAGCTATTTGCACGAAAAACGAGGCCGAACGCATGGCCTTTGCAGCCACTTTTCCGTTGATGCAAAGCTCCAAATACGATCATGACCGTTCAGATTGAAGATCTCGTCGTCGTTTACAAGATTGTAGTTGGGGGTTTGTTGAAATGATTGACGGATTGAAAGAAAAATGGGGAGGAAGTGTGCGATTTTCTGGCCGTTGTTTATATAGGAGGCGGCGGCTCTGTTAAACCCTAGGGTTTTATTATTTTGCAAAAGTGAAGAGAGCATGGGCTTTTATAGAAATTTTTCCAATTTACTATTCATCGAAAATTTTTCGAACTCCAAACGAAACGTGCCAGTTGGCGTTTCTAAGGTTTACCCTGCGTTCTGAACACAATGGAATGTGTTTCGGGAGCTAATTCGGTCATCTGTGCATGTTATGGTAATAAACGTTCAATTCAAAATTAAACCGATTAAACGATTTTCTAGGCGTTTTAGCTTGCACCGGACAAACGGTAAATTCGATTGACACGAAATTTGAAACTTTACAATAATATCACATTACGGATCCGATGAAACTGGTTTCGTCGAAATCCGAGACTTTTTGAAAAATGACTATTTTAACTCGCTGAATTAATATTAAAACAATTTCGATGCGTTTTGAGTTGCCACGATCAAACGATGCTACGAAAATTGAAATCCGGTAATAACAAACTATTACGGATTCAATGGAACTAGTTTCGTCGAATTCTGAGACTGTTCAAAAATTGGCTATTTTACAGTCGATAATTAAATATTAAAATATTCAATTTTCACAAATTAATTCTTAATTCAATTTTAAAAGTTATATAACATCATTCTAACTTCAATATGATAACATAAAATTTTACAAATCATTTTCAATCATATTTAACCCAATTTTCAATTATTTCTGGAATTTCAATTATTAAATTATTGATTTAATTGTCCAATTAAATCCAATATTCGATAAATAAATTATTCGACTGTTTAATTTCACTTATTAATATTTAAAATTAATTAAATATTCAAATTTAAATTATCGAAAATTCTGGGTCGTTACATACATAAGCATGCAAATTCAATTGCAAAAAAAAAAACATTTCAAAAACCTGTAGATCAACCCTGCATTTCTTCCTCTGGAAAATCATCAACATGCCAGCATTTTCAAGCCTGCATGCATGTAGTTTTGGTCAGGGAGCATAAGTATTTCAGTTGCAACAACATTTCATAAATCAAGAACAATGGAGCAACTCAAGTTTCAAAAACATTTCTGTTTCAACAGCATGCTACCCAATTTTAAAAGATCAAGCTTTTCAAAATATAGAGTGCTCCGTTCTTCTGTAATCAAGTAAGTAACTTTTTTTGAAAAATAAAATATAAATTTGTTGCATGCTAATATGATTGAAAGGATAGATATTGCATGAATATATAAGTGGAAATTTAAAATGGTTATTTACAGAATGCATGCTGTGTATATATGTGTGCTTTGTTCTGTATTGTTCCTAGGCTCTGAATATGATTTAAATCCCCTATTTACTTAATCTTGTTTTTGGTAAGGTTTGATTTTCAAACAAAAGTTGTGATTCAACATGGATTAATGTTTAAAATTTTAAGTAAGTTAAAAATGAAGCCTGTTGTCTCTGAAACTACATATTAAAATAAAGTAAAAACCCAAACTATTTAAATTATAAATTCAGTATTGTAAACTAAATACATAAGCAAAAACATGATTTTTGAAACAAGTATCATAATTTTTAGCTTGGGATTTGGGAAGCAGTTCTATGATGAACTAAAAAGAGGAACTTGGGAAATTCTGAAGATCTTGGGATTCTGGAGGTTTGAAGTTTCTTCTGGAGGAAGTAGAGTGATCAGGCACTTTGGCGAAATTATCAACTGGTGGATAAATCATTGGGGTAGCAGCGGTGAGGGATTGAGTTCTATAACCCTAGTTTTAATCAAGGCTAGGAAATTCGAGCACCTCACCTCCTACAGTTAATCTAGTGTTAAGGGTCTTGGGTGATTGAAGCTTGGAAGTAGACGATGGCCTGGCCGGAGTTTCAACAACTTCGGTGGTCGAGGATGTGCTGGCGAATTGATTTCCAGGTTGGGGGTTGTTCTGATGTTTTGTTCCAGGTTTTGGGTTTTGACTCGAATTCGAGTTCGAGTTGATGCAGGAGCAATCTGATGTTCGAGTTGGATTCTGGAGATGTTGGTGGATGAGGGATGATCATCGCAGATGATCGGAATCGTCCACAGCCTCCGTGGATGTGCACGGTGGACATTTGAAGATTTGATTATTTCTGGGAATTTTTGGTGAGGATATGGTACTCGTGTAATGCTCGAGTCACTTAAGTGTCTTACTTGAAGATAGGTGATGGAAGACTCGGAGTAAATAGATTCTGGCTCGAGTAGTTTTTGTTTCAGGTTTTTGAAACCTGTCAGTGTGCAGTTTTAAAATTTAACTAAATTTAAATAAAAGAAACAAAGAAAGTTTTAAAATAAAAGTTTGAAACAAGTTTAAATCTGAATTCAAATAAGTATGAATTCTAGTTTTCAAAATAAATAAGTTTTATAAAAAAAAAAATGAAATGTTTTTACCAACTTTAATTTGTTAAAGTATTTTGTAAAGTGTTTAAAATCTGAAAATGAGATTTAAATAGGATTTTAAATTTAAGTTAATTTTAAATCTGAATTCAAATTTTAATTTGAATCTTAAGTTTTGAAAAGAAAATAAAGGTTATAAATTTTAATGTTGTAAATAAGTTGAAAGTTAAAGTAGTTTATAACATGTTTTAAAATCTGAAATATAAGATTTGAATAGAGTTTTCAAATGTAAGTTTAGAATCTGGAATTCAGAAATAAATTTGAATCCTAGTTTGAAATAACATAAGTTTTTGAATTTAAAATGTTTAAACAACTTGGAATATTTAAAGTATATTTTAAATTGATTTAAATTGAATAGGGATTTAAAACTATTTTTAAATTTACCTTAGAAGATAAGTAATTCTTTAAAATGAAATTAAAAGGTTTTAAATTGTTAAACTTTGTTTAAGTTAAAATTGTTTTCATTTTAAAATCTTGTATTTAAAATGGAATTTAAAGGAAATTAAAAAGGCAAATTGTTTTTAAATACTTTATTAATGATTATTAAATCATGAATAAGATTAAGGTTTATCTTAAATTTAATTAGGACTTAATAATTTGTAATTCATTAAGTTATTAAGTTAATTAAGATGGATAATTATTTTAATTAATTAATGATTTGGTCAATTAATTGAATAGTTAAGGGTTTTATTTAATTAATTGAAGAATTAAGTAAGTAAATTAAGAATTAATTAATTTGTAATTAAGTAATCATTAAATTGATAAGGTTTGATTTTAATTTAATGATTTGAAATTTATTAATCAAGTAATTAACAATTAATTAAGTTATAGATTAACACTTGATTATTTAAATAATTAGAGATTAATTAATGGGTTTTATAGATAATTAAATTTGTGATTAATAATGATTAATCTCAGTTAATTATTTTAAAGAAGTAATTAAAGATTTGTTAATGGTTAATGAAGGTCATTAACATAGGATTATTAATAATTAACTAATGTGATTAATTTTTAATGATTAATTAGATTAATTAATTTAAAGACAATCATTTAAATTGTTTAAGTGCAATTATTTAATGAAAGTAATTAAGAAAATTAATTACTAATTGTAATTAATTAAGATTTATTTTTGATTAGTTTAAGTTAATTAATTTAAAATAATCACTGAATAATTTAAGAGGTAATTACTCGATGTAATTAGTGAAGAATAATTTCTTAGTGAAGTAATTAAGAAGATAATTACTGAATGTAATTAAATTGAAGGATAATTGGGTAATGGAAGAGTTTTGGAAATTAATTACTTTGTGCAATTCATATGAGGAATAATTACTTAGTGGAAGTAATTAATAATTAATTACTTAGTGTAATTAATTAAGATTTGATTAATAAAGTTATTTTGAAGATGATTAAGAGATGTAATTAATTAAGTGTAATTAATTACTTAGTGTAATTAATTAAGATTTGATTAATAAAGTTATTTTGAAGATGATTAAGAGATGTAATTAATTAAGTGTAATTAATTACTTAATGAGATTAATCTAAGGTAAATATGATTAATTAAAGATTAATTATTAAAGATAATTAATTAAGGAGTAATTAATTTATCTAATGAAGTAATTAAGGTAGTTAATTACTGAATGTGATTAATCAAGAGTGATTAATTAATATGGTTTAATTGTTGATTAATTTATTAATTTAATTAATATTAATGGGGTAATTATAAATAAAATAATTAGAGATCATTAATTTATATAATTAATGATGTAATTAAGGATTGATTAATTAAGAACAATTAATCAATGAAGTAATTAATTAATGTAATTAATTAAGGATTAATGTAATTAATTATGATTAATTAATTAATGAAGTAATTACAGGTTAATTACTGAATTTGGTTTAGAATAATTAATTTATGAAATTAATTAGAGGTTAATTACTTGAATGTAATTAAAGGAAAATTAATCAAGAGTGATTAATTAAGGTGATTTATTTGAGGGTAATTAATTTATTGATTTGTAGTTAATTAATGGATATGTAAGCAAGATTTGTATTGATGAAGTAATTAATTCAATTTACTTTAAATTAATTTGAGAATAAGTAATTAATTTAATTCATTTTAAATTAATTATAGAATGGTGATTAATAAGTCATTGCTTATGAATGCTGTTTGATATTGATTACCCTGAATAGTTGAGATCTCAGATATGAGATAAGTGGTATTGTGTGATATGGATGCTTTGGTTGCATTTGATTGGTAATATGAATTATCTGTTTGTGATGATAATATGAATTATCTGTTATGATGATAATGTTGATTATCTATTATGAAATTGTGAATTATCTGTCTGTGTGTGTATAGATAATGAATTGAAATTGTTTTAAACATTAAAACAACTTGGACCTTAAAGATCACGTTTTGGATTTCGATGAGACCGGGATCGGGTTCCATATTTGGATATCCGAAAACCACATCGATCCAAATTAACGATTGGTCATGAATCTCAAGTGAAGATGAAGATTCAGAGTGCAAGGGTTATCGTCGTTAACTCTGAGGGTGATTCCAAAATGAGTGTAACGAGATAATGCCTTCGGCTTCGTTCGAACTCGGAACGAACTTGTATGGATTGAATGCTTTCAGAACATCGTCAGGTGGACGATTAGCATTCTAAGAGATGTGTTCTCTAAAGGTAATCGTATCCTCAAGCCTCATCAACCGAGAATGGCTAAAACAGGGGAGGTGCAGCAAGGTTAAGTGGGTCATGCCCAAGTAGGACGAGATTTACCCCTGATTATAAGTCCCTTTATATTCGGCTGTGTGGGCAGTTGATTGCAACAACTGCGGGGGTTGTGTTGTTCGGGACTACTCAGTAAGAAATGGTCCCGGCCTTGTGTTGCAGGGGAGTTAGGGTGGCTCCTCGGTATGGTGATCTAGGCCACGTACTGTGATGGACGGTACCCAATAGCCCTGCCATTGTATGGAATCCTATCTCCAATAAGTGTCGTACTTTTTAGACGTGCCCAACTATGTTGGAACGTGAGATGTAAGCATTCCAGCTATTTCTGTATTTTACTTGAAAACCCTAGCACTATTATAATATCACCGGATTTCCTATCAAATGTTTTGTTTAGCGCACGGTAAAATCTTACCCGTATTTATTTGTGGGAAGTCTTATGTGATACCTTTCCTTTTCAAAGGTTTTTAAAGTTAAGCAACCTTAACCTGTTACTCACACCAGACCCATGTCTAAACCGGAGTTTATCATTTGTTTTCTTAAACTCTAGGGTACTCAAATTTTTACGAGTAGCCAAGGGATTCAGGTTTGTTTTGACGAATTATGGAGGAGCAATGGAGCAGGAGGCTTCGGCGTTAGATATATAGTTTCCGCTGTGTGTTCTCTGTGTTGGTATCTCTTTGTTGACTTGAATTGAGTTGTAATAACTAGACAGATGTTTATAACTGTCTAGTATGTGTTGTATATGCTGTGTGACTCTGATAGATGTTGTATATTATGAAATACTTATGTTATTAATATAATTTATTCGTTCCGCTGTTGAGATTCTGGTGTTGTTTCTTCTTTCTCTTCTTTCTTTTCTCTTTCTATCCATTTCTTTCTTAAAGATGATACGACTTTCCGTGGAGAAAAAGTCGGGTCGTCACATGAACTCTTAATAATCTTGATATTCTTGATACTCATGAGTCTTCAATCTTGATATCTTGAATCTCTTTACTGTACAGTCTTCATTCTTGGTACCTGCATGGTTAAATCCTGCATATACATATATTTCTAAACTATAATGTTAGTATTTATATTTTATAATCTTATTCTAAGGTTGTTGTCATCGAAACCATCATCTCACGGACTAACAGAAAGAGGTTCAGTGGCATCGAGACTTTCATCTAAGTCCTGGCTTGGATTAGCTTGTGCGACACGGTGTATAAGGATAGGACAGATCATATCCAAGGAGCATTCAAGCATATTATAAGTACAAATTTTTGGCTCAAGGGTTCGGCTCCACAATTGTTTGTATCGACACTAATCAAGAACAAAAAGCATAAGCTTCAGTCGTCAAACAATAGTCCAACCTCATTTGCTATAAGTATGGGAAGGAAGGCCACTTTTCAAGTTGGTGTAGGTCAGGTAAAGGAAGGGAAGTGGCTAGAGTGCAGATAGTGAGAGCACCGATCGAAGAGGTTCCACAGCATGAGGCACAATTTGCACCGAAAAGTTGTTATGGTTGCCATCTGTAACGACCCGTAAATTTCGATAATTAAATTAGTTAATTTAATACGATTTTGGTAATTAAATCTGGAATAAATAAAAATTTGAAATTTGTTAATGAATTAATAACGGGAATAAAATGTAAGAATGTTAATGCAAGTTAATAAATAACTAAATTTAGTGCAATCTCAATTAATTGAAACAATTGTAAGGCTATAATTGATTGTGAATGATAAATTAGGGAATAAATTCAAAGTTATATAAATTGATGAAATAATACGTAATAAATTGTAATTTGATAGAATCAATGTTAGATAAGTAAGTATAATATTTCTTAATTGATAATAAAGCATGAATGGGGTTAATTAGACAAATGGTGATAATTATTAATTGGTTACCCATTTATTTAATCTATTAAATTAGATCTAAATCCATTGCAAGTAAACGAAACTAATTACAAGTTAATATGAATTTAGCTGATGACTATAAACCATTAGTGCAATTGGATATATAGTAGTGTTAAAGTTATCCATAAGATAATGGTTGATTCAATAAAAAAGAATGAGAATCAAGATTTATTAATTTAAATTTAATAATTTTGAATAATTAAAATTAAATGAAATTTAATATTTAACTATTATGTAAATGTGAATTAAGATAAAATTGGGAATTATTAATGTACCAAGATATAAACAATGTTAGCTATATTCTTATTGTAATAAAGACTCGAATAACAAAGTTTAAAATTTTAATAAATGGATTTTGGAGATTTAATTTAATTTCTGAATTTAACGAAATTGGAAAATAACGCCGAAATTGATGAGTTAATCAACTTTAAATTTGACATCTAAAAATTATTTAAGTTATTGTAAATGATTAAGGAATCAAAAATGATAGAAATGGTAAATAACTAAATTTGAATTGAAGAAGTGATTAATTAATTTA
Source organism: Allium cepa (assembly GCA_030765085.1). Taxonomy (NCBI): domain Eukaryota; kingdom Viridiplantae; phylum Streptophyta; class Magnoliopsida; order Asparagales; family Amaryllidaceae; genus Allium; species Allium cepa. Next base: position 681,924,931 of record CM060928.1, read on the forward strand.
ATATTTAATTATTTAATTAACTGGAAAATAGCCATTTTGGCCACTAACTCGAATTTCGATGAAACTAGTTTCATCGGATCCGTAACGGTGAATTATTGTAGGATTTCAAGTTTCGTACCGGTCCGACTTGTCGTTTGATCGTACGGCTTGAAACGCCTAGAAATCAATGAAATTGAAATCAACTGAAATCAATTTGAAGTAACTTGATTTCAGCATAACTTCTTTATACGATGGATTTGGACCTGAAACCTGTTCCATTTCCTTCAAAATATTCGAAAACATCTATTTTGAAATATCGGTTGACCCAATTTCGTTCCGGAGTAAGAACGGACTTCTCGGGCCATTTTATTGTTCAACGCGTAAATCAATCGTGTCCATCTATTCTATTTCAACTTTGCCTATATATATCATCTTATAAACCCTAGCATATTTCTTATTCCTCATTTCTGTACGTACAATTCTATATGCTTCTCCTCTTTCAATGGCAGACAGAACCTTGAATCCCAAACTGCAAATTCAAATCAAAACCAAATCAAAAACTTAAAACTCCTCAATACATATCAAATTATATATGGATTTGAAGCTCTCGTTGAGCGCAAGTCAAATATATGATCCGTTTTTCAATATGAATTTTTGGGCGGCCGGAAAACGAGGTTGAACCTCGGCCGTCCATAGGCCATCGCCTCGTTTAACGGCGGATCTACGTCGTGGACTCGATCGAAGAGCTTAGGCGCGAAGAGACTGTAAAGGAATGTCCATCCATACAATCGCTTTGGGTTGCAGGTTGCCAAAATCGCCTGAACTTGGCGACGTGTCATGCGGCGGCGGTGGAGCCAAGGCGGGGTCGGAGGCCTAGGAGTGTTGGCCGTAGGCGCACGTTGAGGTGGCGGGGACGGCAGCGTCCTCGGATTTGGATGGTTCGCCTTGTAGCGGCAGCCGCCCGGTCAACGTGGCGGCTGTAGCTTCAGAGCGTATGTTAGGGTTACGTGAGGGAAATGATGACACGTAAGCAACCGATTATTTTATTCACTTTCTAATTTAAAGTCGTCTAACTTAAAATGTTGATAACTTTTTCATACAAGGTCGAAATTACATGCGGTTTTCTCCACTGCGATCGTACCAAAATTCCGGACATTTTAGCGCTAGTTTGGACGAATTCCGAGGCTGTTCAAATTTTGGGTTTAAATTGGGTGTAAATTTAATTTAAATTCAAAAGGTGAGTATTTTAACCCACTCACAACTTCTAAATTTCTTATGTTTGTTAAATTAATATATGATGTGATTTGGAATTTATTTGTGACTATTTGGCATATTTTGAATCATCATCTCAGTTTATTTTAATTTATTTGGATAAACTAGTTATTTAAATTGTTATTGAATATAAACTGCCAGTAAATACCTGTTATTGATTATCTATTCTATATTGATGTTATCGGCTGAATTGGATGATGATTGTGATAAATGTTTGATGATGTGATTTTGGATGAATAGATGTTGTATCTTATATTATTATAAACTGCAACTTGTTATGGATTTTTATCGTTCGGGATTACGGTTTGAAATGATATATAACCATATTATATTTTAAATTGTGGATTGAAATGATAAATATCCGTATCACTTGACCATAGGTAGAAAATTATATACAGACACCATGGTTTATATATAAAATATTTTGAGATGATTTCTATAGGTGTAAAGAAATATAGGTTTTACAGAGATATTGATTTCAGATATTATATAAATGTTACTTTTTATATATAGTTAAATTCTTGATTTTTTTAGTTATGTATAAATTTTTTTGGTATAAAACAAGTTTAAAAATAAAGATTTATTTTATTAAAAATGTGACATGGTTAAGTATTTATATAAATTATATTTATATGGAGTTTATAATGATTTCTAATAAAAATTAAAGCTGAGAAGATAGATTTGAAATAGATTTGAAATTGTATTACATGTAGAAATTTATTAAATGAAACTGATTTGGAACTTATGGAATTTGAGATCTGTAAAGGATATGATTTATAACTTGATCTTGTTTAAGGTGAATTAGATAAATATTTCAAGTATAAATAAATTGAAGAAAACATTTAGTTATTTTTAATTTGGGTTTTATTTAAAGATATTGGATCTATTATGTAAATTATTTCAAAACTAAATAATAGAAAACTGAATTGTTGAATCGTAATTACCAAACTTAGTTTTGAATTTGTTGAATAATTAAAGTTCGAAATATATTGAATTTGAAATGATTTATTCTGTAAATCAAATCTGATTTGAAATTGATATAAATTGGAATAGTTTATTTGGAAACTGAATCATATTGAAATTTATGATTTGGGTAAATTTAAAATTTATAAATTCGAGTTGTTTTGGAATTGACTTGTGAAATTGGAGAAGCTAGTTTATTATATAAAGTATTTTAATATTTTAACCGTTTAAGCGGTGGAAGCTATGTTTCAAAGTTTGAGTTTCAAAGGATTATGATTTGAAAGTGTTATATTTCAAGTGTTTAGATTTCGAAGTGTTATAACGTTGAAAGTGCAATGATTTTTGGGAAGGGTTATATTTGAAATAAAAATGATATTATATTGATTTGAGTTTTAATAAAAATGATATCATATTGGTTTGGGTTTTTAAATGGAAATGATATCGTATTTATATGGTTTTGAAATGGATATTATATTCTAGTTTTGAATTATAAATTATTTTGAAATGACCGCGGTGTTATAATAACGTTTGGTTGTTAAATAGACCAGGATCGGAAGTTGTCATACTCTCTGCCAACTCCAAAAACCATTTTAACAACCATGTACGCGGTGGAGATTCCATAATGAAGTAGGATGGTGGTGGCAATCCCTTGAGGTATGAACGTGGACCCGACTTCCCTGAGTTGGCTTAAGGTGGCTAAAACAGGAGCAATCTCGGGCCAGTGAGGTAGCTCCTCTTATCAGACACACTTCTTCGATATTATATTCTAACTTTGAGATTGATTTGGTGGCCACATTTGACTTTTGATTTTTTTGGGGGTGTGGCTCGAGGTGGGTGGTAGCTGCGCGCAATGCGTCACCACCAGCCCATGTGCGTAATTGGTATATCTACCCTGGCATTGCCTAGTTATGCCGTGTCGCCTACCCTAGCGCGCCTTATACGATTTTGTTTTGTACCATACCTATGGGGTGCCCTTTGAGGACGCCCAATACAGAGGAGATTACGGTACTGTATAGACTATGGAAATATGTAAATGTGTTAAGGTGGAAAATGTATAGCCTTAACGCTATTTAAAAGTAAGTTTATTTTACTAATAGACGTTATTATAATAGCGTATATTACTAAGTAGATAGTTTAACGGATCCTTAGGAGATGTGAATCCCGAGAATCTCTTAAGTTACCGCACTCACGTTTGACCCTGGATAGGAGATGTCAAATCACGTAAACATCTCTGACGCCGTTCCACTCATATTTTACCGATGATTTAACTTACATAAGATCTTTTAGTTCTAACTCGAGTGTTTTGTTTTTAAATTCGTTCGAGTCAGTCTGACCATTTCAGGATTCGAAGACTTTATTTCTGGAGGACGAAGATTGTATTACTATTATTTATTATATATTTCCACTGCATTCATACTGTTCGCTGCATTGTTTATTATTCTCTGGTATGTGTAACTCTGATATGTGTTGTTTAAGTATAATCAAATGTTTTGTAAACAGCTTCATGAACTGTTATTTGATTATTATATTTTGTCATTCTGCAGTGAGATTATGTTTTTGTTTTATTTCTTTCTCTGTTTTTCTTATTCACCCCAATAACAATTCGCCCTTTTGTACAGTTTGAGTCTGACGTGTGTGGTTTATCGTCAATTTAAAACGTACAAAAAGGTGGGTTGTTACACCATCAGCCTGGTCACTTTTTTAAGGATTGTCCCATGCTCAAGAAAGGTGAGCAACCTAGGGTCTTTGCGATTTCTTCAACGCCTTCTACTTCTACAACTTAGAAGTAATAGTAGATTCTCGATGGTATACTATCTGTTCATAGCTTTCCTATTTGGGTTTGTTTGACTTTAGTACTTCTCATGGTTTCATATTCCACAACCCCGATGATTTTTTAAATCATGCTCAGCATGTTAGGAACATAGACTATTGTTTATTGTTTATTGATTTATGCTTAATCAATATATGAGTAGTTTTACCTTTATAAATCATGGGTTGGGTAGACAGTAATTGTGAGTACATTGAAACGAACACCTTGTGAATTAAGTTTCATGGTATAACTATAAGGTGATCGATGATAATTTTGGGTTAGAAGTTAATTTTTTTAGGAAGGGATATTTACTATAATAAAAAAGGAAGATACGATATTTTGGAAATAAATATCCGTGAGAAGATTTTTATAAGAAAGTTAATTCATTTAGGTATGGTTATAAAATATGAATTGTAAACAAAAGGGTTTTAAACAGAGAATTTGAGAAATTAAATCCTGGTGTCTTTGAAAATGTTTTTCAAGATATTAAAGTATTTTCGAAGGTAGATATTTGAAAATTGGTTTAGATTATGGTACTTAGTATTATTATACGAAGTATTTTACACCGCTTTGGAATGATTTTGGTTAAGTACCGAAACTATGGTTTGGGTGTATTGAACTAACTTCTATCGCTCGAAAATAATTTCGGTGATGACTGCAATATCATTGAGGTTCATTTTTGGGTTTCTGGGTAGGGGTGTTTGAACCAAAAATGACACAAACATCCAAGAGATTGTGTAGAGAATAGAAAGTGAAGAAATGTAAATTAAAATGAGCAAGGAAAGAACACACAATGTTTATAGTGTTCAGCTAATCTTGGCCTACATCCACATAGTAATTTTATTTCTTATATCATTGGTACACAAGCACTAGTTCTTACAAATCGGTATAAATCCGTGGGTGATTATAAAAAAATAGAGTAAGATAGAGGTGGAGCCAAAAGATCCTTAAAAGTGAGTCCTGCCCTCTATTTATAGCCATATGAAGACTAAAATTTTCCCCCCATGATATCCACCTCATTTTTCACGCCATAGACCACTTCTCCAAGAAAATAAGTGAACATCTCATCAATAATCACGGATTGGTAATGATCCATGGGCTTAGATTGGTACCGATCTGTATGTTCTTCATATGGACGATTTTGAACTTCTTGTCCGCGCTCAATTCGTGGTTAGCTTCATGATTCCAAACTTGTTTGCATCATTATTAGCTTGTTTCTGAATGCAAATGATGGATTAATGGAAGAATGGAGCTGCTAACTTTGAGTGCTTATAGAGATCGATAAAGAATTGCATGAAATCGACAAAATAGCACTTGAAATAGGCTTCTGACATCAAGTAGAGTGGACAGAAGGAGTGAGGGCAAGAATGGAGGGGGAATCGTAGATCAGTACCGATCCACCACTTTGGTGGAATTTTGATCCTCCTCTCTTTGAATGGTTGGGTCTTCATTCTGTGACTCTGTTTGTACTTGGTTTATGGACTCTGGGCTATCTCTTTGAGCTTCCTACCCTGATAATTTTGAAGTTTGATTCGTCCAGTCTATCTAAATATTGCTTGGTCAAAAGGAAGGATAATAGGAGGATGCTACCGAGTAGTTTTGGTTAAACAAATTTTGATTTAATCATGAAAGTATTATTTGTTGTATAAAGGATATATGTGTATAATATTATTTCAATCAATTTGAAATAAAAACCCGGATGTTTAGTTCTAAATTTTTTCTTTGGAAACAAATTTAGGATGAACTTTTTAATATAGAAAAGTTTTATGTGTATACCATGTAACGTGTCTAAGTGGCTGTGGCATGGCCTAGAATAAATGTTGTAACTTTTCATATTTTCCCTTTTGGGATAAAGTGTGTTTAATAAATCATTGAAACTATGTTAAGTTATTTTATGGACACAAATATCCTATGCGTTACGAAATTTTGGTTTGTGCATCATATATGATATATTGTTTGATAATTTTCATTTTTAAAATGAAATGGATATTTTTGGCAATTTTGGACAAACGGAAACTTCCTTATCCTTATAGAACTTGTAGTTAAGTATTTTTGAAAATATAAAGTTGAGTTTATATTACATTTGAATTTGAAAAGGTAGAAAGTTAAAACAAGCTCAAATTGTTGATCATCCTTGTTAAGTAAGATGAATTTGATGTTTTGTATATACTCCTAGGATGTTGTAGAGTGGTATATGGGTAATAAAGCAAAATAAGTTTCCTTGAAATGTTTTATGATGAAGTTATAGAATGTTTATAAAGCTTGAAGTTATGTTTTATAAAAGGATTCATATGGTTCTAGTATTGAATGACATACTAATTGCATACATGAATGCGATTAAAAAGTAATTATTGTAGTTAAGAAACCAATAGATAAGTACGTAAGTTACACATAGATCATTTTATTCGCATGACTGTTTTGATCCTGTATTCGAGTATATGTTTTTGAGGTGGTTTACACTAATCAGAACAAGAATTTTTCACTCGATTCTTGACCGCGAACACTTGATACGGGTTTGTGATACGGTCCCGATGTTTTCTATCATAGTATATGACTATGCAAGAAGAGTGGAGGTTTCTAATCAAGGAACCAAATCAAAGTCCGCACTAAAGAGGTAAAGTGATCTATAATACTTCGGAAGCGAAATCCATGTAATCGAGCTAGTGATCAGATCGGATGTTGCGTACGGATTGTGCATGTGCATCGTGCGAGTTTTAGTATGTTTGCATACTATGTTTGTTGGTTTATGAAGAGTTTGAGGAATGACTCTTTGATTTGTTATAAGGTAACAAGGGTAACTGTCTATGCAATAACCTAAGGCCGTTGAGCGTAAGGTATGCTTAGTAGATTGTTTATCGTCCTTGGGTGATGAAAGAGTTTTGAACCTGAGCAAACCATGAGATTTGCTTGCCAGTGATTGCAGATTCTATTTGCGTATTGTTGCTTTTTCATTTATTAAGGTTAGAAGTGCTATGGAGCAAGGATGCTCGGGGTTGTACAAGGAAGATGGAGGACAGTTTAAGGAAGTTCTGTCCATGGTGGCTTATAGATTAGGGATTCCATCTTATCTTAGCATCGTGCATATTTTGTAATGTACTCACCACTCAAGGTGTAGTCGCTTAGTATGCATTATGGTTTGTATATAGTTTCAGTAATATGATAAATATATATACACCTTGTTCTTCCATCTCCTTTGATTATCATTCCTGTTTGAATTTCGAGAATGAAATTTTCTAAATGGGGAGAACGTAGGGACCCGAAAATTCGAACACTTTGTCTTCGTATACCAAAATGTTTTGAAATATAGTTAAGCGTTATAAATGTGATTTTATAACCTTGTTAAACACCATTTCACTAATAATAATGGTAATAAACTTGTTTTTGAATTTTTTTTTACAAAAATATATTCTTCAAAGGAAAATCGATAACGTGATTGGAAATCGGATTACCGGTAAACAACTTTTTTGATAAATATAAGTTGTTCAAACTCTTGTACACTTGTCTAATGATCAAATGAATATATTAGCAACTAATTAACACTTCTCTTCATAAACCATATGGAACATTCTAGAATGTTCCAAATCAATAAGAGATATTAAAATGTAAGGGGTATTCAAGGAATTTGCTAAATGAAAGTGATGTAAAGGAGAAGTGATTGGCATGTAGAGTGGTTAGCCTTCCATTGCATGGTGGGGAGGGTGAGAACAAGGCTAAAGAGCACCTTTTGAAGCTTATGTAAGGAGAGGTATACCCTTGTTAAATAATCACAAGTTTACAAAGCAAAAGTATCATGCTTTCATGTCTTCTTCTTTTCTTATGTTCTAAAGAAAATAATTGCAAAACCCATCCAAATCAACTCAGATTTGGACTAGAGCCTTACCATAATATTACAACACCTTCCACTATGTTAGAATTTGAAGAAGCAAAGAAAATATCTCTCATTCCCTTTGGCCGTGAGCATTATTGTCCTTTCTAGGCAAAAAGAAGGTGAAAGCAAATGAAAGAAGGAAGGAAGAATGTAACGTCCCATCTTTTCGCGTGCTTTAAATCGACACACGTGCCAATTCAAACCATACGGAAGGACGGATTGTTATGGGGTAAATAAGAAAAAAAACCAAGAAAGAAATAAAACAAAACAGAATCTCACAGCGGAAGGATAAAATATAATAATCAAATATACAGTTCATGAAGCTGTTTTTCAAAATATTTAATTATACTTACAATATATATCAGAGTTATACATACCACAGAATATCAATAATGCAGCAGAATACAATAGTGTAGTGGAATAATATAATAGGTAATAGCAATAAAATCTTCGTCTTCGTCCTCCAGAGCTAAAGTCTTCGAATCCTGAAATACTCAGGCTAACCCGAGCGAATTGAAAAGACAAAACACTCGAGTCAGAACTAAAAGATCTTATGTAAGTTAAATCAACAATAAATATGAGTGCAGTAACTTAAGAGATGCTCGGGATTCACATCTCCTAAGGATTCGTTAAACTATTTACTATGTAGCAATATTTCGCTATTATAATAGTGTCTATTAGTAAAATAAACATACTTTAAAATAGCGTTAAGGAGTGACCCAATATTCCCCTTAACACATAATATATTCCCATAGTCTATACAGTACCATAATCTCCCCCGTACTGGGTGTCGTTAGAGGGCACTCCATAGGTATGGTACAAAACAAAATTCGTATAAGGCGCGCTAGGGTAGGTGACACGGCACAACTAGGCAATGCCAGGGTAGATATACCAATTACGCTTCCGGGTCGGTGGTAACGCGTAGCAGCAACTACCGCCCACCTCGAACAACAACCCCAAAATCAAAAATGAAAAGCGGCCACCGAAAAATCCAAAGTCGGAGTAGAATAGCGAAGGGATGTGTCCGATAAAAGGTGCTACCTTCTTAACCCGTCGATCGCTCCTGTTTTAGCCACCTTATGCAAACTCACGGGAGTTGGGTCCACGTATTTATCTCAAAGGAAACGCTACCACCATCCTACTTCATTCTGGAATCTCCACCGCGTACACGGTTATTAAAGTGGTTTTCGGAGTTGGCAGAGAGTATGACAACTTCCGATCCCGGTCTCTTTAACAACCAATCGTTATTATAACACCGCGGTTTCTTCAAAATAGTTTATACTTTAAAACCAGAATAAAATATCCATTTCAAAACCATATACTTACGATATCATTTCTATTTTAAAACCCAAATCAATATGATATCATTTTTATTTCAAATATATCTTTTTTCAAAAATCATAGTACTTTCAAATATATATACCTTAAACTCATAGCTTCGAAACAAAATTTTCAATACTTAAATAGTTTAATAATAAATTAATTTATAAAGTAAATTTGCTTTTTAATTTCTCAAATCAATTCCAAATACAGATTTGAATTCCTAAGTAAACCATTTAAATTTCCATATATTTCAAAGTTTTAAATATTCCACCATTTCAAAACTAAATTTTTAATTCATATATATATGCCAAATTCACTTTACTATTATTTAGTTTTGAAATACTTACTTAATAATCCAGAATCCTTTAAATAAAACTTTCAACTTCAATAATTGAATATTCCTCAATTTATTTAGACTAGATATATTCACTTAAATCATCTTAAATCCGAATTTAGTTATAACACCATGTTCTTTTAAATCTAAATTTCAATAAGATCTTAATTAAATAAAATCTCAAATCAATTTCAAAACTATCTTCTTAACTTTGATTTATAAAAATCAATATAAACTCTAGTTAGAATGTAAGTAAACACTTATCCATAATATATTTTAATAAAATCAACTTTATTATTAAACTTACCTCATACTTTAAACAATTTTATACATAGCTTAAAACCAAGAATTTAACTATATATAAAATAACCTTTATCAAATATCCGAAATCAATATCTCATAAAACCATATATATATTTCTTTATGAAACCGTAGAAAATTATTTCAAAATATATATATATATATATATATATATATATATATATATATATATACCGCGGTGTCTGTATAAAATTTTCTATCCTACGGTCAAGTGATACAGATATTTATCATTTCAATCCGTAATTTAAAATAAAAATTACGGTTATATATCATTTCAAACCGCAATCCCGAATGAAATGAAAATGCATAGTAACTTGCAGTTTGTACAATATAAAATACATCATCCATTCATCCATCATAAAATCATACATCCATTTATTACAATCATCATCCAATTCAAACAATACATCAATATATAACAGGTAATAAATAACAGGCATTTACTGGCAGTTTATTATGAAAAATAAATTAAATAATAATTTAACTGGCAGTTTATATGCAATAATAAATTAAATAACAAGTTAATTAAATAATTGCAAGTTAACTGAGATAATGATGAAATATATGCCAAATAACTATAAATAAATTTCAAATCACATCATAAATGAATTTAACAAACATAAGAAATCTTAGAAGTTGTGAGTGGGTTTAAACACTCACCTTTGATTTTAGCCCATAAAAATCCAAACAGAAGCGCAAAACTCAACAATCTCCAAATTCGACTAAATCAATTTCATGTTGTCCGGAATATAAATTTGAATCCAAAAGAAGAAATCGCGCGTGAATCAAAGTTTATTTGCAAAAGATATTCATGTTACAAGAAATCTTATTAAAATAAAAATTAGTACGCGTTAAAAATATATATAAATAAACAAATTTTAATACTTACGTTTTCTCAAGATGAGGCTTCAGGAAAAGATTCAAGAACAACTAAGATGAGGACAAAAAGTGTACGAAAATGAAAATAAATTCATTTTTATAAAAGAATGCTTTTGGATTTGCAAGAATAAGAGCTTTTGAATATGAGGTGTTAGGAGAAAGAAGAAATAAGATGTAGGTTATTTATAATTAGGAAATGAATATGGAGGGACAAAAATAAATGTCACGTTTTATTATTAAAGCTCGAGGTATTAATAATACATAAGGAAATGTACATAGGAGTAGAAAAGTTTGCAAATGAAAGTGGAATTTTGTATACGTGAAAATGAGGTGGCAAGAATTAAATACAACCTAAAAGTGCTCAGGTATTAAACAAATAGAGAAATAAACGGATCAAGTATTAATAGTAAGGTAACTATTTTAAAACGTTCGTGAAACAATTAATAATAAAATATTTTGAAATTCAATTTTTTTTGAAACGTAACCAAATTAACTTCATTAACTCAAGTAATATTCGAATTTCTACGCATTTAGGTTTTTTGTCTACACATAATAAATTTTTATACTTACCTTAAAAATGAAAACATTTGATTTTTTTTTCCCAAAATGATCTCTTATTACCATTAAAACACCCTTTTTGTTTAACACAAAACGTGCATTTCTTTTATTTAATCTATTAATTGCAATCAGCGTTTCCTTTCCTTTTAATTGAAACATTTGAATTACATTGATTGCAGTTACTTACAAAGTTAAATTTTAAAACAGACAACTAAAATGAAAAAAAAGAAGAACAATTGTTTATTTAAATGCGTTTATAAATTTATTGTTTATGCACAAGAGTCATAAATAGATTATTTTCCTATTCTTGTGATCAGTCTGTAAGCTAAAACACAGTTCAAATAAGCATATATTTCTTTCTTTAAAATCAATCTTTCTATTCTTTATTTTAATGAAATTAAACCTACATTCACAGATGAAACCTTCATTTTATTTGATGTAAATGTTTTTTTTCATTGAATCAAAACTTTCCTTATATTTTCACAAAACATAAGCTGCTTTTAATTACACCTATTAATTTACAATTTGTATTCTCTCTCCTATTAATTAGAAATTTTCAATTTCATTCATTTCAGTTGATTAAGTTTCAAAATGGACTAAATGAATGTAATGAGAAGTAAAACAATTTTTCCTATCTAATAGTAATTTAAACATATTTACATTATTAGATACAAATAGTAATTACACATTTCTCACTAAATAATAGTTACTCATCTCTACAATCAATCTTTCAGCTAACAAACATTTCAAATAAATAAACATATTTTTACTCTTTTACAAAACTTATTCATTTATATTATTTTATTTTGATTTTCACTCCTTACTATTAAAGCAATCAATACATTATGGATACAATTAACATTTCTATTTCTTTTTATTACGTTCACACAACAATTATGGTTTATTCCACATTAATGTAACATTTTGCTTACATTTATTTGAAATTGATCAGTTAAATTGGTAACAACACCAATTGTCACTATTATACATTTTGTAATATTTGTAAGTTAATTCTTTACAAATAATTATTACAACAACTCTCATTACACTACACATATTCCATTTCCATCCATTACACATTGTTTTCTTAATAAATCAACCTTTAAATTATTAATTGCCTTTTAAATCGTACTATAAATCAATGCACACATTTATTAAAATTTATACTCCTAATTTATTTATTCATCTTGATTTCATTCTTTTTATTAAATCCATTAGCACTCTATGAATAAAATTTACATTCTTACCGCATATTACCTAAATTTACATTAACGTAATACCTAAATTTAAATTTACATTATTACCACATATTACCAAAATTTACATTATTTCCACATATTACCTAAACTTACATTAACGTAATATCTAAATTTAAATTTACATTATTACCACTTATTACCTAAATTTACATTATTACCACATATTACCACAAATTACATCATTTATTACTTAAAAAAATACCCAACATTTCTATGCATCTTATTACATTTATATCTTGTAATTATTTTCTTAAACTCATAATTGTAATACCAAGTTTCATTTTAAATTTCAATTGATTCCCCCTCACGGCTTAATAGCCTAAGTAAAGTGGTAACAAATAATAACAGTCACTATTTTCCCTTTATAGGTTTATAGTTTACAACAAATGTTGCAATGACTCATATGATATTGATTTTATCCAATTAGCATTAAATTTATACTAATTCATCATTTTGCACAATAGATCTCTTGTTTCCTTAAAATAAATTTATGTTTCTATTAAGTTTTCATTCACACTTCCGTTACTATATTAATAATCATTGAAGTAACGTTTTTTTATCAATAACAACATTATAATTACTTGCAAAACACTGATTTTTTAATGACCATTTATTATAATTTGAATTCATTAATTTAATTCAATGCTTACATTTTGTTTTCATATATTCAGTTTATTTCCAAATAATATTCCTATTTACAATCAATTTTAACCTAAACAGTCGTTTCAATCAATTTGAATTGCATTAAATTGGTTATTCATCAACCGCCATTAACATTACTATCTTAATTTATATATAGTTACTATTAATCAACGTATTATTCCATCGGTAAATTAAATGCCTACTTTTATTTACTTATATTTTAAATTTTATACCCAAATGCAACAAATTTACACTTTCCATTATTATATAAATTTGAATTCCATTCCAGTTAATATTTTTATTGGTAATTCACACATTCAACATTCCCTTTTGTTTCTTATATTAAACTTATAACCAGGTTTGACAATTTACACTATTTCAATTAATTGTAATATAAATTTTAAATTGTTGATTTTAATTACAATTGATACATCTAATTTCTACATTCGCTCCCATATATGTTATAAGATTTTTATTTCTTTCTAAATTTAAATTAAAAATCTTTTTAATTCAATTCATTTTAAACATCGAATTTTACGGGTCGTTACAAAGAAGGTGGTTGCAAGATGAGGTTGGACTTGGGTACTTGGATCATGCTTGTTTTTTTGGTTAAAGGTGAGCTAACTCACATTTTGAATGAAAATATAACCCATGTATATTCGTATTTGATGTGTTTAAGTTATTTGAATTGATAGTGACATATGTTGAAATTTTGATTTTGATTCGTTTTGAAAGCAAGTGGCACTGGAACGGACATGAATGGACTTGTATAACATGTGGCATAACCTTAAAACAATGCACATATGTTGTAGTTGAAATTTGTAGATTGAACTTGGATTTAAAAGTGCACTTATAGCAATAGTTGCTATGGATGCACTTATTTATTGAGTTTCTCATACTGGTTTATTAGACTGATTCTGGTGTCATTTTCTTATTATGCTTGTGTTAGCTCTGTGTATATTTCTAAATTTAGTTATGGATGCTTGGGAACTTATGGAGAAGAGATGGATGATTACCTACCGTTGTATTTCTTATTTCTACTACATTTCTAAATTGTATATATCAACATTTTGAGGACATGCAGTTATAATTGGTTGATGATAGTACTTAGGTTTTGCAACTTTGAAATTTTTATATTTAGAGTAACCCTTTGTACTGTTGTTTTGATATTATATATTACTGTTCTACTAGTGAGATTCTGATTTTATGTTCTTTCCCTCTTGTTATTCTTTTTCCTTTCATTTTAGCCCAACCTTCTATCTTTTCCACACTTGGGTGCTCGGCACACGAATACCGTAGATGTATTTAGTGTTGACATTCGAGAGTCAAAAAGTTAGGTTATTACATTTGGTATCAGAGCTAGGTTAAACGAACAAGACTTTGGTTGGGTATAGCTCATTAGAGATCAGGTTAGTGACACCCTATAATGGGTCTAGTGTATTATACATATGAGATGATATTTGTATTTTGAAAACTAGACTTTTAAAATTATTCCTTAGGAATATCTCCTTCTTATTAATCCTTTCGTTGAAATAGTTATATCCTTTCTTGTCCTAAACGAAGTTTTTCTTTGATAATGTAGTAAGAACTATGGATATTAGAGCTTCTAATGTTGAGGAAAAGTAGTAGTAGAGTTGGTGCATGTCCAACCATGACAAGACTTCGCTTCAACATAGCGCAAGTTTGAGGTGTTGAGTAGAAAGAGGTTCAATGGAACCGAGACTTTCATCAAAGTCCAGGATTGGATTAGTTTGTGCGACATGGTGTGTAAAGATAGGACGGATCATATCCAAGGAGCATTCAAGCATATTATAAAAAACTTTTCGATTCAAGGGTTCGACTCCGAAACCATCTGTATCAGTACTTATCATGAACAAAAAGTATAAACTTCGGCCGTCAAGGAATAGGTACCTTATTTGCTATTAGTGTGGGAAATCTAACCCAAAGTGCATTCATAACGACTATCACTATAAGTGCACTTGCAAATTCAAGTTCAATCTAACCCAAAGTTAAACTACAACCTGTATGCTTTGGTTTTAGGTTATGCCATATGTTATAAAAGTCCATTCAAGTCCGTTCCAGTCCATAAATGCCACTTGCTTTCAAAGCTAGAATCAAAACCACAGTTTCAACATATATCACTATTAATTCAAACAACTTAAACACAATCAAATACAAACATCTATGGGTCATATTTTCATTCAAAGTGGTGAGTTAGATCGCTTTAACCAAAGAAACAAGCGAGATCCAAGTACCCAAGTCCAACCTCACCTTGCAACCACCTTCTTCCTTCCTTCTTTCCTTTGTTTTACCTTCTTTTTGCCTAAAATGGACAATAATTCTTGCAACCACCTTTTTCCTTCCTTCTTTCCTTTGCTTTCACCTCTTTTTGCCTAAAAAGGACAATAATGTTCATGGCCAAAGGGAATGGGGAGAGATTGACTTTGCTTCTTTAAATTCTAACTTGGTGGAAGGTGTTTTAATATTGTAGTAAGGCTTTAATATTTGGATGAATTTTGCAATTATTTTCTTTAGAACCTAAGTGAAGAAGAAGATATGAAAGTGTGATCCTTTTGCTTTGTAAATTTTTGATTATTTTACAAGGGTAAACCTCTCCTTATATAGGCTTCAAAAGGTTCTCTTTAGCCTTGTTACCACTCTCCCCACCATGCCACGGGAGGCTCATCACTTCACATGCTCATTACTTCTCCTTTACATCACTTTCATTTAGCAAATTCATATGATACCCCTTATATTTTAATATCTCCTATCCATTAGGAACATATTATAATGTTATATTTTCTTTATGAAGAAAAATGTTAATTAGTTGCTAATGTGTTCCTTTGATCCTTAGACAAGTACACAAGAGTTCAAACAAATTATATCGATTGAAAAAGCTGTTTGTTGATAACCCAATTTTCGGTCACATCTCGATTTTTCTTTAAAGAACATATTTAAATTTTTTTTCCAAAATCAAGTTTCTAAGAATTATTTATTAATAAAATGTTGTTTAACATGGTTATAAAATCACATTTATAACACTTAACTATATTTTAAAACATTTCAATAATCGTAGACGAAGTGTTTGAATTTCCGGATAGCTACACAGCTTTAAGCCTCACACCCGGTAATGAATAAAAAACATTTTTTTATTTAATTCGCATTTATAATATATATATTCTGAAATTAAGTTATAAATGTAACAAATACATGTATTTATCTATAAACACTACAAAAATAGCTTGAAATACCAACGACCCTTGGCGATGGCTTCCAACGGCAGTTTTCAATGGCTTTCGACATGCCGTCAGCGGTCGAAAGCCATCGAAAATTCGCATTATACAGGTCTCGGCCGAGACCTTTCTTCCTCATTCCGGCTGAACGAATTTTTATTATAATATTCGTAAAACCCATTTTTAAGCTTCCAAACCATAAATTCAAGCTTTCGAATCTTGCACGACACCTTATTCACTCTCCATTGAAAGGGAGTATGGATTAAGGATGTTAAGGCTAACTTAACATTACAGGAGGATGGGGGGTGGTGAATAGTGTTTAATGAATTCTAAGGCTTATGTGGGCTAATTTAAACTTATGATATAAAAAATGCAGAACTTAATCACAGAATCAAAAACGGATGCAGAAAGTAAATAAAAAGCAGTAAAAGGAAAGAACACACCGGATTTTGTACTGGTTCGGAGTTACCCTGCATCCAATCCAGTACCAAGGCAAACCACCTTAAACAGATTTTTATTATACCAATGTTGAGATTTCAATCCTCAGTTTCTATAGGCCTTGAGGTACCCTCTTGTCTCACGGGTCCGGGGCAAACTCTCTTGATTTACGGGACTTAAGATCACCCAATTGATTTCCAGGCACAACCACACCATATAGACAGACTCGATAAACTTTTGATTACAAATTGATCCTATAACTATGAATGACACTTTAATCTTCGAGAGAGGGCAGAGAATCAAACAAGAATGAGATTCTAAATTGATTCACTTAAGAATTCGGTAGAATTTCGGCATGATCTTAAAAATATGAAAATTTTAGAATCTGGATTTGTGGAGAAGAAGAAGTGAAGAAAATAAGAAAATAGTTAGTTAAAAAATTCATTTGTGAAGGCTATTCATAGAGCACCAATAGTCATAACCATTTGTGAAGAGATGTAAACGAATAGACACTCTTTTTGGAAATTGAAAATTTTGAATTCAACGGCCACCATGTTGACATGAGGTCTCCCATGATGTCGACATCCCTAGTTAAAAGACAATGTATAACTTGTTTTGAAAATGAAGTTTAAATCAAGGGTTTATTTTAAAACAAAAACAAATAATATTTGAAAATCATTTTGAAAAACCATTTTGAAGTAGTTCTGCAAGCTTCTTCCTGCAGAATATCTCATCACATCGGGACTTGAGAACTTGTACAAAACCAGGATGTTCGTGGGTTTGTAAGCCACTTACCATAGGTTTGTAAGCTACTTGTCGTAGGTTTGTAAGCCACTAAGAAGGTAAGAATGGGTTCCATCTTAAATGAAATTCGGAATGAAGATTTCCATGCTATTATGAAGTTTTAACAAAAACTAGACACGTATCTTGAAATCTTGATCTTGATACTCATGAGTCTTCAAACTTGATTTCTTCATTTTATAATAACATTCATACACACACACACACACATATAAATATAGACAATAGTGTTAGTATACAACTTATAATAAGGTTGTTGCCATCAAAACCACTATCTCCAATTCCTAACAATCTCCCCTTTTTTGATGATGAAAACCTTATAAAATGTTCTTCCTACTTCGATCATACCACAACTCCCCCTTACACCAACAACTCCCCCTTACTCCTTGCCTACTATTTTATATAACTTCTCCCCCTTTATCATCAACGAAAAATAACCTATAAACCTTGAAATTAATAGAAAATGAGATAAACAAATATATGACATAAGAATAATAACTATGTATGAGTGAAATATAACATCCAAAGTTAAATGGAATTCAATATTTTGTACACCAAAGATTGTTTTTAGAAGAACATTAATTAAGATAACACTTATATACAAATTAACAAACCAATATACAATCAAGAAAGAGAAAAATGAAAAACACTTTAACGAGTACCCTTAACTATTGGTGATTCATGGACCGAACAATTTGGATAGTGGAGACAAAAGTTTCCACGTTGTTCGACCAAGTTCCCATTAGCGTCAAAAAGGACCTCTCCAACGCAAATCATGCCACCTTCTTTGTCCATATGAACATCCGGATTCGGCAAAGGATGTTCTTCTTCTTGATCTTCTTGTGGTTCTTCTAAAGGCTCTTCTTCTTCAGAATCCATGGCTTGTGATGATTCTTCGATAACAATGGGATTGGCATGGTTATCCATAAGGAATTTTTGTAAATTCCTAAGGATTTTACCTTGCCTATCTTGTCCTCTTACCATTTGCAGTTGACTCACTTGAATCTCCGTCATCATTTGAAGCAAATATTTCATCTATTCTTGCAATTTGATGACACGTATGTGTGTGGAACGTTGAAAAGGACCAAACTGAGGAGAAGTGGGTGAAGAAGATTCATTATTAGAAGAGAAAGCCATTAATTTACTGTTTTAGAAGTTTATTACAGAGAATACAACAGAGAAAAGGAGTAAAAGTCGAAATACATAAATATACAACTTAATAACTAATTTTTAGAGGGAAATTTAAATTTGAAAATCTCGGTTTGTTTGTCAACATAGGGGGATGGGTACTACGACATGCCTAGTTTTATTTTTGAGAAATTTTTATTTATATTAATTATTAACTATACTTATATTATTTACAATTTATATTTCAGTTAATGAACATATTCCTTAATTCTCTTCTAAATTTAGTAAAGTTTTGTTCATTTAATGGTTTGATTAATTTATCAGCAATTTGTTTTTCAGTATTAATACATTTAAGAGTTATGACTTCTTTACTTATATTATCTCTAAGAAAATGATGTCTAATATCAATATGTTTTGTTCTGGCATGATGAGTTGGATTTTTAGATAGATTAATTGCACTAGTATTATCACAATAAATTGGTGATTTAGTTATAGTTAATCCAAAATCTTTTAAAATTTGTTGCATATATATAACTTGAGAACAAGCCAAAGCAGCAGATATATATTCTGCTTCAGTTGTTGACAAGGATACAGTGTTTTGCTTCTTACTAAACCAGGAAACCAGAGAATGTCCTAGAAAGTAACTTGTAAATATGTACTTTTTTGTTCTGATTTACAACCAGCGTAATCAGCATCACAATATGAAATTAAATCAAATACATTATTTTTAGGGTAAAATAAACCATAATCTAAAGTATGTTTTATCTATCTTAAAATTCTTTTAACAGCTTTTAAGTGAGTTTCTTTAGGTTGAAATTGGTATCTTGCACAGAGGCAAACACTATCCATGATGTCAGGACGACTTGCTGTTATATAAAGTAGCGAACCAATCTTTCCCCTATATAATCAATATCTTTTGATTTATCTTCTTTACTTAAAGCTATATTAGTTGTCATTGGAGTTGGTTTTCTACCAGTAGTGATCAATCCAAATTTATTAATTAAATCCTTAGTATATTTTTCTTGACTAATGAAAATTCCTTTATCTAATTGTTTGATTTAAAGTCCTAAGAAGAAACTTAGTTCTCCCATATGACTCATTTCAAATTCTTTATTCATTATATCAGAAAATTCTTTTTCATTATGTTATTAGTTGATCCAAATATTATATCATCTACATACATTTGTACCATTTGAATATCATTTTTGTTTCTTTTAATAAAAAGAGTTGTATCTATTTTTCCAATTTCAAAACCAGATTGTAGTAAATAAGATCTTAGTCTTTCATACCAGGCTCTAGGAGCTTGTTTCAGACCATATAAAGCTTTCTTTAATTTATATACATGATTTGGAAATTTGTTATCTTCAAAAAGTGGATGTTGTTTAACATAAACATCTTCTTTTACAAAATCGTTTAGAAAAGCACTTTGAACATCCATTTGGCATAACTTGAAATTATTGTAGTTTGCGAAAGCAAGTAGAATTCTGATGGCTTCTAGTCTTACTACGGGTGCAAAGGTTTCATCATAATCAATTCCTTCTTCTTGACAATAACTTGCGCGACTAAACGAGCTTTATTTCTTACGATCTCACTAAGTTCATTCATTTTACTTTTATAAACCCATTTTGTTCCAATTATACTTTTATCCTCAGGTCTAGGAACAAGTTCCCAACCCTCATTTCTGGTGAACTGATTCAATTCTTCTTTCATAGCAATAATCCATGAATCATCAGATGATGCATCCCTTGGGTTTTTAGGTTCAATAGTTGTTATCAAAGCTACATTACTCATACTATTTAGTTGATTTCTTGTTTTAACTATAGATTCAATATTTCCTAGTATACTTTCTACAGGATGGTCTTTTAATAGCCTAATTCTTTTATTAGGTTGGATAATTTCACAATTACTTTCATTAGGTTCATTATTTAAAATTACAAAATCTTCTTCATCTTCTATTTGTACAGTATCTTTAAAATTTTCATCAAAAGATACATGCATTGTTTCTTCAATAGTGTTAGTTCTTAAATTATAAACTCTAAATGCTTTACTTCTATTGAATATCCGATAAAGATACATTTGTTGGATTTAGGTTCAAATTTTTCTAAATTATCTTTTGTATTAAGAATAAAACACTTACTACCTAAAACTTTAAAATAAGCTACCATGGGTTTCTTATTGTAAAGTAATTCATATAGTGTTTTATTAGCTAATGGTCTAATTAAAATCCTATTTAATACATAACAAGCTGTAGCGACTGCTTCACGCTAAAGGTTTTTAGATAAGTTACTATCAGAGAGCATTGTTCTAGCACACTCTTGAATTGTTCTATTCTTACGTTCTACCACTTCGTTTTGTTGTGGAGTTCTTGGAAAAGAGAAACGAATAGTTTTATTTTTAAAGAATGTTGATTTTGAATTCTTTTAGCAAAATTCTTAAATAATTCAAAGGCATCAATTTTAAGTTTAAGAAAAATTGTCCAAATATAGCTAGAATAATCATCTACCATTACAAAAACATATTTATTGTGATTTATTGATTGAACTTGAGATGGACCAAATAAATCTAAATGAAGTAATTCTAGAGGTTTAGAAGTAGAAATCAGATCTTTTAATTTAAATGAACTTTTTTTAATTTTTTCCTGATTGGAAAGCATCACATATACTATCTACTTTAAATTTAAGTTGGGAAGACCTCTAACTAAGTCAAGTTTTGATATCCTAGATAACAGTTTGAAATTTAAATGACCAAATCTTTTATTCCAAATCCAAGAGTCACTTATATTAGCCAAAAGACAAAAGTTATCATTTGAAACTTCCATACTAAGGATGTAAATATTTTTCTTCCGAATTCCTTCAAAGATAATATTTGACTTATTATCTTCGTTGTGACACTTATCTTTTCCAAATTTAATTTTAAATCCTTTATCACATAGTTCACTTATACTAAGCACATTATGTTTTAAATTCCTAAATAGCAAAATATCAGAAATAAGAGGAGTTTTAGACTTACCGACATTGCCGATGCCAATCACATATCCTTTTGTCTTATCTCTGAAGTTGACCAATCTACCATCTTGATATATAATGTTATTGAGTATCTCGGGATTTCCAGTCATATGCCTTGAACAGCCACTATCAAGTATCCATTTATCTTTCTTAATTTGCACAGTTTGTCCATTGGTTGTTGATTCTTCAAAAGCCATGTAACATGTCTGTTCCTGCATAACAAATCAATTCGGTAGATAACTTGATTTTTCATAAAAACTATATGCAGACTTATGATACTTTGATGAAATGCATAAATTCAAACTAGTATTAACAAAATTTCCTAAAAATGCCATTTTTAACTTTTTAAGTTTCAGATTATGAAAACTATGAAAGCCTACGCTCTGATACCAATTAAAAGGGAGTGCGGATTAAGGATCTTAAGGCTAATTTAACACTATAGAGGGGGGGGGGGTGAATAGTGATTAATGAATTCTAAGACTTATATGGACTAATTTAAACTTATGACATAAATAAATGCAGAACTTAATCGCAGAATAAAACATAGATGCAGAAAGTATATAAAAAGCAGTAAAAGGAAAGAACACATCGGATTTTATACTGGTTCAGAGTTACCCTACATCCAGTCCTGTACGAAGGCAAACCACCTCATATAGATTTTTATTATACCAATATCGAGATTACAATCCTCAATTTCTAGAGGTCGTGAGGTACCCTCTTGTCTCACGAGTCCGTGACAAACTCTCTTGATTTACGGGACTCAAGATCACCCAATTGATTTCAGGCACAACCACACCTTATAGAGAGACTCGATAAAATTTTGATTACAAATTGATCCTATAACTCCGAATGGAACTTTGATCTTCGAGAGAGGGCAGAGAGTTAAACGAGTGAGATTCTAATTTGATTCACTTGGGAATTCGACAGAATTTCGGCACGATCTTAAAAATATGAAAATTTTAGAATATGGCTTTGTGGAGAAGAAGAAGTGAAGAAAATAAGAAAATAATTAGTTAAAAAATTCGTTTGTGAAGGCTATTTATAGAGCACCAACGGTCATAACCATCGTAAAGAGATTTAAATGAATAGACACTTCTTTTGAAAATTGAAACTTTTGAATTCAACGATCACCATGTCGACATGGGGTATCCCATGATGTCGACATCCCTAGTTAAAAAAGAATGTAAAATTTGTTTTGAAAATAAAGTATAAAACAAGAGTTTATTTTAAAACCAAAACAAATAATATTTTAAGGCTAAAACATCTTTTTGAAAATCATTTGAAAAGATAATTCTAAGGCCAAAATATTTTAAAAAACAGTTTTTAAAATTATTTTGAAAAACCATTTTGAAGTAGTTTTACAAGCTTCTTCCTGTAGAATATCTCATCACATCAGGACTCAAGAACTTATATAAAACCAGGATGTTCGTGGGTTTGTAAGCCACTTGTCATTGTTTTGTAAGCTACTTGTCGTGGATTTATAAGCCACTTAGAAGGTAGAAATGGATTCCATCCCAAATGAAATTCGGAATGAAGATTTCCATGGTATTATGAAGTTTTAACAAAAACTAGACACATATCTTGAAATCTTGATCTTGATACTCATGAGTCTTCAAACTTGATTTCTTCATTCTTGATCTTTATACTATGTAGTCTTCAATAATCAGTACCGTCCTTATATATATATATCCTGCATAATAACATTCATATACTAGACAATAGTGTTAGTATATAAGTTATAATAAAATAAGTTACAAAGGTTGTTGTCATTAAAACCACTATCTCCAGTTTCTAACATCCATTGCTTCCAATCTCAGGTATAATCTCTAATTTTTGCAAAAAACCCAATTTTTACCTAAATTTAGATTCACCTAATTTGACAAATTAACGCTAATTAGTGATTCTAATTATTTCTAATGGTCTAGTGGTGGTTTATAGTATCCCATGGAATACATATTTCATTTGTTAGCTTTAAATCGTGAAAAGTAGGTATAATTCGTGAATTCGTGTATATGTGTAAAACATTATATATATATATATATATATATATATAATCTTTTAGCATATTCTTTTGTTAATTGAGGTGTTTATGTGTTCATATATGTGTGTGTTTATGTGTTAATCGTTATATATACACATACGCACGTACTAATAACAAATCAAATTATAAAACTTCAAATTTTTGTATAAACTACTTTTTTATTACGTTCAATAGGGAGTTTGTGGCCCCGTCTGACAAGTGTTGTACACAGTCGTTATATAGATATTTATTTTTTCGTAAAACGGTCGTTTATATTCATCTGGTGCAATACTTGCTGGATTTATCCTTGTAGTGGACAAGTTATAAAATAGTAAATAATTACATTTCGTACATTATTTCGTTATAAACGGTTCACAAAATTTCACCATCACTTTTCTTTTTTGTTTCCCATGTACGCATTTGTGTACAATACAGGAAACAAAGAAAAGTACTGCCGGAATTTTGTTGAATCATTTAAAACTAAATAATTTACGAAATGCAATTGTTTACTAGTGTTTGTAATGGGAAGTAGGATGACTGACCATCAAAATAGAAAATCATAAACCAAGATTTCAATATTGTATTCTTAAGTTAGGCTAAATTGACATGTATAAGATTATGCATCAATAAATTGAAAAATAAAATGTCAATTCACAAAATGGCCAGTATTTATTTTTGAATTTTTGACATATTTTTTTGAATAGGAAAAATGATCGATTATTTTGTTGATCGGAGGAGATGGATGTATCAAAAAAGGGGACCAAAGGCTCATTAAAGGTGGGTTTTTATAGTAGTATAAACGCATTTGTTGAATTCGCTTTAAGTAATAAGGGAAATGTTGTAGAAATTCATTGTCCGTGTAGTAGGTGTAAACATTTGAAGTATTTGTTACCAGATACTGTGAAAGTTCATCTGTGTAAAAACATTTTCATACCGGAGTATTATGTTTGGGATAGTTGTAAAAGTGACACTCAGCTATCAACAACTGCTAAGTATATTGCAGCGAAGTCAGAATAAAACATCACTGAACCGGATTTACAGCTGTTGTACAAGCTGCAAAATGACATATGCCGTCCAATAATTTAATGTGTGAAAATCACTATGAAGTCAAAAAACTTATGTTGGATTTCGGTTTACCATATCAAAAAATAGGTACATGTTTAAATGGTTGCATGTTGTTTTGGAAAAAGGATATCACTCTTAGGAAGTGTAGAATATGTAACAAGGAAAGGTACAAACCAAGAAAAAAGAAGGGAAAGTAAGTTCCATGCAAACGTATGCATTACTTATCCATCACTTATAGGCTTCGAAGATTATATGCATCTTCTATAATTACACCTCATATGAGATGGCATAGTGTGGGAACAGAGGAAGAAGGTACGTTGACACATCCAGTCGATGGAGAAGCATGGAAGCATTTTGACAAAACTTATCCCACTTTTGCAGCAAGGAGTCGTAATGTTAGACTTCGATTATTTACGGATGGTTTTTCACCATTTTCTCAATTTGGTGTTAAATACTCATCTTGGCCCATTACCATCACACCTTATAATCTACCTACATGGATTTGTATGAAAACTCCATATTTGTTTCTTGCTGTAGCTATTCATGGCCCCGACGATCCAACACTAGGAATCGATGTTTATTTACAACCATTGATTGAGGAGTTAAAAACACTATGGAACGAAGGAATAGAAACATATCGCATTTCAAAGATTTTTTTTCGTATGTCAGCTGTAGTTCTATCAGTTTCTATAGATTCATATAAGAGTAGGATGACGGCTTGCTGGCCCAAGCGGGATAATATCCCTTCCTACATCATGGAGTGTATATGGCAGGATTTCATTGTAAGTATTATCTTATATTTTCCATTCTCAATTTTTTTATCACTTATTCATTGTTCACCTTATACTGTTTAATTATTTGTCGCTTCTTCATCATGAAATGCAAGCCGTAGTTGATGTCCAAGCAGACGAAATGTAGCTCGTATGACACTACTTGATTCGGAAGATGAGGAAGAATTACCGGGATTCTATGTCGGCTGTTAAGCATAAAGAGAGAAGCCGAACTGGATGGAAGCGAGTACGTGAGAGGGTTGGCTAGCGCATTAGGAGAGTGACGAAGTGAAGGTAAGTGTACTAATCTTTTATTAATTATTTAATTGATATTTAAATATCAAAAAATATTTGGTAAGTAATAATGTATTGTTTATTTAAATGTACAGACAGAGTCATAATGAAACTCTTCAATTAAGAACGGGAATCCTGTCACTCATCGAGGATGGTCCAAGTCATTCTAACAATATCGTCAGGAGGTTGTAAATTTATTAACTGTGAATTGCAAATAGTTGTTATGCTACATAATTTTGAATATACAATAATAGTACATAATAATCAATTTCATGAAGCGGAGGCGCATGGTCCTGTATCGTACATGGATGTATTTACCTGTACTCATGCAGTCAAGCATATAAATCCAGATGGGACTATTTCATATACGTGGCATGATGATAAATCGTAAGAGAGACATGTAAGCATATTTAAGTTTATATACTATTAGTAGTTGTTTTAATTATTAAAGTATGATGAATTAAGATATTATGCTATTAATTTCAAATGTATTTTTATTCGTTCATGCATGCATGGTTTATGGAACAAAGGCAGAAACTCCTTGAGGAAACAGGTCGAGAGCAGTTGACTACGGACGAGGAGGATGTCATTTTTGAGTCAATCATGGTTCCACCTTCACGGAACAGGCAGTACAGTTTTGGTAATCAAGCGGTAATGAATAATATATTTTGATATAACAATTTAGTAATCGTTTAATTCTAAAGAACTTCATGGAGAAAGCATTACGGAGGAGAGCCAGCCAAAGCAAAGGTCAGATCGATCTAGTAGAGATCAAGGAACTGAGAGCTAGCGTGGCGCAGCTGGAGGAGCAAAATCGCCGGCATGCTATTGAGTTGACACAACTACTGGACTAACATATTGCTGAGTACATGCAGTAGTATGGTGGTCGCTTCCCATCTTCAGCTGTTTTTGGAAGTTCTGGAGGTGATTGACGGGAGTAATATGTATGTTTTTCATTATGCGACATTGTTTAGTATTTTTTGATGATATATTAAGATGGTGCAGTTGGATACTTTAAGATGTTTTGTATATTTTATTTGGTGGTTTGTGAGTTGATAGTGGTCAGTTGTGTATGATGACATTTGAGTTATTGACGACGTGAGATTTATTGGTGTTTCATGGTGTATATATTGTATGATGACATTGTGTGTATTATGTTAACGCCTTGTTGGTTGGTTTGATGTTATACGAGTTATGTTTGGTTTAATTTTCTTTATGTGATTTGATTATATTTTTATGCTTTGAGATTATATTGAATATTTGAATTCCATATGTGCTTGTATGAGACTATATTATATTTATGAATTCGATATGTTCTTGTGTGTGACTATATTATATTTCTTAATTATGTATATGAGGCTACCATGTAGCAGAAACTAGTCTGGAAAAATGCTTCAGGTATTCCGACGGTTTCCGACGGCTGGCGGCGGCTTACAGGTCTACATTTTTTGACGGCTAGTGGCAGTTTGTTGCTTCCTCTTGATCAGCCACTTGTCTACAACGGCCGTCTAAAGCTATCGAGGTTTCTGTCGATAGCCATCGGAAAGTTTACGACAGAGGCTGTTGGAAGCCGTTGGAAAAATTATGCGACGACAGAAAAAATTGCAACGGTTTTTTGCCTCTGTTTCCAACGCCTGCCAACTTTTTTCAACCGTCAGAAATCGTACGCTTTCTTGTAGTGAAATAATGTAATATGTAAACATATAATGTTAATACAAAATATGATATCATTTTGTCTTCAGAAATTAAAAAAATTACTTGTTTCATGCGGAATTAATAAAAAACATTTTTAATTGTTAAATAAGTTTAAACCATAATGTATTTACAAGTATATACTTAAATAGATATATGTTATATATATATATATAATATTTTAAACTTCATTTTATAAAAATATTCGAGTTATTTATGTAGTATTATATATATTTTTGCTTAAAACTACTTTTTATATTTATGTTTAAAACATTTTGCAGCCTAATTACATTATATACATATATATATTTATAAATATAAATTTTATTTATAAGTAGTAAGTTATACGATAGACAATTATATATATATATATATAGTATTTAAGTGAACACGTATGTGTATTTAGATAACAATCATGTATACAGAGGGGCTAATATGTTCGCCGTGGTGTGAATCCTATCATCATATACGGGCGTACCAACTATGTACACTTTACAATGTTGCTTGTGCACGTACACACATATATGTATATGATACGTGTACATATTATGTATATACAATAAGTAAGTCCTTATTTATAAAATAAATAAAATATTATTTTACTTGTAACAAATTTGGATCAGATCTAAATAAATTTAAACTTCATAGGCCCAATAAAGCTCCAAATGGAATATTTTTTTTTGAAATTTCTCCATTTACTCCACTGGGTGATGGATCAGTTCCAACAGCACCATTCTCTCCACCTTTCTCTCTAGCCTTGAAGGATTGGTAAATTTTCAAAACATCCACTATTGGGATCAACCATGATATTTATGAAGCATGAACAAATATAGCATTGACTCCTATTCGAATCATCGTTTATTAATTAACTTCTAGCTCCTCAATCAATTGAACCATAGTATATCTTTTACACATCATTTTGTTCGATTTTAAGCTTGAAATAAATAATTAAAATTGCAATATATTAATACAACATTTTTATTAATTTTTTATTAATTTAAAACATTTATAAATTAATTTTACCATTGGTAGAACTAGAAAACAATTAACAACGTAGTTGTGTTGACTCTCCGGTGCGAGCTCAATCCATGTCAATATCAAAATAATTTAAATATCAAAGTCTATTCGGACTTTGCTAAAGCATAGTATAGAGTCAAGTTCAATGCGTACGGATCATTTAGATGAAATAGTATTTTTGATCTAAAATAAGCTCATCTAAAAACGATAGATTGTACTTGTATTCTTTTCATCATCATTATATAACTTAGATATCTTAAATTTGGTCTAAAGTTAAAATCTATGTTAAAATACGTATTAATTGCATAGGTCACTTTAAATTATTTAGTTCAATTCGATAACATTTATCGATAAGCGGTTTTCTCTAGCTAGAGATTTTAACTTTATTTTGACTTAGCTTACCGCTTATGGTAATACTGACCTTCTATAACCATTAAGACGAATCCTTTTTTAAGCCGTATTTTACGTCAACATGTATCTAACTGTAGTCGTAGCATGTTCATCATGTCTTTGTTAGAAACTAGGGTGGCTATAACACAATGTTGGATCTTAAGGCTATTCAGACACTAGAAGTGGTGAATTGTGCATTAACTACTTACTTAAGAATATAAAACTGTATTTACTCAAATTGCAAACAAAAAGAAGTAATCATAGAATAAATAAGTAATAAAGTGAAATGCAGTAATGTAAATAACACCCGGATTTTTATACTAGTTCGGATTAACCAATCCTACATCCAGTCCTGCCCTCCATCGTGCAAAATTCCACTATAATCGCTTGCTTTCCATGGGTGGCAAGAACACCTTTACAATCTTGGTTTCACGGGCTACAAGACACACCCTCTTGATTTTACAGGCTACAAGAACACCTTCTCTTTATGACCAACAACAAACTATGACAAGTGGTTGTATCTTCAATACAGATTCTTGCAGATTCGGTACAATGATCCTATAGACCTCTAATGGCAATATATTTTTGAATTATTTGAGGAATAGGATGAAATCAGAGAGAGAATGATGTGAATTAAAGTACAACTCTCTGATATTGTATGGCTTGCAAATTAGTGAGAATTGGAGTGAAATAGTATCGATTTGCAAGGAGATTTGAAGAGTATGCAATGGATTTCTTTTGCAAATGTTTGGAGAACAAGGAGTAAGGGAAAATGAGAATTCTTGATGTTAAAATTCGTTTTCAGAGGCCTTTACACAATGGTTGAAGAGACGTGTCTTTTGGTGAAGAGGTGGAGGGAAATGTCTCTTCATTTAAAATTTGAAATTCTGAAAACTGCTAGTATGTCGACATGCCCAAGTACCCCATGTCGACATGGATGTGTTGCAAAATGAACAGCAACACTAATAAGTGTTGCAAATTTTCAGCATTTCAAATTACCTTATATTTGTGGATTTTTGTGATTCGGTTGAGGTCAATGGTTGATGATCTTCAAGTATAATTGCCATGAGATCTTTAACAAGACATTCTAAGGTTCAACCAACTCCTCATCATTTCAAACACCTTTATGCTTCAGCATTCTTCTTTAATTGGGTTTTGTTCTTCAATTTCTCTTATTAACCTTCTTCCATAATACATTTGTGAAGGAAGTCAGGATAAAGTCTGTACACATCTACATTGACTCTTAGTTAGTCATCTTCCAGGTGAGAGGCGAATACCAAATTTGGGGAGAAAATCTCGCTCCGTATCCACTAAAGTGCAGGAACTGCTAAATGACATCGAACATTACACCATAACTCATATCTCGAGGGACTAAAACACTAAGGTAGACTATCTAACCAAACTGGCTTATTTCGAAAAAGATCAGTCATTGGGACTGGTCTAGTTGAAACGCTAGCTGCTCCAAGCATAAGCGAGATGGATATCAACTAGATCTTTGAGATAGCCGAAGAACTAGAAATGTGAATGACACCGATTAAATACTACCTGTGTAGAGGAACATTCCTCGTAGACAAGAATCAATGGAAAAAGCTCATTCGAAAGGCATCACGGTTTGTCGTACAAGATGGACGCCCTACCGAAGGGGATTCTCTACCCCCTTTCTCAGGTATGTGACCAACGATGAAGCCCAATGAAGCCCAAAGTATCCTTAAGGAAACTTATAAAGGAAGCTACTGAGATCACACGGGGGAAAACATTCGCAAAGAAAGTTCTCCGATATGGGTATTTTTGGCCAACAGTAAACTATGATGCAGTAGATTACGCAAAAGGTGTGACCAATGCCAAAGATTTGGCAAGATCAAAAAAACTCCTTCAATAGAGTTGACACAGATGGTTAGCCCGTGGTTATTCGAGATATATGGAATCGATCTGATTGGTGTATTACCAATGTCCAAAGGAGGAACCAAATATGTTATCGTTTCTATTGACTATTTCACCAAATGGACCGAGTGGAACCACTGGCCACAACTAGCATGAAGAAAATTATTAATTTTGTTATTATAAACATTACCTATAGGTTTGGAGTGCCACAAAAAATCATCATGGGTAATGGAACATAATTCCAAAGCACCGAGTTTAAAGACTTTTGCAAATGCCTCCGCATCGAGAAAAGCTTTTATGGTGTTGCACATTCGCAGGCGAATGGGCAAGTAGAAGTAGTGAACAAGATCATCAAGTCCACCATCGAAAAGTGACTGACTATAGTTAAAGGAAATTGGGTTGATGAGCTTCTCATGCTATGGGCTTACAAGACAATGCACAAATATGCAATCGAGCACTCCCCAATTGCCATGGCATATGGTTCAGAAGCAATAATCCAAGTCAAGCTCGAAGTTCCATCTCACCAAAGGCAAAACTTAAATCAAAGGCAAAATGAGCAGCTCCTACTCGAGTCGCTTGACGTGGTGGATGAAAAGAGGGAAGAAGCCGAGTTAAGGACTACTGCTCACCAGAAAAGGGTCAGACAATATTTCAATTCCGAAGTACGTAACCGTACATTCGAACTAGGAGACCTTGTCCTCAAACGGGTCTACCCTACACTAGAAAATTTTAGACCAAACTGGGAAGAGCCTTCTATAATCGAGCAAAAGCTAGGAGATGACACATTCAAGTTAACAACCATTGATGGAACCCAAATTCCCCGAGCTTGGAAAGAGGAATCGCTGCGTCATTACTTTATCTAAAACTGTCTTTTGTATTCCCTATTTCTTGCAAATAAGCCATCCTGAAATACCGAAGGCATTATAAAGGGGCAGAACTTGCCCAACTTTTATTAATAAAATTTCTTTGCTTTCTGAACCGATAAAACTATGTTCAGAAAAGTAACCTGCTGAGTCAACAGGGTTAAATCGATTCAAAACCATCCAATCCCTGCTTAAGATAGTGGAACCACACTCAGGTATGCCCCATCTACCCACCGAGTCGATGGAAAAAAATCGACTCAAACCATCGGATGGATGAAACTTGTTCCCCGCCTTCTAAGAACAAACATTGCACTGGTAACACAAGGAAGGCCCAAACTAAAGTCGCACATTTCATAAGACACACATCGCTTCGTAGGCTATTGGGTCGCATCCAAAAAAATATAATTACATAACCGCACATCACTTCTTGAGCCGTAGAACCACACTCTTAAAGCACGAACTCCTCATGTTGCTTGAAGATTAGTACCACCAATAAATTCCAAACCTTTTCAGATTGATAGGTCATGTCGATCCCATAAATTGCGCATTTCATAAGTCGCACTATCTCAAAAGCCGTGCATCCCATAAACCGCGCACACTCTTAAAAGGCGTGCATTCCATAAGCCACGCACACTCTTAACTATCGGTATTGTCCCGACAATGTTGGGAAACTCGTCGCTTGTAGGAATAACAGTAATCTATCTAATCCCATCATCAGAAATAATGGACATGAATCTAAGAATGTCGCACAACTACGAATCCGTGAAGAATTACGATCATTGACTGACAAAATCCTAAGAATTTTGACGCTAGAATCACAAATTCCCAAAGAAAGGAACCGTAAAATAGACTCGGTTACAGACATTCGAGGAATCGCATGGATCAACCAGTCATTTGTCAAGTGTTCAGAGCAAACAGTCCTATGAACTAGGGGTGCACACACCGACACTCAATAATATAAGCAAATACTTTATAGTTCTGTTGCTTCAAACAAGGAATTTTGGAATAATTATGGGGCTAAATAAAACAACGATGGATAAAACTTGCATAAATGCGTGAAACATAGATAAGTAGACAAAATAAAGCTACAACTACAGTTTATTAGGGTCCGTGCCCACATAATATCAGCCAAGAATAGGAAGATACAAACACGATTGTAGCAAAAACAAAATGAAATGCTACATGCAGACTCTACACTTGTACAAAAAGTAATCAGAAAACAAAAGGAGCGAAAGACAAATCAAGTCCTCTTCTCATCGCTTCCCCGGTCACATTTCCCGCCTATAATCGGCAACTTCTCAAGTTTGTCCCCTCCTAAGGCAATATCGCTCTCTGGAACATGGCCACTGGTGGAACCTCCTTTGCCTTTATGCTTGCGAGGTCTGAGAGAAGTCTTTGATGATCGCTTCAGTTCTTTACCTTCTCCTTCTTCACGCTATAATCTATTACTCGGTTGCCGGGTGCTTGGCCTGTACTTTGTCTGCTTGAATAGCCTGACCCACTTGCTCCTATGTATCGGTAGACACTAAGCCTTCCTCTTGAGATATTGAAGTGTTATCCAACCCATGTAATAATTTTCTCAGATGGTAAACCGAGTTGTGAACCGAGTTGCGAGAAAGATGAGAGATGACGGTTGTTGCGGTTAGAATGGCAGCAGATCCAACATCATGATGAGGAGGAAAATCGGTAAGAAGAGAAGGTTGATCTATAATGATTGAATAAAAGGTGGTTATCTCGGAAATTTCATCAGGCATGAATTAAAATTCTTCAAGCATAGTCGAGATAAGAAAACTACTTGCTATGGAGGCCTGTTCATGCGTCACAACTTCGAAGCCTTCATCGTTACCCTCTTTTGTCGGCTGCACAATTGTGGGAGGAGCGGGAATGATCCTCCCACTAGTGTGAAAATGCAAAGACGACCTACCCAGGCCTAAAGGAGAATTATAAGTAATAGCTTTAGCGGTGGCCGTGATATCAGTGGCTTCTCATTCCCTCTCCAGTCTCAAGATTTTTTGGCCTTCCACTAAAGCCCGATGGGATTCTTTATTCAGGTATGCCTGAACCAATTCTTCTTCGGTATAGTAGTCACCCATATCTTCAAATTAGGCCAGGGCCTTCTCCCATACTATAGCAATCGTGTAAGGAAATAGGAGACCCATGTAACTAAGGTTCCACTTATGGAGCAAAAAATTAACATAGAAGCCAAAAATAGTACTTTCCAAGCCCTCCATCTTCTGTGCGAAGGTGTTTTGAGGCTCCAAGAAGCTAGCTTTCTGCTAGCCTTCTCTACCGCCATCTTACTTTTCTTGGTATCCAAAGTCAAAATTTTCTCACAAAGAGAGGCAATTTCTTTGGCCTATTCGGCAAGGGTTTTCTTCTCTGTCTCAACCATCATCTCACTTATGCTCGGTTTTCCTTTTAAAGCTGCCACATCAGTACACCAATTCTTTATTTCGTCTTTGGATAAAAGTGCGGCCCAATAAGTGGGCTCCTTCAGGTCCTTAAACAAAGAAGCACTTTTACTTTCCCTCTTGAAGGCATCATCCCTCTCCTTCTTTAGCCTCTCAATCTCCGCATCATGATCCACAAGCTGCTTCTCTTACTCATCATGTTCGGACTTGAATAAGAGAATTTCTTGGTAATTATTTCGATTAACATTGGAAAGCTACGTGCATAGTTCTTCCCACCCCTCAACTTGCTCCAAACCGCACAAAATCGTGTGGAGAAAGGGTGAATAAGACTCTACATTCACCGATTTCAAATTAGGCTTATCGAAAACAATCTCCTTTAAGAATAAGTTAGGGAATGCAGCTTGCAGGTGCGAGGGACCCAAAGGGAGAATGTAAGGAGCATGCCAAGAAACTGGGAAAGAGGCGGTCATAGTAGTATGAGCAGAGGAGGTCATGACCCTGGAAGTAGAGATGGTATTCTAGGAAGCTGTGAAGTGGGTTCCTGCCTTTGGTCCTTGTTTAGCTTCTTTGACAAATCTTCCCACTCGATCGGGCTCTTCCTCTTCTGATGGCTACTTCCTTTATCATGGCCCTGATCTTTCTCATGACGTTGGCGCTCTTCCGCCTCCTTATCCTTCCTCTTCTTCCTTTCTTCATCACTATCCCGGGAAGCAAGATACATGGAATAGTGTCTGTGTGAACATTGAAACTCTAGGACTCGATCAAGATCACTGTAAACGCCACAAGACATGATTCCTGCAACAGACTAAAACAACCTAGAAAATAACAACAGTATAAAGTGTTTGATCCTAGTGAAGTGCGTGCTATAGTGAAAGAAGGCTATGATTCACCTCAATATAAACAAGCGATGGGTTAGCCTCTCTCTTTTTGAATAACAAAAGATATTGCAACTCGGCCAAGCTCGGGCATGAGTAAGCGCCTACATAAACAGAACGTATAGGCACGTTAGCATGGCGTATTCATTTGGAAGAATTTGAAATGGAGCCAACTCTACATTTTCAAGCGTTGTCATTAGGAAATGATTTAATAGAGGCCATGCACTGTATATACACATATAGCGACGACTAGCCACATATCTTGAAGGTGGCATATGAGCAAATTCCCCTCTCAATAGCAAAAGCTTGCCATCCTCTAGGATACCATACCATGAGCAGAAGCTTCAAAACATCCTGTATGTAAGGATAGAATAAGCGTTCTCCTAAGGATCAAGCAGGACTTTAAATTTAAGGGAAATGTGATCGATGATAGGGCAACTGGAATCAAACGACCATAGTGACCCAATGTTATAGGGGCAGTAGACCACGTTGGGTTCGATGAAGATTCTACCTCAAAAATAAGTGAGCTTCCCTCAACCAACTTGCGCCGAGAAGATTTTCACATCATTCTATATAAGAAAGCTTGTGTTCAAAACAGCCAGGTGCGCCAAATCACTAAACTATAAACCCTAATATAGTTGGTACTTGAAATTTGGAAGATAATGAGCATGTACTGATTGGATTCCAAGTATTAACTATGGGTGTGTGATGTGTAATCTAAGTGAGAAGAGGTACGATGTCCTGAATGCTGTGAACAAACCATTCTATCTAGATGGCTCACTGACACCAGAAAGAGCAATCCGCATCACATTTTAATGTCTTTTCTTCTATACTTACACGTTATCAATAAATGATCGACAACAGATCTGTTGTCCAAATCGACACGGAAAGCCTTCATATTCCAAGTACAACAGTTGTGCAATGACAGAACCAATCCAAAGCGAGAAACTATAAATCGATAGGTCCGAATCGATAAGATAATTCTTAGCATAAGTTGATTTTATTTCTCTAGAAAGTGATAACCACCTGATATGCATACATGGTGCTTTTCTAAGCTATTATCAAGTCCTAGAAAAATAAAAATCAATTCGCAAGACGTCATGGCCAGAATGATTGTGTAACTCGGTATAAACAAATTCTGACTCTGTAGGCGAAGATAGAAAAACATGTCAAACACCATGGAAAAACCTTAGATTCATTCTGAGAAGAACTTAAGACTCGATTTACTAACTTCTTCCACAAAGACACAATTAGCTCGAATCTTCCACTGTATCCGTCGCTAACACAACTTTGTCGCCAACCGTTGATGTTACTCCAAAATCTGCATCACCAACCTTCAAAATGGAGAGACGTCCGCTTATCTTTGATGTAGAGCAACCCAAATAAGAGTATTGATGGATTGGATGGTGAAGATTAGAAATGGAGAAATGAATGTGAAAAAGTGGAGACGGCTTTAGTAGGCGGTGGCTAGCGGCGCTAGAGGAAAATATCAATGGTGGTGGCTCTTTGGCAATGGCAAGCATTTGATCAACGACAATGTAGAATGCTTGGATCGGTTCGACTTGAAAAGGTAAACTGAGAGAATGGGAGATCTGATCCTACATACATAAAAAAATGAATGAAAGAGGAAGATCAAAAAATTTGCAAAGTACTTGGATCAGCATCGATCCGATCCAATTGGATTTGTGCTGATCCTAATTTCCTCCTCTAAATGGTCTTGAATGTTCCCTATTCGACCTACTCAATGTTCGTACTCATCCTGGGGTTATCAAGTTAGGATCACTCCATAATTTTGAACAATGAAGATTCATAACTAAGGGATAAACAGTTAGCTGATATGCTACAAACGACTGTTCAAAATGGCTTGATACGACCAATGAAACTCCAAAATACAGAAACCGAAAGATGAATAACTCCAGAGCACACCTAGTTTCCAACGAAAGCATGCTCTGAGGGGAAAATATTAATCGGTTTTTTAACCCAGTAGAATTCAAAAGGAGTTAGAGCATTCGATTAAGCTAGAACGAATCATAACTTGACCGGAAGGGCTAAAAGTACACGATAGAGGAACACAAGAAGTTTAAGCCAAAAATGCATAACTCTTTGGATCAACACCAATCAGATCCAATTGGATCGATATCGATCCAAAAAATTGGCTTGTGGTTTCTTCTAACCACTTGCATCATTATATTATTCACTTCTAATCTCATGTACCGAGTTTGGTGATTTTCCAAACATTTGAGTTCACGAAGCAATGACTTATCTAATTCAAAGTACAATTCAGTCAAGTTTATAGGTGAATCATCATTGAAACAAGTCGACAATGTATGAAATTACACGGAGGGCATCACAATCAAGCAAGGAAGCCAACTGGATGGAAGTTGTGCAAAAGTCGCACAACTATTTGGATCGATATCGAACCGATCCAAATACTTAGTTGAAAATTTCTCCAAGCTTTATATGATGCTTCTTATTCTCGGTTACAGGCTTCAAGTGCAATGGTTCTGGTCTAAGTGCTCTTTGAGTCCTATAAATACCATCCTACATCCAACAGAAAATGGGTTCTGAACTTGGTCTCTACTAAAGCTCCACTATTCTTTCTTTACTCCTTATCTCTCACACAACAGCCATTAAGAGACAACTGAGATCCTCTTTTTGTTTCTAACAAAGGTGGGTTGATCTAACGTGAAGAAGAGAAATCATATTGTAATTCAAACTCCGTTGTAACAATAGTTAATCAATAAAAGCTATAAAGTGGACATAGGCTTCGTGAACAGCCAAACCATTATAAAAATCTCTTCTCTCTTTACCTTTCCTGCAATTTAATATTTCTTTTCCTATTTTATTCCCCTTAATAAACAAGGATGGTGCTTTCACGCTCAATTCAGGGTATTGATCCATTTTTTGGATCAACAGAATGTATGTATATATTTACTAAAGGAACATAATTATATGTATAACCTAAATATATATACACACACACACACACATATATATT
Organism: Allium cepa; assembly: GCA_030765085.1. Lineage (NCBI taxonomy): Eukaryota > Viridiplantae > Streptophyta > Magnoliopsida > Asparagales > Amaryllidaceae > Allium > Allium cepa. The sequence continues at coordinate 681,963,020 of CM060928.1, forward strand.
ATTTATAAGTAAATATTATTTAGAATGATTTATATACATATATATTGCGATGCCCCACCCCAAGACCTATATTAACAAAGAGCGTTACAGACTAATGTTGTCTGTTAATGTAGAGAATATGGCTGGTTAGGAGCGACCGTCCGTAAGCTTTGTCTTAAATAAGTATTGAATATATCGATTGGGTGCTCGAATTTTTTTAATTTTATCTTTCTCAAGTGGATCGACGTACTCAATAAAACACAAAACTATAGTGGCAAATGGATCTATCAAAACAAAATATACAACAACAAATACAACAGATCATAGAACAACAGTCACACACAAGTATACATATATACGGATACATCATAGTACAATACACCGGTGGTGGTACATAGGCCACAATACATACATCGAGTCAAAAAGAATATGTACATATCAAAGTTTCCAAAATAACTATAAGGCTACATAAAAGATGACTAGCATCAAAAGAAAGTAAAAAAATCCATAACGGAAGCAGCATAGCAGAAATCTACAGTAGTTGGCTAACCTAAAACTACTCGATTTGACCCGAATATATAAAATACACAGGCCAGTCTAGCTTAAATAAACTTGTTAGCACAAGATAGATGAAGTATAGGGATAAATGATAATATTTATTCTCAAAAGGGAAGAAGGAACACTAAACATACATATCTACTACCAAAAAATTCGTATGAGGGTTTCTCGAAAGAGGCTAGTTCAACTACAATGTAAAATAGTCACAAATATCCTCCTTATATCATCGACATTAACAACAACCAATATAATGGCATCCATCAACACCATAACTCCTAAATAGGAAGTCAAAAATCTTAAATAAACGCCAAAGAATGGCAACCACAAATAACTCCTAAATAGGGAACCACCAATCTCAAAAATTTGCCAAAGGATTGCAACCACAAATCCCAATATGTAGAACTCATTTAAGAGTTCAGGACTCCAAAATGTAATCACCATATAACAAATCCTCAAACGGCTCAATGGCCCAGCAGTCTCAAAATGGCGAAAACATTCGAAAATCACAAATAAATCAATAAATATCACAAAAGATGGATCCATATCACAAAATATGCATATGCCTAACAAAATGGCCAAAGCCCGCCAAGTACTATATTAAAAATATAGCACCTAATACGACCCAAAGGCCAAGCAACTCGAAGGTCAAACATCCCAAAGGACAAACATCTTGATGGAAAAACAGCTAAAAAGCCCAAATGACTCAAATGTCGAGTATTGGCAAACAACTCGATGGTCCATGAAATGTGTACAGCTTCAAACGAACAAGTCCGGAATTAACCAAAAAAGTAAACACATGTGTCCCATACCTCAAGTTTTACTAAATCATTTAAATCACTTCCTCGTTCTCTCGAAGAGTGCGAAAATGTGTATTTTATATAGAAAATACTTTGCTTTGAGAAAACTAGTTTTGAAATAATTTTTCTGAAATTGTTTGGAAATTCGTGGTTTTGAAATTCTATTTATTGTAGAGAATACATATTTTTAATAGCTTCAAAAATAATTATAAATGTTGTAAAATATTTATTTTGAAATCTATTTTATTATAAACATCGTTCCAAAATCGGTTTAGAAAACACATGCTCGAAAACATCAAAAATCACCAAAAACTCCATATAATCGGCATATGAAATCTACTCCAATACACCTCAATCCAGAGTTCGGATCAATAGTGATGTTGGCTTAAGCCCTTCAAAACAGCACAAAATATAGTAAGAATTGATCACAACATTCACTGGAATAAGTAGAATAAGCAAGACAGTGCATAGGAACAAAAAGAAATCGAACTAGACAGTAAAACATACATGGGTTGACCCAAAAAGGCTAAGGTCGACCTTGGGGAGGCATGGGTCAATCCATATATGCCTTAGGTCGACCCTAGGGTCGACTCCAATGTCTTTGGGTTAACTTGATGGTCGCGACTTCTGCAGGAAATTTTTGCCTGTTTCGTTTCCAATTTCGAGCGCTGGTTTCAGGCACTTTCAGATAGAGTTAAGTTATGAAATTTAACATGCACAAACAACTACACATAGACAACGATCCAAGAAATTCTAGCATGAATTTATGACAATAACAGAGAAGTACAAGCACAAAAGAAGGACTCTAGAACGTTTACTTACTACAATCACTCAAGCAATAGATTTAGTTTTCCAGTAAGCAAAGATCAATAAATTTTAGCTTGCAAACCAGATTTAAGCTAGATGTGTGAGTTATTGTGACGCCCCACCTCTATACCCACGCTAGCCAAGAACACTACGGTGTAGTGTTGTCAACTAGCACAGAGAATAAGGCTGTTGAGGAGCGACCATCCATGTAATTTCTTATCACACGGTGGCTATAAATAAGCTTCGGAAACAAACATAGAAATAAGCAGAACACAAATCAGTCACATACATCCATATCACAAAGGCGGAAGAAGATATGAATATAAAACTAACACATGAAAGTGTACATCAGAGTAGTGGTCAAAAAGATCCACAATAATACAAAAGAATAGCAACACGTGCTATACAAAAGAATACAACGATGAGTCTATATCTCATGTGTTTACAACAAAAACTGCTAATCTAAATAGTTAGCCAAAAGTCAGAGTAGCTAATCCCGGGAAGAAGTCAAGCAGAAGCACCTATAACACCTCGGTCTGATCCGAGTATTATTTAAGAAAATAATAAACGGATCAGTCTAGCTATAAATATTAGATGACATGATATAAATTAAAGGATATGGCATAAACATAAAATATCCATACTGACATACTACTATAAGTATGCAAATGATGATCAACAGAAGATCAATCAAAAGGAGATAAATTGATATCATAAGAATCTTCTCAAAGATCCAAAGAGGGCATCATACCCTAAACTTGTACTCATAACAAGTCAATGACATAAATTCCAGAAATCAACACAAGAAATCCAGAAATCACAGAAAAAGGGAAAGAGGCCTATCACATGACGGTCCGAAGACCATGGGGAGCTACCCCATATGTGTGAGTCGAAATCACACAGATGAGGTCTAGACTAACCAAAAATCAAAAAGGTATGTGTGAGTGAAATCACACAAGTGGTGTCTAGTCTGACCTCACAAACAAGAGACATCGCACAATTGCTAGTCTAAATCATAAGAATGATCGTCATGATCAACGAGAAGTGCCAATTACACTAAGCTAGTAAATATAAAAGTTTAACTTCATGTCCCATAACCACTTGCTTAACTTAAATATTTACGAACAAACTGTAAATCTTCACTAGAAAATTGTCACAAAAAGGTTCAATCGAACAAGTCCAAGAGTTAACCGACGGAGCAAACGCAAGCGTTTCGTACCACTTGTTTTACTAAGCCGTTTAATTCAATTTCTCATACGAGTGAGGTAAAGGTTTGTATATATTAGTAGATTGAAAAACGGTTTAAGAAAAGAGCTTTGTTATTAAAAATAGAGTTGAAATTGTTTGTTAAAAGAGTTTTGATATTTACTACTAGTATTGAAACCTTTATATTATAAAGTGACAAAACACAGAAGCAATTGTAGAAACAATCAGTCCCAAAGATCGCATACGGAGATGTGAATAAAATCCAAGGAAATCAGCTCAATGTTTTTCAGATAAGATCCCCTACGGAGGGGGGTCCAGAGGGGGTGGCAACCCCCCAAGGTGGGGGTGCGGGGGCAACGCCACCGCTTACGGGGTTCGACCTGCCCGGTCAGGTCGCGGGGGTCCAGGTGGCAACGCCCCCGGCGGGGTGCGCGGCAGCGCCCCGACCAAAACGGTACGACCTAGTGAAGACCAAAGGAAGGATAGGATCGAGCGACTTAAAGGGTTTCGACCTAAAGCGTCACGGCCTAAAGGAGTAAGCGACCCTAAGGAAACTCGCGACCTAACATGGCCGAGCTAAGGTGAGGTGCGACTCAACCAGGTAAGCGACCTAAGGGAGACGAGCGACTTAAGGAACTCACGACCTAATGGTGTGAAAGGCGTGCAACCTAAAGTGTTACGACCTAAGGGTCGAGAGACTTAGTGGAACAAGGTCATACGACCTAACGGAGTAAACGGTCGAGCGACCTAACAGGTTATAGGTCATGCGACCTAGTGGGTTAACGAACTAACGACCTAAGGGTTATAGGCCCAACGACCTAACGGGTTATAGGTCCAACGACCTAGCGGGTTAGAAGGTCATGCGACCTAAAAATGGAAGGCAAGGCCGAGCGACTTAAAGAACGAAGGCCACACGAGTTAAGGCCTAACGACCTGACGACCTACGACCTAAAGGCCCACGACTTACGACCTAAGGAGCCAGAGCGAGCGACCTAAGGCTGTATAGGGGATTTAAGGCCAGAAACGACCTAAGTGTTTGCGACCTAACGACCTACGACCTAAGAGCCATACGACCTATGACCTAATTCCGAGTGCCGAGCGACCTAATGTTGTAGGCCATTTTAAGGTCGGAAACGAGCTATTTTGAGGCCGAGACTTTTCCACGCGAACGACCTAGCATAGGCAGAACGACCTAAATGCAGAATTTCACCAAAAACACTAAAATTGGACTTTTTCGCCAATTCGATTCAAACCAAATGCAAATGTGCATGCAAAAGTGATAGGGAATCATTCCCAACAGTCCAATATAGTTATAGACTAGAATTGTGAGATAAAAATCTCACCTTTTCACCAAATTTATGAAGAAAGAGCTTGAAGGCAATGGAGAAGCAACCACAAGCTTGAATCAATGTCTTCTTCTTGAATTTGGAGTTGAATGATGAATTGCAATTGAATTTGAGCTTTGGAGTTTTAATTTCCCATTCCCTCCTCCATTTTAGATAAAGCAAATAGAATGAAGTTATGAAGAGAAGGGGTGAAGGTTGGGTCTAAATAGGCTAAAAGCCCAAACTAAAGTCCAAAGCGAAAAGTAGCGAAATTCCATTAACTCCAAACATATCAAAGCTTATACTCAAAAAAGATTGCAAACATCATTTTGAACTCAATGGCAGTGGTCTCGAGTCCTAATTTGAACGTATGCTAAAAGTAGCGTTTTGGACTATAATCCGACTAACGATAAAATATTTAAATATAATATTTAAATATAAAATCGATAAATATGCGGGTTGTTACAGACTCCCCTCCTTAAAGAAATTGCGTCCTCGCAATATATAAGATGGAAATACAAGTAACAACCATGAAAGCATATTAACACAAAATAAATTTGAAATAGGAAGTTCACCACAAAGAGCAGGAGTAAGCAAGTCCGGATATGTTCGCTCGATGAATTCTCGGGATTTCCCAAGAGAAATCCTTAGGATTTGAGGACCATTGAACCTTCACAAGAGGAACATCTTTATTTCGAAGCCGTTTGACCTCCGAAGCAATAATTCGTAGAGGTTGCTGCTCATAAGTTAAATTTGGCGAAACTTCAATTTCTTCCACGACACCAGGCTCAAGAATAGAATCGGAATCTCGTAGGCATTTCCATAATTGAGAAATATGAAACACGTCATGCATGGCAGAAAATTGAGCTGGTAATGAAGGCGATAAGCCATGGAACCAATACATTCAGCGATAGGAAATGGCCCAATATATCGAGGCGCTAACTTTCCCAACCGACTGAAACGTACTACACCCACCACAGGTGAAACACGAATAAAATCTGGACCTGAAACCAGCTTCTCACTGACCTTAAGCCAACAAGAAGGAGATCGGCATAGCCTTCCCTAGAGTGCCTTGAAAGATGCCATACCAATACTAGATTGGAAGTTATGATTATAGGAAAACTCAACAAGAGAATTATGATTTTCCCAACTTCCACAAAAATCAAGCACACAACACGAAGATGGTCTTCAAAAGTTTGGTTCACACACTAAGTTTGTCTATTGGACTAGGGAAATAAGTGGTGCTAAAATTAAGCTTCGTTTCTAAAGCTTTTTGAAGACACTTCCAAAATCCACAAGTAAACAATGGATCACTATCGCTATCAATAGAAGTAGGAACTCCATATAATTTAACAATTTCTTTTAATAAAGAGTTTGACCAAAAGAGGAACTATTCGGTTAAACCGAATGGGAATAAAATGGGCGGAGTTAGTAAGTCTATCTACTATAACCCATAAGTTACCATGACTCGAACGAGAACGGGAAAGGCCATCTATAAAATCCATGAAGATTTGGTCCCACTTCCAAATTGGAATTTCTAAAGGTTGCAATAACCCATCAGGCCTTTGGTGTTCGGCCATGACAAGTTGGCAAGTCATGCAACACTTAACAAAGTTAGCGATAACAGATTTCATTCACTCCTGATAATAAAGTCGCTTCATATCTGCGTACATTTTACTACTAATGGGATGAACGGTAATATTAGAACGATGTGAATCTTCAAAAATATAATGACGAAGATCACAAATACTTGGTACGATAAGTCCACCAAACTTTCAAATGTTGCCACGAAAATCAATTTTTGAAGTCTTTCAAACTTTCGATATTAATTTCATCCCCACGACCTTGGCTACGAAGAGCCAATTCGGGATATAGCCCTTTGAGCTTCAAGAATGCAGTCTAAAAAGAAGGAGGAGCCCCTAGACTACATAAAACCAGGGATGCACATAAATCAGATTTTTTCAATCTCGAATCTCACAAGTGTATAGAGTCTCGAGATCGTTCCATTCTGATATCATCCTATGAACAACTGATTATTGCTTACAACTAAGTGCATTGGCAACACGATTTCCCTTCTGGGAGTATAAAGAATATCAAGATCATAAGATGCAAGAAATTCGAGCCAACATGGTTGACACAAATTAAGTTCTTATGAGAAAATAGGTATCCCAATGATTTATAATCGAGGTAGAGAACAAATTTCTCCACCAAAGATGATGATGCCAAATATTAAAAGCAAAATCAATAGCCGCGAGCACCAGATCATAAGCGGCATACCTAGTCTCGATCGGCTTTCAAGATTTAGAAGCAAAAGTGATTGCACGTTCTCTTTAGCAAGAGAACGGCATCCAAACCAATACAATAAGCATTGGTACTAAAGTTATAGTCTTGGTTCCCTTTGGGAAACACAAGAATAAGAGTATCGAAAAGGGAGAATTTTAATTTTCTTTTCTCAAAAGCTAAAACTTTCAAAATCACAATCACCTTTATAGAAAAACTTACATTTTACAAGTCAATTTATTTTGTCTAATTGTCACATCAAAGCGTTTAGGAAATCCCTATCGATAACGTTGATCAAGCGCATCGACCAGAATTCTTAAAACACTAAATGGGCAATACAACACAAAATTATCTCTTTATAGGAATTTAAAATATCTTCTTAAAAAGATTTGCAAAATTTTAAATTTCAATTTTCATCCAAAATTAATAAATACGAGATTGGAATTATTGCGATATTCATAGAATACTCGATTTATAAAATGGATGAAATAGACTGGATAAACTGAATGACACAATATGTCATTCATATTAATCATAACGAGTGCGGAATGCGGTATGTAGAAGGCTAACTTCCGCAACCCGTAGCGATTGAAATTCGGTGGCAAGGTCAAACTGGAAAGACCTTAATACCACTTAAAAAGGTTGCTTAGGTGATAATCCTAAGACAAACTCAAAAATACCGGAAAATTCTCAACCGATTAAGAATGAGAGAGATATCTCTTTACTCAACATTTGAGCTAAAAGAGCAAAATGATGCCATCGATTTGAAATCGAAATCATAAAGAAAAAATATGAATCTGCTTAACAGATCGAAAATATCGAAAATGAATAGTCCTTTTGGAAAAATTGGATATGGGCTTTGCAATAAGCCAATCCTTTTACGCAAATCAATTCCGAAACCAAAGCAATGCATAACATGCAAATTGGTTAGGAAAGAAAAATCACATGAAATGATTTTCGATGTCATTAAAAAGCAAGTAGAGTGTTGCGGATCCACTAATCCGGATTCACAATCCTCAAAGAAGTCATCAAGCCCTAAGCATAAAAAGAAAGAAAATCAACAAGTTCTTTTGATATAAAAATGATGAAACGAACCTATATCAAAAAGAACTCAAATCGGATAATCGAAAACAAATGTAATCAAGGATTAAATAAGAAATACCTTGACCCAGAGAAGTTTCGTTAGAAGCATTTAGCCTTCCTTCTCTCTTGCTAGGTCGCTTGTGACATGTAGACAAGTAATGGCCCGAGCCTTTGCGATAGCGGCAATAGAGAGGTTCCGGGCACTTAATTACATAATGGTCTGTGGAAGCACAATTGTAACATCGTTTACGACAAGAGGTATGTGGCTTGGCTACCGAAGTTTCTGGTTCCACCCTCTTCTTGCTTAGAAGTATGGGGCAGACAGAAATATGATGACTGGAATCTTTGCAATAGCGACAAAACAGTGGCTCCAGACACTCCTTTGCATAATGGTCCTTAGAATTACAATTGTAGCATCCTCCACGATTAGGGATTGGAGTCTTTGCTACAAAAGTAGTTTTCTTCACTCTCTTATTGGGATTAAGGCTCTTGAACTTAATATGCCTCTTCTTGGAAGTCCCAATATCACTATCAATTCCTTTATCAGCCTCTTCCTCTTGTAGAGTGATATCAACAAGCTGGTCGAAAGGAACTTCTAGTTTCAAAGGTAAGATCTTTGTGGTATTCTTACTCAAAGCACAGATAAACTCTTGATTCTTTACAAGATCCAAAAGTTGTTGGGCAGACATGAATGCGCCATCCAGAGAAGGGCTACTGGATTGACCAGTGCTAGGACAGCTAGAACTAACCATTTCTCTTCCTTAAGAAAGAAAGAAGGAAGAAGAAGAAGAAGGCTATTCACAAAATGAATATCAAGCAATCTTGATAAGTAAAACAAGGAATCATAAAGAAAATAGGATGAATCGGTACGAAGACTCAAATTAAATCCTAAGGCACAACTCCTAAGAAAGACTTAGGACATGATCCTTGCTAGAATATTCTACATTGTTCCAAAGTTTGGCTCTGATACTAAGCTGTGACGCCCCACCTCTATACCCATGCTAGCCAAGAACACTACGGTGTAGTGTTGTCAACTAGCACGGAGAATAAGGCTGTTGAGGAGCGACCATCCATGTAATTTCTTATCACACGGTGGCTATAAATAAGCTTCGGAAACAAACATAGAAATAAGCATAACACAAATCAGTCACAGACATCCATATCACAAAGGCGGAAGAAGATATGAATATAAAACTAACACATGAAAGTGTACATCAGAGTAGTGGTCAAAAAGATCCACAATAATACAAAAGAATAGCAACACGTGCTATACAAAAGAATACAACAATGAGTCTATATCTCATGTGTTTACAACAAAAACTGCTAATCTAAATAGTTAGCCAAAAGTCAGAGTAGCTAATCCCGGGAAGAAGTCAAGCAGAAGCACCTGTAACACCTCGGTCTGATCCGAGTATTATTTAAGAAAATAATAAACGGATCAGTCTAGCTATAAATATTAGATGACATGATATAAATTAAAGGATATGGCATAAACATAAAATATCCATACTGACATACTACTATAAGTATGCAAATGATGATCAACAGAAGATCAATCAAAAAGAGATAAATCGATATCACAAGAATCTTCTCAAAGATCCAAAGAGGGCATCATACCCTAAACTTGTACTCATAAAAAGTCAACGACATAAATTCCAGAAATCAACACAAGAAATCCAGAAATCACAGAAAAAGGGAAAGAGGCCTATCACATGACGGTCCGAAGACCAGGGGGAGCTACCCCATATGTGTGAGTCGAAATCACACAGATGAGGTCTAGACTAACCAAAAATCAAAAAGGTATGTGTGAGTGAAATCACACAAGTGGTGTCTAGTCTGACCTCGCAAACAAGAGACATCGCACAATTGCTAGTCTAAATCATAAGAATGATCGTCATGATCAACGAGAAGTGCCAATTACACTAAGCTAGTAAATATAAAAGTTTAGCTTCATGTCCCATAACCACTTGCTTAACTTAAATATTTACGAACAAACTGTAAATCTTCACTAGAAAATTGTCACAAAAAGGTTCAATCGAACAAGTCCAAGAGTTAACCGACGAAGCAAACGCAAGCGTTTCATACCACTTGTTTTACTAAGCCGTTTAATTCAATTTCTCATACGAGTGATGTAAAGGTTTGTATATATTAGTAGATTGGAAAACGGTTTAAGAAAAGAGCTTTGTTATTAAAAATAGAGTTGAAATTGTTTGTTAAAAGAGTTTTGATATTTACTACTAGTATTGAAACCTTTATATTATAAAGTGACAAAACACAGAAGCAATTGTAGAAACAATCAGTCACAAAGATCGCATACGGAGATGTGAATAAAATCCAAGGAAATCAGCTCAATGTTTTTCAGATAAGATCCCCTACGGAGGGGGGGTCCAGAGGGGGTGGCAACCCCCCAAGGTGGGGGTGCGGGGGCAACGCCACCGCTTACGGGGTTCGACCTGACCGGTCAGGTCGCGGGGGTCCAGGTGGCAACGCCCCCGGCGGGGTGCGTGGCAGCGCCCCGACCAAAACGGTACGACCTAGTGAAGACCAAAGGAAGGATAGGATCGAGCGACTTAAAGGGTTTCGACCTAAAGAGTCACGACCTAAAGGAGTAAGCGACCCTAAGGAAACTCGCGACCTAACATGGCCGAGCTAAGGTGAGGTGCGACTCAACCAGGTAAGGGACCTAAGGGAGACTCGCGACCTAAGGAACTCGCGACCTAATGGTGTGAAAGGCGTGCGACCTAAAGTGTTACGACCTAAGGGTCGAGCGACTTAGTGGAACAAGGTCATACGACCTAACGGAGTAAACGGTCGAGCGACCTACCAGGTTATAGGTCATGCGACCTAGTGGGTTAAATGCCTAACGATCTAAGGGTTATAGGCCCAACGACCTAACGGGTTATAGGTCCAACGACCTAGCGGGTTAGAAGGTCATGCGACCTAAAAATGGAAGGCAAGGCCGAGCGACTTAAATAACCAAGGCCACATGAGTTAAGGCCCAACGACCTGACGACCTACGACCTAAAGGCCCACGACTTGCGACCTAAGGAGCCAGAGCGAGCGACCTAAGGCTGTATAGGGGATTTAAGGCCAGAAACGACCTAAGTGTTTGCGACCTAACGACCTACGACCTAAGAGCCATACGACCTACGACCTAATTCCGAGTGTCGAGCGACCTAACGTTGTAGGCCATTTTAAGGTCGGAAACGAGCTATTTTGAGGCTGAGACTTTTCCACGCGAACGACCTAGCATAGGCAGAACGACCTAAATGCAGAATTTCACCAAAAACACTAAAAATTGGAGTTTTTCGCCAATTCGATTCAAACCAAATGCAAATGTGCATGCAAAAGTGATAGGGAATCATTCCCAACAGTCCAATATAGTTATAGACTAGAATTGTGAGATAAAAATCTCACCTTTTCACCAAATTTATGAAGAAAGAGCTTGAAGGCAATGGAGAAGCAACCACAAGCTTGAATCAATGTCTTCTTATTGAATTTGGAGTTGAATGATGAATTGCAATTGAATTTGAGCTTTGGAGTTTTAATTTCCCATTCCCTCCTCCATTTTAGATAAAGCAAATAGAATGAAGTTATGAAGAGAAGGGGTGAAGGTTGGGTCTAAATAGGCTAAAAGCCCAAACTAAAGTCCAAAGCGAAAAGTAGCGAAATTCCATTAACTCCAAACATATCAAAGCTTATACTCAAAAAGATTGCAAACGTCATTTTGAACTCAATGGCAGTGGTCTCGAGTCCTAATTTGAACGTATGCAAAAAGTAGTTTTTCGGACTATAATCCGACTAACGATAAAATATTTAAATATAATATTTAAATATAAAATCGATAAATATGCGGGTTGTTACAGTTATAAAATCATATTATATGTTGTTAAGCAAATTTGAATAGCAAGCAGAAATTTTTTTTGGCCTTGGGAAGCTTTAGGAACCCGTAAAAAGAGAATACATAGACATGCAACAAAGGAGATAAAAGTTACAACAACACAACTTCTAAAAAATTGAAATAGATGAGGGAATACATAGACATGCAGCAAAGGAGATAAATGTTACAAACAACACAACTTCTAAAAAATTGAAATAGATGAAATCGGTTTTGGTTTTGGATTGATTACCTGAAACTAATAGCTTCAAAATGTTTAATTTGCAAAGGAATTGGTGAAGTTAGATTCTAGGTTTCCAAGAGAAAAAGGGGTTTCGGGCTTTCCTTTTGTTTTTTAATTTTCTAAACTTTGTACATACTGTTTTGAGAAGATGATAATTTTCTCCTAGTTAAAAATGTAGTTGGGCTTAAACCCAATAAGAAATAATAAATTATCACATAAATTATTACTTTAATCATCAAAACAACTTACACTTACATGATTTCAACTTTATAAAACCATATTAACATATTTTATGTTTAACAAAATGTTTTATCAACATATAAAAGTTATTTTAACCATTAAAAATCAATTTCCATCATTAAAATTCCATTTTTAATTAAATGCTTTAATTTACATCTTTTTGTTGTCATAAATCGATATTTTCATATTAAATTCTAATACTTCGTTAAAATAAACAAAAATCAACATTTGGCAATAATTTTCAAATTATTGCATATTATCAAATGAAAGCAATATAATGCCCATTTCCCCCCCAAACTAACCTAATAAAGTTTTCAAAACTTTAGTTTCAATATTTTATATTTATTTCAACAAATTAATGTTGAATTAAATTCTTTTATCTCACTTAATTAATTTATTAACCACCAAATCAACATAATTCCATTACATTTTACCAAGATCCATTATTTATTAAAATAAACAATTTTAATAAATTTTCATCTCCAATTTATTTCATTCCTTCATTATTAAATTATAACCATCATTATAGATTAATATCATGGGTAATCACCAAAACCAGGGTTGTTACAGACTTCCCTCTTATAAAAATTGCATCTTCGCCATTTCATAGAGAAGTGTTGTATACACAATTTATTTCATCTAGCAAAGGAAAATAGAAAAGCTTGAGTTTAAAAATTTTCGCCCTCAACACAAGAAGATAGAAAACCAAGATAAGATAGCTCGATAAATTCTCTGGTTTCCCATGTGTGGTCATTGGGATTAGCGGACCATTGAATCTTCATGAGCAGTGCATCCTTATTTCAAAGGTGTTTCACCTCCGAAGCAAGAACACGGATAGGATGTTGCACAATAGAAAAATCAGGTGAGATCTCAAACTCTTGCAGACAAGGAGAATCAATAACAGAATCCGAATCGCGAAGGCACTCCCGAAGCTGAGGGATGTGAAACACGTCATAAATACTAGATAAATGAGCCGAAAGTGGTACTCTATAAACAACTGGGCCAACACGATCAATAATAGGAAATGGACATATGAATAGTGAAGCCCATTTCCTGGTCCTATAACCCCTTCAAGGGAGATACCTGAATATAAACAAGATCACCAATGGAGAACTCAAGAGACTTCCTATAATTGTCCACGTAGGGTTTCTAACAACTATGTGCCTCTTTCATTCTCTGACGAATAAGATCGATCTTCTATGAAGCTTCACAAATAGAATCGGGGCCTAAAATCAACTTCTCCTTGGATTCCAACCAACTGAACCATTAGGGTTAAAGAAGAAGGAGGTAGAAGAAGAAATAGAAACAATATTAGAATCTTACCAACGCAACGGAACAATATATAATAGATAAATGACAAATCTTTAAGACAAAAGAATTATATCTGTTTATACATTACATCATCAGAGTACAATAAAATTCATAGCACATAACTAGAAAGTTATCATAACCTGTCTTCACAAAACTGAATATACAGCGGAATAATAATCAAGTATGGAAGTACGTCTCGCCATCCAACTCATCTCTTGAGCTCCACAACATCAAATCCTGTATTCTATAATACTCGGTATGACCCGAGTATTATAGTTAAATAACACCCGAGTTAGTCTGGGAAACTAGCGTGAGAATACACACTCAATTGTATTATTAAAGTTTCAAAATCATTTCGAAAATCAAAGGTATCTCATAAGACCGCGCCACAAATAAACATGCCCGGTTTTTACCTTATGATAATCAAAACATTTCTTATAAAATCCTCCGATATTATAATAGTGTCTCTATAAAATTACTTATTCAAATAGCCGAAATTGTTGCATTATTAATTCCAGCTACTAGCCACAAAGTGGGTTCTACAAACAAAAACTGTAAAGGTACATACGGAAAATGGATTTCCATCAATGGCAGGGCTACTGGGGTACCGCCAGTCACAGTACGTTGGCTAGATCACCGTACCGAGGATCCACCCTAAATCCCCTGCAACACAAGGCCGGAGCTACCCCTTACTGGATAGTCCGAATAAGTTCACCCCGCGGTTAGGATCAGTAACCGCCACACAGCCGAAATAGAAAGGGACATCTAGAAAGGGGTGACCTTACTCTAATTGGTTGCTAGCTACTTAGCCTTGTATGCACCTCCCATGTTTTAGCCATTCCCATTTAATGAGGCTCAAGGCTATGCGTTACCTTTTTAGCACACAATCACTTAGAATACTCATCGTCCCCTTGACGATGTTCTGAAAGCATTCATCCGTACAAGTCCGTTCCGGGTTCGAACAGAACCGAAGGCACTGCTTCTACAACATCCATTATCGAAGAAACCTCAGGTTTAGTAGCGAATGGGCCTTGCACTTCACTGCTCTATCTGCGACTCTCAGCTCTTGTCTTCCTCATGATAACGTTCAAATCGGATCAAAGTGGTTTTCGGGAAATAAATCCCGATCCCGGTCTCTTCGAAACGATCAACGCATTGGCCAATATCAATAGTCGATTATTTTACTGTCAAATAACATTCACAAACAATCATCAATCCATAAAAATTTCATAAATTATTTATTACCCTCAAAATATCTTCGCAAGATATATTTCCACTTTACAACCTTTTGAAAATAGTTTCAACCCATCTTTCTCTCACGGAATAAATTCCCCAAATATTTTCTATTTCCACTAAAATCACCTAGTACAAATACTTTAGGTTTTAAAATAATTTAAAACACTTTATTATAAAATATACTTTAAAACATTTAAATTGAACTACTTAAACACTTTATTCAATAATATATGCTTTAAAAATAATTATAATAAAACTACTTTATAAAATATAAACTAAGTTTAAAAATAAAAGTTAAGCCAAACTAAATTTTAAAATAAGAATTACGGAATTCTATACAATTTTTTAAATAAAACTATACCCAACTATCTTTAAAATAAAATTACTTTATAAAATACTAATGATTATCTTTTTAAAACATAATACCAATTAACCTTTAAATAATTACTAGTAAAATAAATTTGAAAAAAATTTACTTTAAAATTTAAAACATTTAAAAATAATAAATTTTCTAAAACATTTCCTTAAACAAATTTTTAAACCCTTTAGCTTATACATAAAAGACTCCTTTAAAATACACTTGGCCTTCTAGGGAAATACACTTCCCATTTCCATACCTTTAAAAATATTTAAAAATAAACCACTATTTATTTTTAAAACAATTTAACCCTTTCTTTATAAATTCCCGCCGTGAAATTATATTTCGAAATATCCACTGCTATCTTGTTTCACCTTATAAACCCAGTTTATAAATCCCATAGCCTCATCTTGCTTAAAAATACTGTTTCAATCACTAAATCAATCTTCAAAATTATTTTTCAAAATTAACTCCATCTAAAATAAATTTCTTTTCCTATCTAAATTTATTCAAAACTCATTAATTTAAGATTTGACTTCTTTATCCTGGTTTAAAATCTTATTTAAATTAAAAATACAAATTTCATACTTTCCCAATTTCTTCTTTATCTTTTCCAAACAAATTTAAACCTTGAATTTTTAAAATAAAATCTTTATTCCCATAAATAATATCACTTAAGTTTTAAATTCGTCATTTCCATTTTTCAAAATCTCCTTTTCCATACTCAGGATTTATTCATTAAAATTTAAAAATCCACTTTTATTCTTTTCCCATTCATCCTTCAATTTATTCCGAATTCTATAAAATCATTTTACTTACAAATTCTCAATTTTTATTTTCTTTTCAAAATCCAATCTATATATTTTTGGTAACTCAGCATACCCAAATATGTTCAATCAAACCATAGCATCCACTATTTCCAATTACCATTGTAATCTATCACAGATTATCCAATAAATCATAACACAGAATATTTAAACAAAATATTTTGAGGAATCTAGTTGGATCTCTCCAGCCTTCTTCCTTACATCCACAGATGTTAGCACAATGTAAGATACCAATTGCACTTCGAGGTGGAATATTGTAACGATCCATAAATTTCGACAATTTAATTTGTTAATTTAATAGGATTTTTAAATTAAATTTTAGTAGAAATAATTAAGGAGGTAAATTAATATTGAAATGAAGGCTAAAATAAAATATATGAATGGTGATTAAAGCCTTTAATTGTAATATGAATAAAATTTCAACAAATAAAATGGTGTAAGTATTGTACCTGTATATAAGGTGAATTGAACAAAACCTAATTATTGAAACCTTGTTTATTGATATGTGAATGTACAAGAGATTGAAATTTAAATTGAATTCTAAATAATGAATAGTGGAAAGGATTATACATGTGTATAATTTAATGCGAGAAAGGAAAGTATTTAATTGATTTTGTAATAAAAACGTTGAAACGAAAATTGGAATAAATGTATTTAATGAGAGTTGTTGAAATAATTGTTGTAGAGAATAAATTACAAATGTTATAAATTGTATAATGGTGACAACTCTTGTTCGTTACCAATGCATTTAATTAATAGCGATTAAATGCAATTAATCATTGCCTTTTGTAAGTTAAGAAAATAACTGAAAATTTTGAAGGTAAAATCAATAGAAAGGTTAAATATATGCATAAGATGGAAAGTTGAATATAATTCTAATAAATGATAATAATGGAAAACATATACAACCAATGTAGATAATTAGTAATTACAATGTTGTTGAAAGTAATAAACGTTCTTTGTTGATAATTTATAACATAACGGAAAGAGTAAATGTACTCGTTAGGATATTAATTGCAATTGGATAGGGGATTTTAAGTAACAATGTTAATGCAAGGTAATTAATGCTAAATTAAAGTCAATAATAATGAATAGTGATTAATTCAAAATTTGTAACATATATTATAAATTACCTGCTTATTTGTTAATGGAATTAGAATCTGAAATAAGTGATAATAAAATAAATGAATGTTACACTAATGGAAAATGAAATAATTAAATGTTGAGTAATTATAGGATCGTATTTATTATAAGCGACACTTTAATAATTATGATTAATTGAGAAATTTATACGAGAAGTATGTAAATAACTATGAAAGTAACACGTCATAGTTTGATTATGACCTAAACTTGTATGTAAGGTTGAAATTGAATCTAATACGTTTAGTTTGAAGCTTATTGAAATAAATTGGATTCAGAGTGTAATAAAGGGATTTTTTCAGAAAGTGAAATAAATACTATAATTGGTAAAAAATTTACATTTAAAATTGAGATGGGAATTGGTTCAAAGTATTATAAATTAATAAGTAAATCAAGATGATAAATTTGATGAATTACAGGATTTGAATTTTCAATGATGAGTAAATCTATTTAATTTTTAATAGTTGGATTTATTGCCAATAAATGAAATCAAATATTTAATTATTACGTTAAATCAAAAATTAAGTTGAAAACGGGAAGTATTTATGTAATAATTTAAAATCCAATGGTAAATCCTTCTACTTGAAATCATGAATGGAATAATTATGGGTAAATTTAAATTAATGGAAATTTATCTAAATTTTTTAATTTTATGAAATTGAAGATTTCTATCGATTAATCTTTAATAAATTGACTTTTATTTTTTTTTAAAATCAGTGTAAATGTTTGAGGATTTTTAAGTGAGAAAATTTTCCAATACTAAAACTAAAATATAAAAATTTGGATTTATTCACTAATTCTTAATTTATTAATTAATATAAAAATAGCCATTTTGGTCACAGACTCGGATTTCGACGAAACCAGTTTCATCGGATCCGTAACAGTGAATTGTTGTAGGGTTTCAAGTTTCGTAGCGATCGGACTTGTCGTTTGATCGTACGAACGCGAAACGCGTTGAAATCGATTTAATTGAAATCAATTTGAAAATATTGATTTCGGCATAACTTCTTCATACGATGGAATTTGGACGTGAAAACTTTTCCATCGCGTTAAAAATATGTTAAAACACCTATTTTGATATATGGGTTGACCCAATTTCGTTCCGGGGTCAGAACGGGCTTTTTGGGCCACGTTAGTGATAGCACGTATATCTATCAACCCAATCCATCTACTCTATTTCTAACCTACCTATATAACCCAGTTATAAACCCTAGCCTCCATCTATTCTCATTTGTTTGTGCGTTCATTTTACTTAGCTCCTCCTCTTCCAAATGGCTGCAAACCCTAGATCTAAATTAAAATTTGAAAAATGAAATCAAAAGTCAAAAATTCAAACACCTCAGAAAAGTTCCAAAAAAATATATGTTGAAATTTTTGACGAGGGCAACTCAGATCTGCAATTTGTTTCTCGATTAGGGTTATCGTTTGGCCTAAAATCAGCGATAAATTTCCGGCCATTCGTACGTGCTTTTGAGATTTTGACGGCAGATCTTCGTTTGCAGGCCAATCGGAGGGCATGTGGGCGTTGTTGTCGACGAGCCGAGCTCATCCATGTGGCTCGGTTGGATCGTAGGCGCCTAGGATCGCCAGTTTTTGCCATCAAAGTGACGACGGTCGCGAGTGGGAGGAGGCGGTTCCAGGAAACACGAGTGGGGTCTGTGAGCTCGGCTTGAGGAGTAGAGGGGAGCGGCAACGTTGGATCGTGATCGTAGTGCCTCAGGCAACGGTGAAATTTGAAGGAAGGGTTCGAAGAGGTAGCGGCTACAGCGTGCGTTCGAATTTTTTGTTCGCGTGATTAGGGTTGCGTGTGCTTTCGGTGACGTGGCCGAGCGTTTGTGGTAAGCTTTGTTTTATTATTTATTTTATTTTAATTTTGATTTTTCAAACGTTTTATTCGAATAACTTCTTCATACGATATCCGTTTCAAAGGAGATTTTTTTGTTAGGATTGTAATAAAATTCCAGACGCTTTGACACTGGTTTGGACATATTTGGAGACCGTCGAATTTTGGGTTTAAATTGGATTTAAAATTCAATTTAAATTCAAAAGGTGAGTGTTTTAACCCACTCACAACTTCAAAAATTTCCTATGTCTGTTAAATTGACTTAGGATATGAGTAGACATTTATTTATGGCTGTTGGCATGTTTTATTCATCATCTAAGTTAATTCGTATTTATTTAATTTAACCGTTAATTTAGTTTATTATTGCGTATAAATTGAAGTTAAATTGATTTATTTTTGCATATAAACTGATAGTTAAACGGTTATTTAATTTATTATTGAATATAAATTGTTAGTTAATAACTGTTATTTATTTCCTGTTATATTTTATATGCTCTATATTGATGTTTGTTTAAATTGGATGATGATTGTAATAAATGGTTGATGATTGATATTTGGATGAGTGGATGCTATATTTTATATTGTACAAACTGCAAGTTATCATGCATTTTCATTTCACTTGGGATTGCGGTTTGAAATTATATACAACCTCATTTTTATTTTTAAATTACGGATTGAAATGATAAATATCCGTATCACTTGACCATAGGATAGGAAATTATACACAGGCACCGTGGTATATATATATAATTAATTTTGAAATGATTTTTATGGTTTGGATATGATACGATTTAATAAATATTAAATTTGGATATGATATAAATATATTTTATATATACATATGTAGTTAAATTGCTGAATTTAAACTATGCATAAATCTGTTAAATAAAAATGAATAAGTTGAAAAATGGAATTTGATAATTTATATTATATCATTAAGTACAGGTTTAAGATCTGATATATATATATATATATATATAGAGTTTTTAATGATACAAATAAATTAAGATTGGGAGGTAAAATTTGAAATTTATTTAAATGGAACTTATTAAAAAATTTCACTCCATAAGTTGATGTAAAACTTATCAAAGCTTGGAAATTTTAAAAAACGGTATGATATTTATAACTGGATTTTTATTCAAGATAAATTAAATGAATATTTCTAGTATAATTAAATTGAAGGAAATATTAAATTGTTAGAAATTGAGTTTTATTTTATGGATTTATTTTGTGACTGTTCAAAACTAAATAATAGGATAATAAATTGTTGAATATAAATTCCAACCTTAGTTTTGAAATTATTAAATACTCGAAGTTTGAATATATTGAAATCGAAGTTTTTTATTGAAACTAAAGGTGAAATCTAAATTTATGGGGTTTAGACGTAAAATTTTAAATAGATAAATTGTGAAGTTGCAGAAATTATTTTATAAAGTAATATAAAATCAACTATTTTATTCTATATACTGTTGAATATCCAAACCATTCACGTTTCAGAAGTTATGGTTTTAAAGCTATGAATTTCACAGTATTATGTTTCGAAAGCTATAATTCAAATGTTTGGCTTTCAGATATTAATTTTTTTAAAGCAGTATGATTTTGGAAGAGAAATATATTTGAAATAAATGATATCATTGATTTGGGTTTTAGAAGAATAATATCAAAATGAATTTGTTTTGGAAATGGAAATTGTGACGTCCCGGAATTTTGGGCAAGACTTATTTAATAATTTCCATTTGTAATTAATTTTAAAATATGATTATGTTGATCTAAAATCTAAATTAACCAAATATTATATATTCAAAACTAATAATTAATCTAATTTAACAAATGTTTTCCTTTCAAAATTCAATAATAATTTATTTTGAATGCTTATTCTTTTCAAATTATAATAATAATAATATATATGAGTAATTAATAATTAATCTTTTTAAGTTAATAAAAATATTCTATTTATAATATATATGTATGTATACATTGTAATAAGGAAATTGGTTCAATTTAAATTTAATAAAAATATTTTCAAATTATAATATATATGTTTATATATTGTGATTTGGAGTTCTATTTCAAAATTCCAATAATTACTGAAGTTAATACTTAAGATGTTCTATTTATAATAAATATTTATATTTGGATATTTATTGTAAATAGGAAATAATGAATTAAAATTAAATAAAAATATGTTTTCAAATTTTTAATATACATAAGTTTTTATAGTAATTTGGAAAGTTTTGATTTGGTTTAATAAAAAATATTTTTCAAAAGCAATTTAAATTTAATGTTTATTTATAAAACACTTAAAGGAAAAATCTATTTTTATTAAATGAATAATGGCTTGAAATATAGTACATTATTGTAAAGATTTAATTTATTTTCCTTTAAATTGATTTTTGAAAACAAATTTAAATTCTTAATATAATATTAATGTTAGTTATATAAATTTATGTTAAACTTTTAAAAATAAAATTCAAACAAATGTTACTTTCTTTCAAAACTTATCTTTAGGAAAATGAGTTTAAAATAATTATAAATAAAAAAAAAAGTCATAAATACATTCCATAGTTTATATATTAAACTTGAGTATTAGTTAATATTGTAATTAAGGTTTAATTTATAAACAAGTAATTAATGACATCTTTAAACACATGGCATTATAAGAAGTTATAAAACACACTTGTATACAAATTTATAAGGGGTTTTGACATTTGTTAATAAATGGTTTATTCATGAAACAAGTGGCATCCTTGTTTTAAAAGAAAGTTTGTTTTTAATTAAAAGTTCAAAAAAATATGTTTTGTTTATTTTTCTTCAGCTAAGATCTTTTGTAAATTTTCTTCAACCAAAAAAAAAAAAGAATTCAAATGCAAGGTTCAAAACTGAAACCAAAGATCATTCAATGAGAAACCAAATGCAGATTCAAACTGTAATCAAATTTGAAGCCACCTACAACTTCAGATTAGAAGTAATCAAATCTGAGAACATGCAACTCAATTTGGGAATCAACAACAACTTTAACAAGCATGGTTCAAGCTTAACTGGGAATAAACAGCAAATTTAAATCCCAGGAATCAAACTGCAGAAATGCAGTGTTCTCTGTTTTTGCTCAGGTGAGTAAATTTATTTTAAAAACAGTTTTAATCCTTTATAGGTTTGTTCTGTGAAATGAATGAGATAGTAAATATGATATAAATGCTTGCATGTTGGACTTGAGGATGAATTCAAATATAAATATAAAGTGACTGTAAATATCTGTAGATATGTAGAATTTTAAACTCTGTTCTTGTTCCAGTTTCATATACAATTCCTATCTTCTAAGTGGATCACTAATTAACATTTATCATTGAAGAGAATTTGACTATAACACTGTAATCTTGTTTTTAAATATGAATATAAATATTTTTATGGAATAAATATACTGTAAATGTTTAAATTACAGTGGAATAACAAAATTGAAGAAATTCAACCTTAATAATTTAAATTTCTGATCATATGGCCTGAATTAGAATGCAAAAATATGAATTTTAACATGAATTTGGTAATTCATAATTTGGTATTCGAAGAGGAATCGGGATTTGCTTGAATTTGGGAATTGGGTCGATTTCCGATGATTCAAGCTGAGTTGAATGGTGAGTTTTTGCATTGAGGTGGGTACTGTGATGAGTGATTTGGGAAAAATCATGGAGTATTTTTATGGCGAGTGTGGTGGCCGTGGAAGGAGTTAGTAGGGTTTGGTCGCTGTTACTGTTTGGGTCGGTTTCGTGAGCAATTCATCGTTGTTGAAGGTCTTTGGCAAATCGCGTGAGGGGGAATGGGTTCACGTGATCGAGGCGAGTGTGTGGGCGAAGTGGTTGGTACTCCGGCGTTGGAGTTCGCCGTTGGCAACGAATTTTTGAGGTTCGAGTTTTCTTCCTGGTAGCGATACTGTACCTTTTTTTCGAACCCGTGTTGCTTTCATCAATTCCGGGGACGAGATGGTCAGAGGGGGTTAAGGGTGACTTGTGGAAAACATCGGCGTTGATCGCCACCGACCAGGGTCAACGTGC
Source organism: Allium cepa (assembly GCA_030765085.1). Classification (NCBI taxonomy): domain Eukaryota; kingdom Viridiplantae; phylum Streptophyta; class Magnoliopsida; order Asparagales; family Amaryllidaceae; genus Allium; species Allium cepa. The sequence continues at coordinate 681,986,177 of CM060928.1, forward strand.
ACGTGCACGAACCATTTTTGTGCAGCAGTTTTGGTTTGGGAAGTTTTAGCTGGGGTTTTCGTGGGTTTTCTCAAGGCTTTCCTCGTGTGGGTCTCGCGTGCTACTCGGAGTTAGTAGAAAGATTATTGCGTGAGTGTTGGGTTTTCAGGTAGCTCGGTTATAGGAATTATATCTTGTTAGTTTTTTTACTGCAGAATGTATTTTAGAAATCTAAAAGCAAACTAAGTTTTAAAATGAAATTTTTAAATAGTATAAAAATGTTTGAGATGTTTTGATTAAAACTTTGTGCTTTCACAAGTTAAAATTAATCTTGTTTTAAAAAAAATAGTTTGTTTTGAAAGTTTAATATTATCCAGGTTTATACTTTATGAGATGAAGTTTCAATTTGGAAGCAAATTGATATTTAAACAATGTGTTTAAATTAGTTTTATTAGGAATGAATATTTGACTTTAAAAAGGAATTTTAGCTTTAAAGTATGGTTTTTTTAAAATTTAAACTTTCATTTAAAAATATTTTGGTTTCAATTTTGTTTGTTTAATGATAAAATGATGTTTTCAAATAAAATTGTATTTGAAGTAATTTAAAAGAGATTAAGGTAGGGTATTTAATAGTGTTAAATTAAATGATGATGTTTAGTATAAACCAATTAAAAGCTTTTGAATTTAAATATTTAATTTCAAAATAATTTATAAAGGTTGATGAAAGTGTGGTTTATATTAATCAAGTTTTTGATTAAAAAGGTAATTAGGGTAAATTACTTAATTAACTTAAATTAGTTAATATAAGTGATTAAATTAAGGTAAATTAGTTGAGTAATTAATTAAGTGTAATTAATTACTTAATTAAAATTAATTAATCAAGTTTAATTAGTTAAGAATAATTAGTTAATAAATAATTAAGAAGTTAATTACTTAATAATTAAAAAGAATTATTTAAGCATACTTTCTTAATGGAGTAATTAAAGTTAATTACTCAGTGTAATTAATTAAGTTATTATAGTTAATTTTTTTTAGTTAATTAATTAAGTTTAATTAATTAAAAAGAATTACTTAATGATGGAATTTAGTATAATTACTTAATGTAATTAAAGATGTGTAATTACTTAGTGAAGTAATTAATAAATAATTACTGATTGTAATTAATTAAGAGATTACTTGATGGATAATAATTAAAGAAGTATAATTACTTAAGGGAAGTAATTAAGGATAATTACTCAGTGTAATTAAAGAATTGATTAATGTAATTAATCAAGGTGATGGTTTAATTGGTAAAGTAATTAAAGGAAGTTAATTACTGATTGTGATTAATCAGGTTTGATTAATAAATGTAATTAAGAGAACGATTGATTAATAAAGTAATTAGAGGGTCATTAATTAACGTAATTAATGAATAATTAATTTTTAATTAATTAATAAATGTGATTAATTATAAGATAATTAATCAGTGAAGTGAGAAGTAATTATTAATTAAGGTAATTAATTAAAGATTTAGGTAATTAATTATTGTTAATTAATTAACTAGAATTAATTAAGATTAATGATTAAAGATAAATTAATCTATGTAACTAATTTAAGGATTAATTACATAGTGTAATTAAAGAATAATTAATCTAGGTGATTAATTAAGAGTATGATTAAAAGATAATTAATTGTAATCGGAGATTAATTAATTGGATTATGAAGATAATTAAAAAGTGATTAATTAATTAATTGTAATTAATTAATGATTGTTTAAGCAGGGTTAGTTGTTTAATTCTCAAGTAATTAATTTGATTTAAGATGATTAAATTAATTATAAAGGAATTAATAATGCCTATTTGTGTATGATTTTTGTGGAATATCTGAATTGGGTTATATCTACTGAATGATTGATATTGGATGATTTGAATGTCTATGAGATATGTGATATGCTGCTTTGTGAGATAAATGTTTGATATGAATTATCTGTTGTGATAATGTGATTCATCTATCTGTTTATTTCATCCTGAATATAAGTTAATTGTTTAAAACCCTTAAGCACAACTTGGACATTAAAATGGCGTTTGGTTTCGGTGAGACCGGGGTTGGGTTTCCATATTTGGATATCCGAAAACCACATCGATTCCAATTAAACGTTAGGTGGTGAATCCAAGTGGAGCAAGTGAAGACTCGAGGTGTAAGGGCTATACGTCAGTATAACTCTGTGGGTGATTCCGTAATGAGTTTGACGGAATAGTGCTTATAGGTTCGAGATTGTGATTCAGAGTGCAAGGGCTATGGTCGTTGACTCTGAGGGTGATTCCAAAATGAGTGCAACGAGATAGTGCCTTCGGTTTCGTTCGAACCCGGAACGAACTTGTATGGATTGAATGCTTTCAGGACATCGTCAGGCGGACAATGAGCATTCTAAGTGATATGTCCTATAAAGGTAATCGCAGCCTCAAGCCTCATCAACTGGGAATGGCTAAAACAGGGGAGGTGCAGCAAGGCTTCGTGGGTAGCTCCCACTGGAGAGCAAGATTGACCCCTGTCTAGAAGTCCCTTTTTATTTCGGCTGTGTGGGGCGGTTGATCATGACAACTGCCGGGGTAGTCTTGTTCGGGACTGTTCAGTAAGGAATGGTCCCGGCCTTGTGTTACAGGGGAGTTAGGGTGGCTCCTCGGTACGGTGATCTAGGCCACGTACTGTGATGGGCGGTACCCCAGTAGCCCTACCATTGTTGGAAACCCAATTTTGCGTACGAGACCCTACGGTTTTGTTTGCATTACCCACTTTTGTGGCTAGTAGCTGGAATTTAGTAAATGTAACAATTTCGGCTATTTCTTATTTACTTGAAAAACCTAGACACTATTATAATATCACTGGATTTCCTATCAAATGTTTTGGTTAGCGTAAGGTAAAAACTTACCCATGTTTATTTGTGGGGAGTCTTACGTGATACCTTTGTTTCAAAGGATTTTCTAAAGTTAAGAAACTTTTAACCGTTTACTCACACCAGACCCCTGTCTTACCCGAGTGTTTATTTTCTGTTTTATTAAACTCTTGGGTACTCATATTACGTATGAGTAGTCAAGTGTTCTAGGATTGTTTTGACGAGTTCTGGAGGAGATAATGGAGCATGAGGCTTCAGCGTGTAGATATATATAGAGTTCCGTTGTGTTTGAGTCATTGCTGTATCTGTGATGTACTTGAGTTGTAATATTCAGAAAGGTGTTATAACTGTCTAGTTTTGTGTAGTCTGAGATGTATAACTCCGATGTATATGATACTATGTAACATTTTATTTGATTAATATAATTTATTCGTTCCGCTGTGAGATTCTGATGTTGTTTGGTTCTTCTTTTCTTTCTTTTCTCTTTTCTATCCCTTTCTTTTCTTCTTAATGATGCGTCTTTCTGGAGATTGGAAGGCGGGTCGTTACAATGTGGTATCAGAGCGCTGGGTTGAGCGAGTACCTAGGCTCTAGAGTGGTGTCTTCCTTGAGAGAGCGTATTTGTAATTTTGAATACACACACACAAACACACACACACACACACACACACACATATATATATATATTTATTTATTTCTACCTATTTGGTTGGGTTACCTGTTCGGGTCTTCCAATATAAGTTGTAAAGGTAGATAAGGTGGTGGTGTGTGTAACACGACTACTACCATTGGTTTGAAATGTATTTGTCAAGACTGTAGACCTAATACCGTCTCGAGTAAGTTTGGCAGCTGGGTGAATGTATTTCACCTATCTCTGAAGGAAATCTTTTTAAGATTCGGAGTTTATCTTTGGACTATAAGTTTGGATTGCGCTCGTGCGAGCGGATTCTCTAGAGTTTGGAATCAGTAGGAAGGGCTGAAGCAAGTTATGGTATTTGGCAACCATAGGAAGGAGTCTTATCTGTATTGGAGTGGGAGACTCAGTTCAGCTAGGTGTTTGTGTTTGGTCTAAAGTTCGAGTTTCTTGAGAGGCTTCTGCTCATCTTGAAGACTCTTTTTGTGGAGTTGGTTGATATAGTTTGGGATTCAAGGAGCTTTTGGATGAGAAGTCTTTGGCAGCAGTGGCAGCTCAGAGGTTGAATGTGCTGTCAGGAAGATCTTTTGGCTCAGCAATATCCTAGAGGTGGAGTTCGAAAGCAGTTGTGTGGTCCGTTTCTTTGATGGTTCAGAAGTCTTTGAGATTCTTCTGTCAGTAGATCGGGCAAATGGTGAAGGCTTGTTTTCTTGTTTGGAAGCCCAGTTGGGTAAGGTGTTTGTGGATGAGGTGGACCATCGGTTTCTTCTTCTGTAGGGCTTAAGCTGTTCTGTTATGTAAGAAAGAATAGTTTCTTTGGAATCCGAATTGGGTAACGTTATCGTAAAAGTGACTTGCGATGGTTCAGAAGTTCTTTTAGTAATCTTTGCTTTAGTTGGAGACATCTCTGAAGATGTTTGAGCAATCGGGCGGTATGAGACTTTCTGAGTATCTTCGAGGAAGTCAAAGGAATTTGTCCGCACCGAGAGATGGAGTTATGTTTTGATTTGGTTCTTGGATTTTCTGGTGGTTTGGCCTAGTAGAGAGAAGAATCCAGGAGAGAGAATTTTTATGAGCAATCAGGATTAATTGGATCTAGTTTTCTGAATGGATTGCTGCTGTAGTATTTGTGACCAAGTCAGGTAGGTCATTAAGCTTTTATGGGATTTGATGGACAATGTTTCTGGATAAGTTGGTCAAGTTTTTGCTTGTGTTCATCAAAAGCTTTCTCATCTTCTTCGGATCAGAATTGTGCAGCGGAAGCATGGGGGCAGCTATTCCAAAATAGAAGCAATCTCGGATTCATCGAAAGATTTTTGTTTTCTTGTATTTAAGGTTTTCTTCAGGAAGTTCTTTCGGGATCTGAAGGCTTGGATGTCAGGAACATCTGTTATGCTTTCCGGATAGGGGAAACAAGTTTGAAGTTCTTAATGCTTGTATAGTAGATTGGTGTTTTGAATTTCGATAGATTCTTGGAAAAATCATCTTGATAAGTAGAATCAGGAGGTCATCTCATTCTTGATTCAGTTTTGATTTGAGAAGCATCTGTGAAGTTGGATTGTCGGGAAGATTGAGGGCAGTCCAGGATCAGCAGAAGTTGTGGTCAAGAGATAAAGAGATTCGAAATTCGAAGTCGGAGATTTAATTTTTGGATAAGTTTTCTCCGATTATAGGAGCAATGAGATTGGACAAGATGGGAAGCTAGCTCAAGAGTGTATGGGAATCTTTCTGTATTCTCTTAAGAATAAGTGGTTGAGCTATCACTGGTTTAGAACCAGTAGATCATGGAGATTTGGAAGTTAATCGGATTGTCTGTGATCCTGTATTCTGTTTAGATTGTAAATCTGGATATATATAGGAGTTCTAGATCTGAGTGGAGTAGTTAGTTTGGATTCTGTAGAGCGAGTAACCCCATGTTTGTACTGGGGAAACTTAAAAAAAAAATTCTGTCCAAATTTTGTTTGGATAGTTAGAATTGATTGTTTGAATTGGATGTTATGGTTTCTAGTATATGGTTGATAGCATATGTTGCTATTTTAAAATTTAAATCTGTATGAGATTATTAAATTACTTTGCTTTTAATTTCGGGGACGAAATTCTTTTAAGGGGGAAGGAATGTGATGTCTCGGAATTTTGGGCAAGACTTATTTAATAATTTCCATTTATAATTAATTTTAAAATATGATTATGTTGATCTAAAATCTAAATTAACCAAATATTATATATTCAAAACTAATAATTAATCTAATTTAACAAATGTTTTCTTTTCAAAATTCAATGATAATTTAATTTGAATGTTTATTCTTTTCAAATTATAATAATAATATATGTGAGTAATTAATAATTAATCTTTTTAAGTTAATAAAAATATTCTATTTGTAATATATATGTATGCATACATTGTAATAAGGAAATTGGTTCAATTTAAATTTAATAAAAATATTTTCAAATTATAATATATATGTTTATATATTGTGATTTGGAGTTCTATTTCAAAATTCTAATAATTACTGAAGTTAATACTTAAGATGTTCTATTTATAATAAATATTTATATTTGGATATTTATTGTAAATAGGAAATGATGAATTAAACTTAAATAGAAAATATGTTTTCAAATTTTTAATATACATAAGTTTTATAGTAATTTGGAAAGTTTTGATTTGGTTTAATAAAAATATTTTTCAAAAGCAATTAAAAATTAATGTTTATTTATAAAACACTTAAAGGAAAAATCTATTTTTATTAAATGAATAATGGCTTGAAATATAGGACATTGTTATAAAGATTTAATTTGTTTTCCTTTAAATTGATTTTTGAAAACAAATTTAGATTCTTAATATAATATTAATGTTAGTTATATAAATTTATGTTTAACTTTTAAAAATAAAATTTAAACAAATGTTACTTTCTTTTAAAACTTATCTTTAGGAAAATGAGTTTAAAATAATTATAAATCAAAAACAAAGTCATAAAAACATTCCATAGTTTATATATTAAACATGAGTATTAGTTAATATTGTAATTAAGGTTTAATTTATAAACAAGTAATTAATGAAATCTTTAAACACATGGCATTATAATAAATTATAAAACACACTTGTATACAAATTTATAAGGGGTTTTGACATTTGTTAATAAATGGTTTATTCATGAAACAAGTGGCATCCTTGTTTTAAAAAGAAAGTTTGTTTTTAATTAAAAGTTCAAAAAAATCTATTTTGTTTATTTTTCTTCAGCTAAGATCTTTTGTAAATTTTCTTCAACCAAAAAAAAATAAAAAAAAATTCAAATGCAAGGTTCAAAACTGAAACCAAAGATCATTCAATGAGAAACCAAATACAGATTCAAACTGTAATCAAATTTGAAGCCACATACAACTTCAGGTTAGAAGTAATCAAATCTGAGAACATGCAACTCAATTTGGGAATCAACAACAACTTTAACAAGCATGGTTCAAGCTTAACTGGGAATAAACAGCAAATTTAAATCCCAGGAATCAAACTGCAGAAATGCAGTGTTCTCTGTTTTTGCTCAGGTGAGTAAATTTATTTTAAAAACAGTTTTAATCCTTTATAGGTATGTTCTGTGAAATGAATGAGATAGTAAATATGATATAAATGCTTGCATGTTGGATATGAGGATGAATTCAAATATAAATATACAGTGACTGTAAATATCTGTAGATATGCAGAATTTTAAACTATGTTCTTGTTCCAGTTTCATATAAAATTCCTATCTTCTAAGTGGATCACTAATTAACATTGATCATTGAAGTGAATTTGATTATAACACTGTAATCTTGTTTTTAAATATGAATATAAATATTTTTATGGAATAAATATACTGTAAATGTTAAAATTACAGTGGAATAACAAAATTGAAGAAATTCAACCTTAATAATTTAAATTTCTGATCATATGGCCTGAATTAGAATGCAAAAATATGAATTTTAACATGAATTTGGTAATTTATAATTTGGTATTCCAAGAGGAATTGGGATTTGCTTGGATTTGGGAATTGGGTCAGTTTCCGATGATTCAACCTGAGTTGAATGGTGAGTTTTTGCACGGAGGTGGGTACGGTGATGAGTGATTTGGGAAAAATGATGGAGTATTTTTATGGCGAGCGTGGTGGCCGTGGAAGGAGTTAGTAGGGTTTGGTCGCTGTTACTGTTTGGGTCGGTTTTGTGAGCAATTCATCGTCGTTGATGGTCTTTGGCGAATCGCGTGAGGGGGAATGAGTTCACGCGATCGAGGCGAGTGTGTGGGCGAAGTGGTTGGTACTCCGGCGTTGGAGTTCGCCGTTGGCAACAAATTTTTGGGGTTCGAGTTTTCTTCCTGGTAGCGATGCTGTACCTTTATTTCGAATCCGTGGTGCTTTCATCAATTCCGGGGACGAGATGGTCAGAGGGGGTTAAGGGTGACTTGTGGAAAGCATCGGCATTGATCGCCGCCGACCAGGGTCAACGTGCACGTGCACGAGCCATTTTTGTGCAGCAGTTTTGGTTTGGGAAGTTTTAGCTGGGGTTTTCGTGGTTTTTCTCGAGGCTTTCCTCGTGTGGGTCTCGCGTGCTACTCGGAGTTAGTAGAAAGATTGTTGCGTGAGTGTTGGGTTTTCAAGTAGCTTGGTTACAGGAATTATATCCTGTTAGTTTTTTTTACTGCAGAATGTATTTTAGAAATCTAAAAGCAAACTAAGTTTTAAAATGAATTTTTTAAATAGTTTAAAAATGTTTGAGATGTTTTGATTAAAACTTTGTGCTTTAACAAGTTAAAATTAATCTTGTTTTAAAAAAAATAGTTTGTTTTAAAAGTTTAATATTATCCAGGTTTATACTTTATGAGATGAAGTTTCAATTTGGAAGCAAATTGATATTTAAACAAAGTGTTTAAATTAGTTTTATTAGGAATGAATATTTGACTTTAAAAAGGAATTTTAGCTTTAAAGTTTGGTTTTTTTTATAATTTAAACTTTCATTTAAAAAATTTTTGGTTTCAATTTTGTTTGTTTAATGATAAAATGATGTTTTCAAATAAAATTGTATTTGAAGTAATTTAAAAGAGATTAAGGTAGGGTATTTAATAGTGTTAAATTAAATGATGATGTTTAGTATAAACCAATTAAAAGCTTTTGAATTTAAATATTTAATTTCAAAATAATTTATAAAGGTTGATGAAAGTGTGGTTTATATTAATCAAGTTTTTGATTAAAAAGGTAATTAGGGTAAATTACTTAATTAACTTAAATTAGTTAATATAAGTGATTAAATTAAGGTAAATTAGTTGAGTAATTAATTAAGTGTAATTAATTACTTAATTAAAATTAATTAATCAAGTTTAATTAGTTAAGAATAATTAGTTAATAAATAATTAAGAAGTTAATTACTTAATAATTAAGAAGAATTATTTAAGCATACTTTCTTAATAGAGTAATTAAAGTTAATTACTCAGTGTAATTAATTAAGTTATTATAGTTAATTTTTTTTAGTTAATTAATTAAGTTTAATTAATTAAAAAGAATTACTTAATGATGGAATTTTGTATAATTACTTAATGTAATTAAAGATGTGTAATTACTTAGTGAAGTAATTAATAAATAATTACTGATTGTAATTAATTAAGAGATTACTTGATGGATAATAATTAAAGAAGTATAATTACTTAAGGGAAGTAATTAAGGATAATTACTCAGTGTAATTAAAGAATTGATTAATGTAATTAATCAAGGTGATGGTTTAATTGGTAAAGTAATTAAAGGAAGTTAATTACTGATTGTGATTAATCAAGTTTGATTAATAAATGTAATTAAGAGAACGATTGATTAATAAAGTAATTAGAGGGTCATTAATTAACGTAATTAATGAATAATTAATTGTTTAATTAATTAATAAATGTGATTAATTATAAGATAATTAATCAGTGAAGTGAGAAGTAATTATTAATTAAGGTAATTAATTAAAGATTTAGGTAATTAATTATTGTTAATTAATTAACTAGAATTAATTAAGATTAATGATTAAAGATAAATTAATCTGTGTAACTAATTTAAGGATTAATTACATAGTGTAATTAAAGAATAAATAATCTAGGTGATTAATTAAGAGTATGATTAAAAGATAATTAATCTGTAATTGGAGATTAATTAATTGGATTATGAAGATAATTAAAAAGTGATTAATTAATTAATTGTAATTAATTAATGATTGTTTAAGCAGGGTTAGTTGTTTAATTCTCAAGTAATTAATTTGATTTAAGATGATTAAATTAATTATAATGGAATTAATAATGCCTATTTGTGTATGATTTTTGTGGAATATCTGAATTGGTTGATATCTATTGAATGATTGATACTGGATGATTTGAATGTCTATGAGATAGGTGATACGCTGCTTTGTGAGATAAATGTTTGATATGAATTATCTGTTGTGATAATGTGATTCATCTATCTGTTTATGTCATCCTGAATATAAGTTAATTGTTTAAAACCCTTAAGTACAACTTGGACATTAAAATGACGTTTGGTTTCGGTGAGACCGAGATCGGGTTTCCATATTTGGACATCCGAAAACCACATCGATTCCAATTAAACGTTAGATCGTGAATCCAAATGAAGAAAGTGAAGACTCGAGGTGTAAGGGCTATACGTCAGTATAACTCTATGGGTGATTCCGTAATGAGTTTGACGGAATAGTGCTTATAGGTTCGAGATTGTGATTCAGAGTGCAAGGGCTATGGTCGTTGACTCTGAGGGTGATTCCAAAATGAGTGCAACGAGATAGTGCCTTCGGTTTCGTTCGAACCCGGAACGAACTTGTATGGATTGAATGCTTTCAGCACATCGTCAGGCGGACGATGAGCATTCTAAGTGATATGTCCCATAAAGGTAATCGCAGCCTCAAGCCTCATCAACCGGGAATGGCTAAAACATGGGAGGTGCAGCAAGGCTTCTTGGGTAGCTCCCACTGGAGAGCAAGATTGACCCCTGTCTAGAAGTCCCTTTTTATTTTGGCTATGTGGGGCGGTTGATCATGACAACTGCCGGGGTGGTCTTGTTCGGGACAGTTCAGTAAGGAATGGTCCCGGCCTTGTGTTGTAGGGGAGTTAGGGTGGCTCCTCGGTACGGTGATCTAGGCCACATACTGTGACGGGCGGTACCCCAGTATCCCTACCATTGATGGAAACCCAATTTTCCCTACGAGACCCTATGGTTTTGTTTGTATTACCCACTTTTGTGGCTAGTAGCTGGAATTTAATAAATATAACAATTTCTGTTATTTCTTATTTACTTGAAAACCCTAGACACTATTATAATATCACTGGATTTCCTATCAAATGTTTTGGTTAGCATAGGTAAAAACTAACCCATGTTTATTTGTGGGGAGTCTTAGGTGATACCTTTGTTTCAAAGGATTTTCTAAAGTTAAGCAACTTTTAACCGTTTACTCACACCAGACCCCTGTCTGACCCGAGTGTTTATTTTCTGTTTTATTAAACTCTTGGGTACTCATATTACGTATGAGTTGTCAAGTATTTCAGGATTGTTTTGACGAGTTTTGGAGGAGATAATGGAGCAGGAGGCTTCAGCGTGTAGATATATGTAGAGTTCCGCTGTGTTTGAGTCATTGCTGTATCTGTGATGTACTTGAGTTGTAATATCTAGACAGGTGTTATAACTGTCTAGTTTTGTGTAGTTTGAGATGTATAACTCTGATGTATATGATACTATGTAACATTTTATTTGATGAATATAATTTATTCGTTCCGCTGTGAGATTTTGATGTTGTTTGGTTCTTCTTTTCTCTTTTCTATCCCTTTCTTTTCTTCTTAATGATGCGTCTTTCTGGAGATAGGAAGGCGGGTCGTTACAGAAATGATGTTGCATTTATGGTTTGAAATGTTAAATTTTATTCTGGTTTTTAAAGTACAAACTATTTTTTTAGACCGCGGTGTTATAATAACGTTTGGTTGTTGAAGAGACCGGGATCGGAAGTTGTCATACTCTCTGCCAACTCCGAAAACCACTTTAACAACCGTGTACTCGGTGGAGATTACAGAATGAAGTAGGATGGCGGCGACGTTTCCTTTGAGGTAAATACGTGGACCCGACTCCCGTGAGTTGGCATAAGGTGGCTAAAACAAGAGCGATTCTCGGGCATATGAGGTCATTCCTCTGATCGGACACTCCTCTTCGATACTGTACTTTAACTTTGGATTTATTTGGTGGCTACCTTTATTTTTGATTTTGGGGGAGTTTGTTCGAGGTGGGCGGTAGCTGCGCGCTGCGCGTTTCCACCAGCCCGGATGCGTAATTGATATATCTACCCTGGCATTGCCTAGTTGTGCCGTGTCACCTACCATACCGAGCCTTTACTACGAGTTTCTATTTTTGTCGTACCTATGGAGTATCCTCTGGTAGCCTCTCGATCAGGAGGTATTACGGTACTGTATAGACTACTGGCTTTATTTGTGTTAAGGGCTATATAGGTAACCCCTTAACGCTATTAAAAAGTAATTTTATTTTACAATTAGACACTATTATAATAGCGAAATATACTACATAGTAAATAGTTTGACGGATCCTTAAGAGATGTAAATCCCAAGCATCTTTTGAGTTAACGCACTCATATTTATTTCAGTTAATTTAACTTACATAAGATCTTTTAGTTCTGACTGAGTGTTTTGTTTTTCAATTCGCTCGGTCAGTCCGAGCGTTTCAGGATTTGAAGATTTTATTTTTGGAGGACGAAGACGGAAATTTTATTATTATTATATACTATATGGTTCCACTACACATTGTATTCCGCTGCATTAATATTATTGGTATGTGAACTTTTATATTTATTGTATAAAGAAGAATCAAATAATTGTAAACAGTTTTATGAACTGTATATTTATTATTATAATTTATCCTTCCGCTGTGAGATTCTGTTTTGTTTTATTCTTCCTCGTTTTTCTTATTTACCCCGTAACAATCCACCCTTCCGTATGGTTCGAATTGGCACGTGTGTCGATTTAAAGCGCGCGAAAAGGCGGGACGTTACATCTGGTATCAGAGCTTTGATTTAGCGATAAACCTTAGCTTTGTAGGGTCTGACTCTTTATTAATGGGGTAGTAATACCCTATGGGAGTCGCTGAGTGTCTATATATGAGAGAGCGTATTTGTTAGTATTATAAAAAGAATTTTATATTATGTTAATCTATTCCGTTTTGTATTTATAAATTCTAGTTGGTGTATGGGACGCTGTGACATCAATAGGGATTTCTAAACACTTAATAGGACAGACCGACATAATATTTGTTTTTATATAGGTGAATGAAATAATTTTGCCTATTATATTTTCTATATATAAAATAAAAATTTTCAAATGATATCTATATGTGGCTGCAATAGATTGCTTGTTAGTTAATAAAGTGTATAAATAATAATAGAAATAAGATTGAAAAAGAAAATAAATGAAATTCAGAAATTTAGAACTTAAGTTCCAGGGTTTTGAAATTTCTTTCGAATAAATTTTGGAATATAATAATATTGTTTATATGTATTTTCTGATATAAATATTTTAATATAATTCGGAAGAATTATTTTAAAGAGTATTTTGAAGAAAATAAGTTTTGTACTTTCCTCTCTGTCGCTGGAAAATAATTTCGGTGATGGTGGCCGCATCATCGACTTTCATTTTCGAGTTTCGAAGGGAGAAGGCCACTGTAGTAATTTTACTGCAAATTCATTTCGATAGGAAAATATAAATTTTAAATTGTTTAAATATAATTAGAGATATATAAGTTGTAAGAATATATTTATCTATTATTTTAATATAATTTGAAATTTAACCTGGTATTTAATTCTTAAATTTCTGTAAATTAATTGTTCAATTATTGTAGTGGAATGGAAGGTAAGTAATTAATAATTGAAACCTCTAATTTAGGTAAGAGATTTAATGCTAAGTTATAAAGGAAATAAAGAAGAAGTTGAAATGGTAACTTATAAAACAAAAGGTAAAAATTTATTGAACAATGAATTAATTAAAAGAAATAAGAAACTTGTATAACTTTCAATTACACCCTTAAATAACATATATAACTTACCAAATATTAATAGTTGAAATGTTTAATAAGAGATTGTAATAGAATATTATACAAGTAGAAATTTGAAATAATGAAAGTACTCAACGAAATTGCTATTAAATGAGAATTTAATGTTATAAACTTAAGCTATAATTGAAATTTTACCAAGTAAATATAAAAAAGGTAAGTATGACAAATAGATGATTATAAACTTAAGTAATTAAAGTGTAAATAGATGGGGTCATGCAATTATAAATGAATGTAATATAATAAAGAGAAATTATAAACTTAAGTGAATAGGTTGAGGTTAATTCTGAATAAAATAAGGAATTTTGACTATAAACTCGGGTTAATGAAATTTACCTACTAAGAATTCGATTTATTATGAATAAAATGAATAAATGAATAAAAAGAAGAAACTTACATGACATTAAAATAAAATAAAAATGAATATTGTAAGTAATAAATGAGAAAATTTAAGTAATCACTGAATGAATGAAAGAAAGAAAATCAAACAACTAATGTATGAAATTAAATTAATAATGAGTTAATTTGATTTGTTAGTAGGAATTGTGGTTGTTTGGGTAAGATACTTTAAAATTGGGTTTGGGTGAATGAATAATCTATTTAGTTTTATCTAAGACTGTTGAGTAAATGATGCGTTAGTAGTTTATTCTTCATTCCGTACAATTTAACAGTTTTGAACCCGAACACCTATTTGTTTGTTGTTAAATGGTTGATTTGCATTCGTTGAGTATGTTGTTTGTTGAAATTGATGGTTGTTGTATTGATTTGGTGTTAGTGATTGAAACCACTTAAATATTTCACTTTATATAAGTTATTTACCTTTTAGATTATATAAGTGAAATGCAGGTTTTGGAAACAATTGCTACTGCTTTTGGTTCTATAAAATTAAGCGTTAATTGACCGACAAATAGGTACGTTTTCGGATTTCGTTTTATGGCGCTATTATATTTTTCCTGTGTTGGGATTTATATTATATTGTAAAATATTTTTTGTATATTGATATATTTATATTATACTTTCTCCCGAGCCTCCCTGTACAAAGGAGACTCTGCCAAAAAATTTTCGTAAATTTTTGGACTTAGAAATTATTTTGAAATTGTTTTTGCAAACTTTATTTATTCGAGTATAAAAAGATATAAGATAAAAAATGGGTATATTTTATTTAAAGTAATAAATTTTGCAAATTATTGTTTATAAGTTAATATTTGAATAAAATGTATTGTTTTATTTAATTCTTCCTTCTCCCTTCTTTTCCTTTTCGGGGACGAAAAGCTTTGAATGGGGGAGAGTGTAACGACCCGTAAATTTCGACAATTTAATTTGTTAATTTAATAGGATTTTTAAATTAAATTTTAGTAGAAATAATTAAGGGGGTAAATTAATATTGAAATGAAGGCTAAAATAAATATATGAATGGTAATTAAAGCCTTTAATTGTAATATGAATAAAATTTCAATGAATAAAATGGTGTAAGTATTGTACCTGTATATAAGGTGAATTGAATAAATCCTAATTATTGGAACCTTGTTTATTGATATGCGAATGTATAATAAATGAGTTATTACAAGAGAGTGAAATTTAAATAGAATTCTAAATAATGA
Source organism: Allium cepa (assembly GCA_030765085.1). Taxonomy (NCBI): domain Eukaryota; kingdom Viridiplantae; phylum Streptophyta; class Magnoliopsida; order Asparagales; family Amaryllidaceae; genus Allium; species Allium cepa. Next base: position 682,001,357 of record CM060928.1, read on the forward strand.
ATAGTGGAAAGGATTATACAGGTGTATAATTTAATGCGAGAAAGGAAAGTATTTAATTGATTTGTAATAAAAACGTTGAAACGAAAATTGGAATAAATGTATTTAATGAGAGTTGTTGAAATAATTGTTGTAGAGAATAAATTACAAATGTTATAAATTGTATAATGGTGACAACTGTTATTCGTTACCAATGCATTTAATTAAAAGCGATTAAATGCAATTAATCATTGCCTTTTGTAAGTTAAGAAAATAACTGTTGAAGGTAAAATCAATAGAAAGGTTAAATATATGCATAAGATGGAAAGCTGAATAGAATTCTAATAAATGATAATAATGGAAAACATATACAACCAATTTAGGTAATTAGTAATTACAATGTTGTTGAAAGTAATAAACGTTCTTTGTTGATAATTTATAACATAACGGAAAGAGTAAATGTACTCGTTAGGATATTATTTGCAATTGGATAGGGGATTTTAAGTAACAATGTTAATGCAAGGTAATTAATGCTAAATTAAAGTCAATAATAATGAATAGTGATTAATTCAAAATTTGTAACATATATTATAAATTACCTGCTTATTTGTTAATGGAATTAGAATCTGAAATAAGTGATAAAAAAAGAAATGAATGTTACACTAATGGAAAATGAAATAATTAAATGTTGAGTAATTATAGGATCGTATTTATTATAAGCGTCACTTTAATAATTATGATTAATCGAGAAATTTATACGAGAAGTATGTAAATAACTATGAAAGTAACACGTCATAGTTTGATTATGACAAAACTTATGTGTAAGGTTGAAATTGAATCTAATCCGTTTAATTTGAAACTTATTGAAATAAATTGGATTCAGAGTGTAATAAAGGGATTTTTTTTAAGAAAGTGAAATAAATACTATAATTGGTAAAATAATTTACATTTAAAATTGAGATGGGAATTGGTTTAAAGTATTATAAATTAATAAGTAAATCAAGATGATAAATTTGATGAATTATAGGATTTGAATTTTCAATGATAAGTAAATCTATTTAAATTATAATAGTTGGATTTATTGCCAATAAATGAAATCAAATATTTAATTATTACGTTAAATTAAAAATTAAGTTGAAAACGGGAAGTATTTATGTAATAATTTAAAATCCAATGGTAAATCCTTCTATTTGAAATCATGAATGGAATAATTATGGGTAAATTTAAATTAATGGAAATTTTGGAAATTTATCTAAAATTTTAATTTTATGAAATTGAAGATTTCTATTGATTAATCTTTAATCAATTGACTTTTAAATTTTTTTAAAATCAGTGTAAATAATTGAGGATTTTTAAGTGAGAAAATTTTCTAATACTAAAACTGAAGTATAAAAATTTGGATTTATTCACTAATTCTTAATTTATTAATTAATATAAAAATAGCCATTTTGGTCACGGACTCGGATTTCGACGAAACCAGTTTCATCCGATCCGTAATAGTGAATTATTGTAGGGTTTCAAGTTTCGTAGCGATCAGACTTGTCGTTTGATCGTACGAATGCGAAACGCCTTGAAATCGATTTAATTGAAATTAATTTGAAATCAATCTGAAAATATTGATTTCAGCATAACTTCTTCATACGATGGAATTTGGACGTGAAACCTTTTCCATCGCGTTCATAATATGTTAAAACACCTATTGTGATATATGGGTTGACCCAATTTCGTTCTGGGGGTCAGAACGGGCTTTTTGGGCCAAGTTAGTGATAACACGTATATCTATCAACCCAATGCATCTACTCTATTTCTAACCTACCTATATATCCCAGTTATAAACCCTAGCCTCCATCTATTCTCATTTGTTTGTCCGTTCATTTTCCTCAGCTCCTCCTCTTCCAAATGGCCGCAAACCCTAGATCTAAATTCAAATTTCAAAAATCAAATCAAAAGTCAAAAATTCAAACACCTCAGAAAAATTCCAAAAAAATATATGTTGAATTTTTTGACGGGAGCAACTCAGATCTATAATTTGTTTCTCGATTCGAGTTATCGTTTGGCCTAAAATCAGCGATAAATTTCCGGCCGTTCGTACGTGCTTTTGAGATTTTGACGGCAGATCTTCGTTTGCAGGCCAATCGAAGGGCATGTGGGCGTTGTTGTCGACGAGCCGAGCTCATCCATATGGCTCGGTTGGATCGTAGGCGCCTAGGATCGCCAGTTTTTTTTCCATCAAAGCGACGGCGACCACGAGTGGGAGGAGGCGGTTCCAGGAAACGCGAGTGGGGTCTCTGAGGTCGGCTTGAGGAGTAGAGGGGAGCGGCAGCGTTGGATCGTGATCGTAGTGCCTCAGGCGACGGTGAAATTTGAAGGAAGGGTTCGAAGAGGTAGCGACTACAGCGTGCGTTCGAATTTTTCGTTCGCATGATTAGGGTTGCGTGTGTTTTCGGTGACGTGGCCGAACGTTTGTGGTAAGCTTTGTTTTATTATTTATTTTATTTTAATTTTGATTTTTCAAACGTTTTATTCGAATAACTTCTTCATACGATATCCGTTTTCACGCGAGATTTTTTTTGTTAGGGTTGTAATAAAATTCCAAGCGCTTTGACACTGGTTTGCACATATTTGGAGACCTTCGAATTTTGGGTTTAAATTGGTTTTAAAATTCAATTTAAATTCAAAAGGTGAGTGTTTTAACCCACTCACAACTTCTAAAATTTCCTATGTCTGTTAAACTGACTTAGGATATGAGTAGACATTTATTTATAGCTGTTGGCATGTTTTATTCATCATCTAAGTTAATTCGTATTTATTTAATTTAACTGTTAATTTAGTTTATTATTGCATATAAATTGACAGTTAAATTTATTTATTTTTTCATATAAACTGATAGTTAAACAGTTATTAAATTTATTATTGAATATAAACTGTTAGTTAATAACTGTTATTTATTTCCTGTTATATTTTATATGCTCTATATTGATGTTTGTTTAAATTGGATGATGATTGTAATAAATAGTTGATGATTGATATTTGGATGAATGGATGCTATATTTTATATTGTATAAACTGCAAGTTATCATGCATTTTCATTTCATTTGGGATTGCGGTTTGAAATTATATACAACCGCATTTTTATTTTTAAATTGCGGATTGAAATGATAAATATCCGTATCACTTGACCATAGGATAGAAAATTATACACAGGCACCGTGGTATATATATAATTATTTTTGAAATGATTTTTATGGTTTGGATATGATACGGTTTAATAAATATTAAATTTGGATATGATATAAATATATTTTATATATACATATATAGTTAAATTGCTGAATTTAAGCTATGCATAAATCTGTTAAATAAAAATGAATAAGTTGAAAAATGGAATTTGATAATTTATATTATATGATTAAGTACAGGTTTAAGATCGGATATATATATATATATATATAGAGTTTTAAATAATTCAAATAAATTAAGATTGGAAGGTAAAATTTGAAATTTATTTGAATGGAACTTATTAAAAAATTTAACTCCATAGTTGATGTAAAACTTATCAAAGCTTGGAAATTAAAAAAAAAGGTATGATATTTATAACTGGATTTTTATTCAAGATAAATTAAATGAATATTTCTAGAGTTTTAAATAGAATTCTAAATAATGAATAGTGGAAAGGATTATACAGGTGTATAATTTAATGCGAGAAAGGAAAGTATTTAATTGATTTGTAATAAAAACGTTGAAACGGAAATTGGAATAAATGTATTTAATGAGAGTTGTTGAAATAATTGTTGTAGAGAATAAATTACAAATGTTATAAATTGTATAATGGTGACAACTGTTATTCGTTACCAATGCATTTAATTAATAGCGATTAAATGCAATTAATCATTGCCTTTTGTAAGTTAAGAAAATAACTGTTGAAGGTAAAATCAATAGAAAGGTTAAATATATGCATAAGATGGAAAGTTGAATAGAATTCTAATAAATGATAATAATGGAAAACATATACAACCAATTTGAATCTTAATATATACAACCAATATGCAATTCTAATAAATGATTAAGTACAGGTTTAAGATCTGATATATATATATATATATATATATAGAGTTTTAAATGATTCAAATAAATTAAGATTGGAAGGTAAAATTTGAAATTTATTTGAATGGAACTTATTAAAAAAATTTACTCCATAGTTGATGTAAAACTTATCAAAGCTTGTAAATTTAAAAAAAAAGGTATGATATTTTAACTGGATTTTTATTCAAGATAAATTAAATGAATATTTCTAGTATAATTAAATTGAAGGAAATATTAAATTGTTAGAAATTGAGTTATATTTTATGGATTTATTTTGTGACTATTCAAAACTAAATAATAGGATAATAAATTGTTGAATATAAATTCCAACCTTAGTTTTGAAATTATTAAATACTCGAAGTTTGAATATATTGAAATCGAAGTGTTTTATTGAAACTAAAGGTGAAATCTAAATTTATGGGGTTTAGACGTAAAATTTTAAATGGATAAATTGTGAAGTTGCAGAAATTATTTTATAAAGTAATATAAAATCAACTATTTTATTCTATATACTGTTGAATATCCAAACCATTCAGGTTTCAGAAGTTATGGTTTTAAAGCTATAAATTTCGCAGTATTATGTTTTGAAAGCTATAATTCAAATGTTTGGTTTCCAGATATTAAAATTTATAAAGCAGTATGATTTTGGAAGAGAAATATATTTGAAATAAATGATATCATTGATTTGGGTTTTATAAGAATAATATCAAAATGAATTTGTTTTGGAAATGGAAATGATATCGTATTTATGGGTTTGAAATGGTAAATTTTATTCTGGTTTTTAAAGTACAAACTATTTTTTTAGACCGCGGTGTTATAATAATGTTTGGTTGTTAAAGAGACCGGGATCGGAAGTTGTCATACTCTCTGCCAACTCCGAAAACCAATTTAACAACCGTGTACGCGGTGGAGATTCCAGAATGAAGTAGGCTGGTGGCGGCGTTTCCTTTGATGTAAATACGTGGACCCGACTCCCGTGAGTTGGCATAAGGTGGCTAAAACAGGAGCGACTCTCGGGCCAATGAGGTCATTCCTCTGATCGGACACTCCTCTTCGATACTATACTTTGACTTTGGATTTATTCGGTGGCCACCTTTATTTTTGATTTTGGGGAAGTTTGTTCGAGGTGGGCGGTAGCTGCGCGCTGCGCGTTTCCACCAGCCCGGATGCGTAATTGGTATATCAACCCTGGCATTGCCTAGTTGTGCCGTGTCACCTACCATACCGAGCCTTTACTACGAGTTTCTATTTGTGTCGTACCTATGGAGTATCCTTTGGTAGCCTCCCGATCAGGAGGTATTATGGTACTGTATAGACTATTGGCATTATTTGTGTTAAGGGCTATATGGGTAACCCCTTAACGCTATTAAAAAGTAAGTTTATTTTACAATTAGACACTATTATAATAGCAAAATATACTACATAGTAAATAGTTTGATGGATCCTTAAGAGATGTAAATCCCGAGCATCTTTTGAGTTACTGCACTCATATTTATTTCAGTTAATTTAACTTACATAAGATCTTTTAGTTCTGACTCGAGTGTTTTGTCTTTCAATTTGCTCGGGTCAGTCCGAGCATTTCAGGATTTGAAGATTTTATTCCTGGAGGACGAAGACGGAAATTTTATTATTATTATATACTATATGGTTCCACTACACACTGTATTCCGCTGCATTAATATTATTGGTATGTGAACTCTGATATTTATTGTATAAAGAAGAATCAAATAATTGTAAACAGTTTTATGAACTGTATATTTATTATTATATTTTATCCTTCCGCTGTGAGATTCTGTTTTGTTTTATTCTTCCTCGTTTTTATTATTTACCCCATAACAATCCGCCCTTCCGTATGGTTTGAATTGGCACGTGTGTCGATTTAAAGCGTGCGAAAAGGCGGAACGTTACAAATATCGCGGTATATGGGGTTATATTATCTCAATTGCTATTATGCGGTGCATAGGGTCTCATCCTCTATATAATGCGGGAAATCAATCACTCCAAAATATATATACTATATATTACACCACATCCAATCAATTCAATCATTCAACCAAATATTTAAATTTAACCATTTAAATTTAAATAGCAATTCAGACGAGTGAGATTAACTCACCTTTTATTTTTCTTTTTGTAATCCATTTCCATCTCGACCATTTCTTCACGGTTCATACCTAGTAAAAAATATTATGAGGTTTATTAATATTCTAATTGATTGAACAAATGAATTACCGTTTAACAGTTTTTTATTTTGACTGATGATTTATTTTAATCAAAACTAAATTCTAAACTAATCTCTCCTTTCAAAAAATCTTTTAGTAACTAATTAAATTAAATAAATAATTAACTAAGTTAACTATCTTAATATTTATTTTTAACATGAAATAGTAGGTGAAATATATACATACACACACACAGATATATATATATATATAAAATAACTTATATAGATTCAAAAATCCAATCTTTAAATAAATTCAAAATCTTATCTTTGAAACTATAGATATGCACTTATAAAAATAATTTATATTACCATTTTGAAGTTTTTTATTTTCCTAAATCCTATCTTCATATATTCTTCTTTGTTTATTGTTAAAATATCTACAAATCTAGCCTTAAATCAAATCCTATTCAAACTTATGTAGAATCAAGCATATATTATGCATATTTTCAAATTAAATTAAAAGAAAATAAAATAAACCGCTACCTCACTGCTCATCGAACACGACTCGACCCAAATCACCACCCTCTACCGTTCGCGAGGCCCTTCCTACTACTAGTACATCTTGCATCTCCTCACTGTCCACCACCGCCGGCATCGCCGATGCTTTCCTTGCTTCGATCAACAGCCTTCGCCAACCATGATTCGAAACCCCAACTACCGAGCCTCTCGACATCACGTCGATTCCTTCCCCAACATCGACCGCGCCTCAATCGCCCACAGTCGTTGCTTCGTCCCCTTACCGACGTCATCCCGAGAATGCCCCTCCTCCCCTTCGGTGGAACAATCGATTCGATCTCTCAAAAAAACTTATATAAGGGATCGAACATTGTATTCGTGAGAAGGAAGAGAAGGGGAAGAACGAGCTTGCCTTCAGTTTTGATTTTCTTACGATTTCGAATAGAACTGACACAATTTTTTTCTTCGATTTCGTTTGTTTTAAATTGGTTCCAGTTGTTAAGAGAAGGGTTTTTTAGTTTTACTATTCACGTGCTAAATTTATTCTTAGAGAATACACATGTCCCAAATGAAGACACGTGCTAGAAAGGCAAGCTATGCGTTGAATCATATTAATTTGCTTTTGACTGGACATAATAAAAAATTTAATTTAAATTTGAATATAAACGTCTCAAAAATGAGCCAAAAATCTCGACCTTCTATCGAGGCATGCTGCTTGGCGTTTATAATGTTAAACCCCTATTTCGAACACAGTGGAAAAGGTTTCGAGTCCTAATTCGATCGTATGGAGAAGATAGCTTTTTGGACCCAGTTATTTAATTGAATTTTCAATATAAAATCCAGTGCGTTTACTTACCGTACGGCCAAACAATCACTCCAAACACTACGAAAATTTAAATCCGATAATAATACGCTATTACGGATCCAATGGAACTGGTTTCATCAAATTCCAAGACTGTGCCTTGGAAGGCTATTTTTAAATATCAATTTAAACTATATATTTTTAAACTGAGCAAAACAATTCCAAATTTAAGTTTATAATCCTTAATACCTCCGGTATTATAAATATAAATTTTCCAAGCCCTTTGAAATATTTTTAACAAGCTCAAAAATCATGATTCAATAATGTATCCTATTTTCATTTATTAAATTCAATATTTTAATTGCCCAAATGAACAGTGATATTTGAAATTCAAGTTAAGCTAAGTTTTAAATAATTAAAATTAATTAAATATTCCAATTTCAAATATCAAGAAATTCTGGTTCGTCACGTTCCTCCCCCTTTAAAAGAATTTTGTCCCCGAAATTATTAGTTAAGAGTAATGGTCCATAACCCGTTCTCTATTTTTTTTCGAACAACTAATTTTTTAACAATTACCAAAACCATCCTTTTAATAAAGACATCATCAACCTTACTAACTTTCCTAACTTCTGTCATTAGTTCCAACCAATATCTCTTACCCAACCATTCAAATTGAAATTTAAACCCAATTTTAAATTTTCAAAATTTCTCAAAAATTTTCTTACTCTCTAAATTTTCGAAAAATTTCGCCAGTATCTCCTTTGCGCGACCAGATCAGTACAACTACAAAATGCCTCCACGGCCCCAAGATTTCAAAGAAAAAAAAGCCAAGTAGCTAGGCAAGAAAATTATCAAATTTCATACAGAAATTTAAATGCATACCTTTGCCGAGCAAATTTCGATTTATCTTCAAAAATCAAAAATCCCAATTCCCATTTTTTTAACACCTGAATATCCTACTTAGTAATAACATCCAATTATAGTTTTCAAAATTATTTTATACATTTCTTTACAAATTTTTTCCTATCTATTTCAATCACATCTGCACAATGTACGTATATCATCCATACGCAATACCCAATTCGATTGCTCACTCTATCACACAATTTCAATTCTGAACTAGTATCGTCCACCCGACTCCCTATGACCAGGTTTCATGATCAGAAACCATCATTCTCTTTGCATAGTTGTAAACTATGATAGAGAATATCCAGAATTAATCAAAAATCCATATCCAGGTTTGCTGTCGAAAATCGAGTGAAAAATCCCAACTTGGACTGATATAACTATCTCGAAATTCTGTGCTCGAATCTAGATCAAATTGCTATGCATATAAAATAATATACTTACATCCTACATAATTATCTCAATTGATTATTAGTTACATCAATTCTCTTTTTATTCACATTTATCCAATTTCTATTCACTTATTCACAATTATCTCATTTCATAATTTTACTTAATCTCCATTCCAAAATTACTTAGTATATTTCCAATACCAAACTTACTTAAGAATTTCTCCATTCATTTCTTAAGTTTAATATAAACATTTTATATACTCTTATATTATTACTCTATTACTTTAGCCTTTATATCCACCTATTTTTAAATTGGATCTCCAGTCCCATAAGAATTCAATTTAACTTCATCTCAAGCCATATTCAATTAATCATTTCTTTAATTAGTCTAACTACTGATTTATTTAAATCCCAATGGATTTATTTTCAACTTTAAATTATTTTCAGTCTACTACAAACTAATCTTTCAACTTCACTTTATCACTTGGTTTTTATCTATACTTAATCAATTTGGATTCCAATTCCATATAGATTCAATTTGCTTCAATTTACTAATTAATCTCAAATCTCAATACCTTTTCCAAATTTTCATCCAGATTTTCATTTTCAATTCATCTTTAATTCAATTCGCCTTCAAACTCTGAATATTGAATTTTATCAACTATCTTCCATTCACAACTAGTGTTCATATCATTATTTTAAATTAGTTCCACTTACTAATTAGTTTCAAATCTCAGACAATTTCTTATTTCCAAACTCTTATAATTTTAGTTCACTTCGAATTAATTTTATAACTTTACTTTATTTTACACATTTTAAATTAAATATCATCCCAACACACAATTGCAAATCATCTACTTACCCTCTTGGATCAGTTAGTTTACGGATAAATTTTATTTTAGTCCTTTATTTCATGTCAAATCTTGACTAACTATCATTGCACACAGTTTAAATAAATTCCCAATATTCAGTTTCAACTCTATTTACTTACAAATGCAAATTCCTTTGTCTATCCACAATTTTATTTCCATTCCATTTACCAACCTTCTTTAATTGGCTTATCCTTCTAACTTTTTTCTCTATACCTTTATTTGCCCTTTTTAAGTTGAATCTTACAAATTTCAAATTTTAAATAAAAAGTTTATTTCTAAACCTTTAGTTCCTTCAAACAAATTTACAATTCACCTTTCTTGACACTATTCAAATTGATTCCATTATTCAACTTTAATTCTAGTTCTATTACTCACAAATTTAAATAAATTTGTTCTCCCACAAATTTACATCCAATAAATTTTTACTTTTATTTACTCGGTCCAATTACATTCCATTTCAATTCGAATTTTTAACTCCTATAAGTTTTCCAGCTTGTTTATTTTCCAATTACATTTTTAATAAGGTTCCAAAGTCATTATTAAACAATTACTCAATATTTCAAAATCATCTTTGAAATCAATTATATCCAAAATCCTATGGTAATTCAATTATCTCTTTGAATTTCAAATCCAACCCAGTTTTGTAAAAAACTCCAATTTAAATCATTCCGGTAGCAATTCCTCTCTTGGAAACTCGAAAATGAACATCGATGATGCGGCAGTCATCACCGAAGTTATTTTCCAGTGACCGGAGTGAGTTCAATGCTTTTTTATTCTTTCAAAAACATTATTCAAATATTTTTAAATCCCAAATCTCACCAGATTTCAAATCCAATTCCAAAAATATTTCCGAAGTAATATCACTATTATTTCTGCAGATCCTTTGAAAGTCATTGTCAAACCCAAAAGGAATTTAAACTTTCCCAAAATTCCAAATTCTTTCGATTCGTACTCAAACATTACTCCTAATTTTATTTTAAATTATAAATCATCTTTGTAATTCACATTTACAAATCCTATTTTGTTATATAAATTTATTCCTTAACCTTTGGTTATAATTTTAATCATTTATTCAACTTCCACTTAACAATGATAATAATTCAATATTATCATCTTCTGTCAACCAAGCAACCATATAACTATATTAATTTACAGAAATTTTTTTGTATATAAAAAAATAATTTGGGTAAAATTATTTCATTTACCCTATTTTAAAACTGTACTGTGTCGGTTTATCTTATTTAAGAGTTTAGAAACCCCTATCGATGACATGGTGTCCCACATATCAGCTAGAATCCATAAACACTCAACCGATAAGTCAACACAATGTAAAAACAATATTTATATTCATAACAATTACGCGCTCATATCAATTAAAACTCTCAAACTCATTCTAGAGTACTATGGACTCTATTTTAAATGAGTAATTCCCACCAGAGCCAAGGTTCACGATTAACCTTCAGCTCTGATACCAAATGTAATGGCCGTTCTTTCGACGCCCGAAAATCAACATTTATACGTCCATTGCATCAAATGCTGAAAAAACGAATGCCGAGAAATCGAACCATGAAGGATAAAGAAGAAGAAGGTAGAAGAAGAAATAAAAAAATATCAGAATCTTTCCAACGTAGCAGAACAATATATAATCGATAAATGACAAATCTTTTAAAACAAAAGAATTATATCTGTTTATACATTGCATTATCAGAGTACAACAAAATTCATAGCACATAACTGGACAGTTATCATAACCTGTCCTCACAAAACTGTATATACAGCGGAATAATAATCAAGTATGGAAGTACGTCTCGCCATCCAGCTCGTCTCTTGAGCTCCACAACATCAAATCCTGTATTCTATAATACTCGGTCTGACCCGAGCATTATAGTTAAATAACACCCAAATCAGTCGGAAAACCATCCTGAGAAAATACACTCAATTGGATTATTAAAGTTTCAAAATCATTTTGAAAATCAAAGGTATCTCGTAAGACCGCGCCACAAATAAACATGCCAGTTTTTTACCTTACGATAACCAAAACATTTCTTATAAAAACCTATGATATTATAATAGTGTCTATATACAAATACTTATTCAAATAGCTGAAATTGTTACATTATTAAATTCCAGCTACTAGCACAAAGTGGATTCAACAAACAAAAATCGTAAAGGCACGTGGGGAAAATGGATTTCCATCAATGGTAGGGCTACTGAGGTACCACCCGTCATAGTACGGGGTCTAGATCACCATACCGAGGATCCACCCTAAATCCCCTACAACACAAGACCGAAGCTACCCTTTACTGGATAGTCCGAATAAGTTCACTCCGCGGTTGGGATTAGCAACCACCACACAGCCGAAATATAAAGGGACATCTAGACAGGGTGACCTTTCCCTAATTGGTTGCTAGCCACTTAGCCTTGTATGCACCTCCCCTTTTTTAGCCATTCCTGATTGATGAGGCTCGAGGCTATGTGTAACCTTTTTAGCACATAATCACTTAGAATGCTCATCGTCCCTCTGACGATGTTCTGAAAGCATTCATCCATACAAGTTCGTTCTGGGTTCGAACGGAACCGAAGGCACTACTCCTACTACATCCATTTTGGAATCACCCTCAGGATAAGTAGCGATTAGCCCTTGCACTTCGCTGCTCCATCTTCGACTCCCAGCTCTTGTCTTGCTCAACATAACGTTCAAACCGGATCGAAGTGGTTTTTGAAAATAAATCCCGATCCGGGTCTCTTCGAAACGATCGGCGCGTTGGACAATATTGATAGTTGGTTATTTAACTATCAAATAACATTCACGAATAATCATCGAGCCATAATAATTTCCCAAATTATTTATTACCCTCAAAATATCTTCGCAAGATACATTTCCACTTTTCAATCTTTTGAAAACAGTTTCAAACCATCTTTCTCTCACGGAATAAATTCCCCAAATATTTTCTATTTCCATTGAAATCACCAACTACAAATACTTTAGGTTTTAAAATAATTTAAAACACTTTATTATAAAATATACTTTAAAACATCTAAATTAAACTACTTAAACACTTTATCCAAAAATATATGCTCAAAAATAATTACAATAAAACTACTTTATAAAATAGAAAACTAATTTAAAAACAAAAGTTAAGCTAGACTAAATTTTAAAATAAGAATTACGAAATTCTATACAAGTTTTAAATAAAACTTTACTCAACTATCCTTAAAATAAGATTACTTTATAAAATATTAAAGATTATATTTTTAAAACATAATACCGATTAAGATTTAAATAATTACTAGTAAAATAAATTTGAAAAATATTTACTTTAAAATTTAAAACATTTAAAAATAATAATTTTTCTAAAATATTTACTTAAAACAAAATTTTAAAGCCTTTAGCTTATACATAAAAGTCCCTTTAAAATACACTTGGCTTTCCAAGGAAATACACTTCCCATCTCCATACCTTTAAAAATAAACCACTATTTATTTTAATTTTTTTTTACCCATTTCTTTATAAATTCCCACCATGAATTTATATTTCCAAATATCCATTGATATCTTGTTTCACCTTATAAACCTAGTTTATAAATCCCATAGTCTCATCTTTCTTAAAAACACAGTTTCAATCAAACTCCATTTAAAATAAATTTCTTTTCTTATCCAAATTTATACAAAACTCATTAATTTCGGATTGACTTCTTTATCTTGACTTAAAATCTTATTTGAATTAAAAATACAAATTTCATACTTTCCAACTTTCTTATTTATCATTTCCAAACAAATTTAAACCTCGAATTTTTAAAGTAAAATCTTTATTTCCTTAAATAATATCACTTAAGTTTTAAAATTCATCATTTCCTTTTTCCAAAATCTCCTTTTCCATACTCGGGATTTATTTATTAAAATTTAAAATTCCACTTTTATCCTTTTCCCATTCATCATTCAATTTATTCCAAATTCTCCATAATGTTTTTCCTTACAAATTCTCCCTTTTTATTTTCTTTTCAAAATCCAATCTATACATTTTTCGTAACTCAGTATACCCAAATATGTTCAATCAAACCTTAGCATCCATTATTTCTGATTACCATTGTAATCTATCGCATATTATCCAATAAATCGCAACATAGAATAGTTAAAAAAATCAAAATATTTTGAGGAATGCAGTTGGATCCCTCCAACCTGTTTCCCTGCATCCTCATTTGTTAGCACAATATAAAATATCAATTCCACTTTGAGGTGGAATATCGCGGTATATGGGGTTATATTATCTCATCCATTATTATGCGGCTCATAGGGTCTCATCCGCTATATAATGCGGGAAACCAATCACTCCAATATATATATATATATATATATATATATATATATATATATATATATAATATACCACATTCAATTAATTCAATCATTCAAACAAATATTTAAATTTAACCATTTAAATTTAAACAGCAATCCAAATGAGTGAGGTTAACTCACCTTTTATTTTGCTGTTTGCAAGACCATTTCTTCAGGGTTCAAACCTTGTAACAAATGTTATAAGGTTTATTAATATTCAAATTGATCGAACAAATTAATTACCGTTTTAACAATTTTTTTTTGACTAATGATTTATTTTAATCAATAACTAAATTCTAACCTAATCTCTCCTTTTAAAAAAAATCTTTTAGTAACTAAAAATTAAATAAGCAATTAAACAAGTTAACTATCTTAATATTTATTTTTATTATGAAATAGTAGGTGAAATTATATATATATGCGCACACACTTGTAAAATAACTTATATAAATTCAAAAATCCAATCTTTAAATAAATTCAAAATCTTATCATTGAAACTATAGATATATACATATAAAAATAATTTATAATACCATTTTGAAGTTTTATAGTTTCCTAAATCCTATCTTCATATATTCTTCTTCGTTTACTTTTAAAATATCTGCAAATCTAGCCTTAAATAAATCCTATTCAAACTTACAGTAGAATCAAGCATATATTACGCATATTTTCAAATTAAAATAAAAGCAAATAAAATAAACCGCTACCTCACTGCTCATCGAACACGACTCGACCCACATCACCACCCTTTGCCATTTGCGAGGCCCTTCCTAATGCCAGTACATCTTGCTCCTCCTTACTGTTCACCACCGTTGGCATCGCCGATGCTTTCCTTGCTTCGATCAACAGCCTTCGCCAACCATGACGTGAAACCCCAACCATCGAGCCTCTCGACATCACGTCGATTCCTTCCCCAACGTCAGCCGTGCCTCAATCACCCACAGTTGCCGCTCCATCCCCTTATCGACATCGTCTCGAGAATGCCCTCCTCCCCTTCGATCGATCAATCGATTCGATCTCTCGAAAACTTATGTAAGCGATCGAATGCTGTATTTTTGAGAAGGAAAAGAAGGGGAAGAACGAGCTTGCCTTCGGTTTTAATTTTCTCACGATTTCGAATAGAACTGACACCATTTTTTTTCTTCGATTTCGTTTGTTTTAAATTGGTTCCAATTGTTGATAGGGTTTTATTTTTTATTTTTACTGTTCGCATGCTAAAATTATTCTTAGAGAATACGCATGTCCCAAATGAAGACACGTGCTAGAAAGGCAGGCTACGCGTTGAATCATATTAATTTGCTTTTTAATGGATACAATAATTTTTTTAATTTAAATTGAATTTAAACGTCTCAAAAATGATTCAAAAATCTCGATCTCCAATCGAGGCATGCTGCTAGGCATTTATAATGTTAAACCCCTATTTCAAACACAATGGAAAAGGTTTCGAGTCCTAATTCGATCATATGGAGAAGATAACCTTTTGGACCCAGTTATTTAATTGAATTTTAAATATAAATTTTGACGCATTTACTTACCATACGGCCAAACAATCACTTCAAACACTATGAAAATTGAATTCGATATTAATATACTATTACGGATCTAATAGAACATGTTTCGTCAAATTCCGAGACTGTGCCTCGAAAGGCTATTTTTAAATATCAATTTAAACTATATATTTTTAAAATAAGCAAAACACTTCGAAATTTAAATTTACAATTCTTAATACCTCCAGTATTATGAATATAAATTTTCCAAGCCCTTTGAAATATTTTTAACCAGCTCAAAAATCAAGATTCAATAATTAACCCAATTTTCATTTATTAAATTCAATAATTTAATAGCCCAAATGAACAGTGATATTTGAAATTCAAGTTAAGCTAACTTTCAAATATTTAAAATTAATTAAATATTCCAATTTCAAATATCTAGAAATTCCAGGTCATCACAAGATACTTCAATGATTTATGATCGGTATAAAGAATGAAGTGCTCACCCAAAAGAAAATGACACCAAATCTTCAAGGCAAAGACTATGGCGGCTAACACTAAGTCGTGGGTGGCATAGCAAATCTTATTCGGATGCAGTTGCCTAGAAGCATAGGAAAATACTTGATCTCCCTGCATAAGCATGTCACCGAGACCGCATCTACTAGCCTTGGTATAGACAACAAGATCTTGATTCCCTTTAAGAACCACAAGAATAGGAGCATTAGCGAGACCTTCTTTCAATTTCTGAAAAGAAGCTTCACACTTATCAGACCAAATAAATCGAACACCGTTTCTAGTAAGGCTAATAAGAGGAAGCATGATGCAGGAAAAATCCTTGATGAGCCGACGGTAATATCCCGCCAATCTAAGGAACTACGAATCTCATAAACATGCTTTGGCCTTTTCCAATTCTGAATGGCTTCTATCTTTGATGGATCGACAGAAATACCATCATAAAATACAATATGGCCAAGTAATTTCACCTTATTCTCCAAAAATTGGAACTTAAAGAATTTGGCTTTAAGTTGATGTTGACGAAGAGTACTCAAAAAATCCTCAAATGATGAGCATGACCGGCTTCGGATTTGGAGTAGACAAGGATGCCATCAATGAATACAAGGACGAACTTATCGAGATATTCCCTGAATACTCGAATATAAGATCGATGAAATAAGCTTAAGCATTCGTCAAACCGAACGGTATAATGAGCCACTCATAAGAACCATAATGAGTGCGGAATGTTGTTCTCTGCTACTCATAACTGGTGAAATATAGTGGAAAGGTCAAGCTGAGAAAAGACCTTAGCTGCACTCAACTCATCGAACATGTCATCGATCCTGGATAACGGATAATTATTCTTAATGGTTAACTAGTTAAGCTTGCGGTAATCGATGCATAGCCTAAGAGTACCATAAGATTTCTTTACAAAGACGACCGCGGTACCCCAAGGTGAAGAACCAGACTGAATGAATTGCTTGGCTTCAAGCTCTAACAATTGCTTTTTGATTTCTCATTTTCCTTAGTGGACATCCTCGTGGGAGGACGACTAATAGGCTAAGCACTAGGAATGAGGTCATATGGAACTCAATTGCCCGCTTGGGTGGCAGAACCGAAACAAGCTTAAATACATCAGCATAATCACAAATGACTAGAATTCAAGATACATCATCATCATCTGGAGACTCAAGAGAAAATAAGAATGCTTTAGAATCACCATCAACATTTAGAAGAACAAGAGACAACTCATCAGTCAAATTAGGATGCCTAAGATATAGGATCCTTTTAGAACATAGGATTCGAGCTTGATAACAAGAAAGCCAATCCATCCCCAAAATCACATCAAATCCAAGATTGTGAATAATATGCAGATTCGCATGGAAAGAAAAACTATAAAGAATAATCTCAACAGCACTACAAAACATGCTAAGGGTTGCACATCCCCCAATAGGATTCGCAATCCTCAAAGAAGTAAAAAGGCAAGAAACATCCAACGGTATAACATCAATAAGCTCCTTTGATACGAATGAGTGCGAAGCACCTGTATCGAAGAGAACTCGAATAGGATGATCATGAAATAATATAGAACCTTCAAGAGTAGAAGGAGAAGTACCCCTGGGCTAAGAAGAACCACCAGAATCCTCCACCACATTAAGCTTGTCTGACATGACATTGCTAGGAGCAATGGGACAAGACGAAACCCGATATCCCACTTTCTTGCAATAACGGCACACTTGAGGCTTGGGACAATCTCGAATCAAATGATCAGATGAGCCACAATTGAAACACCCCTTTTGACTAGGAGGTTCTCCAATGGGCTGGGAGCTAGAACCAACAGACTTCTTTTACTTGTTATAAGGAAAAGACGTGGACTTCTGAAAAGAAAAATTCCTCTTGTTGGGGTTCTTACGAACCTCAGTCTCATCACTACTCTCTCTCTACTTCTCGACTGCTTCAATGTGAAGCACCGAGTCAACCAACTCCTCAAATGAAAGCTTAAGCTAAAGCATCAAAGATTTCTTCAAATATTTCTTGAGGCCAGAAATAAACTTGAGATTCTTCTTATAAGAAATGCTAATATACTCGAGACCATACTAGGACAAGGCCTCGAATGAAGATACATACTCGAAAACTAAAGACTTCCCTTGCTTCTACTCAAGAAAGCGATGGGTTAAGAGGGCTTTCTTGAACTCGGGAACGAACTTAAGTTCGAATCTCTCCCTAAAATGGATCCAAGTAAGGGTAGACTCATCAAGCTCAGAAATAAGAAGCTTATACCAATCAAGTGCACACTCTTTGTAACAACCCGCATATTTATCGATTTTTATATTTAAATATTTTATTTAAATATTTTATCGTTAATCAGATTTTGGTCCAAAGCTACTTTTTGCAAACGGTCAAATTAGGACTCGAGACCACTTCCATTGAGTTCGAAACGTCGTTTGCAATCTTCTAAGTATAAACATTGATATGTTTGGGGTTAGTGGAATTTCACCACTTTTTCACTCGAGCCTTTGGTTTGGACTTTTAGCCCATTAGGCCCAAGTTCCACCCCCTTCTTCTTCATTGCTTCATTTCATTTTCTAACACTAAAGCTTCAACAAAAATGGTGAATGGAATGAGAAATTAAAACTCCAAAGTCTTTGTTTTATTGCAACTCCAACATTCAACTTCAAATTCAAGAAGAACACATCGGATTCAAGCTTGTGGTTGCTTCTCCATTTGCCTTCAAGCTTTGTTCTTCATTTTCATTGGGTTTTGGAGCAAAGGTGAGATTTTTATCTCACAATTCTAGTCTATAATATATTGGACTGTTGGGAATGATTCCCCATCACTTTAGCATGTATATTTGCATTTGGTTTGGATTGGATTGGCGAAAAACTCCTATTTTTAGTTGTTTGGTGAACTTCCTGAGCTTAGGTCGCTCTGCCCAGGTATAGGTCGCTCGGAATCATTAGCTCGCGCGTGTGGAAAAGTCAAGGCCTGCATATTTCGTTCGCCTCGGATTTAGGTCGTAGGTCGTTGGACTTTAGGTCGTTCGCGTATAGGTCGTTCGGCCTTGCCTGCCTCATTAGGTCGTGGGACCTTTGGTCGTAGGTCGTTAGGCTTAGGTCGTTAAGTCGTTCCCTCTGTTGGAAACGTCTCCTCGGTCTTAGGTCGTTAGACCTTAGGTCGCCCCCCCTAGGTCGTTAGACCCTGAGTTGTTCCGCCTTCATTTAGCTCGCGCACTTCTTTAGGTCGCATACTCCTTTAAGTCGCATGAATCCCATCCCTTTAGGTCGTTGGACCTTGTTTTCCTTAGGTCGTTGGACCCTATTTCCTTTAGGTCGTATGACCCACTAGGTCGCTTGGCCCCTTAGGTCGCGACATCTTTAGGTCGTGTTACCTATATACCCTTAGGTCGAAAGACCTTAGGTCGTGCACCTTTAGGTCGCGAACCTTGTTAGGTCGCGAACACCTTTAGATCGCGAACCACTTTAGGTCGCATGACCTCGTCTCCGTTAGGTCATGAACCTTGTTAGGTCGCGAACACCTTTAGATCGCGAACCACTTTAGGTCGCATGACCTCGTTTCCGTTAGGTCGCGAACCCATTTTAGGTCGCATGACCTTTACCCTTTAGGTCGCTGGACCACTAGGTCGTGCCCCTTAGACCCCTAGGTCGCAACCATTAGGTCGCTCGACTCTATCCCTCATAGGTCGTTAGACCTCATTTTGTCTTCACTAAGTCGTACCGTTTTGGACGGGGCGCTGCCCCGTCTTCACTAGGTCGAACCCCGTAAGCGGTGGCGTTGCCCCCGCACCCCCACCTTGGGGGGTTGCCACCCCCCCTGGACCCCCCTCCGTAGGGGATCTTATCTGAAAAACATTGAGCTGATTTCCTTGGATTTTATTCACATCTGCGTATGCGATTTTTGTGAATGATTGTTTCTACAATTGCTTCTGTGTTTTGTCACTTTATAATATAAAGGTTTCAATACTAGTAGTAAATATCAAAACTCTTTCAACAAAATGATTTCAACTCTATTTTTAATAACAAAGCTCTTTTCTTAAACCGTTTTCCAATCTATTAGTATATACAAGCCTTTACCTCACTCGGATGAGAAATCTAATTAAACGACTTAGTAAAACAAGTGGTATGAAACGCTTGCGTTCACTTCGTCGGTTAATTCTTGGACTTGTTCGATTGAACCTCTTGTGACAATTTTATAAGTGAAGATTTACAGTTTGTTCGTAAATATTTAAGTTAAGCAAGTGGTTATGGGACATGAGGCTAAACTTCAATATTTACTAGCTTAGTGTAATTGACACTTCTCGTTGATCTTGATGATCGCTTTATGAATTAGACTAGCAATTGCGCGATGTCTCTTTCATTGCAAGGTTAGACTAGACACCACTTGTGTGATTCCATTCACACATACCTTTCTACTTTTTGGTTAGTCTTGACCTCAATCTGTGTGATTCCATTCACACATGCGGGGTAGCTCCCCTTGGTCTTCGGACCGTCATGTGATAGGCCTCTTTCCCTTTTTATGATTTCTGGATTTCTTGTGTTGATTTCTGGAATTTATCTCTTTGACTTGTCATGAGTACAAGTTTAGGGTATGATGCCCTCTTTGGATCTTTGAGAAGATTCTTGTGATATTGATTTATCTCTTATCGGTTGATCTCCTGTTGATCATTATTTGCATACTTATAGTAGTATGTCAGTATGGATATTTTATGTTTATGCCATATCTTTTATTTTATATCATGTCACCTGATATTTATAGCTAGACTGATCCGTTTATTATTTTCTTATAAATAATACTCGGGTCAGACCGAGATGTTACAGGTGCTACTGCTTGACTCCTCCCCCAGTGATTCACTACTCAGAATTTTGGCTACTTGTTTAGATTAGCTGCTTTTGTTGTTTACACTTGAGATATAGACTCATAGCTGTATTCTTTTGTATAGCACGCGTTGCTATTCTTTTGTATTATCGTGGATCTTTTTAGACCACTACTCTGATGTACACTTTTATGTGATATATATTCATATCTCTTTCCGCCTTTGTGATATGGATATCTGTGATTGATTCGCATGTTATGCTTACTTCTATATTTGTTTCCGAAGATTATTTTATAGCCACCGTGTGATAAGAAATTACATGGATGGTCGCTCCTCAACAGCCTTACTCTCCGCGCTAGTTGACAGCACTACACCGTAGTGTTCTTGGCTAGCGTGGGTATAGAGGTGGGGCGTCACACTCTTGCAACATACTCAATGATAAAAGAACTTGATGATGGTCGAAAAGATCCATGCGAGTAAAGATACGCTCGCATGTATGAAGCCATGCCTGGACTTCAAGAACAGACTCTGAACCTTTGAAAGGCTTTCCTCCAAAGATGAGAGAAATCACTGCACATACACGCAAAAGCAAACTTGCATGGATGAGATGAAGGAGTTGGAGCTGAAGGCTGAGTGCTCCTAAATTATTCCATGAACTAATCAGCAAAAATATAAACACCATCTTGATGTGAGCCACTAGACGGCCTAGCATCAGAACGACGACCTTTGGCTATTCCAGCCGTAGGCTGAAAGTATAAGATAAGATAAAGATCATTCATAGGGTAGATATCATTAATTTAACTATAGAATACTATGGAATTATAATGCATTCCTAGACAATTCCTATCTTATTTCTACCTCAAGGACACAAAAAGGATAAAGACACGATGATTAGGGAATATGTAACACTTATACTGTACTTTGATGTTGTAACGACCCGCTATTTTGGACCATTCAAATCGATAATAAAACCATACATATCCGACTTGAATAATTCAAAATACCGAATTGTTAATTAAAATTTGACAAAACTTAAAATATACAGTAAATAAATCAATCACAGATCAAGAGTAATATAATGCAGCGGAATAGATAAAGAGTAGTAGTTCATGAAGCTACTATATACATCAGAGTTAGAAAAATACAACCGAATAGTTCAAATGCAGTGAAGTCTCCAGTGCAACAGATGACTTCTCTGAACCAATCAACTGAAAAGGCTGAAATCTAAATAGATAGTTCGATTCCCAAATGAAGCTCCGAACTCCAAAGGTGAGTCTCAAATGCTGTATCACTCAGTCTGACCCAAGCGTAAAGCAAAACACAAAACACTAGAGTCAGGATTAACATTCTTATATCAATAAATCCAACTCAAGTGAAATATCAACTGAAATACAAATAACTTAAAGGATGTTTGAGATAACCATCCTCTAAGGGACCATGGAACTTTCTACAAGGTAGAAATATACACTATAACACCGTGGTCATTTCAGCTTAATTTATACTTCAAAACCAAATCTCATTTTCACTTCAATAATCTCTATATTTCCCAAAATAGTATTTATATATATTAAATAATTTATACAGTAAAGTATTTTCAATTTCCTCAACTTAACAAATCGTTCCAACATCAACCCGACCTTCCCATTCAAATTAAATTCAATCTCAATTTATCAATTTAAATTCAACTCGATTTCTAAACTAACCACTTAAATTTTATCAATCTCAAATTCGGATTTATAATCACAAATACCCTTTATATTTCCATATATTTCAAAACTTTAAGTACTCAACGTTTCATCCAAATTTTCATTCAATTTAGTTTTCTAAATAATAAATTCAAATTTAGTTCAACCTAAATTTTAATTTTAATTCAATTTAGTTGCTAAATAACAAATTCAACTACGTTGATTTCAAATACAGATCCGAATCTCAACATAAGTTCAAGGCTTTAATATTTAAATGTTCTATATAACAGTTTATATAGATCTCGAATTAACCTCATTATTATTTAGTCTTGAAATACTCCCTTATTAGATTCAATATCATTTAAGTAACCTTAAATTACATTTTACTCAATATTTTCTTTAATTTTATTAAACGTGAAATATTCATTAAATCACTTAAATCAAAAATCCAGTTACAAAATCATACCTTTAAATTTTCCATTCGATAATTTAAATCGATTTAATTAAATAAATCCTTAATAAAAATACCATTCTTAATAAACCCAAATTTATCTCCCAATCTTAATTATTCAATTTATTACAAGAGAATCTATTTGAAATATAAATTTACATAAATACTTAACCATATTATATGTATTAAATCAATCTAATTTAAATCAAATATTACTACTAAATCTATATATACAATTTTCATTTATATAATATCTTAAGAATCAAATTTATTAAACCATATATTTCTTTCCAAAATTATAGAAATTATTTTCAAAATATTTATATGGACCAACGGTGTCTGTGTATATTTCCTATCATATACTCAAATGCTACAGATATTTATCATTTCAATCCGTATACTAAATATATACGGGTGGATATCATTTCAACCCGTAATCCCAAATTCAATTAAATGAAAATCGCTTGGGTTTATCATTTCAACCCATAATGATTTTCTCATATTCTAAAGTCTGTTCGGGTATGTATCATTTTAACCCATAGTGATTTCTAAACTACAGGGAACTTGCAGAGTGATAACAGAAAATACAATAAAATAACAGGCATATATCATCAATGACAATATAATATGAACAACAGGGTATGATGCCATATCCCGTAGGTGAACGGTTACAGATAATAGCATATATAACAAATTTAAATAACTACAGCAGCATATTTCAATTGTCGTTTCAATTGAAATCAAATTTAATGAAT
Organism: Allium cepa; assembly: GCA_030765085.1. Classification (NCBI taxonomy): domain Eukaryota; kingdom Viridiplantae; phylum Streptophyta; class Magnoliopsida; order Asparagales; family Amaryllidaceae; genus Allium; species Allium cepa. The sequence goes on from CM060928.1 coordinate 682,025,110, forward strand.
AAAAATATGTTAATCATGAGTGATTACTCACCTCTCGAGCCTAGAGAATACAGAAGATGACACGGATATGCATACTGCTATAGACACTGAAATTTGAATTATCAATCAAAGCAAAGAAAAATCGGCACGAATTCAACGATCAAAGATGATAACAAGAATTGATGGAACAAGTCAGAACGGGATCGGCGAAGATATTGGTATGAATGGACACACACACACACATATATATATATAACTATATATATAAAGTCATATTCTAAATTCAACACATATTAAATTAAATTAAATATATATGTATTTATATTTTCCAAAATCATTGTTTTTTTTATTTAAAACACATAAATGAGAATCAAGCATATATACAATATTGAATTTGAAATAAATACTTATATAAACAGACTAATATTAATCATGTGCTAGGTCACAATACTGACATATTTTAGCTGTAATAAAGAGTATAATGAAAGAAGTCAACATCAGTTATAATATATTTATATAAACCAAATGTAACATATATTTGGTTGACATAACAAATGAATTCTTTTATAAAATAATATACATTAGGCGCTATTTCATAAAAATGCACAAACAATACCATTTATATACGAACAACAAAAGTAGCTTATATATATAGATATACTATTTAAAAATCAATATTTACATTTCAACTAACATCAGAAAACAAATATAAACTTTATACTTTATATATGTTTTATGGAAAAAGAGAAAAAAAAAACAGAACGCAAAGTGGATCCAACATTTGGAATTCAGGGATTAGTCCTAAAGGCTAATACACCGTCAGATCATTTTTATTAAATTTTTAGATAAATTTCAGTAGAAGAGTAGCAATTTATTTAAAATAACATGGTGTGAAATGAATTGATGGAATGAATAAAGTAACGTATTATTAGTACCCAAATAATCAAATGACACAATACATTGGTTTCTTAATAACGACAGTAACGGTCAATTTGCTAAAAGTTAATTTAGTTATCTTCGTCTTATTTGTAAGCGATTGATATATCATACCTCTTTTAAGTTTAAGATCAGCTCATGGCACGGCGTATGAAAATTCAAATTCCATCGTATCATATATTTATTATTTTCAGTTTAGAAATGTATGAACTTATCAATTTTTTTTGCTATAAATGACGTAAAACACCACTGCTTATTAAATTTGTCATGTACTGCGTTTAAATACTTCCAAAGCGTTTGTCAATTTATTTAAAAGCTATAAAATGAAAGGAGTGAAAAGAGAAAAAAAGAAAGAATATATATATATATATATATATATATAATAAAAACATGGGGAGAGAGACGAAGATACAGATGGTGGTACGTATCTTGTTCTATTCATAAGTAAATATCACCATAAATTCCTTTGCATATTTTTAATTGCTATAACCAATGCTTTCATATATAAAAGGTCCAATCTTATATACATAGCTACATATTATAAAGGGTTATGAAAACTTATATATATACACCTTATAGTATAATATAATATATAACTAGATAAAATGTATATATTAGATAATAGAATACAATAATATAGATGAAAAGAGAATTGCAGCAAGCTAAAATTTATAATAAAAAACAAAGTGTTGCAGGAAGTTGAAAACAACAACTAATGCAATAATATTTATTATAAGTTTCGAAATCCATTAGACAAAAGAAAACACAGCTTGTATAACATATCCATTAAATAAAATAGACCATATATAGTACTAGTACATATTCATGCTATATGTAAACATTTAAAAATGATACATATATTGCAATATGATACGCATACCGTTTATAAAAATATGGATGACGAGGGGAGGAGGCATGGAGTGGGTTGTGGCTCTTGACAGGTGGTTCGAGCTGTGGTGGCGGAGGCTTGACGAAGCTATAGGAAGAAGAAATGGTCCTTTTTCATTTTTCCATCATATGTGTTTTAGCATTGTAATGGGAAAAATCTCTTTTTTTTTCAAGAAGCAACAGAGAGGAAGAAAAAAGGAAGCTAAATAGGCTCAGAGACTACACGTTATAAATATTTAATATAGTTGAACGGTAGGAATGAGTAATCCAGCAACTAAAATTGGAACCACGGAAATAGAGGGGTCAATCGCTAGAATTTAGGAAGTATGAATGGTAACGGTTGTTTGAATTGTATACCAAATATATAACTTTATACTCCATTATTAATTGAATAGGAGAAATGAATGGGTGGAGAATGAGTTGTCCACTTATGATATACTGTTACATATAATTTATTAAAGAAGAAACTATAGAATAATGATAGATTTGAATTATATACTGGTGTGATGCAATAACAACGGTCAAGTTGATAAGGTGGATATTTAAATAATTTATTGCTTGATTGGAAAGCACGTGAGTATGGAAAGGCAAGTATATTAAAATGGAAAAAGGAATGGACAGAGAAATTTAAGAGAAGATTAAACGTGCAGGAATAAATATAAAGTAGTGGGATGGTCACGATAATTCAGTGGATAACTAAAGCAACTTTTAATGCCACCAGCTGCATGTTCAAATCTGAAAAGGCAGAGTAACGGACCATATAATAAATTGAAACGACGGATTGATAATAGCTGCAAGTATATATTTAATAGAAAAGAACGGATCATATTAGCTTGATAAAGTTAGAACGAAGATTATATGATTAATTTATTACTTTCTTTCAAAATGAACGTTAAATCAAAACACGCATTTTAAAAAATGAAATATATATATATATATATATATATATATATATATATATATATATATATATATGCACACCCATGAAAACCATATAACTTTAAACGCTTCCATTTCATATTAATGTTAAATAACAAATATATAATTATTCAAAATGTCACATATATAGTATGTTCATTTTATGGTTGTCGTTTCCATGTAATAAATATTCATTTTGAACCAATATTAAAATAATATATATGTATAGTTAAAAATCAATGTTCTAACATAAAACACATATATTAAAGATCAACACACCCATACATAATATCTTTTGAAATGAATGCTTATGTATATATATAATTATTATAGTTTATTACTTTCCTTTTCAAAATATCTAGCAGGAAATCAAACAAACTTATGCACATATATATGTAGATAAACAATATTCTTTATAATACATTGTTAACTTACTCCTTTTTTCCCTTTTTTTTTAAAGAGTATATATGCAGTACATGTTATAAGAATTTTTTTTGTATAAAACCTTCATATATAACAAAATATATGTATAAAATAAAATTTAAAATCTACTATGTTTAATTGGACGTAATCCAAATATTAAATTTTTATTTCAAAATATTATTATATAAAATTTCTCAAAAGTTTCAACTAATTACGTTAAATAAAACAATTTAAAACTATTAAAATCTACGGGTCGTTACACTCTCCATCGCTCAAAAATTTTCATCCCCGAAAAGGTAGGAGGTAGGAGAATAGAACAATCAGAAATAAAATAGATTGAAAGACAAGATAAATAATTAACTTAAAACTATATAAATTGTATTTGAAATATTTATTTGATAACTTCATTTGAAATTTAATTTTGTTTAATACTTTAATACTTTTCAAACTCCATTGAAAACAATTATTTACATTATTACTTATATTTACAAAGAAGCTATTGAAATACTAAATCCAAAAATCATAAATTTTTATTTTGTTTCAAGATACCTTTCAAATATTATTATTAGATCACAAATCATTTTTTTTAAATATGTTCTATTTTAGATAAATAACTTCTAAAATATTTATAACACTAAAATTTCTGTTAAACCATGTAGTATATAATTAAACAATATTTTAAAGGATATATCCAATAAGGAAGGAAGTTAGATTTGGAAAACAGAATCAAGGTGAATAACTAACTGAGCAGATAAGGTAGATGCAAGGAATAGTATCGGGCACGAATAATTAATCTAGAACCATAAGAATTTAAATTTCATATATTAATTCAAAATTTCTTTGTTGGGAAAAATACTTTTATAATAATACTTTTATAATAAAATACTATTATATCGAAATAAATTTTCCTTTCGAAAATACTTTTATAACTCGATGTTTCAACAAGTTTATCCTCGTTCTTGCAAACTCTGGCCATGCGTTGATCAGGCGCAAAGCTAGAATTCTTCAAGTACTTAGTAGACTTGTTTCAACACCCAGTGAAAATACTTGAAAAACCTTTGAAAACAGATATGGAAAGTACAATCCAAAAAAAACAACCAAACCAAAACCTTTGTCCGACCATGGTTCGCAGATACACAATGGTTACGCCTGGATCCCCTAGGAAACAATCTGTATCCGTAAGCTTTCTCAGCCCTGTGAGTTACGCCATGATGATTAGTAGAGTGCAGGATACACAATGGTTACGCCTGGGTCCCTACAAAACAATCTGTACCCCTAGGCTGTCTCAGCCAGGCTGTTTCGCTACTATTCGCGACCTACATAGATTGCAGGATACACAATGGTTACGCTTGGATCCCCCAGGATACAATCCGTAACCCTAGGCCAGACTCAGCCAGGCAATTGCGCTATGCAGTCGCGAGAGAAAAAAAACCATGGGTTACGCCATGGTGGGAACACTCGAGTATTACATCCGGAAAACCAAAAATCAGAGAGAATAATATCGACAGAATGAATCCACGATGTGGCCACAAAGCGGATATCAAGCAGAAGGCACTTCCCATATCTTTACTTCGAAAATATATATCATATAGTACATTTTCAAATCACTTTCAAATATCGTACTTATATAAAGTCCGTATATATAGGATTCCCTTTTTCCCAAATCGAATACTTTCCAAAATCAATAGTAGATCAAATCATACTTATATAGACTTCGATTATATAAAATCTCTTTCCAAATTGAGTACCTTTCAAATCAATAGATTTCAAATCAACTTCATACTTATACAATCCATTTTATATAAGTCTGACCACTGCCAAATCAAGTGCTTAATAATATAAGGTTCTCAAATTTCAAATCATTTTAATATCACTTCAGTTTCAAAATCATATATGATTTCACCAAATTTCCTTCCAAATTAAATATCTAAATTTCAAGTTCCCAAAATAATAGGTTTAGAAAATTATCCCATTTTCCAAATTAAAATAATTCAAGTCAAACAAATTCATTTCCAAAATCACCATATAAGTACTGGTTTTTGATTCCAATATAATTATCCCTTTTTTTCTAAAACTTTTAAACTATCTATTTCTATGTGAAATATCCAGTTTACCTTTCTGAAAAACATTATTCAACTATTTCTTTTTTAAAAACATTTCAAAACTAAATTTATATTCTTTATCAAACATTTTATACTCTTCGAAATTTCTTAGCTTTGAAAATTTAATCTCGATTTGGAAGTGTTCGAACATTCAAAATAGTTAGGGAAATCAAATTTCCAATTCAAGACTTGAAAATCAATAATAAATAGATAGGATTATACCAAATCAAATCCGAAACTCGAGGACTGAATACCGGTTTCCTTTAAATTATTTTATATATATATATATATATACATACATATATCTTTCGAATATCGAATTATTCTTGGGAATTTGAAATCAAAATTTGTTTCACAATATCACTCGCATAGCAAAGCTACTAGAGTGGCCTCTCCCCCACTCTGAAACTCCAAAATCAATGTCGATGATGCGTGCACTCATCACTGAAATTATTTTCCAGCGACAAAGTGAGTTCTGGACTTTTATTTTCTTAAAACTTCTTTGAAATTTCTTCAAAATTATTGGAATTCATTTGAACTCATTTGAAACATTTCTTATTTGAAAAAATACTTTTAAATCATATTATTTTTATATGTTTTCCAAAATCTTAAAACCAATTTCAAAATACCGGAATTCAATTCTCGAATTTCAAATATCACTCTACAGTTATAAATCATTTTTATATAAATCAATTTCTTATAATTTTTCAAAATTTCAAATCCTTTTAAAACCTTTTTATATAGAATAACATTTCTTATTTGCTTTATATATAGGTATATAATCCTTATCGAAAACATTTTCACTTTTATATATATAAAAAAAATCATAGTTATCAAAATAAAATTTCGGTATAAACAATTTCAAAATACAAACAAAACCCGATTTTCAAAGGATGATTCAATAATGGATTTCGAAACAAAGATAGCGATTTAATTTAGAGGAACTCCAATCAATAGAATCCTGATTCGAAGATAGACTCGATCGAAGATGAGATAATTAAATTACAAAATAGAAGATGGATATACTTCTATAAATCGCGGGCGACCTTTACCGGTCAACCGTGATTCCAAAATTAGATCGGTGTAGAATTCTGAAGCAATTCGACATTCGATCGCGAGAGATATAGAATTCGGCATAACAAGATATAGCGGCATCGTAAACCGAGGATACAGAAATCTTCGGTGAGTCAATGCCAATTGAAAAGGAGTTTTCACCCCCTTTACAAATCATTCAGTGGAGTTATGGGATACTCCGGAATCAAACGAATATAAATAAGGAGAGAGAATGAATTTCGGAACCGAGGGACATTCCAAAATTCAAAGGAAATCAAATCAAAAGGAAGAGATTCAACTCAAGCGAAAGTGATTTTGTAAATAAATTTACTATATATGCTAAGTTTTGCCTAGAGCCAAAGCTCTGATACCAACTGTAACGACCCACTATTTTGGACCATTCAAATCGATAATAAAACCATACATATCCGACTTTAATAATTCGAAATACCGAATTGTTAATTAAAATTTGGCAAAACTTAAAATATACAGTAAATAAATCAGTCACAGATCACAGAGTAATATAATGCAGCGGAATAGATAAAGAATAGTAGTTCATGAAGCTACTATATACATCAGAGTTAGAAAAATACAACCGAATAGTTTAAATGCAGTGAAGTCTCCAATGCAACAGATGACTTCTCTGAACCAATCAACTGGAAAGGCCGGAATTTGAATTGATAGTTGGATTTACAAATGAAGCTCCGAACTCCAAAGGTGAGTCTCAAATGTTGTATCACTCAGTCTGACCCGAACGTAAAGCAAAACACAAAACACTCGAGTCAGGATTAATATTCTTATAACAATAAATCCAACTCGAGTGAAATATCAACTGAAATACAAATAACTTAAAGGATGTTTGGGATAACCATCCTCTAAGGGTCCATGGAACTTTCTATAAGGTAGAAATATACACTATAACACCGTGGTCATTTCAGCTTAATTTATACTTCAAAACTAAATCTCATTTTCACTTCAAAAATCTCTATATTTCCCAAAATAGTATTTATATATATTAAATAATTTATACAGTAAAATATTTTCAATTTCCTCAACTTAACAAATCGTTCCAACATCAACCCAACCTTCCCATTCAAATTAAATTCAATCTCAATTTATCAATTTAAATTCAACTCAATTTCTAAAATAACCACTTAAATTTTTTCGATCTCAAATTTGGATTTATAATCACAAATACCCTTTATATTTCCATATATTTCAAAACTTTAAGTATTCAACGTTTCGTCCAAATTTTCATTCAATTTATTTTTCTAAATAATAAATTCAAATTTAGTTCAACCTAAATTTTCATTTTAATTCAATTTAGTTGCTAAATAACAAATTCAACTACGTTGATTTCAAATACAGATCCGAATCTCAACATAAACCATTTAAATTTCAATATAGTTCAAGGCTTTAATATTTAAATGTTCTATATAACAGTTTCATATAGATCTCGATTTAACCTCATTATTATTTAGTCTTGAAATACTCCCTTATTAGATTCAATATCATTTAAGTAACCTTAAATTACATTTTACTCAATATTTTCTTTAATTTTATTAAACGTGAAATATTCATTAAATCACTTAAATCAAAAATCCAGTTACAAAATCATACCTTTAAATTTTCCATTCAATAATTTCAAATCGATTTAATTAAATAAATCCTTATTTCAAATACCATTCTTAATAAACCCAAATTTATCTCCAATCTTAATTATTCAATTTATTACAAGAGAATCTATTTGAAATATAGATTTACATAAATACTTAACCATATTATATGTATTAAATCAATCTAATTTAAATCAAATATTACTACTAAATCTATATATACAATTTTCATTTATATAATATCTTAAGAATCAAATTTATTAAACCATATATTTCTTTCCAAAATTATAGAAATTATTAACAAAATATTTATATGGACCAACGGTGTCTGTGTATATTTCCTATCATATAGTCAAGTGCTACAAATATTTATCATTTCAATCCGTATACTAAATATATACGGGTGGATATCATTTCAACCCGTAATCCCAAATTCAATTAAATGAAAATCGCTTGGGTTTATCATTTCAACTGTAATATCCAGGAATTTTTAACAATATCAATTTAGTAATCTGTAGTTAAAATTAAATTGATATTGATAATATGTTAATAATTATTCAGATAAATTTAATAATCTTCTTCAATAATTATTTAAATTGGTTATTTTATCTTTTAAATGATATAAATTGATTTCTGTTTACAATATAAATATTTGGTTTATATTTTAAATAGTTTGGTTTTGTTTTAATTCTAATAAAGTAAAGCATATTTTCTAAGTTTTATTATTTATAGTAATTTGGAAAATTTGTTTTATTTAATATATAAGCTTTTCAAAATTTAACAAATGGTTTTGGTTTAAATTTAATAATTGAACCATGTTTTAAAATTCTAATATATACATTATAAATTGGAAAATTTTGTTTTAAATTAATATTGAGTATTAATATCTGAATATGTGATTTTAAAATTGGATTTAGTTTTAAATTTAGAATAAATTTAACAAAAGGTTTTATGGTTTAATAAAATGGATTATTTATTTAATAAAAATATAATCTCTTGTAAAATAATTTTAAATTAATAATAAGAGTATTATAAAAATAATATCGATATTGCATTGACTTTTTAAATAAGTTTTGAATAAGTATTTGTAATTTTTATTTCAAATTGAATTATTATTTATAACTTGATTTGAAAAAAATATTCGATTCTTGAATTAAGTTTGAATTTAAGTTCAAGGTATAAATTAAAAATTTGTTTAATTGTTTTAATTTTTATTTGTGTAGGTTTTATAAAACTTGATTTGTTCTTATTTCATTTATAGATTCATACACATATTAATATAAACTAACAATTTAAAACTAAGCTAATGAAACATACACTTGTATATTTTAATTCTGCATTTCCTCTTCAAATCAAGTAGAAACCTGCATACCTCAAATTTCATGCAAATCTGCATATTCAAATTCACAAATCTGCAAATTCCTGTAACTCGTCATCAAAACTAAATCCTCCATAAACCCGCATCCTCAAATCCAACATCTGCATGTCCAAACTATGTTCAAATCTGAAAAAAAAATCAAAAGAGCCTGCATTTTTCTCTGCATTCTGTTTAAAGCCTGGGGGTAAAAGCATCTGCATCACTCATTTTTCTGCAATCATAAAGCATGCAATGCAGTTTTAAATATTTGAAGCAATTCAGTTTCTAAAGAGGTTCAAGTATTAAAGAGGGGCTGTTTTCAAAATCTGGAGCATCTTAGTTGAAAGTGTCAAAGGTTTTTCAAATGTTTTCTTCCACAAGTTCAAAGCTTTTCATAAATTCAGGCTCTGTTTTCTTCTAAAAGGTGAGTAACTCTAAAATCAAAATTTTTATTTAGGTTGCAAGCTAAAATGTTTTGATAAATAAGTATTGTTTGTGTATGTATAAGTCTGTTGTAAATATGTTTGTGCATGCTGTTATGTGCTCTTCTTTGTACCCTGATCCACCTTTCTATTTAAGAACCCTCTACACTTGATTTAAATTTGTGATAGTACCTGAATTTTTAACCAAAGAAGTTTGCTTAACATTGATTTGAAAAAAAAAAATTTAAATCAAACTAAACAGAGTCTGTTGCCTCTGGAAATAAGATTTAACAGAAAAAAATAACATTTGTGACGCCCCACCTCTATACCCACGCTAGCCAAGAACACTACGGTCTAGTGCTGTCGGCTAGCACGGAGAATAAGGCTACTGAGGAGCGACCATCCGTGTAATTGCTTTGTGCGAGCACCGATATGCCAGATAGTAAAAACGTGCATTTCATTTCAGGAGGAAATCCGGCATGCCGATGCAAATTCAAAGCTACTACACAGTGGCTATAATAGTCTAGGACAAAAATATAAGCTAATAACATAGATTATATAAATGTGGAACATAGATAAAACAGAAAGTCTCATATATATAATAACTGATATCAGTTACAATACATTTGACACGGTACATGTGATACAGCTACAACAGTCAACCCAGGAAGTTATATATACAAGTACATTATCGACTAATATACATGAATACATATCAACCTATACTATGACACGACAACTCCAAAAGATATGAAAAGTCTTCATAGCTCAAGCAGCAACCTGAAGCTAAAAATCTACAACCTGTAAATACTCGGTCTGACCCGAGTATTAAATTCAAAAGAAAATAATACTCGGGTCAGTCTAATTCAAACTCAGTTATTAGTGCACGGAAGCAATAATAATTAAATAATGAATAGATGACAGTCACAATAAATCTCGTCTATCCTATCACTAATAAGGATGAATTGGACAAAGTAAACAATCAAGTAATTGGAAACATCAATTAAAACATCAACTCGAGTAGGGCTGCAGTATACGCAAGCGTGTACTGCCACGCCACTACAACATATGGAATACAAAATAGATCCATAAATCAAAAGAAAAAGAAATAACAATAAAACCGATACCGTGTGGCTGCAGTTCACGCTTGCGTGCACTGCCTTGCCACAACAGTGATGACGTAACCAATGAATACCGTGTGGCTGCAGTTCGCGCTTGCATGCACTGCCTCGCCACTACAGTGATGATGTATCCAATGAAAATTCACAAGCAAACACAAGATCGAACCCGAGTCATCGGATTCAACTCAGGTGTATACGAAAAAAAATCCAAATACCATCGAGTGGTACGCGGCCACATATATAAATATGCCGAAAATGACAATAACTAACTCAGAAATGCAGTACAGTGTACCACAAAACAAACCCATATGACATGCATACAGGGATTTCAAGTGAACTCAACAAGATTGTTGAATCCAAATGAACAAAAAAATGCAAAACAACATCAGTGACACAGCCTCAAAATGAAATGGTTATAAATAACCATATATGCACACTGCAGCAGCTCAAGTGAACAGAGAGAAGCAACTGACAACAATACAAAGTGCAGAGGTGACAAAATGAAACAAGTGACCAAATGCAAATGTCAACCAGGCCAGATACATAGATGATGGAGATATGGTGATGGAAGTGCAGTGGTGTGACTACAAAAATAGGAGGAGGGTGAGGGCACCAGAGGAATGGCACCACAACACACAACACAAGGGCAGACTGCAATTCAGAGCAGTGCATATGTACAACACAGAAATGGACATAGAGCCACCAGTACAACTAGACTAGTCTTCAAATGCCAAACTCAAGTATGCACATGAACATAAGGGCTGCAATAAGACTTCAAGCAATTAGGGGTTTAGAGACAAACAAGGGTAATTTAACTTGAAGTAGAACAAGCTATGGTCAGGCATGCAACCATACAATAGCACAGTAACAAGTTCAACATGCTCACATGTACAAAGTGGTGAATGCAACATTTTACTCAACCAACATTTCAAACATGCTCTGGTTCTGCTAAAGCTAAGACATGAGACAAGACTACAAGTGCAAAGCACAAATGGAACCAGTAATGCAGTTTAGACTTCAGATGAATTGAAAGAAAAATTCAGACGTGTCTCCAAAATGAACAGTCACAGTGCAGATTATGGAGCCTCAACCAAATGGTCGAGTACAAGTTCAGTTCCAATCAGATGCAAGGGTAACAAGACCATTCAAAGTCAAGGCAAGAACAAGACAATATGATTGCAGATGGAATGCAAAACATGGAACAAAAGCCAGCAAATCATTGTACATTTCGAATCATGGACCAGACCAGTGCCATAACTCAAAAAATGCGAAGATTATATCAGCATAACATATATCAATTCAAGCATGAACTCAATAAAGAAGTGGAACGAGGCAGATTTCATATTTACACTAAATGACAGTGAAGCAGTTAGATTTCACAATACAACGTGGTGAACAAGTAGCAGTTCAAATACGGTCAAGAGAGTATCATAGTGAAATTCTATCAGAAATATACCATCAAACTCAAATGTCAACAAGTCAGCAAATTGAATAAGTTTTCAATCTTCACGAAGTCACAAGAGTATCTCAAATTTAAGTATCAAGCCATAAAAGAACGATGCCAACAGAAAATACTCAAAATAATCTACCGTTTACATTACACTGTACTCAAGCTACAAAATCACTTGACTACTCAAAGCCATGGATAATAGAAATCGAACCAAGGCAAATAAAAATCATCGACATCGAAACAAAGTTGAACAACATGAACACAATACTAAGCAGGAATTAGATGTGAGTGATAGTTCACTCACCTTTTCGAGTCGCAGATTCATAGCCGAAGTCGAAAGCCCTAATTGTTGAAGGTCGGCGAACTAACGAAAATCGAGCAGCCGAAGTCGCGCCACCAAGGAGCTGAACGAATCCCTAATTTTTGAAAAGAGGGGCGAACGAGAAGAAGGGCCGCCATTTTTGTTTCTCTCGTCTTGTTTTTAGGTTATGAACGAAAGAAAGATAAAGGAAAAAGGGGCGGGGGCGTTTATTTTTCTTTGTTATCCGTCACGGCAACAAAAGAAATGGGCCAAAACAAATTTTTAAAGCCCAATGAAATTCTTAAACAAATTTATGAAAAGAATTTTAATTCAAAATTTAAAAACTTCAATTGGTAATTAGCGAAAAATATAAATCGTTTAAATGTCGATTATAAACAGAAGCGAAATGCCGGGTTGTTACAGACTCCCCTCCTTAAAGAAATTGCATCCTCGCAATCTTAAGGAATAAACGGACAAAAGGTAACAACCATAAGAGCATATCATCACAAGATGAAGAAATTTGGAATAGGAAGTTCACCATAAAAAGTATGAAAGAGTAAGCCTGAACGTGTTTGCTCGATGAATTCTCTGGATTCCAAAGAGAAATCCCAAGAATTTGAGAACCATAGAGAATCTTCTCAAGAGAAACATCTTTATTTCGAAGGTGTTCATCCTCCGAAGCAATCATGTGAATAGAATGTTTCCCAAAGTCAAATCTGGTGAAACTTCAATCTCTTCAATAATACCGGGCTCAAGAATAAAATCGGAATCCCTAAGGCATTTCCGTAGAAGGAAGACGCGTGAAACACGTCATGAATAACAGAAAATTGAGCCGGTAATAAGAGGCGATAAGCCAAGAAACCAATACGTTCAGTGATAGGAAATGGCCCAATATATCGAGGCACTAACTTTCCCGACCGACTGAAACGCACAACACCTTTCATAGGTGAGACACGAATAATTTGGAACAACAACTTAGTACAATAACGGTACGCCAGATGAATCAAAGCTTCATTAATTCGAAACGCCGTCGTAGTACAAAAACGGTACGTCTAATGAACCGATCAACATAAAAGAACATCATACGTAAGTCCATAAAAGAAATGAGACGAAGCTCAATAAAACGAAGTACATCGAAACGTCTGACGAACTTGGTAAAAAGATGATTCCATTCGGACATCATCAAAGAAACATCCACTTGTTGCCTACAACAAGTGCATCGGTAACAAGATTTTCCCTTCCAGGAGTGTAAAGAATTACAAGATCATAAGATATAAGGAACTCGAGTCAACGAGGTTGACGTAAGTTAAGTTCCTTGAGAGAAATTAAATATTCCCAAGATTCATGATCAGGCTAGAGAACAAATTTCTCACCCAAAAATAATGATGCCCAAGTTTTTAAGAGCGAAATCAATAGCCAAGAGCACTAGATCATGCGTGGCATATCTAGTCTCAATAGGCATTTATGATTTAGAAACACAAGAGACAGCACGTTCTCTTTTGCAAGAGAATGGCATGCAAACCAATACGATTAGCATTGGTACACAAAATAAAGTCTTGATTCCACTCGGGAATAGCAAGAATAGAAGTATCGGAAAAGAGTTGTTTTAAATAATATTCTTTCTCGAAAAGCTAAAACTTTCGAAATTAACGATTTACTTTATGTAATTATCTTTTCAGAAAAATTTTCATTTTAAAATTCAATTTACTGTGTCTGATTGTCTCATCAAAGCGTCTAGGAGATTCCTATCGATAACGTTGATCAAGCGCATCGACCAGAATTCTTAAAGCACTCAATGGGCAATACAATCACAAAATATTCTTTTAATTTCATAAAAGGAATTCACAAATTTTCAATCTCAAACGGACAAGTCCGGAATTAAACGAATCAGTAAAAGAAAGGGGTCATAGTCGTCGATTTTGCTGAAACGTTTAAATCGCTTCCTCATTCTTTTGAAAGCGTAAACTATAAAAAATTTGAAAACAAATTTTATTTTGAAACAATTTTTTTTTTAAAACACGTGATTAAAACAGCAACATCAGTAGCAACAATTATAAGCGGATTTTCATTCATCAAAAATGTCACAAGAATCTTCTCAAAGACAGATAGGGATATCATACCCTAAACTTGTATTCATAACAAGTCAATGACACACGAATTCACCAATGCACAAAAATTGATAAAACTTATCAATAGAAATCACGAAAATTGGTGAAGCACAAATTCTAGAAGACTACACAAGAAATTCATAAATCACAAGATGAGCTCAAATGGGAGTATGAAAACTCGAACGGGAGTATGGAAACTCAAATGTGAGTATGAAAATTCACCTACACGCGAGCATGAAAACTCATCAGCACATGCAACGCAAAGCGAGAACGAGAGCACGGAATCTCACCTACAGGCGAGCATGAAACCTCATCAGCACATGTAACGCAAAGCGAGAACGGGAGCATGAAAACTCACCTACACGCGAGCATGAAAACTCATCAACACGTGCAACGCAAAGCGAGAACGGAAGCACGAAAACTCACCTACATGCGAGCATGAAAATTCATCAGCACGTGCAACGCAAAGCGAGAACGGGAGCATGGAAACTCACCTACATGTGAGCATGAAAACTCACCAACACGTGCAATGCAAAGAGAGAACGGGAGCACGGAATCTCACCTACACGTGAGCATGAAAATCACCAACACGTGCAACGCAAAGCGAGAACGGGAGCACGGAATCTCACCTACACGTGAGCATGAATAATCACCAACATGTGCAACGCAAAGCGAGAACGGGAGCACGGAATCTTACCTACACGTGAGCATGAAAATTCATCAACACGTGTAACGCATAACGAGACGCTATCTCATGGTTGCAAGCCATTAATTTTGACACACGAATGGCCCGAAGACCGAGGGGTGCTACCCCACATGTGTGAGTCGGAATCACACAGATTGAGGTCTAGACTAACCTCGCAGACAAAAGGAAAGTATGTGTGAATGAAATCACACAAGTGGTGTCTAGACAATCCTCAAAGCCCAAGAGATATGTGTGAGACGAAATCACACCGTTGAGGCCTAGTCTAACCGAAAAGGTATGTGTGAATGAAATCACACAAATGGTGTCTAGATAATCCTCAAATCCCAAGAGATATGTGTGAGACGAAATCACACCGATGAGGCCTAGTCTAACCATAAAAATGATCGTCATAATCAACGACAAGTGTCAATTACACTAAGTTAGTGAATATAAAAGTTTAGCTTCATATCCCATAACCACTTGCTTAACTTAAATATTTACGAACAAACTGTAAATCTTCACTAATAAAATTGTCACAAGAGGTTCAATCGAATAAGTCCAAGAATTAACAGACGAAGCAAACGCAAGCGTTTCATACCACTTGTTTTACTAAGCCGTTTAATTAGATTTCTCATCCGAGTGAGGTAAAGGCTCGTATATACTAGTAGATTGGAAAACGGTTTGAGAAAAAGAGTTTTGTAATTAATAGTGTTGAAATCATTTTGATAAAAGAGTTTTGATATTTACTACTAGTATTGAAACCTTTATATTTTTAAAGTGACAAATCACAAAAATGATTGTAGAAACAATCAATCACAAGAATTCACATATGAAAACGTGAATAGAATCCAAAGAAATCGATACCGAATTCATCGAAAGGTATGTTCACAAAAATCCCGAAGAAAAGGTCATTAAAGTTGCTAATAAATGATAGCAACAAATCGGGAAATAATCAAGAATCGATTAAATTCGAAAACCAATTCAATCCACTAAGATTCACATTCGAAGACGTGAATAAAATCCAAAGAATCCGATTCCAACTCCATCAAGGTAGGAATACCCAAAAATTCCTGAAACAGAAGTTATCAAAGTCGACAAAAGTGATAACAACTAATCGGAAAAGAAGAATCGATCAATAATTGGAAAAAAACAAGCAAAACGAGCTTACATGCAGGAATGACTTTAACAAAAGTAAAGGTCAAGTCAATGTCGATATCGACAAGGCAAAGTCCAAGACAATTTCTTTTATACCAAAGAAATTTTAAAACTATCAGAGTGAGGCACATGAAAGCCAACAAACCATGGATAAACAGACAGAGTCGACAATTGAAATGCAATTTGTCGGATAAACAGACAGGGTCGACAATTGAAATGCAATTTGTCTCAAAGATTGATACCCAAAACCCAATTGTATGGAGACCGCATCAAGTACATGAATCATAGATAAGAATGCATATATACAACAGTTCGAATAAACAACGCGAGTTCAAATTGAAGTGGTACGAGTTGCAGCAATATGCAACTTGGTAGAGCATATACACACTGACACTTAGAAGTGTAAACTCAAGTGAGCAAGTGCGACAGAGAATAGCAGTAATGCTCACGAATAAGCATTAGGAATTCATTCCTAACAATCAAAGATGATCTTAAGACAAAGATGTGAAATAAAACATCGACAAATAGTTGTAACACATGTTCCTGTCTAAGTTATATTTTATATTCGTCCTAAACCCCAGGCTCTGATACCAAGCTGTGACGCCCCACCTCTATACCCACGCTAGCCAAGAACACTACGGTGTAGTGCTGTCGGCTAGCACGGAGAATAAGGCTGTTGAGGAGCGACCATCCGTGTAATTGCTTTATGCGAGCACCGATATGCCAGATAGTAAAAACGTGCATTTCATTTCAGGAGGAAATCCGACATGCCGATGCATACTCAAAGCTACTACACAGTGGCTATAATAGTCTAGGACAAAAATATAAACTAATAACACAGATTATATAAATGCGGAACATAGATAAAACAGAAAGTCTCATATATATAATAACTGATATCAGTTACAATACATTTGACACGGTACATGAGATACAACTACAACAGTCAACTCAGGAAGTTATATATACAAGTACATTATCGACTAATATACATGAATACATATCAACCTATACTATGACACGACAACTCCAAAAGATATGAAAAGTCTTCATAGCTCAAGCAGCAACCTGAAGCTAAAAATCTACAACCTGTAAATACTCGGTCTGACCCGAGTATTAAATTCAAAAGAAAATAATACTCGGGTCAGTCTAATTCAAACTCAGTTATTAGTGCACAGAAGCAATAATAATTAAATAATGAATAGACGACAGTCACAATAAATCTCGTCTATCCTATCACTAATAAGGATGAATTGGACAAAGTAAACAATCAAGTAATTGGAAACATCAATTAAAACATCAACTCGAGTAGGGCTGCAGTATACGCAAGCGTGTACTGCCACGCCACTACAACATATGGAATACGAAATAGATCCATAAAACAAAAGAAAAAGAAATAACAATAAAACCGATACCGTGTGGCTGCAGTTCACGCTTGCGTGCACTGCCTTGCCACAACAGTGATGACGTAACCAATGAATACCATGTGGCTGCAGTTCACGCTTACGTGCACTGCCTCGCCACTACAGTGATGATGTATCCAATGAAAATTCACAAGCAAACACAAGATCGAACCCGAGTCACCGGATTCAACTCAAGTGTATACGAAAAAAAATCCAAATACCATCGAGTGGTACGAGGCCACATATATAAATATGCAGAAAATGACAATAACTAACTCAGAAATGCAGTACAGGGTACCACAAAACAAACCCATATGACATGCATACAGGGATTTCAAGTGAACTCAACAAGATTGTTGAATCCAAATGAACAAAATAATGCAAAACAACATCAGTGACACAGCCTCAAAATGAAATGGTTATAAATAACCATATATGCACACTGCAGCAGCTCAAGTGAACAGAGAGAAGCAACTGACAACAATACAAAGTGCAGAGGTGACAAAATGAAACAAGTGACCAAATGCAAATGTCAACCAGGCCAGATACATAGATGATGGAGATATGGTGATGGAAGTGCAGTGGTGTGACTACAAAAATAGGAGGAGAGTGAGGGCACCAGAGGAATGGCACCACAACACACAACACAAGGGCAGACTGCAATTCAGAGCAGTGCATATGTACAACACAGAAATGGACATAGAGCCACCAGTACAACTAGACTAGTCTTCAAATGCCAACCTCAAGTATGCACATGAACATAAGGGCTACAATAAGACTTCAAGCAATTAGGGGTTTTGGGACAAACAAGGGTAATTTAACTTGAAGTAGAACAAGATATGGTCAGGCATGCAACCATATAATAGCACAGTAACAAGTTCAACATGCTCACATGTACAAAGTGGTGAATGCAACATTTTACTCAACCAACATTTCAAACATGCTCTGGTTCTGCTAAAGCTAAGACATGAGACAAGACTACAAGTGCAAAGCACAAATGGAACCAGTAATGTAGTTTAGACTTCAAATGAATTGAAAGAAAAATTCAGACGAGTCTCCAAATTGAACAGTCACAGTGCAGATTATGAAGCCTCAACCAAATGGTCGAGTACAAGTTCAGTTCCAATCAGATGCAAGGGTAACAAGACCATTCAAAGTCAAGGCAAGAACAAGACAATATGATTGCAGATGGAATGCAAAACATGGAACAAAAGCCAGCAAATCATTGTACATTTCGAATCATGGACCAGACCAGTGCCATAACTCAAAAAATGCGAAGATTATATCAGCATAACATATATCAATTCAAGCATGAACTCAATAAAGAAGTGGAACGAGGAAGATTTCATATTTACACTAAATGACAGTGAAGCAGTTAGATTTCACAATACAACGTGGTGAACAAGTAGCAGTTCAAATACGGTCAAGAGAGTATCATAGTGAAATTCTATCAGAAATATACCATCAAACTCAAATGTCAACAAGTCAGCAAATTGAATAAGTTTTCAATCTTCACGAAGTCACAAAAGTATCTCAAATTTAAGTATCAAGCCATAAAAGAACGATGCCAACAGAAAATACTCAAAATAATCTGCCGTTTACATTACACTGTACTCACGCTACAAAATCACTTGACTACTCAAAGCCGTGGATAATAGAAATTGAACCAAGGCAAATAAAAATCATCGACATCGAAACAAAGTTGAACAACATGAACACAATACTAAGCAGGAATTAGATGTGAGTGATAGTTCACTCACCTTTTCGAGTCGCAGATTCATAGCCGAAGTCGAAAGCCCTAATTGTTGAAGGTCGGCGAATTAACGAAAATCGAGCAGCCGAAGTCGCGGCACCAAGGAGCTAAACGAATCCCTAATTTTTGAAAAAAGGGGCGAACGAGAAGAGGGGCGGCCATTTTTGTTTCTCTCGTCTTGTTTTTAGGTTATGAACGAAAGAAAGATAAAGGAAAAAGGGGGGGGGGGTTTATTTTTCTTTGTCACCCGTCACGGCAACAAAAGAAATGGGCCAAAACAAATTTTTAAAGCCCAATGAAATTGTTAAACAAATTTATGAAAAGAATTTTAATTCAAAATTTAAAAACTTCAATTGGTAATTAGCGAAAAATATAAATCGTTTAAATGTCGATTATAAACAGAAACGAAATACCGGGTTGTTACAACACTGCATATTAGTTTTAACCAAAGATCCAAGCAAGTAAATTTAGTAATTCAGCATTATAAATCTAAAGAATTAGCTATAACATGATTTTTAAATCAAGAATCATTGTTTTTAGAAAAGTAAGGAAGGAGCAGTTTTGTTTTGAACTAAATATAAACTATTTGGTTTCTCTGGTGATATGTGTATTTTGAGGCCGTAAGATTATTCATGTTGATGGAGGAGAGTTAGGAGTTGCTTCGAAAAATAGTGGATGGTGATGGTATTCATCAGAAAAGTAGCGGTGGTGGTTTTCCTTTCAGAACCCTAGTTTTTACTGTTACTCTAGGATCGATCATTGCGGTGAATACAATTGATCGAGCGTTGAGATATTCTGGGTTTCGATAGTTAGGTCGTGGATGAAGTCGAGGCCGGAGGGGTCGACTCTCAGGTGGTCGGTGCGGCGAGATATAGGCGTTGACAGGTTTTGGGAAATCTTGGTTTGCTGTTTCCAGGCTTGGGTGTATAGCTCAATTGTGATTTGAGTTACTGTGGTGGATACTGGAGTTCGTGTTCGAGTTTGGTGGTTGTTTCTGTTTGAGGTGTTGGAGGATGGCCGGTGATGGCCGGAGCCACGGTGTACGGGCACCGTGCAGTTGAATTCAGGGGAAATTGTTTTGTGGGTTGGCCTGTGTTGGGTTGCTCGAGTAATTATGGTGAGTTGCCCGAAGCAGAAGTGTGTTTGACTCGGGGATGGGGTGCTGCAAACTCGAAGTAATTATGGGGTTTTCGTTTTACAGGTTTTATAAACCTGTAACCTCTGTTTTTTTTTTGAAAAACCCTGAATCTTTTAAATGATTAAGAAAATTTAAAACATATCTGAATTCAAGTTTGAATTTATTTGAATTCAAGGTTAATTTAACACCCC
The DNA here is from genome assembly GCA_030765085.1 of Allium cepa. NCBI lineage: Eukaryota > Viridiplantae > Streptophyta > Magnoliopsida > Asparagales > Amaryllidaceae > Allium > Allium cepa. Next base: position 682,046,109 of record CM060928.1, read on the forward strand.
AGTTTAAATAGATAAAGTTTAAAGGAAAAGATTTTTTTTACACGATTTATAAACCTGAACTTGTTTTATCAAAACTGTTTTATAAACCTGAAAGCACTAAGTTTTTAAAAATTTAAAACTGAATTTAAAAAGTGTAGAGCAAGTTTTAAACAAAGTTTTAAAACAAGTTTATAATCTTAATTCAAATGAGTTTGAATTATAAGATTTAAAAATATATAAGTTTTATAAAGATAGAAGGTTTTTAACAACTTTGAAATTTGTTAAAGTGTTTTATAAAATGTTTAAAAATCTGAAGTTTAAGGTTTAAACAGAGTTTAAAATTTAAATTTTTAAATCTGGATTCAAAGCTAATTTGAATCTTAAGTTTAAAACTGGAATCAAAGTGGAATATGTATTTCAGTTTTTGAAAATTAAAAGAAAGTTTGAAGTTATTGAGATGTTAAAAGTTATAAATGGTTTAAACTTTGATAAGTTTAAATTATTTTCATTTTAAAACTTGTATTTAAAATGAAATTTGGAAACAAGTTCAAAAGTACTTTGTTTAAAAATAAAATTTGTTTAAACATAATTTAGAAATGTCTTATTTTAAAATTTAGTTAAGAATGAATGCTTTGAAATTAATTTATTAAAAAAGTTAAGTAATAATTAATTAACTAAATTAATTAATTATTAAAGTTGAATGAATATTGATTTAGGGGTTAATCAATTTGAAATTTAGATCATTAATTAGATTATTAATTAATGATTAATAAATTATTAATTAAGTAATTAAATTTTAATCAAGGTTAATTTATTTAATAATTAGACTTTAAATTATAGATAATTAAAGTTAATTAAATTGTAATTAATTTAAGTTAATCACTTTATAAAATAATTAGAGAAGGGTTAAGGAAGGCCATTAACCATGATTATTTAACAATTAATTAATGTAGTTAATTATTTATAATTAATTAGATTAATTAATTTATTAATAATCAATTGTTAATGGTTTGAGTATAATTACTTAATAAAGTAATTAAGAAATTAATTACTTAATGTAATTAATTTAGTTTAATGGGATTGTTTAATTTAATTAATTAAGTTTAATTAATTTTAAACATATTGGGTTTATAAATAATTACTTTATGTAATTAATGATTTGGGAATTACTCAGCTAAGTAATTGTTTAATAATTACAGATTGTAATTAAGGAGATGTTTAAGTATGAGATAATTTGGATTAATTATCTAGTAATTAATCAAATAATTAATTGAGAAATTAATTTAAGGATAATTAATTTGGTTTAATATAGTAATTAAGTTAGTTAATTACTTAGAGTAATTAAATTAAGGAATAATTAAGGATCATTAATTATTGATTAAAGCTGATTAATTATGATTAATTAATCAATAATAAGTAATTAAAGTAATTAATTAATATAATTAATTAAGGATTAAAGTAATTAATTATGATTAATTAATTAATTGAAGTAATTAAAGGTTAATTACTGTTTAGTTGAGAATAATTAATTTTGTGAAATTAATTGAGGATAATTACATGAATGTAATTAAGGGTAATTAATCATAAGTGAGTAATTTAGGTAATTAATAATAAATGATTAATTTATTGTAATCAATTAAATGATTAAGTAAGCAAGATTTATATTGGTGAAATAATTAATTTAATTTATTTTAAATTAATTAAAGATGGGGTAATTAATTTAATTCATTTTAAATTAATTAGAGATAGAGATAATTAATTTAATTCATTTTAAATTAATTATATGATGATGAATAAATCATTGCTTAAGATGAATGGTTGAGTTTGATTGTCTTGGATGCTTTGTGATCTCAATGATAAGATAAGAAATGTTGTGTGGTATGGATGTTTGATTGTATTGTGATGATAACATAGGTTATCTAATGTGATGATGATATATGGTATATCTATTTGATATTGATGTTGTGGGTTACCTGTTATGTGATAATGTTGATTATCAGTTATGATTTATGAATTATCTATCTGTGTACATAGATACTATTGAATTGTTTTAAAACCTTTAAACAACTTGGCCTTAAAAGACACGCTTTGGATTTCGATGAGACCGGGATCGGGTTTCCATATTTGGATATCCGAAAACCACATTGATTCCAAATAACGTTAGGTCGTGAATCCAAGTGGAGCGAGTGAAGACTCGAGGTGTAAGGGCTATACATCAGTATAACTCTGTGGGTGATTCCGTAATGAGTTTGACGGAATAGTACTTATAGATTCGAGATGGTGAATCAGAGTGCAAGGGTTATCGTCGTTAACTCTGAGGGTGATTCCAAAACGAGTGTAACGAGATAATGCCTTCGGTTTCATTCGAACCCGGAACGAACTTGTATGGATTGAATGCCATCAAAACATCGTCAGACGGACGATGAGCATTCTAAGATGATATGTCCTATAAAGGTAATCGTAGCCTCAAGCCTCATCAACCGGGAATGGCTAAAACAGGGGAGGTGCAGCAAGGCTTCGTGGGTCGCACCCACTGGAGAGCAAGATTGATCCCTGTCTAGAGGTCCCTTTATATTTCGGCTGTGTGGACGGTTTTTGAGCTCCAACCATCAGGGCTGTCTAGTTCGGAACTATTCAGTAAGGAATGGGTCTGGCCTTGTGTTGCAGGGGATTGGGAGAAATCCTCGGTACGGTGATCTAGGCCACGTACTGTGACGGACGGTACCCCAGTAGCCCTGCCATTGTATGGAATCCAAAATCCAATAAGTGCCAACGGTTTTGATTGTATTACCCACTTTTGTGGCTAGTAGCTGGAATTTAATAAATGTAACAATTTCGGATATTTCTTATTTATTTGAAAACCCTAGACACTATTATAATATCATCGGATTTCCTATCAAATGTTCTGGTTAGCGTAAGGTAAAAACTTTTTCATGTTTATGTGTGAGAAGTCTTACGTGATACCTTTCTTTTCAAAAGGTTTTAAAAATTTAAGCAACTTTAACCTGTAACTCACACCAGACCCATGTCTGACCCGGAGTTTATTTTTGTTTTTCATAAACTCTTGGGTACTCAAATTTTTATGAGTAGTCAAGGGTGATTCAGGTTAGGATTTTAGATTGGCTTGACGAATTCTAGAGAAGCAATGGAGCATGAGGCTTCTGCATATAGCTATAGAGATTTCCGTTGTGTGTTCTCTGAGTTGTTGTATTGAGCTGTATAACTAGACAGGTGTTTATAAGTGTCTAGTATGTGTTGTTATAGCTGTGTATCTCTGATATTGTTGTAAACTATGTAATATTTATGTTATTAATATAATTTATTCGTTCCGCTGTTGAGATTCTTGTGTTGTTTCTTCTTTCTCTTCTTTCTTTTCTTCTTCTATTCCTTTCTTTCTTAATTCATGATGCGATTTTCCGGGAGTGGAAAGTCGGGTCGTGACATCAACCCATAATGATTTTCTCATATTCTAAAGTCTGTTCGGGTATGTGTCATTTCAATCCATAGTGATTTCTAAACTACAGGGAACTTGCAGAGTGATAACAGAAAATACAATAAAATAAAAGGCATATATCATCAATAACATTATAATATAAACAACAGGGTATGGTGCCATATCCCGCAGGTGAACAGTTACAGATAATAGAATATATAACAAATTTAAATAACTACAGCAGCATATTTCAATTGTCGTTTCAATTGAAATCAAATTTAATGAATAAAAATATGTTAATCGTGAGTGATTACTCACCTCTCGAGCCTAGAGAATACAGAAGATGACACGGATATGCATACTGCTACAGACACTAAAATTTGAATTATGAATCGAAGCAAAGCAAAATCGGCACGAATTCAACGATCAAAGCTAATAACAAGAATTGATGGAACAAGTCAGAATGGGATCGGCGAAGATAATGGTATGAGTGGACTCATATATATATATATAACTATATATATAAAGTCATATTCTAAATTCAACACATATTAAATTAAATTAAATATATATGTATTTATATTTTCCAAAATCATTTTTTTTATATTTAAAACACATAAATTAGAATCAAGCATATATACAATATGGAATTTGAAATAAATACTTATATAAACAGAATAATATTAATCATGTGCTAGGTTACAGTACTGACATATTTTAGCTGTAAGAAAGAGTATAATGAAAGAAGTCAACATCAGTTATAATATATTTATATAAACCAAATGTAATATATATTTAGTTGACATAACAAATGAATTCTTTTATAAAATAATATACATTGGGCGCTATTTCATAAAAATGCACATAAAATACCATTTATATACAAACAACAAAAGTAGCTTATATATATAGATATACTATTTAAAAATCAATATTTACATTTCAACTAACATCAGAAAATAAATATAAACTTTATACTTTATATATGTTTTATGGAAAAAGAGAAAAAAATAGAACGCAAAGTGGATCCAACGTTTGGAATTCAGGGATTAGTCCTGAAGGCTAATACACCGTCGGATCATTTTTATTAAATTTTTGGATAAATTTCAGTAGAAAAGTAGCAATTTATTTAAAATAACGTGGTGTGAAATGAATTGATGGAATGAATAAAGTAACGTATTATTAGTACCCAAATAATCAAATGACACAATACGTTGGTTTCTTAATAACGACAATAACGTTCAGTTTGCTAAAAGTTAATTTAGGACGTTATCTTCGTCTTATTTGTAAGCGATTGATATATCATACCTCTTTTAAATTTAAGATCAGCTCATGGCACGGCGTATGAAAATTAAATTCCATCGCATCATATATTTATTATCTTCAGTTTGAAAATGTATGAACTTATCAAATTTTTTTTGGCTATAAATAACGTAAAACACCACTACTTATTAAATTTGTCGTGTACTGCGTTTAAATACTTCCAAAGCGTTTGTCAATTTATTTAAAAGCTATAAAATGAAAGGAGTGAAAAGAGAAAAAAAGATAGAGAGAATATATATATATATATATATATATAATATTAAAACATGGGGAGAGAGACGAAGATACAGATGGTGGTACGTATCTTGTTCTATTCATATGTAAATATCACCGTAAATTCCTTTGCATATTTTTAATTGCTATAACCAATGCTTTCATATATAACAGGTCCAATATTATATACATAGCGACATATTATAAAGGGTTATGAAAATGTGATAACCCGAATTCCTAGGCATATGTTAATTGGAAATTAACAGGATTAAAATTGTTAAAATACTTATTTGTTAATTGAACAAATGAAATTATGATATATATAGATATCTGGATATAAATAAAATTAATATTCTTCAAAATCTAATTTAAAGAATAATTCAATTGTTTTTAAAATATAAGATAAACTGTTTTTTTTAAATATGAAAGTTTAAAAGGATTTAAGTAAGTTTTGTTTTGTTTTCTTTAAAAATGTTTAATTTTAAAATGTTATAAGTGTATAAAAATAAAAGTTCTAGATTTTAAATTACATATATAAGATTTATTTGTATTGTAATTAGTTTATAATACTTCCTTTAAAGTAAATTTATATTTACACATATAAGTATTTAGTAATAAAGTAAATTAAAAATGTAAGTTTGTATTTACATTTAAAATTAAAGTGTAAATTTAATTAAAAATATTTAATAACATGTGTAACCATGTTATCACCTTAATAACACATGTTAGTCAATTAAGAGGGGTTTGTGACAAGTGTCTTTATTTTAAATTTTTACTCTCTTTAATTTTTATAAACTTAACATATGAAGAAATTTGTTTCTTCTTCAAATTTATGGCAAAAAAAACAAGAAAGTATTTTCAAAACCTGAAATCTGCAAACTCAAATTAAAGCCTGCAAATCTGCAAATTTATGTTCTTCACAACAATTCAACTCAGTGCAACAGTTTAAACCAACAATTTAAAACCTGGCATTGACATAAAAAACAAACAGAATTAAAACCTGCAAATGGAATTCAACCTGCAAATACAAATTAAGCTCAACTGCAATTCATAAGGAGTTTTCAACATGCAAAGGGACTTTCAACGGCAAGCATTATCAAAAGGAAAAGTTTTCAAGATTTAAAGTGAATCAAGAGCCTGGACATCAAAAATTGTTCTGTGCTCTACAAAATTAAGTGAGGTGAGTATACTATCTGAATTTAACCTGTTTTTATGTGTGCTGGATATGATAACTTGTGGAAACAATGATGGATAGTATACATGCATGTTGATAGAGATGATTTTATATATACCTATACATATGTTTGTATGTAAAAAAAATAAAAATAAAAATAAAAAAATATATATAACTTTGATTAAACCTGGAAGTGTCTTGCTTCTCTTTTGTCTTCAAACAGAGGTGGGTAAATCATGGAGTCTGGAATGTCTTAAGATTTTAGGAGATGATTCTTGAAAACATGATAAGTATTGTGTCGTGCATGACATTAAAAATGAATTTGAGTATAAATCTGGATGATAATCTTTAAGTATATGCCTGGAACTGTCATAACTTGTCTCTGTTTGAATACTGCAGGTTTAAACCTGATTTAAAATTTCAAATTATCAATTTAAAATGATTTCTGGGACTTGTTCCTGAATAAGAGATATTCGAGTATATATGACATAATTTTTTTTAAAATAAATCTGAGTAAAATTTTGGTCAATGTTCCCAAACTTAAATACTACAGTGAAAATCCCTCTATACTTAAATTTTCTTTTTTTTCGTTTTGCATTGATTATATACCCAGATTCATTATCAAAAATGATGAATTTTAAGGCAAATTTGTATATTTTTAAGTTGTTGTATATTGAGAAATTGTGTGTTGACAGAATTTTGGTCTTGGGTAAAATTCTGGAGATCTTCTTCTATCTTTTCTTCTTTTCTCAAACTATTTGGAAATTTCGGAATCGAAATTTCCGGGTCGTTACAGAAAACTTATATATACACACCTTATAGTATAATATATATAACTAGATAAAATGTATATATTAGATAATAAAATACAATAATATAGATGAAAAGAGAATTGCAGCAAGCTAAAATTTATAATAAAAAAACAAAGTGTTGTAGGAAGTTGAAAACAACAACTAATGCAATAATATTTATTATAAGTTTCGAAATCCATTAGACGAAAGAAAACACAGCTTGTATAACATATCCATTAAACAAAATAGACCATATATAGTACTAGTACATATTCATGCTATATGTAAACATTTAAAAATGAAACATATATTGCAATATGGGTTTCCAGGATATGGGTTTTTGGGTGTTTTTGATTCACGATTGAATTGGAGTATTGGGGTGATTGCGTCTGGTTGCGAGGGTCACCAGTGAAATGTTGAGGTGGGTGACGATGGTCGGAGCGTCGTTGCTCACCGGTGTATGTGCACACGAGCACAGGCATATCAGTGGGTGTGATCGAAGTTAGGGCTCGGGTTGGAGCTCAGGGACATTTGAATTTTTCTCGAAGCAGCTGCATCTCGTAGGGTCTCGGGGAAAATTGAGGTCTTGCTCGGGAATTTTGCTTAAAGGCTCGGGTTAGTCTTATTTTAGCAACAGGATTTTATGATCTAAAATATTCGTACTGTTTAGTTTAAAGTAAGTTATATATATTCAATATATAGATTGATAGATGGTTTTTAATGAAGTTTTAAGATGTAAATAAAGTAAATTAAGAATTTATCTTAAATTAGTAAAGGTTGAGATTTATTAAGAATAATAAGTTTGTGAAATAAATCAAAAGTAAATTACTTATTGTAATTAAGAATAATTTCTTAATGAAGTAGTTAGTGAAGAGATAACGAATGTATTTGAGGGAAGGATCATTAATTAGGGATTAAGTGATAATTAATTAATTAATGTAATTAATTTAAGTTAAGTAGAGTAAGTAATTACAAAATGAGATTAATCAGGGGTGATTAATATAGATTAAGTATAATTACTTAGGGTAATTAATATAGTATAAATATTTAGTGAGGTAATTAATGGTAATTACAGGATATAATTAATTGAAGATTGATTTAATAATGAAGTAATTAGGATTAAAATAATTTGGGTAATTAATCAAGGGATTAATTAAGAAATTAATTAAGGATCATTAATTAATATAATTAATAATGTGATTGAGGATTAAATTGGTCAAGGGAAAAACTAACTAAGAGTTAGTTAATTAATGAGGGTGACTAATTATAAGATGATTAATCAAGTAAGTGACTGTAGGATGATTAATTTGTGTAATTAATTAAGAGTTAATTACTTATTGTAATAATTATTCAAGGATGATTATTTAAGAAGAATACTTAAAAGATGATTGATTAATTGGTTTATAATTAGTCAATGTTAAGTGAAGGTAATATAGGTGATCAAGATTAGAGAGTAATTTAATTAGAGTTAAATTAAATAAATTTTCTGAAGTGATCAATCTTGCGTGAGAATAATTGAATGAGGTAAAAGCCTTGAATTGGTTGATAGCTCTTTTACGAAATGCTTTGTGATATGATATGTCTGGGTGAACAATGATAATGGGGTTATCTATTGAAGATAAATTGCTGTGTAAAGGTGACATCTTTTATTTAAAATTAAATTGTATTATACTTGAATAACTGGATAAAGATGGTCTTGAATACGAAGAGACGGAGTCGGGTATCAGAAATACCCGAAACCATTTCGATTCAATATAGATTGAAATATGAATTAATAAATTGGAATGGAATGAATTAAGTGGATTGGACCATTTAATCTAAGTTTAGTGCTTTGAAATTTATGTGTAAAATAGATGATGTCCATAACAACTTGTGGAGTTGTAAATTGATACAAGTTACCCGGGTTTATAAGGGTTGTAAACTTTTGCATTCCATGTTAGTTGGGTTTACTCACGCTGGTTTCCAGCCTGACCCGGGTGTTACTTTGATGTAGTGCTCGGGTCAGACCGAGTATTACAGATTTTCAGGTAAGGACGTTCTGGAGCTCAGGAGACGAGCTGGATGGCCGGGACCTATGGAGAGTTTCAACTGTGATATTGTATATATCTGTGACATGTTAAATTGTATCTGTACAATGTTGTATAAAATTGTTGTAACTCTGATATGTCGATGTAAATTGATAAATATAGTCTTTTTGGTATAACTATTATTCTTGATATTATATTTTATCCGCTGCGAATGTGAGATTTTGTGATTCTTTTCTGTTCTTCTTTTATCTTTTCTTCTTTTCTCTAACTATTTGGAAATTTCGGAATCGAAATTTCCGGGTCGTTACATTTGGTATCAGAGCTGAAGGTTAAGCGAGAACCTTGGCTCTGGTGGGGGATACTCATTAAGGAAAGGGTCAATGGTACCCTAGAATGAGTTGAGTGTATAAATATGAGAGAGCGTACTTGTTATTTTCTTATATAAAGGTTTTTTTAAAATGATTTCAAAAGTAAATGAGTCTTATATAAGAAATAAATTATCTATTATAATAAAGGAATTGGTTGTTAAATTATTGAAATTAAATTAAGAAGTAATAGAAATACAACCAAAATGAAATTGAAATTGAATAAAGATAAGTTTGAAATGGATTCAAACTAAATTTGAAATTTTGAATTAGAGAAGTATTTCAAAATAAAATGAATTAGAATTGGTTTCAAACCAAAGAAATAGATGGTTATTGTGTTTAATAATGGAATGATTGTTCTTTAATAAACAATAAAATGTTTTAAGGAAGTAACCATTTAAAAAGGAGAATAAATTTGTAAATTAGGAAGGATGTAAATTAAAGTGAGTTTCAAATTGTGAAATTCTGAATTCTAAATTTAAACATTTGAATTGGTTTCAAAATGTGAAAGGAAATAATATTATTCAAACTATTTTGAATATGATCTTATTTTAAAATAAGAAATGTTAGAAAATTTTAAAGGAAATTGTTTTGAATTAAAAACCAAAGGTGGTTTAAAATTTTAAAATGTAACTTGGTATGTAAAAGAAATAAATATGTATATATGAGAGATATACATAATATCAAAGATGGTTTGAGATAAACTCTAAATATTGAGTTTTTAAATTAGGAATGAGATGTGATACCCAAAAGTGATAAGTTTTAGACTCATAAGTGAAAAGATTATTTATGAAAAGTTCAAAATTTGAAATGGAAGTTCATATTGGTTAAGGTTGACTGGATTAAGTGAATTGAGTTTATCTTGGGAAAGGTTAAATATGTTGAAATGATCAACCTGATTTGGAAATTTCAAGATGAAATTAAGATTTAACTTGGGAAGTTAAATGGTTGATTGTAATTGAGAATTTGAGTGATCTCAAATTGGGTTTGAGATCCGAAAATTGGAAATGGATTGATGTTTTGAAATAATTGGATGATATCATCCTATTGTTACTAAAAATCTTTAAAATGTGAATTGGATTTGTTTAAATGAATGAGAAATGGAGTATGGTAATCCATTGTTGGGATAATTGTTGGGATAAAAAGGTAAATTGATTTAGAGGAATTAAATCAACATTTGAAGTATTAACTCGAATTTATATAATTCGAGAGGGTTTAAATTGGAAATTTGAATTAGTTCAAATTGAATTTGATTTGAATTAATTGAAATGGTGATTGAAGATGTATGAGTATAAGATTCAAATGGAAAATTTGAATTGGATTGATTTGAATAATTTGGAATTGTAATTAAAGTTTAATAGTTTTGAATTCATATGGAATTTGAATTGAATTTGGGAGGAAATCAAGAATAATTCAACTTGATTTGGAAATGGAGTTTGAAATTGGGATTAATTCAAACTGGAGTTGAAATAAATTGAAATTTAGAACTAGTTCAATTGAAATTTGTTTGAATAAGTAGAATTTGAGATCAAGGTTGAATAAAGTTAAATTTGGAAAGAAGCTGAGGTTAATTCAACTTGAATTGGGATTGAATCAATTTCAGTGGAAATTTGAAGTTATTTAAATTGGAATTGGGTCAATTTAAATGGAAGTGAAAATTTAAATTAAATTGATGAGAATGGAGATTGGGAAGTGAGCAGTTTGACTCTGGACTATTTTTAATATAAATTGTTTTAATATAAACCTATTTTTCCAAGCTATTCATTATATATACAACCTTTCTTTTAAAAGCCAAACTATCTTATACTGGTTTTATAATTATTTTTGAAACTGTTTAACAATTTTCCAACTGTTTTATAAACTAATTACTATATTTCAACTATTTTACAAACTAATTACTATCTTACTATTATTTTGTAATTATCTAAAATTTCTATAATTATTTTAACTATTTTCTAACTAGTTTACACCTATTTTACAAACTAGTAATTATTTTCCAACTACTTATCTATTTTTAACTTTTTAAGCTATTTTCTAAATTTAAACTGGACAGAGTCCAAACTGTTATTGGTTGAATACCCAATCGAGATAAAATAGAAGTGATAATCCAAATGGGATTGAAGTAGTTGTGAGTAAGTGAATGAAATTAAATGAATGTGAAAAGAAATGGAATTGATTTGACTAATAACCAATAAAGATAAATACGTAAGGCGTGCGTATGTTATTCTATTCACATAGTGATTTGATACAGATTCGAGCACAGAATTTCGAGATAGTTATATCGATCCGAGTGGGATTTGTTTTCACTCGATTTTCGATGGCGAACCTGGATATGGATTGTTGATTAGTTATGGATATTCTCTATCATAGTTATGACTATGCAAGGAGAATGAAGGTTTCTGATCAAGAAACCAGATCTGTGTCCGCACTAGGAAGTCGGATGGACGATACTAGTTCGGAAGTGAAATTGTGTGATCGAGTGAGCGATCAGATTGGTATGGAGTACGAATGATATGTGTACATCGCACGAATTTGAATGAAAATGATATTGAAAGGAGTAATCAAATTTGGATATCTAATTTTGAGTAAACAAAGTAAATAACTTTGTTTTATAAGATAAAACTCCCCTTGATGAATCTATTACCAGAAGAAAAGGGTTTTTGAAAAAGTTGAAGTATAAAAGGAGTTTTATACAGGTTTGTAATGATCCAAAGTTTTAAAAATTATATATACCTGTATATATATATATATATATATATATATATAAAGGATCTTATGAGGATTTTGAATAAAGGTTTTGGGAACCTATGGATTTGGAAAGGCTTTTGATTTTTGTGTAAAATCAATATTGAATTTGGAAAGCCTGGTTTGAGAATTATCGATTTTAGAATAATCGATTTTGTGTAAAGGAGCTTTGTATGAGATCATACTAGGTGTATGATTTAAAGATACTGTATATATAGTATAAAATGTTTTGATGATGGCTCTGGGGAAAAAGGCGCTCCCTTGGAATGGACTTCTCAGGAGTACCACCGGGTGGTGCTGCCTTGAGCCCCAAGGGGGGGTTTCTAAAGTTGATCCTGTGAGGAGTCCGGACAACTAGTTCCTGAGGATTATTGGGTAGCGAAAGTCGAGGGCGCTGATGCCTACAGGGGCATTTGGGTTATGCTGTGACGACAGTATAACTCGATGTCACTGTGATCTACTGTGGGGACCATAGCGAAAATCGTGTGGAGGATGAGTGCCAACGGTCTACCCTTGATTTTGCCGAGAAGGCAACGCAACATCGGTAGACTGCGATCTATGGCCAATTGGAGTGGAGAAGTTTCGTTCTTTTGGCAGCGAAATTCGAGGGCGGTGATGCCTACAGTTATATGGGTTTTTGCTATGATAGCTACGTAACCCCAGTTGTAGCTGCGATCTGTAACGGGTTCCATGGTGTAATCGAGGGGCGGGAGGCCTACAGTTATCTGTGGATTTTGTCGGGATGGCAACGTAACCATCGGGTTAACTACGACCATGGATGGGGGTGATGATTTCCAGAGCATTCTCACCAAAAGTATATCCTCTATTTTCAAAAACTGTTTTCTATATTTTTAATAAAATTATTTTCTGAAGTATTTTCACTGGGTGTTGAAAATGGGACTGCTAAGTACTTATATATTTTCAGTCTTACGCCTGATCAACGTATGACCGAATTTCTGTAAGAATGAGGATGGACTTGTTGAGACATCGAGTTATAAAATGATATTTTTATAAAGCTATTTTGATAATACTATACAGATTTTAATGGTGTTTTAAAAAATGATCAAAGGATATTTTAACTAGTTTTAAAATACTTAATGAATCTGGTTTCGTTTCTTTTCGAGGACGAAAAGATTCAAAGGGGGAAGGAATGTGATAACCCGAATTCCTGGGCATATGCTAATTGGAAATTAACAGGATTAAAATTGTTAAAATACTTATTTGTTAATTGAACAAATGAAATTATGATATATATATAGATATCTGGATATAAATAAAATTAATACTCTTCAAAAGCTAATTTAAAGAATAATTTAATTATTTTTAAAATATAAGATAAACTGTTTGTTTTTTTAAATATGAAAGTTTAAAAGGATTTAAATAAGTTTTGTTTTGTTTTCTTTAAAAATGTTTAATTTTAAAATGGTTATAAGTATATAAAAAATAAAAGTTCTAGATTTTAAATTACATATATAAGATTTATTTGTATTGTAATTAGTTTATAATACTTCCTTTAAAGTAAATTTATATTTACACATATAAGTATTTAGTAATAAAGTAAATTAAAAATGTAAGTTTGTATTTACATTTAAAATTAAATTGTAAATTCAATTAAAAATATTTAATAACATGTGTAACCATGTTATCACCTTAATAACACATGTTAGTCAATTAAGAGGGGTTTGTGACAAGTGTCTTTATTTTAAATTTTTACTCTTTTTAATTTTTATAAACTTAACATATGAAGAGATTTGTTTCTTCTTCAAATTTATGGCAAAAAAAACAAGAAAGTATTTTCAAAACCTGAAATCTGCAAATTCAAATTAAAGCCTGCAAATCTGCAAATTTATGTTCTTCACAACAATTCAACTCAGTGCAACAGTTTAAACCAACAATTTAAAACCTGGCATTGAAATCAAAAACAAATTGAATTAAAACTTGCAAATGGAATTCAACCAGCAAATACAAATAAAGCTCAACTGCAATTCATAAGGAGTTTTCAACATGCAAAGGGACTTTCAATGGCAAGCATTATCAAAAGGAAAAGTTTTCCAGATTTAAAGTGAATCAAGAGCCTGGACATCAAAAACTGTTCTGTGCTCTACAAAATTAAGTGAGGTGAGTATACTATCTGAATTTAACCTGTTTTTATATGTGCTGGATAGATAACTTGTGGAAACAATGATGGATAGTATACATGCATGTTGATAGAGATGATTTTATATATACCTATACATATGTTTGTATGTATAAAAAAATAAAAAAATAAAAATAAAAATAAAAATAAAAATATATATATAACTTTGATTAAACGTGGAAGTGTCTTGCTCCTCTTTTTCTTCGAACAGAGGTGGGTAAATCATGGAGTCTGGAATGTCTTAAGATTTTATGAGACGATTCTTGAAAACATGATAAGTATTATGTCGTGCATGACAATAAAAATGAATTTGAGTATAAATGTGGATGATAATCTTTAAGTATATGCCTGGAACTGTCATAACTTGTCTCTGTTTGAATACTGCAGGTTTAAACCTGATTTAAATTTTCAAATTATCAATTTAAAATGATTTCTAGGACTTGTTCCTTAATAAGAGATTTTCGAGTATATATGACATAATTTTTTTTTAAAAATAAATCTGAGTAAATGTTGGTCAATGTTCCCAAACTTAAATACTACAGTGAAAATCCCTCTATACTTAAATTTAGTTTTTTTTCTTTATGCATTGATTATATACCCAGATTCGTTATCAAAATGATGAATTTTAAGGCAAATTTGTATATTTTGAAGTTGTTGTATATTGAGAAATTGTGTGTTGACAAAATTTTGGTCTTCGGTAAAATTCTGGAGATCGTCGTTACAGGGTTGGCCGAGACCTTGGTTGACGCAAGCATGGTGTAACGACCCAGGATTTTTAGTAATTAAAATTTTAATATTTAATTAATTTTAAATATTAATAAGTGAAATTTATAAGCCGAATAAATTTTAATTCGAATAACTGGATTTAATTGGATAATTAAATCGACAATTTAATATGTTAAATTATGGAAATAATTGAAAATTGAGTGAAATATGATTGAAAATGATTTGCAAAATTTTATTTTATCATATTGGAGTTAGAACGATATTTTAGAACTTTTAAAATCGAATTAAAAGTTTATTTGTGAAAATTGAATATTTTAATATTTAATCGACTAGTGAAAATAGTCAATTTTTGAACAGTCTCAGAATTGGACGAAACTAGTTCCATTGGATCCGTAATAGTTAGTTATTACCGGATTTCAATTTTCGTAGCAATCCGAGCTATCGTTTGATCGTGGCAGCTCGAAACGCATTGAATTATTTTTAATATTAATTTGGCGAGTTAAAATAGCCATTTTTCAATAAGT
This sequence comes from Allium cepa, assembly GCA_030765085.1. NCBI lineage: Eukaryota > Viridiplantae > Streptophyta > Magnoliopsida > Asparagales > Amaryllidaceae > Allium > Allium cepa. The sequence continues at coordinate 682,061,546 of CM060928.1, forward strand.
CTCGGATTTCGACGAAACCAGTTTCATCGGATCCGTAATGTGATATTATTGCACGGTTTCAAATTTCGTGTCAATTGGATTTACCGTTTGTCCGGTGCAAATTAAAACGCCTAGAAAATCGTTTAAATCGGTTTAATTTAAATTGAACGTTTATTGCCATAACTCGCACAGATGTCCGAATTAGCTTTCGAAACCTGTTCCATTGTGTCCGGAACGCGGGGTAAACCCTAGAAACGCTGGTTACGGCGCGTGAATCGGAGTTCGGAATTTCCGGATTGAATAGTGTTTTGAATAATTCCCTATGAATAGCCCCTCTCACAAAAATAAAAAAATAAAAACATAAAACCCTAATCTAACAGGCCGCCGCCTATAAGGTTTTAATGGCCGAAATTGAATTTCAACTCTCCTCAAAAATCTCTCGATCCAAGCATCGATTCAAGAAACGCTCAACTAGAAAAACGTAGAGGGCAGTGTGATTGACATATCCAACGGGTATGATCGCGAATGGAGTTGTATATTGTGAGTTATGGGGCCGCGTTTCCCTGATGTTGCGCACGTTTTTCGAGGCAGAAGGCTCGACCGAGCTTGACCATAGTGGGGGCGTTGATGGAGTAGGGGGTGGGCTATCGATTGGCGTTCCCTGATCGACGTGGAGTTGAGTTTTGGGGTTGCAAAAATTTAACCCTAATTATGTATGATGGGTTTGGATGCGTCGTGTACCTGTTGAGCGCGTGAACGAGGATGAAGAAGCAAGGGGGACGTGCGGTCATGATTGCAGGAAATTGAATCAAGGGCTGAGATTTGGATGAAGGTTGAAAATATAAAAGATTGTTGTAATTATTATATTTATAAATTCGTGTAAGTTCAAAAATTCATATCTTTTTCATACGAGGTCGAAAACGCGCGAAACAAGAAGCGTTGGAATCGTATGGACGAGCACTACGCGATGAAATTGGATTGGAGTCGTTTGGAGTTAGTGAGAATTTTGGGTAAAATTAAACGTCCGTTTAATTTTATTCGAAATAAATCGCTAAAACGGAAATTAAAATCAAGGTGAGAACTTCTCACTCAATCGAATCAGTTTCGATTTTATTTTAAATAGTTAGATTTAAAATATTTGAATGCATGTTTGAATGATAATTGTTATCTATTGATTGTTAAAATAGACATTATGCGCCGTTAGTAAGCGGATGTTATTTATTAAAAACATATACCGCGAATATTTCATAAACAGTGAAATTGGTATTATATATAATAGCAATATATATATATATATTGGCATATGTATATATTGCAGTTATTGATTTCCCGCATTTGTATAGCGGATGAGACCCTATTGCGCCGTCTATTAAGCGGATAATATTTTAAATCCCATATACCGCGATAATTTCGTACTGGAGCGGAATTGGTATTGTGCTAATGTTTGTGGATGCAGGAAAACAGGTTGGGGGGATCCAACTGGATTCCTCAACAGTATTTATTTGATTTCAGATATTTTGATATTTGATGGATTATCATATCGATATATGATATCGTTTTTGTCGTGATTGACTATTTGGTATGTAGCATCATTGGACCAAATTTTGGAATTTTAAAATGATTTTAAAGTGATTTTTGAAAGTATACGTTTATAAAATATTTTTGGAATTTATCCATTTTAAATAGATAAACATTATAATTTTTAAAGTTATAAAAATTATGATTTTTAGAAATACGATTAAAGATTTATTTTTGAAAATATGAGGTTACTGATTTTATAAAATAGTTTAAAATTGGGGATTAGAATTTATTATAAAAAGTTGAAAATATAGGATTTATAAAATTTAATTATTTTATGAATAAAAATGGTGAAATTATAAAGGAGTTTAAAGACGTTTTAAAATAATAGTATAAATTGATTTTATAAAGGATTTATAAATTGATATTTATAAATTAAAACATTTGAATTATAAAACGAGTTTTTATAAGTGTTTGAATGAAGTGAAAATGAATTCCATAAATGAATGAAATTTATAGAATTATAAACGGTGAAGTTATAAATGGAATTTTATAAGCAGTAGGTTTATAAAATTTATAAAGTTATTAAAAGAATAGATTTGGATAAATAATTGAATCTTATAAGTTATAAGATTTATAATTATGAAGTTCAAAGGAACGATTTTTGCAAACAAATAAATTATAAGTATTTAACTTATAACGTGAACTTTTGGTTTATAATTGGGTTATGAATTGAATATAGGTTAATAAAGGAATTTATAAACGTTGTTTTATGAATTCGTAAACGACTTATCTTGATAAGTAAATTGTTGAAACCTATTAATGGAGTTATATTCACATTTTTGACTGTGAATAATCCTTTAAAATGAAATGTATAAAAGGATGAAATGTGTTAACGTAGTATATTCATGTTTTTGAATAGTGAATAATATGTTAAAGAAAATGTTTAGAATGTGATATTTTAAATTGAATTAAAACGATCTAACGATGTTTTAAAATGTGTTGAGATTCGAAACCATATATTTCAACATTTATTGTTGAAATAGACGTTTCGAGAAATAAAAGGGAATGGTGGACTATAATATTATTGTTATAGTAAATGATTTCCGAAAGGAAATGTTTTGCATAGTATTGGGATTTATATATCTATTTTAAATTCGAATCCCTATACTAGTGATTTTGGGTTGTCGTAACGATGTTTTACGCAACATTCGTTTTGGCCCAAATAAATATGTTAAGAGAATGATTTCCTTAAAGAATGAAATATATACTTAATCTCGATTGAAGTATATTGAATATTTTCTAAGTGTTAAAAATAAATAAAATTTGAGAATTACTTAATAAGTAAGTATGGAAATGTTTTTCCAATATAAAGTGAATATTTTGAGAATTTATCTTTTTGAAGATAAATTGAAATGAATAATTGAAATCGTATATGCATGGATATTTTGGAATGTAAATTCACTATGGAATTTATGAATAAAAAGGGGAACTTGTTTAAAAATAAATATTGATTTATTTTTGAAGTGTGAAAATAATATATCTTGTAAAGATATTTTGGAAAATGAATAATTTGGAAAATTATTTGGAATCTGGTGATGTAATGCATATCCATTGATAGTTCAATAACCGACTATCAATATTTACCTTTGAATGGGTAATTGATGTGATTTGTTTGAATTTGAATGCCACACTTACTTTTGAATAAGCGCTCACTATTCGGGTTAACCGGGAAAGGACCATGGGGTCGTATAACCCATTCCGAATATGTGATACGTCGTTATGAATTGCATTTGATGACCGGTGTTGAAGACCGGGTATTTGCGAAAGCGATAGGATGACCTATCGATTGTCTCTGCACTGGGTAGCTCCTGGTATAGAGAATCCCTAAGTGATGGGAAATTCGAACGGGATTGTGAATACCCGGATTTCAAGGGCTTCGTGAGAAGTGCCTTCGGTTCTGTTCGAGCCCGGAACAGACTTGTATGGATTGTATGTCTGACGTTACAAATTGAGATATAAAGCAGATTTCTTTCAAATATATTTCTGTTGGTGGCGGAGAATTTATTCTTTTAGCTTAACACCCTTCTCTGAGACGTACGAGCTTAGAGGTTATGTAGTTGAAGGTTATCAGCGATATATTCCCAATTTGGTAATGTGACATGCTGAGTGTTGCTGTGAAATGATCATTGTGTTGATTATTTGTGATAGGATCATTTATTTGATCGTCTATTCTGGTGATCATTTCTATGATCATTTGTTGACCCAAAGCATGGCTTTTGTATAAAGTATGTTTTTGTGGACGTGACTTCGTCGAGCCTCACACCCCGTGAATGGTCAAAACAGGAAAGATGCAACAAGGTTATGAGGGGTAGCGCCCTTTAGGATATGTGCATTTCCTTCTGGAAAAGGGTGGTATCATGGTATGGAGCCCATATACTTACTCATGTTGAAAACACTTTATGATTGTGTGAATTGATTGCGAGCGCTCGGTTGAAAGGTCCCAAAGGACCGGGGGATGGCATATTCGGTCAGTTGTTACTCAGTTAGGGGTAACCCGGCCTTGTGTTGGTAGAGATCCGGTTTGGTTCTCGGGGATGTACATCCAGAGGCATTCTCATGTGGCAATGGGAAGTTCCTTGGCCTGATCATTCGTTGGAAATCCAAAGAAACAATACGATCTTATACGGTATTAGTTGTAGAACCTATCATTCACTTATGGTGGCGCCCCACTGTTTGGATGGTAGCTATAGTAGGCATACGATAATGGTCGTATGTTGGCTAAGATTTATATTCTACCTTCGAAATATTTTCCTACACTATGCACTAGTAATAATATCAAATGTTCTTTTAAATGCGTATCAAGCATCTTTGACTATCATAAGGAGAAATCTCCTACGATTCTGCGTTTGCATTGTGTGTGTGTGCGGGAGGCCTTATGGTAGTCTCATTTTTAAAAGCATTGCGAATTGACTTAAAAATATTCCTCTATTTTGATTTTAAAGATAAATAAACTGTTTTGAGTTCTCACACCAGTCACATGACTGACTCGGAGTTTATTGTTTTCCTTCCTAAACTCTGGGTGCCCACCAATTTCCACACGGGCAGTCAAGAGTTAAGGTTTATCAGGATATTCTGGAGTTGCTGGAGGCAAGCTGGATGGCATGGCGTATTACTAGTATATAGTATTTCTTTTTCCGCTGCACTGTTTGTTGTTGTTGTTGTACACTCTGATGATATGATGTAATGTAATGTATGAAATGTAATAACTGATATACTTCTTTGTTTAAAGATTATTCATTTATTATTATATGTTGTTCCGCTGCGAATTGTGAGATTCTGTTGTTGTTCTGTTGTTTTCTATTCCGTTCTATTTTCTATTTTCTCTTCTCCCTATTTTCTACCTTTTCTGTCTTTTTCTTTTTCTTAAACCCTCAGTGTTTGGTTTTCCGTCGTTCGATTGCTCGGCAGTCGATAAAGTGAGTATCGATGTTGAATTTTCGGAAGACGAAGAATCGGGTCCTGACAATGTGGTATCAGAGCATATGGTTAAGCGACAACCATGGTTCTGTTGGGTATTACTCATTAGAGATAGAGTCAGTAGTGCTCTAGAATGAGTTTGAGTGTAATAATAGCTATGAGAGCGTATTTGTTAGTGAATATAAAATTATTTTATATTGTGACGATTGGTTTGTTGAGTGGCATATGAACCTTCGTCAGCGTGGTCTCGACAACTATGCCGAAGGGGTTTCTAAACACTTGAATAGAACAATTCGACACAGTAATTTTTTCAGTTGGGTAAATGAAATAAATTTTACCTTGATTATATTTTATATATAAAGAAATAATTTTTCAGAATTATTAAAGTGTATGTAAGTTGATTGTTTAGATGTTTGAATAATCTAAATAAAAAGAATAATTGTATAAGCAAAAGAATTATAAGAATTGAATTATAATTAAAGTGAATTACAATTGAGAAATAAACTTATATATATAAGAAGTGAAACTATATGAATATATTTATAAATATGAGTTATAAATAAAAAAATGAATTTAAAGTTAAATGGAATTGATATTGGTATCAAAGTAAAATTAATAAAGTTAAATGATAGATATGAACTTAAGTTATGTAAATGAAATTCAACTTTTGTAATTGAATTGAATTAATGGATTAAATGTTAATCAATTAAATGTGAATAATTGATATGAAATAATGAATATAAGTGTAAATTCATTAAAATTTAATGTTATTGAAAGTTGAAAGTTTGAATAAAAATCAATTTAATTAAACCAAATTGAATGAATATAAGCAAAGGAATTTGGTTGTAACTAATATACATTGGTTGTTATATGATTGTTAATTGATTTTATATAATTCATTAAGTGTTAATGAAATTAAATTAATGAAATTGGAAGCTAAAGTAATTGAAATTCAATTGGAAGTTAAGTGAATCTTAAATAAAATTGAATTTGAATTGGAAGTGAACCAACTTGAATATGAATTAGTGAATATAAACTAATTGAAAATGAATGTTAGTAAACATCCACTGTTAATGAATCAAAAGTGATTTAATTGAAAACCATTTCATTGAATATCAATGAGAATATGAATGAATATTTATTGGTTATGAATGTAGTTGGATGATAGTTGGTTGATGGTTGAATTTATTGCTTTTACTACATTTGCTATGTTGGCATATATAGTTATTATGTTGTTATATGTTGTATATTGATACTATTCTCTATATGCATGTTCTCATGTTGTTTGTTGAGTTTAGTAGGTGCAGATCGCGTTTGCTTCGCATTTGGAGCTCGCTTTCGCGCTATATTAGCCGTATATGCTTGCTAATAAAATATAAGGTACATATCTCGGATTAAATATCGTACTTTTATACTTTTTTTTCCCTTCGGGATGCCACATTACTTGATGAGATGTATATTTGTGATATATATACTGTCATTTTTTTTCGGATCGAGCCGCGCAAAGGAGACTATGGCGAATTTTTCCGAAAATTTAAGGCGTTAGAAAAAATTTGAGAAAATTGGGAATTTTTTTGAAAACTTTAACTTTGATTTGGAATTGAAAGTTAAATGATATAGTTTGTTTTTGAAAAGATAACTAAGTATGATTTGAAAGCTTAGTAAACTTATTGTAAGAGTTTAACTATGGATTTATGGAAAATTAATAGATTCTATAACTTTTCTTACTTGTTGATTTCGAGGACGAAATTCTTTTAAGGGGGGAAGATTGTAACGACCCAGGATTTTTAGTAATTAAAATTTTAATATTTAATTAATTTTAAATATTAATAAGTGAAATTTATAAGTCGAATAAATTTTAATTCGAATAATTGGATTTAATTGGATAATTAAATCGACAATTTAATATGTTAAATTATGGAAATAATTGAAAATTGAGTTAAATATGATTGAAAATGATTTGTAAAATTTTATTTTATCATATTGGAGTTAGAACGATATTTTAGAAATTTTAAAATCGAATTAAAAGTTTATTTGTGAAAATTGAATATTTTAATATTTAATCGACTAGTGAAAATAGTCAATTTTTAAACAGTCTCAGAATTGGACGAAACTAGTTCCATTGGATCCGTAATAGTTAGTTATTACCGTATTTCAATTTTCGTAGCAATCGGACCTATCGTTTGATCGTGGCAGCTCGAAACGCATCGAATTATTTTTAATATTAATTTGGCGAGTTAAAATAGCCATTTTTCAAAAAGTCTCGGATTTCGACGAAACCAGTTTCATCGGATCCGTAATGTGATATTATTGTAAGGTTTCAAATTTCGTGTCAATTGGATTTACCGTTTGTCCGGTGCAAATTAAAACGCCTAGAAAATCGTTTAAATCAGTTTAATTTAAATTGAACGTTTATTGCCATAACTCGCACAGATGTCCGAATTAGCTTTCGAAACCTGTTCCATTGTGTCCGGAACGCGGGGTAAACCCTAGAAACGCCGGTTACGGCGCGTGAATCGGAGTTCGGAATTTCCGGATTGAATAGTGTTTTGAATAATTCCCTATAAATAGCCCCTCTCACAAAAATAAAAAAATAAAAAAATAAAACCCTAATCTAACAGGCCGTCGCCTATAAGGTTTTAATGGCCGAAATTGAATTTCAACTCTCCTCAAAAATCTCTCGATCCAAGCATCGATTCAAGAAACGCTCAACTAGAAAAACGTAGAGGGTAGTGTGATTGACATATCCAACGGGTATGATCGCGAATGGAGTTGTATATTGTGAGTTATGGGGCCGCGTTTCCCTGATGTTGCGCACGTTTTTCGAGGCAGAAGGCTCGACCGAGCTTGACCATAGTGGGGGCGTTGATGGAGTAGGGGGTGGGCTATCGATTGGCGTTCCCTGATCGACGTGGAGTTGAGTTTTGGGGTTGCAAAAATTTAACCCTAATTATGTATGATGGGTTTGGATGCGTCGTGTACCTGTTGAGCGCGTGAACGAGGATGAAGAAGCAAGGGGGACGTGCCGTCATGATTGCAGGAAATTGAATCAAGGGCTGAGATTTTGATGAAGGTTGAAAATATAAAAGATTGTTGTAATTATTATATTTATAAATTCGTGTAAGTTCAAAAATTCATATCTTTTTCATACGAGGTCGAAAACGCGCGAAACAAGAAGCGTTGGAATCGTATGGACGAGCACTACGTGATGAAATTGGATTGGAGTCGTTTGGAGTTAGTGAGAATTTCGGGTAAAATTAAACGTCCGTTTAATTTTATTCGAAATAAATCGCTAAAACGGAAATTAAAATCAAGGTGAGAACTTCTCATTCAATCGAATCAGTTTCGATTTTATTTTAAATAGTTAGATTTAAAATATTTGAATGCATGTTTGAATGATAATTGTTATCTATTGATTGTTAAAATAGACATTATGCGCCGTTAGTAAGCGGATGTTATTTATTAAAAACATATACCGCGAATATTTCATAAACAGTGAAATTGGTATTATATATAATAGCAATATATATATATTGGCATATGTATATATTGCAGTTATTGATTTCCCGCATTTGTATAGCGGATGAGACCCTATTGCGCCGTCTATTAAGCGGATAATATTTTAAATCCCATATACCGCGATAATTTCGTACTGGAGCGGAATTGGTATTGTGCTAATGTTTGTGGATGCAGGAAAACAGGTTGGGGGGATCCAACTGGATTCCTCAACAGTATTTATTTGATTTAAGATATTTTGATATTTGATGGATTATCATATCGATATATGATATCGTTTTTGTCGTGATTAACTATTTGGTATGTAGCATCATTGGACCAAATTTTGGAATTTTAAAATGATTTTTAAGTGATTTTTGAAAGTATACGTTTATAAAATATTTTTGGAATTTATCCATTTTAAATAGATAAACATTATAATTTTTAAAGTTATAAAAATTATGATTTTGAGAAATACGATTAAAGATTTATTTTTGAAAATATGAGGTTAATGATTTTATAAAATAGTTTAAAATTGAGAATTTGAATTTATTATAAAAAGTTGAAAATATAGGATTTATAAAATTTAATTATTTTATGAATAAAAATGGTGAAATTATAAAGGAGTTTAAAGACGTTTTAAAATAATAGTATAAATTGATTTTATAAAGGATTTATAAATTGATATTTATAAATTAAAACATTTGAATTATAAAACGAGTTTTTATAAGTGTTTGAATGAAGTGAAAATGAATTCCATAAATGAATGAAATTTATAGAATTATAAACGGTGAAGTTATAAATGGAATTTTATAAGCAGTAGGTTTATAAAATTTATAAAGTTATTAAAAGAATAGATTTGGATAAATAATTGAATCTTATAAGTTATAAGATTTATAATTATGAAGTTCAAAGGAACGATTTTTGCAAACAAATAAATTATAAGTATTTAACTTATAACGTGAACTTTTGGTTTATAATTGGGTTATGAATTGAATATAGGTTAATAAAGGAATTTATAAACGTTGTTTTATAAATTCGTAAACGACTTATCTTGATAAGTAAATTGTTGAAACCTATTAATGGAGTTATATTCACATTTTTGACTGTGAATAATCCTTTAAAATGAAATGTATAAAAGGATGAAATGTGTTAACGTAGTATATTCACGTTTTTGAATAGTGAATAATATGTTAAAGAAAATGTTTAGAATGTGATATTTTAAATTGAATTAAAACGATCTAACGATGTTTTAAAATGTGTTGAGATTCGAAACCATAGATTTCAACATTTATTGTTGAAATAGACGTTTCGAGAAATAAAAGGGAATGGTGGACTATAACACTATTGTTATAGTAAATGATTTCCGAAAGGAAATGTTTTGCATAGTATTGGGATTTGTATATCTATTTTAATTTCGAATCCCTATACTAGTGATTTTGGGTTGTCGTAACGATGTTTTACGCAACATTCGTTTTGGCCCAAATAAATATGTTAAGAGAATGATTTCATTAAAGAATGAAATATATACTTAGTCTCGATTGAAGTATATTGAATATTTTCTAAGTGTTGAAAATAAATAAAATTTGAGAATTACTTAATAAGTAAGTATGGAAATGTTTTTCCAATATAAAGTGAATATTTTGAGAATTTATCTTTTTGAAGATAAATTGAAATGAATAATTGAAATCGTATATGCATGGATATTTTGGAATGTAAATTCACTATGGAATTTATGAATAAAAAGGGGAACTTGTTTAAAAATAAATATTGATTTATGTTTGAAGTGTGAAAATAATATATCTTGTAAAGATATTTTGGAAAATGAATAATTTGGAAAATTATTTGGAATCTGGTGATGTAATGCATATCCATTGATAGTTCAATAACCGACTATCAATATTTACCTTTGAATGGGTAATTGATGTGATTTGTTTGAATTTGAATGCCACACTTACTTTTGAATAAGCGCTCACTATTCGGGTTAACCGAGAAAGGACCATGGGGTCGTATAACCCATTCCGAATATGTGATACGTCGTTATGAATTGCATTTGATGACCGGTGTTGAAGACCGGGTATTTGCGAAAGCGATAGGATGACCTATCGATTGTCTCTGCACTGGGTAGCTCCTGGTATAGAGAATCCCTAAGTGATGGGAAATTCGAATGGGATTGTGAATACCCGGATTTCAAGGGCTTCGTGAGAAGTGCCTTCGGTTCTGTTCGAGCCCGGAACAGACTTGTATGGATTGTATGTCTGACGTTACAAATTGAGATATAAAGCAGATTTCTTTCAAATATATTTCTGTTGGTGGAGGAGAATTTATTCTTTTAGCTTAACACCCTTCTCTGAGACGTACGAGCTTAGAGGTTATGTAGTTGAAGGTTATCAGCGATATATTCCCAATTTGGTAATGTGACATGCTGAGTGTTGCTGTGAAATGATCATTGTGTTGATTATTTGTGATAGGATCATTTATTTGATCGTCTATTCTGGTGATCATTTCTATGATCATTTGTTGACCCAAAGCATGGCTTTTGTATAAAGTATGTTTTTGTGGACGTGATTTCGTCGAGCCTCACACCCCGTGAATGGTCAAAACAGGAAAGATGCAACAAGGTTATGAGGGGTAGCGCCCTTTAGGATATGTGCATTTCCTTCTGGAAAAGGGTGGTATCATGGTATGGAGCCCAGATACTTACTCATGTTGAAAACACTTTATGATTGTGTGAATTGATTGCGAGCGCTCGGTTGAAAGGTCCCAAAGGACCGGGGGATGGCATATTCGGTCAGTTGTTACTCAGTTAGGGGTAACCCGGCCTTGTGTTGGTAGAGATCCGGTTTGGTTCTCGGGGATGTCCATCCAGAGGCATTCTCATGTGGCAATGGGAAGTTCCTTGGCCTGATCATTCGTTGGAAATCCAAAGAAACAATACGATCTTGTACGGTATTAGTTGTAGAACCTATCATTCACTTATGGTGGCGCCCCACTGTTTGGATGGTAGCTATAGTAGGCATACGATAATGGTCGTATGTTGGCTAAGATTTATATTCTACCTTCGAAATATTTTCCTACACTATGCACTAGTAATAATATCAAATGTTCTTTTAAATGCGTATCAAGCATCTTTGACTATCATAAGGAGAAATCTCCTACGATTCTGCGTTTGCATTGTGTGTGTGTGCGGGAGGCCTTATGGTAGTCTCATTTTTAAAAGCATTGCGAATTGACTTAAAAATATTCCTCTATTTTGATTTTAAAGATAAATAAACTGTTTTGAGTTCTCACACCAGTCACATGACTGACTCGGAGTTTATTGTTTTCCTTCCTAAACTCTGGGTGCCCACCAATTTCCACACGGGCAGTCAAGAGTTAAGGTTTATCAGGATATTCTGGAGTTGCTGGAGGCAAGCTGGATGGCATGGCGTATTACTAGTATATAGTATTTCTTTTTCCGCTGCACTGTTTGTTGTTGTTGTTGTACACTCTGATGATATGATGTAATGTAATGTATGAAATGTAATAACTGATATACTTCTTTGTTTAAAGATTATTCATTTATTATTATATGTTGTTCCGCTGCGAATTGTGAGATTCTGTTGTTGTTCTGTTGTTTTCTATTCCGTTCTATTTTCTATTTTCTCTTCTCCCTATTTTCTACCTTTTCTGTCTTTTTCTTTTTCTTAAACCCTCAGTGTTCGGTTTTCCGTCGTTCGATTGCTCGGCAGTCGATAAAGTGAGTATCGATGTTGAATTTTCGGAAGACGAAGAATCGGGTCCTGACAATGTGGTATCAGAGCATATGGTTAAGCGACAACCATGGTTCTGTTGGGTATTACTCATTAGAGATAGAGTCAGTAGTGCTCTAGAATGAGTTTGAGTGTAATAATAGCTATGAGAGCGTATTTGTTAGTGAATATAAAATTATTTGATATTGTGATGATTGGTTTGTTGAGTGGCATATGAACCTTCGTCAGCGTGGTCTCGACAACTATGCCGAAGGGGTTTCTAAACACTTGAATAGAACAATTCGACACAGTAATTTTTTCAGTTGGGTAAATGAAATAAATTTTACCTTGATTATATTTTATATATAAAGAAATAATTTTTCAGAATTATTAAAGTGTATGTAAGTTGATTGTTTAGATGTTTGAATAATCTAAATAAAAAGAATAATTGTATAAGCAAAAGAATTATAAGGATTGAATTATAATTAAAGTGAATTACAATTGAGAAATAAACTTATATATATAAGAAGTGAAACTATATGAATATATTTATAAATATGAGTTATAAATAAAAAAATGAATTTAAAGTTAAATGGAGTTGATATTGGTATCAAAGTAAAATTAATAAAGTTAAATGATAGATATGAACTTAAGTTATGTAAATGAAATTCAACTTTTGTAATTGAATTGAATTAATGGATTAAATGTTAATCAATTAAATGTGAATAATTGATATGAAATAACGAATATAAGTGTAAATTCATTAAAATTTAATGTTATTGAAAGTTGAAAGTTTGAATAAAAATCAATTTAATTAAACCAAATTGAATGAATATAATCAAAGGAATTTGGTTGTAACTAATATACATTGGTTGTTATATGATTGTTAATTGATTTTATATAATTCATTAAGTGTTAATGAAATTAAATTAATGAAATTGGAAGCTAAAGTAATTGAAATTCAATTGGAAGTTAAGTGAATCTTAAATAAAATTGAATTTGAATTGGAAGTGAACCAACTTGAATATGAATTAGTGAATATAAACTAATTGAAAATGAATGTTAGTAAACATCCACTGTTAATGAATCAAAAGTGATTTAATTGAAAACCATTTCATTGAATATCAATGAGAATATGAATGAATATTTATTGGTTATGAATGTAGTTGGATGATAGTTGGTTGATGGTTGAATTTATTGCTTTTACTACATTTGCTATGTTGGCATATATAGTTATTATGTTGTTATATGTTGTATATTGATACTATTCTCTATATGCATGTTCTCATGTTGTTTGTTGAGTTTAGTAGGTGCGGATCGCGTTTGCTTCGCATTTGGAGCTCGCTTTCGCGCTATATTAGCCGTATATGCTTGCTAATAAAATATAAGGTACATATCTCTGATTAAATATCGTACTTTTATACTTTTTTTTTCCCTTCGGGATGCCACATTACTTGATGAGATGTATATTTGTGATATATATACTGTCATTTTTTTTCGGATCGAGCCGCGCAAAGGAGACTATGGCGAATTTTTCCGAAAATTTAAGGCGTTAGAAAAAATTTGAGAAAATTGGGAAATTTTTTGAAAACTTTAACTTTGATTTGGAATTGAAAGTTAAATGATATAGTTTGTTTTTGAAAAGATAACTAAGTATGATTTGAAAGCTTAGTAAACTTATTGTAAGAGTTTAACTATGGATTTATGGAAAATTAATAGATTCTATAACTTCTCTTACTTGTTGATTTCGACGACGAAATTCTTTTAAGGGGGAATATTGTAACGACCCAGGATTTTTAGTAATTAAAATTTTAATATTTAATTAATTTTAAATATTAATAAGTGAAATTTATAAGTCGAATAAATTTTAATTCGAATAATTGGATTTAATTGGATAATTAAATCGACAATTTAATATGTTAAATTATGGAAATAATTGAAAATTGAGTTAAATATGATTGAAAATGATTTGTAAAATTTTATTTTATCATATTGGAGTTAGAACGATATTTTAGAACTTTTAAAATCGAATTAAAAGTTTATTTGTGAAAATTGAATATTTTAATATTTAATCGACTAGTGAAAATAGTCAATTTTTGAACAGTCTCAGAATTGGACGAAACTAGTTCCATTGGATCCGTAATAGTTAGTTATTACCGTATTTCAATTTTCGTAGCAATCAGACCTATCGTTTGATCGTGGCAGCTCGAAACGCATCGAATTATTTTTAATATTAATTTGGCGAGTTAAAATAGCCATTTTTCAAAAATCTCGGATTTCGACGAAACCAGTTTCATCGGATCCGTAATGTGATATTATTGTAAGGTTTCAAATTTCGTGTCAATTGGATTTACCGTTTGTCCGGTGCAAATTAAAACGCCTAGAAAATCGTTTAAATCAGTTTAATTTAAATTGAACGTTTATTGCCATAACTCGCACAGATGTCCGAATTAGCTTTCGAAACCTATTCCATTGTGTCCGGAACGCGGGGTAAACCCTAGAAACGCCGGTTACGGCGCGTGAATCGGAGTTCGGAATTTCCGGATTGAATAGTGTTTTGAATAATTCCCTATAAATAGCCCCTCTCACAAAAATAAAAAAATAAAACCCTAATCTAACAGGCCGCCGCCTATAAGGTTTTAATGGCCGAAATTGAATTTCAACTCTCCTCAAAAATCTCTCGATCCAAGCATCGATTCAAGAAACGCTCAACTAGAAAAACGTAGAGGGCAGTGTGATTGACATATCCAACGGGTATGATCGCGAATGGAGTTGTATATTGTGAGTTATGGGGCCGCGTTTCCCTGATGTTGCGCACGTTTTTCGAGGCAGAAGGCTCGACCGAGCTTGACCATAGTGGGGGCGTTGATGGAGTAGGGGGTGGGCTATCGATTGGCGTTCCCTGATCGACGTGGAGTTGAGTTTTGGGGTTGCAAAAATTTAACCCTAATTATGTATGATGGGTTTGGATGCGTCGTGTACCTGTTGAGCACGTGAACGAGGATGAAGAAGCAAGGGGGACGTGCCGTCATGATTGCAGGAAATTGAATCAAGGGCTGAGATTTTGATGAAGGTTTAAAATATAAAAGATTGTTGTAATTATTATATTTATAAATTCGTGTAAGTTCAAAAATTCATATCTTTTTCATACGAGGTCGAAAATGCGCGAAACAAGAAGCGTTGGAATCGTATGGACGAGCACTACGCGATGAAATTGGATTGGAGTCGTTTGGAGTTAGTGAGAATTTCGGGTAAAATTAAACGTCCGTTTAATTTTATTCGAAATAAATCGCTAAAACGGAAATTAAAATCAAGGTGAGAACTTCTCACTCAATCGAATCAGTTTCGATTTTATTTTAAATAGTTAGATTTAAAATATTTGAATGCATGTTTGAATGATAATTGTTATCTATTGATTGTTAAAATAGACATTATGCGCCGTTAGTAAGCGGATGTTATTTATTAAAAACATATACCGCGAATATTTCATAAACAGTGAAATTGGTATTATATATAATAGCAATATATATATATTGGCATATGTATATATTGCAGTTATTGATTTCCCGCGTTTGTATAGCGGATGAGACCCTATTGCGCCGTCTATTAAGCGGATAATATTTTAAATCCCATATACCGCGATAATTTCGTACTGGAGCGGAATTGGTATTGTGCTAATGTTTGTGGATGCAGGAAAACAGGTTGGGGGGATCCAACTGGATTCCTCAACAGTATTTATTTGATTTAAGATATTTTGATATTTGATGGATTATCATATCGATATATGATATCGTTTTTGTCGTGATTGACTATTTGGTATGTAGCATCATTGGACCAAATTTTGGAATTTTAAAATGATTTTAAAGTGATTTTTGAAAGTATACGTTTATAAAATATTTTTGGAATTTATCCATTTTAAATAGATAAACATTATAATTTTTAAAGTTATAAAAATTATGATTTTGAGAAATACGATTAAAGATTTATTTTTGAAAATATGAGGTTAATGATTTTATAAAATAGTTTAAAATTGGGAATTTGAATTTATTATAAAAAGTTGAAAATATAGGATTTATAAAATTTAATTATTTTATGAATAAAAATGGTGAAATTATAAAGGAGTTTAAAGACGTTTTAAAATAATAGTATAAATTGATTTTATAAAGGATTTATAAATTGATATTTATAAATTAAAACATTTGAATTATAAAACGAGTTTTTATAAGTGTTTGAATGAAGTGAAAATGAATTCCATAAATGAATGAAATTTATAGAATTATAAACGGTGAAGTTATAAATGGAATTTTATAAGCAGTAGGTTTATAAAATTTATAAAGTTATTAAAAGAATAGATTTGGATAAATAATTGAATCTTATAAGTTATAAGATTTATAATTATGAAGTTCAAAGGAACGATTTTTGCAAACAAATAAATTATAAGTATTTAACTTATAACGTGAACTTTTGGTTTATAATTGGGTTATGAATTGAATATAGGTTAATAAAGGAATTTATAAACGTTGTTTTATAAATTCGTAAACGACTTATCTTGATAAGTAAATTGTTGAAACCTATTAATGGAGTTATATTCACATTTTTGACTGTGAAGAATCCTTTAAAATGAAATGTATAAAAGGATGAAATGTGTTAACGTAGTATATTCACGTTTTTGAATAGTGAATAATATGTTAAAGAAAATGTTTAGAATGTGATATTTTAAATTGAATTAAAACGATCTAACGATGTTTAAAATGTGTTGAGATTCGAAACCATAGATTTCAACATTTATTGTTGAAATAGACGTTTCGAGAAATAAAAGGGAATGGTGGACTATAACACTATTGTTATAGTAAATGATTTCCGAAATGAAATGTTTTGCATAGTATTGGGATTTATATATCTATTTTAATTTCGAATCCCTATACTAGTGATTTTGGGTTGTCGTAACAATGTTTTACGCAACATTCGTTTTGGCCCAAATAAATATGTTAAGAGAATGATTTCATTAAAGAATGAAATATATACTTAGTCACGATTGAAGTATATTGAATATTTTCTAAGTGTTGAAAATAAATAAAATTTGAGAATTACTTAATAAGTAAGTATGGAAATGTTTTTCCAATATAAAGTGAATATTTTGAGAATTTATCTTTTTGAAGATAAATTGAAATGAATAATTGAAATCGTATATGCATGGATATTTTGGAATGTAAATTCACTATGGAATTTATGAATAAAAAGGGGAACTTGTTTAAAAATAAATATTGATTTATGTTTGAAGTGTGAAAATAATATATCTTGTAAAGATATTTTGGAAAATGAATAATTTGGAAAATTATTTGGAATCTAGTGATGTAATGCATATCCATTGATAGTTCAATAACCGACTATCAATATTTACCTTTGAATGGGTAATTGATGTGATTTGTTTGAATTTGAATGCCACACTTACTTTTGAATAAGCGCTCACTATTCGGGTTAACCGGGAAAGGACCATGGGGTCGTATAACCCATTCCGAATATGTGATACGTCGTTATGAATTGCATTTGATGACCGGTGTTGAAGACCGGGTATTTGCGAAAGCGATAGGATGACCTATCGATTGTCTCTGCACTGGGTAGCTCCTGGTATAGAGAATCCCTAAGTGATGGGAAATTCGAATGGGATTGTGAATACCCGGATTTCAAGGGCTTCGTGAGAAGTGCCTTCGGTTCTGTTCGAGCCCGGAACAGACTTGTATGGATTGTATGTCTGACGTTACAAATTGAGATATAAAGCAGATTTCTTTCAAATATATTTCTGTTGGTGGCGGAGAATTTATTCTTTTAGCTTAACACCCTTCTCTGAGACGTACGAGCTTAGAGGTTATGTAGTTGAAGGTTATCAGCGATATATTCCCAATTTGGTAATGTGACATGCTGAGTGTTGCTGTGAAATGATCATTGTGTTGATTATTTGTGATAGGATCATTTATTTGTTCGTCTATTCTGGTGATCATTTCTATGATCATTTGTTGACCCAAAGCATGGCTTTTGTATAAAGTATGTTTTTGTGGACGTGACTTCGTCGAGCCTCACACCCCGTGAATGGTCAAAACAGGAAAGATGCAACAAGGTTATGAGGGGTAGCGCCCTTTAGGATATGTGCATTTCCTTCTGGAAAAGGGTGGTATCATGGTATGGAGCCCAGATACTTACTCATGTTGAAAACACTTTATGATTGTGTGAATTGATTGCGAGCGCTCGGTTGAAAGGTCCCAAAGGACCGGGGGATGGCATATTCGGTCAGTTGTTACTCAGTTAGGGGTAACCCGGCCTTGTGTTGGTAGAGATCCGGTTTGGTTCTCGGGGATGTCCATCCAGAGGCATTCTCATGTGGCAATGGGAAGTTCCTTGGCCTGATCATTCGTTGGAAATCCAAAGAAACAATACGATCTTGTACGGTATTAGTTGTAGAACCTATCATTCACTTATGGTGGCGCCCCACTGTTTGGATGGTAGCTATAGTAGGCATACGATAATGGTCGTATGTTGGCTAAGATTTATATTCTACCTTCGAAATATTTTCCTACACTATGAACTAGTAATAATATCAAATGTTCTTTTAAATGCGTATCAAGCATCTTTGACTATCATAAGGAGAAATCTCCTCCGATTCTGCGTTTGCATTGTGTGTGTGTGCGGGAGGCCTTATGGTAGTCTCATTTTTAAAAGCATTGCGAATTGACTTAAAAATATTCCTCTATTTTGATTTTAAAGATAAATAAACTGTTTTGAGTTCTCACACCAGTCACATGACTGACTCGGAGTTTATTGTTTTCCTTCCTAAACTCTGGGTGCCCACCAATTTCCACACGGGCAGTCAAGAGTTAAGGTTTATCAGGATATTCTGGAGTTGCTGGAGGCAAGCTGGATGGCATGGCGTATTACTAGTATATAGTATTTCTTTTTCCGCTGCACTGTTTGTTGTTGTTGTTGTACACTCTGATGATATGATGTAATGTAATGTATGAAATGTAATAACTGATATACTTCTTTGTGTAAAGATTATTCATTTATTATTATATGTTGTTCCGCTGCGAATTGTGAGATTCTGTTGTTGTTCTGTTGTTTTCTATTCCGTTCTATTTTCTATTTTCTCTTCTCCCTATTTTCTACCTTTTCTGTCTTTTTCTTTTTCTTAAACCCTCAGTGTTCGGTTTTCTGTCGTTCGATTGCTCGGTAGTCGATAAAGTGAGTATCGATGTTGAATTTTCGGAAGACGAAGAATCGGGTCCTGACACTTGGGGGTCGGGGTATATGGGAATAATAGAAGAAAGGTTTAATTTGTACCGTGGTGGTTCAACGAGGCGTTGTTAGGGTTTAATAATGGGTTCAGGCGACACTGGTTTGAGAGGATATTGTAACTTCGTTAGTGGAATTGCGGGAATCGCGATAGGGGGATTAGGAACTGGAAGACGAGGAGGAGCCACGGTGAAGATGGCGAGGTACCTCGAGGCGAGGAACGTCGAAGATGGGTGGATTTTCGGTGATGATGGGTTTCCAGGATATGGGTTTTTGGGTGTTTTTGATTCACGATTGAATTGGAGTATTGGGGTGATTGCGTCTAGTTGCGAGGGTCACCAATGAAATGTTGAGGTGGGTGACGATGGTCGGAGCGTCGTTGGTCACTGGTGTATGTGCACACGAGCACAGGCGTATCAGTGGGTGTGATCGAAGTTAGGGCTCGGGTTGGAGCTCAGGGACATTTGAATTTTTCTCGAAGCAGCTGCTTCTCGTAAGGTCTCGGGGAAAATTGAGGTCTTGCTCGGGAATTTTGTTTAAAGGCTTGGGTTAGTCTTATTTTAGAAACAGGATTTTGTGATCTAAAATATTCATACTATTTAGTTTAAAGTAAGTTATATATATTCAATATATAGATTGCTAGATGGTTTGTAATGAAGTTTTAAGATGTAAATAAAGTAAATTAAGAATTTATCTTAAATTAGGAAAGGTTGAGATTTATTAAGAATAATAAGTTTGTGAAATAAATAAAAAGTAAATTACTTATTGTAATTAAGAATAATTTCTTAATGAAGTAGTTAGTGAAGAGATAACGAATGTATTTGAGGGAAGGATCATTAATTAGGGATTAAGTGATAATTAATTAATTAATGTAATTAATTTAAGTTAAGTAGAGTAAGTAATTACAAAATGAGATTAATCAGGGGTGATTAATATAGATTAAGTATAATTACTTAGGGTAATTAATATAGTATAAATATTTAGTGAGGTAATTAATGGTAATTACAAGATATAATTAATTGAAGATTCATTCAATAATGAAGTAATTAGGATTAAAATAATTTGGGTAATTAATCAAGGGATTAATTAAGAAATTAATTAAGGATCATTAATTAATATAATTAATGATGTGATTGAGGATTAAATTGGTTAAGGAAAAAACTAACTAAGAGTTAGTTAATTAATGAGGGTGACTAATTATAAGATGATTAATCAAGTAAGTGATTGTAGGATGATTAATTTGTGTAATTAATTAAGAATTAATTACTTATTGTAATAATTATTCAAGGATGATTAATTAAGAAGAATACTTAAAAGATGATTGATTAATTGGTTTATAATTAATCAATGTTAAGTGAAGGTAATATAGGTGATCAAGATTAGAGAGTAATTTAATTAGAGTTAAATTAAATAAATTTTCTGAAGTGATCAATCTTGCATGAGAATAATTGAATGAGGTAAAAGCCTTGAATTGGTTGATAGCTCTTTTACGAAATGCTTTGTGATATGATATGTCTGGGTGAACAATGATAATGGGGTTATCTATTAAAGATAAATTGCTGTGTAAAGGTGACATCTTTTATTTAAAATTAAATTGTATTATACTTGAATAACTGGATAAAGATGGTCTTGAATACGAAGAGACAGAGTCGGGTATTAGAAATACCCGAAACCATTTCGATTCAATATAGATTGAAATATGAATTAATAAATTGGAATGGAATGAATTAAGTGGATTGGACCATCTAATCTACGTTTAGTGCTTTGAAATTTATGTGTAAAGTAGATGATGTCCATAACAACTTGTGGAGTTGTAAATTGATATAAGTTACCCGGGTTTATATGGGTTGTAAACTTTTGCATTTCATGTTAGTTGGGTTCACTCACGCTGGTTTCCAGCCTGACCCGGGTGTTACTTTGATATAATGCTCGGGTCAGACCGAGTATTACAGATTTTCAGGTAAGGATGTTCTGGAGCTCAGGAGGCGAGCTGGATGGCAGGGACGTATGGAGAATTTCCACTGTGATATTGTATATATCTGTGACATGTTAAATTGTATCTATACAGTGTTGTATAAAATTGTTGTAACTCTGATATGTCGATGAATTGATAAATATAGTTTTCTTTGGTATAACTATTATTCTTGATATTATATTTTATCCGCTGCGAATGTGAGATTTTGTGATTCTTTTCTGTTCTTCTTCTATCTTTTCTTCTTTTCTCAAACTATTTGGAAATTTCGGAATCGAAATTTCCGGGTCGTTACAGAAAACTTATATATATACACCTTATAGTATAATATATATAACTAGATAAAATGTATATATTAGATAATAGAATACAATAATATAGATGAAAAGAGAATTGCAGCAAGCTAAAATTTATAATAAAAAAAAAGTGTTGTAGGAAGTTGAAAACAACAACTAATGCAATAATATTTATTATAAGTTTCGAAATCCATTAGACGAAAGAAAACATAGCTTGTATAACATATCCATTAAACAAAATAGACCATATATAGTACTAGTACATATTCATATAAAAATATGGATGACGAGGGGAGGAGGCATGGAGTGGGTTGTGGCTCTTGACAGGTGGTTCGAACTGTGGTGGCGGAGGCTTGACGAAGCTATAGGAAGAAGAACTGGTCCTTTTTCATTTTTCCATCATATGTGTTTTAGCATTTTAATGGGAAAAATCTCTTTTTTTTCAAGAAGCAACAGAGAGGAAGAAAAAAGGAAGCTAAATAGGCTCAGAGACTACACGTTATAAATATTTAATATAGTTGAATGGTAGGAATAAGTAATCCAGCAACTAAAATTGGAACCATGGAAATAGAGGGGTCAATCGCTAGAATTTAAGAGGTATGAATGGTAACGGTTGTTTGAATTGTATACCAAATATATAACTTTATACTGCATTATTAATTGAATAGGAGAAATGAATGGGTGGAGAATGAGCTGTCCATTTATGATATACTGTTACATATAATTTATTAAAGAAGAAACTGTAGAATAATGATAGATTTGAATTATATACTGGTGTGATGCAATAACAACAGTCAAGTTGATAAGGTGAGTATTTAAACAATTTATTGCTTGATTGGAAAGCATGTGAGTATGGAAAGGCAAGGATATTAAAATGGAAAAAGGAACGGACAGAGAAATTTAAGCGAAGATAAAACGTACAGGAATAAATATAAAGTAGTGGGATGGTCACGATAATTCAGTGGATAATTAAAGCAACTTTTAATGCCACCAGCTGCACGTTCAAATCTGAAAAGGCAGAGTAACGGACCATATAATAAATTGAAACGATGGATTGATAACATCTGCATGTATATATTTAATATAAAAGAACGGATCAAATTAGCTTGATAAAATTGAAACGAAAATTATATGATTAATTTATTACTTTCTTTCAAAATGAATGCTAAATCAAAACACGCATTTTAAAAAATGAAAAATATATATATATATATACATATATATACATATATATATATATATATATATATATATATATATATATATATGCACACCCATGAAAACCATATAACTTTAAAATGCTTCCATTTCATATTAATGTTAAATAACAAATATATAATTATTCAAAATGTCACATATATAATATGTTCATTTTATGGTTGTCGTTTCCATGTAATAAATATTCATTTTAAACCAATATTAAAATAATATATATGTATAGTTAAAAATCAATGTTCTAACATAAAACACATATATTAAAGATCAACACACCTATACATAATATCTTTTGAAATGAATACTTATGTATATATATAATTATTATAGTTTATTACTTTCCTTTTCAAAATATCCAGCGGGAAATCAAACAAATTTATGCACATATATATGCAGATAAACAATATTCTTTATAATACATTGTTAACTTACGTCTTTTTCCCCCTTTTTTTAAAGAGTATATATGCAGTACGGTTTATAAGAATTTTTTTTTTGTATAAAACCTTCATATATAACAAAATATATGTATAAAATAAAATTTAAAATCTGCTATGTTTAATTGGACGTAATCCAAATATTAAATTTTTATTTCAAAATATTACTATATAAAATTTCTCAAAAGTTTCAGTTAATTATGTTAAATAAAACCATTTAAAACTATTAAAATCTACGGCTCCTTACATATGTATTGTAATATATGTTCTATTCTGTGTTCATCATATTTTGCTCTGAACTCTGCTCTGATACCAAGCGTGACACCCCACCCCGAGACCCACATTAACAAGAGCATTACAGAGTAATGCTGTCTGTTAATATAGAGAATAGGACTGGCTAGGAGCGACCATCCGTAAGCTTTGTCTTAAACAAGTATTGAATACATCGATTGGGTGCTCTAATTTTTTTCTTTTACCTTTCTCAAATGGATCGACATACTCAAAAAATGTTTAACACAAAACTACGGTGACTAATGGATCTATCAGAACATAATATACAACAACATATGTAACAGATCATAGAACAGCAGTCACACATATATATACACATATATACAGATACGTCATAGCACACTGCATAGCGATACACCAGTGGTGAAACATAGGCCCAATACATACATCAAGTCAAAAGAATATGTACATATCAAAGTTCCCAAAATAACTATAAGGCTACACAGAAGATGACTAGCATCGAAAGAAAGCAAGAAAATCCATAGCGGAAGCAGCATAGCAAAAATCTACAGTAGGTGAATAATCTGAAACAACTCGGTCTGACTTGAGTATATAAAATACACAGGTCAGTCTGGCTTAACTAAACTGATTAGCACAAGATAGATGAAGTATAGAGATAAATGATAATATTTCTTCTCAAAAGGGAAGAAGCAACACTAAACATACATATCAACAACGAAAATATCATATGAGGGTTTCTCAAAAGAGGCAATTTCAACTACAACGTAATTAGTCACAAATATTAACCTCATATCATTGGCATTAACAACAACTAATATAGTGGCATCCATCAACACCATAAATCCTAAATAGGAAATCAAAAATCTCGAATAAACGCCAATGGATGGAAACCTCAAATAACTCTTAAACAGGAAATCACAAATCCCAAAAATGCACCAAAAGATGGCAACCACAAATCCCAATATGTAGAACTCGGTTAAGAGTTCAAGACTTCGAATTGTAATCACTATATAATAAATCCTCAAATGACACAGTGGTCTAATAATCTCGAATGGAAAAAACATTCGGAAAGCACAAATAAATCCGTAAATATCACAAAAGATGGATCCATATAACAAAAGATGCACGTGCTCAACAAAATGGCCAAAGCCCGCCAAGTACTGTATTGGCGCCCAATATGACCCGAAGGCCAAACAATCCGAAGGTCAAACATACCGATGAACAAACATCCTGAAGGAAAAATGGCTAAAAATCCAAAATGACCCGAAGGTCCAGTACTGGCAAACAACCCGAAGGCCCATGATATGTGTATAGCTTCAAACAAACATGTCCAAAATTAACTGAAAATGTAAACACATGTGTCCCATACCACATGTTTTACAAAATCATTTAAATCACTTCCACGTTCTCTCAAAGAGTGCAAAAATATGTATTTTTTACAAAAAATACTTTGCTTCGAGAAAACTAGCTTTAAAATAATTTTTCTAAAATCGTTTGGAAATTTATGGCTTTGAAATTCTCTTTATTATAGAGAATATATATTTCTAATAGCCTCAAAAATAGTTATAAATGTTATAAAATATTTATTTCGAAAGCTATTTTATTTTAAAAATCATTCCAAAATAGATTTAGAAAATATGTTCTCGAAAAAATCAAAATCAACGAAAACGCCATAAAATCGGCATATGAAATCTACTCAAAAACACGTCAATCCGGAGTTCAGATCAACAATGATCGTGGCCTAACTATTGATAGGATTAAGCCCTTTAAAAGACCTCAAATATTGTAAGAATTAATCGCAACATTCACTGGAGAAAGCAGAATAAGCAAGACTGTGCAGTGGAACAAAAAGAAATCGACGTGGACAATAAAACATACATGGGTCGACCCAGAAAAGGCTAAGATCGACCTTAGGGGGCATGGGTTGACCCATATATGCCTTAGTTCAACCTTAGGGTTGATCCCAATGTCTTTGGTTCGACTTGATGGTTGCAACTTCTATCGAATTTTTTTGCCTGTTTCGTTTCTAATTTAGAGCACTATTTTCAGGCACTTTCGGATAGAATTAAGCTATGAAATTTGACATGCACAAACAACTACGCATATACAACTATCCATAGAAATTCCAGCATGATTTCATGACAAGAACAGATATATACAAGCACAAAAAGAAGGAATCTAGAATGTTTACTTTCTGCAATCACTTAAGCAATAGATTTAGTTTTACAGTAAGCAAATATCAATAAATTTTAGCTTGCAAACTTGATTTAAGATAGATGTGGGAGTTACAAACTCATCTTATATGTTGTTAAGCAAATTTGAATAGCAAGTAGAGATTTTTTGGCTTGAGAAACTTTAGGAACCTGTAAAAAGAGAAAACACAGACGTGCAGCGAAGGAGATAAAAGTTACAGACAATACAATTTTTGAAAAATTGAAATCGATGAAATCGGTTTTGGTTTTGGATTGATTACCTGAAACTAATAAATTTAAAATGTTTCATTTACAAAGGAATTAGAGAAATTAGATTCTTGGTTTCCAAGAGAAAAGGGGTTTCGGGCATTCCTTTTGTTTTTCAACTTTTTTACTTTGTACGTACAGTTTTGAGAAGATGATAATTTTCTCTTAGTTAAAACTGTAGTTGGGATTAAACCCAATAAGAAATAATCATATTATCACACTAATTATTACTTAAATCATCAAAACAACTTACACTTACATGATTTCAACTTTATAAAATCATACTAACATATTTTATGTTTAACAAAATGTTTTATCAACGTATGAAAGTTATTTTAACCATTAAAATTCAATTTCCACCATTAAAATTCCATTTTTAATTAAATGCTTTAATTTACACCTTATTATGTTCATAAATCGATATTTTCATATTAAATTCTAAAG
Source organism: Allium cepa (assembly GCA_030765085.1). NCBI lineage: Eukaryota > Viridiplantae > Streptophyta > Magnoliopsida > Asparagales > Amaryllidaceae > Allium > Allium cepa. The sequence goes on from CM060928.1 coordinate 682,088,105, forward strand.
CTTCATTAAAATAAATAAAAATCAACATTTGGCAATAATATCAAAATTATAACATTTTAACAAATGAAAACCGTATAATGCTCATTTTTACCCCCAAACCAACCAAATAAAGTTTTTAAACTTTATTTTCAACATTTTATATTTATTTCAACAAATTAATGTTGAATTGAATTCTTTTATCTCACTTACTTAATTTATTAACCACCAAATCGACATAATTCCATTATATTTTACAAAAATCCATTGTTTATTTAAAATTAAAAAATTTAACAAATTTTTCATCTCCAATTTATTTTATTTCTCCATTATTAAATTATAACCATCGTTATAATTTAATATCATAGGTAATCACCAAAACCGAGGTTGTACATATATAAATAAATTAAAAAATTATTATTTTTTAATATTCTAGATCAAATACATAGCAGGAACAATTTTAAGTATAATTTTATTATATTAATATCTAAATATTATAAATTAGTTAGTTAAACAACAATAAATAAACGATAGAAAATATATAATATATATATATATATTGAATTTTAAATTTCTAGAAATTCTGAAATCATATTTTATAGCTTGCAAAAAATTTGGATATTTTTAAAGTCAAAATATTATTTTTATTAATTAATTACTTTCGGCCTAATTAAAAATTTATTTTTAAAAATATTAAAAAAATGTAACAACCCGCATATTTATCGAGTTTGTATTTAAATATTTTATCTAAATATTAACTCGTTAATCGGATTTTGGTCCGAAAAGCTACTTTTTTGCAAACGGTCAAATTAGGACTCGAGACCACTTCCATTGAGTTCGAAATGTCGTTTACAACTTTTTAAGTATAAACATCGATAGGTTTGGAGTTAGTGAAATTTCACTAACTTTTCCCGCTTTGGACTTTGGGTTAGTTTAGCCTATTAAGCCCAAGTTCCAACCCTCTTCTCCTCACTCTTTATAAATTTCCTAACTAATCAAGCTTTGGCATTAATGGTGGAGGGAATGGGAAATTAAAACTCCAAGCACAAATTCAATTGCAAATCCAACATTCAACTCCAAATTCAAGTAGAAGATATTGGATTCAAGCTTTGGATTGCTTCTCCTTGCTTTCAAGCTTCATCTTCATAAACTTTAGTGCAAAGGTGAGATTTTTATCTCACAAATCTAGTCTATATCAATATTGGACTGTTGGGAATGAATCCCTATCGTGTTTGCATGTATATTTGCATTTGGTTTGGATTGGGTTGGCGAAAAACTCCGATTTTTAGCGTTTTGGTGGGTTTTCTGCTCCTAGGTTGTTCTGGCCTTATTAGCTCGTATCAGAGTTAGGTCGTAGGTCACGTGGGCCTTAGGTCGTAGGTCGCTTGTGAGTTAACCTCTAGGTCGTTCTGGCCACTTTTCGTGTGTTTGGGTTTAGGTCGTTGGACCTTTAGGTCGTTGACCCCCTTGAGTCGTTAACTAGTTAAGTCGCTCGCTACTTGACTCCATTAGGTCGCTTGTCACTGGATGCAGCTAGGTCACTCGACTCCCTTACCCACTAGGTCGCGTACTTAGTTAGGTCGTGTGACCCCATAACTGTTAGGTCATTAGACCGTTAACCCTATAGGTCGCTTGGCCTATTTGTTTAGGTCGTAGGTCGTTGGACCTTACCTCGATAGGTCGTTCCCACTTTTGGACGTGTGCACTCTAGGTCGCTAGGCCGCCTCTCTTTAGGTCGCGTGACCCAATACAGTTAGGTCGTTTGACCTTATGTTCCTTTAGGTCGCGTCTCCTTTAGGTCGCGTCTCCTTTAGGTCGCGTCTCCTTTAGGTCGCGCCTCTTTTAGGTCGCGTCTCCTTTAGGCCACGCCTATTTTAGGTCATTCGAATGCTAGGTCGCTCGGCCCTTATTCCCTTAGGTCGCTCGGCCTCGTTTATGACCATAGGTCGCTCACCCCCTCTTCGTTAAGTCGCGAGTCATCGTTAGGTCGCGAACACCTTTAGGTCGCTCGACCCTATCCCTTTAGGTCGTTAGACCTCATTTTGTCTTCACTAGGTCGTACCGTTTTGGTCGGGGCGCTGCCCCCTGGACCCCCGCGACCTGACCGGGCAGGTCGAACCCCGTAGGCGGTGGCGTTGCCCCCGCACCCCCACCTTGGGGGGTTGCCACCCCCCCTGGACCCCCCCTCCGTAGGGGATCTTATCTGAAAAACATTGAGCTGATTTCCTTGGATTTTATTCGCATCTCCGTATGCGATCTTTGTGACTGATTGTTTCTACACTTGCTTATGTGTTTTGTCACTTTATAATATAAAGGTTTCAATACTAGTAGTAAATATCAAAACTCTTTTAACAAACAATTTCAACTCTATTTTTGATAACAAAGCTCTTTTCTTAAACCGTTTTCCAATCTATTAGTATATACAAGCCTTTACCTCACTCGGATGAGAAATCTAATTAAACGACTTAGTAAAACAAGTGGTATGAAACGCTTGCGTTCACTTCGTCGGTTAATTCTTGGACTTGTTCGATTGAACCTCTTGTGACAATTTTATTAGTGAAGATTTACAGTTTGTTCGTAAATATTTAAGTTAAGCAAGTGGTTATGGGACATGAAGCTAAACTTCTATATTTACTAGCTTAGTGTAATTGACACTTCTCGTTGATCTTGATGATCGCTTTATGAATTAGACTAGCAATTGCGCGATGTCTCTTTCATTGCAAGGTTAGACTAGACACCACTTGTGTGATTCCATTCACACATACCTTTCTGCTTTTTGGTTAGTCTTGACCTCAATCTGTGTGATTCCATTCACACATGCGGGGTAGCTCCCCTTGGTCTTCGGACCGTCATGTGATAGGCCTCTTTCCCTTTTTATGATTTCTGGATTTCTCGTGTTGATTTCTGGAATTTATGTCATTGACTTGTTATGAGTACAAGTTTAGGGTATGATGCCCTCTTCGAATCTTTGAGAAGATTCTTGTGATATTGATTATCTCTTATTGATTGATCTTCTGTTGATCATTATTTACATACTTATAGTGGTATGTCGTTATGGATGTTTATGTTTATGCCATATCTTTTATGTTATATCATGTCATCTGATATTTATAGCTAGACTGATCCGTTTATTATTTTCTTAAATAATACTCGGGTCAGACCGAGATGTTACAGGTGCTTCTGCTTGACTTCTTCCCAGGGATTCATCACTCTGACTTTTGGCTAACTGTTTAGATTAGCAGTTTTTGTTGTATACACTTGAGATATAGACTCATAGTTGTATTCTTTTGTATAACACGTGTTGCTATTCTTTTGTATTATCGTGGATCTTATTGACCACTACTCTGATGTACACTTTCATGTGTTAGTTATATATTCATATCTTCTTCCGCCTTTGTGATATGGATATCTGTGACTGATTTGTGATATGATTATTTCTATGTTTGTTTCCGAAGATTATTTATAGCCACCGTGTGATAAGCAATTACATGGATGGTCGCTCCTCAACAGCCTTATTCTCCGTGCTAGTTGACAGCACTACTCCGGAGTGTTCTTGGCTAGCGTGGGTATAGAGGTGGGGTGTCACAGCTTGGTATCGGAGCCAAACTTCGGAACAATGTAGAATAACTTAACAAGGATCATCGTCCTAAGTCTATCTTAGGAGTCATACCATAGGATTAATTCGAGTCTTCGTACCGATTCATCCTATTTCCTTTATGATTCCTTGTTTTATCTATCAAGATTGCTTGGTGTTCATTGGTGAATAACCTTCTTCCTTCTCTTCTTTCTTTCTTTAAGGAAGAGAATGTCTAGACCAGGCCATCCCAGAACTGGATCATCTGGTGCTGCTCCTCCGGATGGAGTTTTTATGACTGCTCAACAGCTTCTTGATTTAGTAACTAATGCTCAAGCAGCTGGAGCTAACCCAGAACCCACTCACCCAAAGTCGGGATTTGCACGCTTGTGCAGCGATTACACCAACTTGGGTGGGAAGCCCTTCAAAGGTTCGGAAAATATCATCGAGGTCCAGGCTTGGTTAAAATCATGTGATCGAATCTTCTCTCGCATGAACCTTATCGATCTCCACTGCGTTCAGGTGGCTTCCAGCATGCTCCAGGAGAGAGCATTGGACTGGTACGAACTCCTTATTTCAGAAATTAATGAAGCGGATCTCACCTGGGAGCAATTTCAGGGACGCTTCGAGTTAAAGTTTGTACCAGAAGCTGGGAAAGTAACCTTGGCTCGACGTTTTATAGACCTTGTTCAAGGTCAATCCTCTGTGACTGATTACGTCGCAGCCTTCGAGTCGCTTTCCAAATATGGGGTAGAATACATCAACACCCCATTGAAGAAGAACCAGAGGTTCGTTTATGGCTTAAATAAGAATCTTAAGAAGCCACTGCTCCTGAAACTAGAAGTCGCATTTGATCAACTCGTCGATATCGCTCTTCGTCTTGAAGAGGCTGATAGAGAGAGTGATGTTGAAGTGGAAGGCGCTAAACCAAACTTCAACAACAAGAAGAGGCCAAACAAATTCAAGGGTCCTTATCCCAACAAAAAGGGTAAGCAGGCAACCCCTGCGGCAAAGTCTCCTTCTGCTAGTGGTGCGAGTTGCTTCAACTGTGGGTCTGGGGATCATTATGCGAATAAGTGCTCTAGGCCCAAATCTTGTCGCTATTGTAAGAGCCCGGATCAATACATACATCAATGCCTCAAGCGTAAAGGCAAGAAGGAAGGAAAGTTGAATGTGGCTCAAGCCCCTGGCAACACATCTCGTGGCCAAGGTATTTCTCATTCCATTCTTGATGGTATTATTTAATTTCATGATCAACCTATTAGAGTTCTCTTTGATATGGGTGCATCCCATTCTTTTATATCAAAGGAACTGGTAGACACTTTTTCCTTAAGTGTTACTGCATTGATGACTTCTTTAAAAATTGCGAATCCTGTTGGTGGATCCGCAACTCTTAGTTTTCTTTGTAAAGATGTGGAGATTATTTTTTGCGATCTTTCTTTCCTAGCCGATTTGCATGTCATGCGTTACTTAGGCTTTGGAATAATTTTGGGAATGGATTGGCTTAACCGTTATCGAGCCCATATCCTATGTCCTGAACGGGCTATTCATCTCCGTCATCCACTATCTGTTAATCAGATTTCTGTTAATCTTAAAGATTCAGAATCCTGTTTGGTGGCATCTTTGTATTCTTTAAATCCTCGTGATAACGATGATGATGATGAAGATGATATTATTTCTCGTATTCATGTTGTTCGTGAATTTTCCGACATATTCGAGCCCGTTTTAGGTTTGCCACCTAAACGAGCAATTGAGTTCAGAATTAATCTTGTTTCTGGAGCTCAACCTATTACTCGTCCTCCTTATTGCATGTCCAATAAGGAAAATGAGGAGATGCGTAAACAATTATCTGAGTTGGAGACGAGGCAATTTATTCGCTCTAGATCCTCGCCTTGGGGAGCTTCGGCTATTTTCGTAAAGAAATCCGATGGTACTCTGAGGCTTTGCGTTGATTATCGCAAGCTTAACGATCTTACTATTAAAAATAAATATCCTTTACCTCGGATTGATGATCTATTCGATCAGCTTAGTGGTGCTAAGGTCTTTTCACAATTGGACTTGGCTACCGGTTTCCATCAGCTTCGTATCGCTGAGGATAGCATTCCTTTGACATCATTCCGTACTCGATATGGATCTTATGAATGGCTTGTTATGCCATTTGGGTTAACGAATGCTCCAGCTTATTTCGTTGACCTCATGAATCGAGTTTTCAAAGATTTCCTCGATCGGTTTGTTCTCATATTCATTGATGATATTCTAGTGTATTCAAAAACCGAGGAGGAACATGAGAAACATCTTAGGATTGTATTGGAAACACTTAGGAGTAATCAATTAAAGGCGAAATTTTCTAAATGACACTTTTGGCAATCTCGTGTGAAGTTTCTCGGTCATATTATTTCCGAATCCGGGATATCCGTGGATCCTTCAAAGATCGAAGCGATTCAAGATTGGAAGAGACCGGAGAGTGTGACAGAGATTCGTAGTTTTCTCGGATTGGCGGGCTATTACCACCGTTTTATTAAAGACTTTTCTAAGATTGTCGTGCCTCTTACTGGCTTGACTAAGAAGGGAGTTAAATACATTTGGTCAGACAAATGTGAAGCCTCTTTTCAGAAATTGAAAGAACTCCTTTCCGATGCTCCTATTCTTGTGATTCCCGAGGGGAATCAAGATTTTGTTGTTTATACCGATGCTAGTCACGTTGGTTTGGGTGCCGTTCTTATGTAAAAAGAACGTGTTGTTGCTTATGCTTCTAGGCAATTGAAGCCGGCCGAGACTAGATATGCCACACATGATCTAGAGCTCGCGGCTATTGTTTTCGCCCTTCGAATGTGGCGTCATTATCTATTGGGAGAGAAATTTATTCTTTACACGGATCATAAGTCTTTGAAATATTTATTTTCTCAAAAAGAACTTAATTTACGTCAACAGCGTTGGCTTGAGTTCCTTGCACCTTATGATCTTGATATTCTTTATACCCCCAGTAAGGGTAATCGTGTCGCCGATGCTCTTAGCCGTAAGCAACAAGCAGTTGTTTCTATGATGATATCCGAATGGAACGATCTCGAGATCTTATCCACTTGTGAGATTTGAGAGCGCGTATCCGATTTATGCTCATCGCTTGTTTTATGTAGCCTTGAGGCTCATCCTTCTCTTTTAGACCGCATTCTTGAAGCTCAAGGGCTAGATTCTGAATTGGCTCTTCTTGGCAAAAATGTTAAGGATAAAATAGATATTGAAGGTTTGAAAGACTTTGATATTGATTCTCGTGGCGGCATTCGAAAATTTGGTAGACTTATCGTACCAAATATTGGGGATCTTCGTAAAGATATTTTAGAAGATTCCCATCGTTCTAAATTCACCATTCATCCTGGTAGTAGTAAAATGTACGCTGATATGAAGCGACTTTATTATTGGGAGGGAATGAAATCTGATATTGCTAACTTTGTTAAGTGTTGCATGACTTGCCAACTTGTCAAGGCCGAACATCAAAGGCCTGGTGGGTTATTGCAACCTTTAGAAATTCCAATTTGGAAGTGGGATCAAATTTCCATGGACTTTATAGATGGCCTTCCCCGTTCTCGTTCGGGTCATGATAGCTTATGGGTGATTGTTGATAGACTTACTAAATCTGCCCATTTTATTCCGGTTCGGTCTAACCGAACCGTTCCTCTTTTGGCCAAACTATTTGTCAAGGAAATTGTAAGATTGCATGGAGTTCCTACTTCTATTGTTAGCGATCGTGATCCATTGTTTACTAGTGGATTTTGGAAGAGTCTTCAAAAAGCTTTAGGAACGAAGCTTAATTTTAGCACCGCTTATCACCCCCAGTCCGATGGACAAACCGAGCGTGTGAATCAAACTCTTGAAGATCTTCTTCGTGCTTGTGTGCTTGATTTTGGTGGAAGTTGGGAAGATCATATTTCACTTGTTGAATTTTCCTATAATAATAGCTTCCAATCTAGTATTGGTATGGACCTTTCGAGGCACTCTACGGAAGGCCATGCCGATCTCCTTCTTGTTGGCTTGAGGCCGGTGAGAAGCTGGTTTTAGGTCCAGACTTTATTCGTGATTCCACGGAAAAGATTGAACTTATTCGACATAGGATGAAAGAAGCCCAGAGTAGACAAAAATCCTATGCCGATAATCGAAGAAGGAAATTAGAATTTTCTGTTGGGGATCCTGTTTTTATTCGTGTTTCACCTATGAAGGGTATTGTACATTTCAGTCGATCGGGGAAGTTAGCGCCTCGATATATTGGGCCATTTCCTATCACTGAACGTATTGGTTCCATGGCTTATCGCCTTGCATTGTCGGCTCAGTTTTCTGCTATGCATGATGTATTTCACGTTTCTCAATTACGGAAATGCCTTCAGGATTCCGATTCTATTCTTGAGCCTGCTGTTGTGGAAGAAATTGAAGTTTCGTCGAATTTAACTTATGAGCAGCATCCTATTCGAGTTATAGCTTCTGAGGTTAAACGACTTCGAAATAAAGATGTTCCGCTTGTGAAGGTTCAATGGTCCTCAAATCCTAAGGATTGTTCTTGGGAATCTAGAGAATTCATCGAGCGTACACATCCGGACTTGCTTACTCCTTCTCCTAGAGGTGAACTTCTTATTTCAAAATTCCTCTTGTGTTAATATGCTTTTATGGTTGTTACTTTTTATTTCCATCTTATATATATTGCGAGGAAGCAATTTCTTTAAGGAGGGGAGTCTGTAACATCCCGCATATTTATCGAGTTTGTATTTAAATATTTTATTTAAATATTAACTCGTTAATCGGATTTTGGTCCGAAAAGCTACTTTTTTGCAAACGGTCAAATTGGGACTCGAGACCACTTCCATTGAGTTCGAAATGTCGTTTACAACTTTTTAAGTATAAACATCGATAGGTTTGGAGTTAGTGAAATTTCACTAACTTTTCCCGCTTTGGACTTTGGGTTAGTTTAGCCTATTAAGCCCAAGTTCCAACCCTCTTCTCCTCACTCTTCATAAATTTCCTAACTAATCAAGCTTTGGCATTAATGGTGGAGGGAATAGGAAATTAAAACTCCAAGCACAAATTCAATTGCAAATCCAACATTCAACTCCAAATTCAAGTAGAAGATATTGGATTCAAGCTTTGGATTGCTTCTCCTTGCTTTCAAGCTTCATCTTCATAAACTTTAGTGCAAAGGAGAGATTTTTATCTCACAAATCTAGTCTATATCAATATTGGACTGTTGGGAATGAATCCCTATCGTGTTTGCATGTATATTTGCATTTGGTTTGGATTGGGTTGGCGAAAAACTCTGATTTTTAGCGTTTTGGTGGGTTTTCTGCTCCTAGGTCGTTCTGGCCTTATTAGCTCGTATCGGAGTTAGGTCGTAGGTCGCGTGGGCCTTAGGTCGTAGGTCGCATGTGAGTTAACCCCTAGGTCGTTCTGGCCACTTTTCGTGTGTTTGGGTTTAGGTCGTTGGACCTTTAGGTCATTGACCCCCTTGAGTCGTTAACTAGTTAAGTCGCTCGCTACTTGACTCCATTAGGTCGCTCGTCACTGGATGCAGCTAGGTCGCTCGACTCCCTTACCCACTAGGTCGTGTACTTAGTTAGGTCGCGTGACCCCATAACTGTTAGGTCGTTAGACCGTTAACCCTATAGGTCGCTTGGCCTATTTGTTTAGGTCGTAGGCCGTTGGACCTTACCTCGATAGGTCGTTCCCACTTTTGGACGTGTGCACTCTAGGTCGCTAGGCCGCCTCTCTTTAGGTCGCGTGACCCAATACAGTTAGGTCGTTTGACCTTATGTTCTTTTAGGTCGCGTCTCCTTTAGGTCGCGCCTCTTTTAGGTCGCGTCTCCTTTAGGCCACGCCTCTTTTAGGTCGTTCGAATGATAGGTCGCTCGGCCCTTATTCCCTTAGGTCGCTCGGCCTCGTTTATGACCATAGGTCGCTCACCCCCTCTTCGTTAAGTCGCGAGTCATCGTTAGGTCGCGAACACCTTTAGGTTGCTCGACCCTATCCCTTTAGGTCGTTAGACCTCATTTTGTCTTCACTAGGTCGTACCGTTTTGGTCGGGGCGCTGCCCCCCGGACCCCCGCGACCTGACCGGGCAGGTCGAACCCCGTAGGCGGTGGCGTTGCCCCCGCACCCCCACCTTGGGGGGTTGCCACCCCCCTGGACCCCCCTCCGTAGGGGATCTTATCTGAAAAACATTGAGCTGATTTCCTTGGATTTTATTCGCATCTCCGTATGCGATCTTTGTGACTGATTGTTTCTACACTTGCTTATGTGTTTTGTCACTTTATAATATAAAGGTTTCAATACTAGTAGTAAATATCAAAACTCTTTTAACAAACAATTTCAACTCTATTTTTGATAACAAAGCTCTTTTCTTAAACCGTTTTCCAATCTATTAGTATATACAAGCCTTTATCTCACTCGGATGAGAAATCTAATTAAACGACTTAGTAAAACAAGTGGTATGAAACGCTTGCGTTCACTTCGTCGGTTAATTCTTGGACTTGTTCAATTGAACCTCTTGTGACAATGTTATTAGTGAAGATTTACAGTTTGTTCGTAAATATTTAAGTTAAGCAAGTGGTTATGGGACATGAAGCTAAACTTCTATATTTACTAGCTTAGTGTAATTGACACTTCTCGTTGATCTTGATGATCGCTTTATGAATTAGACTAGCAATTGCGCGATGTCTCTTTCATTGCAAGGTTAGACTAGACACCACTTGTGTGATTCCATTCACACATACCTTTCTGCTTTTTGGTTAGTCTTGACCTCAATCTGTGTGATTCCATTAACACATGCGGGGTAGCTCCCCTTGGTCTTCGGACCGTCATGTGATAGGCCTCTTTCCCTTTTTATGATTTCTGGATTTCTCGTGTTGATTTCTGGAATTTATGTCATTGACTTGTTATGAGTACAAGTTTAGGGTATGATGCCCTCTTCGAATCTTTGAGAAGATTCTTGTGATATTGATTATCTCTTATTGATTGATCTTCTGTTGATCATTATTTACATACTTATAGTGGTATGTCGTTATGGATGTTTATGTTTATGCCATATCTTTTATGTTATATCATGTCATCTGATATTTATAGCTAGACTGATCCGTTTATTATTTTCTTAAATAATACTCGGGTCAGACCGAGATGTTACAGGTGCTTCTGCTTGACTTCTTCCCAGGGATTCATCACTCTGACTTTTGGCTAACTGTTTAGATTAGCAGTTTTTGTTGTATACACTTGAGATATAGACTCATAGTTGTATTCTTTTGTATAGCACATGTTGCTATTCTTTTGTATTATCGTGGATCTTATTGACCACTACTCTGATGTACACTTTCATGTGTTAGTTATATATTCATATCTTCTTCCGCCTTTGTGATATGGATATCTGTGACTGATTTGTGATATGATTATTTCTATGTTTGTTTTCGAAGATTATTTATAGCCACCGTGTGATAAGCAATTACATGGATGGTCGCTCCTCAACAGCCTTATTCTCCGTGCTAGTTGACAGCACTACTCCGGAGTGTTCTTGGCTAGCGTGGGTATAGAGGTGGGGCGTCACAAAAAAGCTGTTTAGTTTTTGTTTGTATAATGGAATGGCTACTACAAAACCATGATTGATGTTCTATTCATGTGCAGAACACCAGTTTTTATCGTTGATATACAGTGGCACGACAAACTATAAAGCCAGCTAGCTTTGCTAAATAAGTAAATAAAAGCTGAAAAATTTTAATTTTTTGGCCAAATTCTTCTATATGATAAATTATAAAATTTAAGAGCTCATTTTAAAAATATAATTTATTTTATATAAATTTTAATTCATATAATGATTAAATAATATTAAAAATTATTAAATAATTACTAATAATTGTTTGCATCTGCTAAAATTATAATTGATATAAATATACATTTTAAAATATTAGCTCAATTTTTACTCATATAAATAAATTAATTGATACGTTAATATATGTTTACATAAACTAATACGATAAAATAAATGAAATAAAATAATTTCGTTTATGTGCATCAAATCTGTTATATAAAAAATGTTTTTTACACACAACCAATCAATATATGTGACAACAACAATATTTATAGGAATCTCACCCAACTAACAATTCAATAACGACAATATATATAAACATCACTTATTCAAAAATTATGCATCAGATGTAAAAATAGTTATTTACCTAAACTAACGCCCTCAAATACACCTTATAACGATGAATTCCCTTCCTCTTGAACATTACCGATTTCGTCAGATTGCAAGTCTTTGAACCGAAGACTCTTTGCTATTGAGTAGCTAGTGATTTGATTTGACTTGTGTCAGAGCACTAGGAGGTATAATTCGGCCAGCAAAATGGAGATAGGAGGCAGGCAAAAGTGTACTAAAGTTAGGGTTAGAGTCCCTTATATAATGGTTGAATTAGGGAGAAAACTGAATCACATCACTTATCTTTTCTCACCCAATCTTAACCATTCATTTCAAACCCTTTCTCTCATCCCCACCCCGTACCCTATACATGATACTGAAGCTTGCCTCCAACTTCGCAGGCTAACGGCCCATTTAAGTCTAAGTAAATATATTTAATTAAATCCAATTTAATTACCTTATCGATATCTTATATCGATCGATATATTTATAACTTTTATAAACATATATACAACAATATTTAATCCTCAAATCAAATTCGAATTTTAAAATTAAAATTTCATAAATATTAATTAATTTATAACAATTATAAACTGATTAAAATATTTGGCCCGAAGAAAATCCATCTTTTTGATTATGTGACTCGCAAGTGTAAATTAGGTCAGTGATTAACATCAAACTATTCGAATGTTAACGTTCGCATGTCACTTAACAGGTGGTGTGACATTTTAGCCTAATTTTTCACTTACTTAGTTTGGGTAAAATCCAATTTCACTTTATTAAATGTTACCCGATTGTGACATTTATTTATACCAATTCTCTTCATCAAAACTATATTGCTTTGGACTTAAGGAATTTGGTAATGGTCAAAATTCCAATATCATTCATATTCAACTCTACAGTCCAAACACAAAGTCAATAAATAATTATTATTAACTGAAATGCTATGGGTAGAGAATTTAACTTTGAGTTGACTTGCATTGGCTGTGATACTAACCCCGTATAATAGAGAAGACGAATCCTCTCATGAATAGTTATTCACTTCCAATACTTCCAATCAGCCCAACTATAGTCACTTAATGGAATGCCATACCATGATTTGACAATAATCAAAGTAGACCTTTCATATTGAAGGTCCATATTATTCTAAAGTCGAGAGAACTGTGTTAATCAGCCACGTCAATATTTTCTGTCTGATCTTAGTTATATTAACCAACAGAAAAGTATTGAATGAGTCGTTCCATAGTTATCCAGTAACTATCAGTACATAATCCCTTGGTGCCCTCAATAGCTATGAGTATTACATTATCCAACATTTAAAGAGCGCTATGTACTCTAGTATTAATGTACACATTGATATCCAGTCTCGATGCATCTTGACTAGAAATATTTAAAATGGTATATTTGTTTTCGTTGTGATTAATAACTCACGGTTGCAACACTTTGTAACTACTATCATAAAACATACCTTTATAGATTTTCTATTAAAGATACTTTAAAGTAAATTGATTAATTAATATAACCATATTATACAAAGTATATAATAGAAAGAAAATACCTTTGATTTCGAACAAGATTGGTTATTGAGTTAGATATATGTAACAAATTACATACCTAATCTAGGGCGCACTACTAACTCTATCAATCTTCCACTTGCACTTGGGGTCAATTATGGAATCTTTTTTCCAATGTCTTTAATTAGTTTCCTTAAAACCTATTTTCACAATCCCTCGGTGAACGAGTATGCTATTATGTTTCAATTATCTACAAAGTCAACCAACACATTCCGATGCTAATAAACTATCTTTATCATGTAGAATGATTCAAAGTATTTCTCTCGACTTCTTATAACCTATAAGTTTTATCATGAACTATATAGTGACATTGTTATCATATAAAAAATTTGTGGGATTCTCAACGTTTGGAATCACCGGACTCAGTTATAAATTTATGCATTTATATTTGTATACATTTCTTTATTGTTGCGCTATTCAAGGTGATATACTTAACCTTTTCCATTGAATCTTCTACAGCCTTTCATTTTAAACATTTCCAAGTAAACTGTTCTTAATTTGAATTTATTATTGATATACCATACTCAATTATGAAACTTTGATTCTGAACATTTCTTCATGAGGAGCTCGTTGTTTCTACAAACAATTCTATGGTATTTCATTAATACACCAGAACACTCTAAACTGTCATTCATGATATCAATTTGGATTTAATATTTGCATAATGTAATGTCATAAACAACATAACATGTATGATAATTCCTATTGTCATTCATAAGGAATCTATCTTACATGTTCCCTATAAATTTTTTTAATAGGGGTTCCTTGTATATCATTTGGGACATTCCCTATATCTTTTATAATTACTATAAAAGACATCATTTGCAAATCCAACATCGAGTATTAAAAAAACGAGTGATGATTTTAATATAAATACATTGTTAAAATCATTACAGTTTAGAAATATCAATATATCTTTTATCATTCTTTCTTATGAGTACACGCTTCCTCTGCATTTTGATTGACAATCAAACTATTCCACATTTCTATCAAAATAATTTTTCAATTTTGATGCTTGATGAGTGATACTTTCGTATGTGTTCCTGGATCATATCCATACTCACGGATCTAAATATCGCTTCCACTGACTTCAGGACACTTAAGTTGTTATATGTAAATAATTTATACTAAATCATTATTTATAATTTTCCATTTTAGCGTATATGTACCAAATCATAAAGTCTTACAATGCGATAACTTTATGAGTAAATCTGAAATAACTTGATCATGTTTAATAATGAATCTATTATGCTAATTTCAACATTTGAAATTTATGAGGTTATTCTTATCAGCATTGCTCATTTAATTCCAACTGCATTAGCTTGCTCGTAAAGACACAATCGTGGTCGATGGATCATATGCCTTCGCTTATGACTACCAAAATCATATTTTAATAACGTGGCTTGGAATTCATTTTTTTGATCTTTGCATCGTACAATATTATATCCTCAACACTGTTAGTGGTTTATTTAAAAAACTGTGGAATATATATTTTTGACATTATTAAGAAACTCATAGTTTCTCTTCATTGTGCGAGAATAGTTATTAGGCAGTCTAATGCGATGTGTTTTTTTAGGTTAGTTATTTTTACTTCATCGCATATAGTTAGATTTATCTTGGATCTCATCTAATTCCATTTTACTATCAATAATTTCTTAAAGAAATTCCTCCACTATGAAGCTAGGATTTCTTGAAACAATAATTGTTTCTCAATGCAATGGAACATGTATTTATAAACACTTTATGAACTGCCTTTTTTTAATATGATTTAGTTTTAGATTGGAAAACTTATGTTCAAAACATAAATATGTCATCCAATGATAGTCCTTTATAAACTACTTTTGGGGAGATCCATATAGGGTCCCTCAAGAACAATGATTACGTGCAAACTTTTGACTCACACAACCTACCAACTCCTTAACCTAGAATATGTTGGGTTTCTTATAAATCCTTATCTTGTATGATTCTGTAAACTGTTATTTAGATGAAATAATATTAACCTTGTGCACTACACTTAAGTAAATGACCTTAGAGAAAATAATTTACCCAACTTCACTCACAATTAATCATAATTTGTCCAACAATGTTTGATTACTCCTTATCGATACATCATTATGTATCACCTGGAGAAGTGACTTTCAAAATTGAATCTTTATTCATTTTTAGGTACAAAACTCTTTCCAATATACTCACCCATTTGACCAAATCGAATCATTTTTATTACATGTCATTTTATTTACTTCCATTTTATATTCTATAAGCTTATCATATATTTATAAGTGTGTATCAAATACGTCCACAATTGTGATAACTCATCGGTGAATATGATGAAGTACGTAGAATCATTTTGGTATTAATAGACTTATGATTCTACACATCTTTATGTATCAGTTTGAAGAGTTCGTCTACTCTTAGACGCTACCATTTAATGGGTGCATAGCCTTTAATTATTTGAGATATAATTAACTAGTACCATATGATTCATAATCACAAAATAAAAAGTTATTTCTAAAAACTATCGATTAGTTTATTATTCTAAAATAATTGCAAATAACTTTAGATACTTCATTTTTTTCGATGATTCACTTTTGTTGTGAAAAATATATCATGCTGCACTTTTATTTCATTACGAATATTCATAATATTCACATTAAATAAATAACTATATTTATTTTTCAGTCGCCACTGATAAACAGTCATTGTTTCATAAATTGTTCGGTATGTTTTACGAAAATAATTTTCATAATTTGATGCAATCAATTAGTACTATATGACATGCATGCACCATTTCCTCCATTACTATAATAGCGTACTAAATTTGGAGGTCTATCGTTTACTTATCTAGATTATTTATTTCATATGTTGTAACTATATTACAGTAGAGAATTCTTTGATCAAATATCTTGAACTCAAAGAAATAAATCTCAAAGAAAAAAAATTTCTACATAAAATACATTTCAGAATAGAATCATATTTCTTATTCCAATATTTGAGTACCAGAAATTAATACAGTGCTCGTTTTTGATGTTTCTTTATGAAGTGGATGTGACCATTCACTCTCTTCATCCCAACTGTACCTTAAATCACATCCACTCTTGTACATTCATTATTCTTTCTAGATGGTTGAACCATTCAAAAGAATGTCCTTACTACAATATCAAAATGAACTCTTTACAAAAGTGCATTCGATTATCCTTAATATTTAAGGACATTAAATATGTTGCACTTTGTGTAAACTAGTCAGAATGACATTTCAACGATTGAGTTCTTAGTCTTGGTCTTATGTTACTTTTAAAATAATATGATCTTTATCATAATCAATCAAACTGAATACTTGATCTCAGACTGTGGTTTATTTGCTTATTTCGGATGAACTCATTTTAACAAATTATCTTGCATTACGAACAATGACCATTCCCCATATTACACTTATATGCAATAATATACAGACCGAATATTCATAGTATTGTATTGCATTTATTGTTCGAAACTCATAGAATTCAGTACGCTGTCTCAACCAAATAAATGAGTAAGTGATCAAATTACGAATGTATTTAGTAGTTGTAAAATCAGGCGCATGCATGGGTATTGAAACATTAGCTTGCAAGAAGCATTTATTAGTAAGTATATGTTATATTTCTACTGATCAATCTTCAATTCAGTTCATTAGTATATGTTAATTAATATATGTTTTATCAATCATATTAAATGCACAAATTTGTCAATGTAGATTACTAGCATATGTTCTTAGAGTATTAGAAAGGTTAAATGTTATCATTTCATTTTTAATATGGTTCTAACTAGCCTTTTATGTTTCACCAAAACCTAAGTCGAAACATAAAAGTCTTTTGACTTCACTGGTGGGTGTTAGGACTCGTATGTCTTGGGATTATGTCATTAAGGAAAGCACAACAAATCATAGGTCTGCATACAATGAATGACTCCTTATCGGTTGTATCACATACTACTTCTAACATATGGTACCCTATCCTAATCCCGCCTATACCTTGAGGAAAGCTCAACAAGCAAAATGAGATTATTCTCTCTGGCCTATCATTTCACGATGGCCTAAGTATAATGCACACACCTTAAGGAAAGCTCAACAAATATGTGCATTTATCTTGCCTCGTCTATTTAGTATATTAATAGTACCACACATAACAAACCTAGCTTGAGGAAAGCTCAACAACTGAAGAGTATGCAAGTAACCTATTAATATATAAATGATAGAAGACAACTTTATATTAAAGATTCATAATCTTTATTATATTATATTGAGTGATATCGACTTATGGAATAATGTATTTCTTATGGAATACCCTCGTAATTCAAGTGTCGGACACATCAGAAATCTCCGCATATGTATATTTACATATGTATTTATTCCTTAAGTCTATTAGGATTTCTTAATGTTCAACCTTTGATTTATATGTTCATATTATATAAGTTTTATTATTACATAACATTTAGATTTCATATTACTTATATAATAGTCTTATGTACAAAATTATGTTAATTAAATCTTATTTAATTAATTTTAATTTATTAATATTTTTATTCATTCATATTAATATAACATTTACATTAATCAATTATTATATTATAAATCATATAGTATAACACATATAACATATATACACCTATATTATTTAATTAATTAACCTTTAAATTAATTTATTAGTTTAAACTAATTTAAATAAATTATATTAATTTCAAATTTCTATTCACATGCATACACGTATACTTATGTTTTTTTAAACAACATAAAATAATATAATGTATATCTTAATATATGATTCATGCATATATTAATTAATTAATCAACTCATTTGATTTATTTACTTCATTAACCTCATTAATAAAATTTTAAAATTGGTTTATATTAATTTTCAACCATTTTGAAATTATTTACTATTTTATAACATTGATAATATGTTTATATTTTATTTTAATTTTTACTTTTAAATTTAAATCATATATGTTTTTTAATTTTCAAAACAATTTGAAAATCTATATTATAACATTTATAATATTTTTCATATTTTAAATTTAACTTTTAAATTTAAAACTTTTACTTTTAATTTCAAAACAATTTAGAAAATTATCCCTAAGGCTCAATTCAAATTGGGCCTCTTCTTTTAGGGGCAACCTTTTGGGCTCAATATCTGTTCGGGTCGAGCTGATAGCTAGGTAAGGCAGAGTACTTGATTACCCAAACCCAACTTTTCGATACTACATTTCTTAGACACACTACTAATAGGGTTGTTAGCTTAATTGGTTATCCCTAACATGACTAATTAGACAGCGGAGGCTATTGGACTTTGATACTAGTGTTGGAACTAGGCCAGTCCACAGTGGAAGTTATGGGTGAATTTCAAATTATTTATCCTATTTGATCTTGATTGGGTGTAATGACACGTAAATTTTAATAAATAAATTGGTTATTTTTAATATAATTTTTGTAATTTAATTTAGAAAGGGATAAATTTTTTATAATTTATATTGGAATAAATGTTAAGAATGAATTTTAGCAATGATTAATAAAGGTAAGTAATAAACTTTTAAATGTTAGTGTAAATTAAAGAAATGACTGGGAACAATATTTATGAAATAATAACTAGAATGCAAGTTAAATAATACCAATCCAGTTAATAAATTTATGAATTGAATGGAATACCAATTAACGAAAATAAATCTAAACGTTATGTTTGGCTATAAATTGAACATAAGTGAATGAAATGTGTAGTATGCAGATAAATGACAACATTGATTTGTAAGTAATAAAAGCTTATTAATGCGACTAAAGGATTAACAGTAACGACTTTTGTATGTTACCTATTTTGTAGCTGGTTGATTTTAAATTGGAAAGCAGTTACAAAAATTATAATCTAATAGTACGTTAATGTTAACTAAGGTAATTATCAATAAATTGAATGAAATTCAAATCAATGGAAATAATGTAGATGTATATTTAGCTATAAATTGAATATATGAAAACAAAATGTAAGCATTGAATTAAATTAATGAATTTAAATTTTAATAAATGGTCATTGAAAAATCAATATTCTGTAAGTAATTATAATGTATGTTATTGATAATAAATGTTACTTTAATGATAACTAATATAATAACGAAAGTGTGAACGTAATAGAAACGTAAATTTATTTTAAGGTAGTAATTGGTGAATTAGGAAATAAGCTCAAATTATGCTAATTGATGAATTAATACGTAATGTATGTAAAGTAATAAACTGGTATAAGGATGGAATTAAGGTAAATCCATTAATTGGTTTTAAAACCTTAATTAATGTGTTCAATTGATAGAAGTACACATTTAGAAACGTAATATTTATTCAAATTAAGATGTAAATAGGCGTATATTAATGTCATGAAATAAAATTAGCATATACGAAATTATAAATCCGGATTGATAAGTAACGAACTTATAAATGCAATTAAAAGCAAATAGGTGGCAATTAATATAGGTTGCTTATTTATTTAATGTGTTAAATAAACGGGTAATCAATTGCAATAAATCTAAATTAACGTTTGTTAATGTAAATTTATGTAATAATCGGAAATAATGCAATTTTATGTATAAAAAGACAATTGGGTGAATAAAAGAAATGCAAAAATTAAGTTGTGTCAATATATTGGAATTTAATGTATAATAATAGGATTAATTGTAAATAAATGAAATTTAACATTTAATAATTACGTTATTGAAATTTAGATGAAATTTGGAGATATGTATGTAATAAAGTATGAATCCAATGTTAGTTTCATCTATTTGATACTAATAGGTTGAATAATAGAATGAAAATTTAATTCAATGGAATTATTGAAAATTTAATTTATAATTGTTGAATATAATGAAATTTGAATTTACGCAGAAATTTATGATTGAATCAACATTTAATTTACATCTAAATTTATTTAAAATCATTGTAAAGGATTAAGAAATTTAAAATGATAAGAATTGTCAATTTTAGAATTTAAATTGAAATTTCGACTTAAAAAAATTTATTTAGTAATTTAATTAATTAGTGAAAAAATAGCCATTTTGGCCACTGACTCGGATTTCGACGAAACCAGTTTCATCAGATCTGTAACGGTGAATTATTGTAGGATTTCAAGTTTCATAGCGATCGGACTTGTCGTTTGATCGTACAAACTCAAAATGCCTTGAAATTAATGAAATTGAAATCAATTTGAAAAATATTGATTTGAGCATAACTTCTTCATACGATGGAATTTGGACTTGAAACTTGTTCCATCATGTTTAAAATATTTAAAAACATCTTTTGTGATATATGGGTTGACCCAATTTCGTTCCGGAGTCGAAACGGGCTTTTCGGGCCATATATCGTTCAACGCGTATATTCAATCTGATCCATCTATTCTTTTTCAGCCGTGTCTATAAATACCCTGTTATAAACCCTAGCCTACCTCTATTTATCATTTGTCTGCGCATACATTCTATTTAAGTCCTCATTTCAATGGCAGACAAATACTTAATATCAATTGCAATTCAAAAATCAAAGTGAAAATCCAAACTCCTCAAATACTATCGAATTATATATGGATTTGAAGCTCTCGACGAGCGCAAGTAGGAAATACAATTCGTTTTTCGTTTCGAGTTTCGATGTGGCCAGAAATAAATGGATGAGTCTTGGCCGTTTAGTGGGGTCGAAATCAATGTCGATGGATTGTTAATTCGTTGGTACATATGTGGAGAGGGGGACGAGTGGAGGCCATCGGTGTGGGTAGCTTGTCAATTTAACGGTTTGATTGTCGAGATTAATTCAATTAGAGCTTGTTTTTCGGCGGCGGCTACACCTTGTCTGGGACCGGTGATCGAGCTATCGGAGGTCGTGGAGGGCAGCACATCGGGGTCGTGTAGGGGTGGTCTCATCGGCGTTGATCAGGAGGCACGGTGCGTTGATGAGCGGCCCGAGATGACGGTGACGCCCCACCTCTATACCCACGCTAGCAAAGAGTATTAATAGATAATACCGTCAGCTAACACGGAGAATAAGGCTGTTTAGGAGCGACCATCTATGGCCTTGCTTTAATTATCTATTGAATAAATCGACAATTGCCTTACCAAGCAGATCGACATGTCCAATGAATACTTAAAACAAAACCAGAGGTGGCTAGAGGATCTATCAGAACAGAATATAACAACTCAAATGCAATATACATCACAGAACAGTAAACCATCATATACACACATATACTGATACAAAGCTGAGTATACAAAATAATACATGTCAAGCGGTATAGAAAACCACAATATACAGACGAGTCAATAGAATACATATCAGAGTTATAACAGAAAGGACTACACAAAAAGCTAAGACAAAAGGAGTCAGCGGAATAGTCCATGCGGAAGCAAAAGAGGCTAAGTCCAAAGCACCTAACCTGAAACATCTCGGTCTGACCTGAGTATAAAATACCCGGGTCAGTCTAGCTAAACAAATCAGTTAGATAAACTGAACAATAATAAACCTGCAAGGTCATACAGTATAACAAATATCTCCAGAGGAGATAACACAATCATCAACAAGAGATGAATCATATAGAACAAGCCTCATATCATCGGCAACATGTAGAAACAAAGGATACGAATATCCCAAAACAAGCCGAATGGCAAATAACAAATACCTATAAGGTATACAAGTTCCAAAAGGTAATCGTTATACATCATGCGGCTCAAACAGACCAACACGATGGGCGATACCAAGGGAATATAATATCAATGAAACATCATCAAATTTGCTCGAGCTCGGTACTGTACAAACAAGGATCCATGAGCCCGAAGACTCCAAACCCAAGTATCACCCATGCGGCACATAAGGCCAACATCAGAGCGAAACTATATAGGGCGACAAACCCGAAGGCACATACCCAATATCACCCATGCGGCACACAACGCCAACATCAGAAGTGATACAATAGGGCGACAAGCCGTAGTGGTGAAGGTCGAAGACCCAGTACTGGACACCACTAACTGGCGAAATGTGTCACAACTCTCGAAAAGGAATCCGAAAAGTGTTAACGTATGTCCCATAACCAATCGTTCGCACTAA
Organism: Allium cepa; assembly: GCA_030765085.1. Classification (NCBI taxonomy): domain Eukaryota; kingdom Viridiplantae; phylum Streptophyta; class Magnoliopsida; order Asparagales; family Amaryllidaceae; genus Allium; species Allium cepa. The sequence continues at coordinate 682,110,481 of CM060928.1, forward strand.
ATGGTTTACTATCCGTCAGTCCCTTCCACACTCAAAGCAGTACAAAGTTTACCTCATATCATCGATAAACCAAACCCGAAGGTCAAAACAATCAATCGAATAGGTCGAGGATTAATCGGAAAGATAAACGCACAGATTCATGGTCCGTGTTTTGCCCAACCATTTAATCACCCTTCCACTTCGTTCGAAGTGCGAAAGTGTGTGGTTTAAATAGAATTTATAAATTAGAGAAACGGACTTTAAAATGTGATTCGAGAGATTATTTTATAAAAACCCGTGGATTAAAATTAGAAAGGAACCATCAAAGTCAAAACAATTGATAATCATACATGGGATCATCATGAATCAATTCAAATTGGAAATTCAATCAAAAAGGCAAAGTGGGCTGAAACAGCAGGTTCAGTCGACTGAACAGAGTTTTCAGTCGACTGACCCTGTGCTTGGAGATTTTCCAGGTTTAGGAAACTTTCTGTTTCCAGGTTCAGTCGACTGTGCAAAGTTTTTCAGTCGACTGAATCATGCCTGGAAACTCTCGGGTTTCAGGTTCAGTCGACTGTGCAGAGTTTTCAGTCGACTGAATCTTGCCTGGGCTGTTTTCCAGCCTTATTCAAATGAAGAGCAAACTCTCCCAAAATGCAATCGGACGAACATTGGCTCTAAGGGCTTATGCCAATCGACAACCCGGCCCTATATGTTCCTCGATGCATCACCAAAACATGATTAAAACATCAAAGTTAGGATTTCAAAGATTTGAACCCAAAACACTAAAAATTGGTATACTCTCTAATTCAACCCAAACCAATTACAAGTGCATATGAACAAGGTGTTAGGAATTCATACATAACATCAATGAAATCAAGAGAAGTAGATGTGAGTTCAAAACTCACCTTTTTAACTCAAGAACAAGAAGAAGAAGCTCAAATGCAAAGGAAAGGCTAACCACTCTTCACTCTTACTCAACAAGCTTCAATCTAAGAATAAAACACATATTTTCCTAAATTAGGTTTAGGATATTTTCTGAAATTGAAGAGGAGAAGAGATGGAGAAAATGGAGAAGATGGAGAAGAGGCTTACCTATCCTTCTCTTTGAATTTGGAGCAAGAATTTGGATTATCAAGAGCAACTAAGGCTTGGGAGTTTCTATTTCCTCTTCCTTTCCCCCATTTCAGTTGGAGCTTGAGTTTAGATGTGAAGAGGAGTAGGAATGAATGAATGGGAGGAGATGGGCTGAGTTAGAGGGTTAAGTGGGGCTTGGGGCTGAACCCAAAGCTAAAGCCCAACCAGAAAAAGTAGCAAAATTCAACTTACTCCAAACATATCAAAGATTATACTCAAAAAGATCGCAAACGACGCTTTGAACTCAATGGAAGTGGTTTCGAGCTCCAATTCGGCTGTTTGCAGAAAGTAACATTTCGGACCCCAAAATCCGACTAACAACGCTATACTTAAATAAATCATTTAATTATAAAATCGTTAAATATGCGGGTTGTTACAGATGATGGCTTGGTGCATGGCTTAAGGCATCACGTGTGTTAGGGTTTTTGATGTGGAACGTGGTTGTAGGTGACGTGTTTGTGTGAGTTGTTTATTTTATTTTTAATTAATTTAATTTTTAAAACGTTCCAATTTGTATAACTCTTACATACGGATTCCGTTTCACGCATGGTTTTCTCCGCTAGGTTTGTAACGACCCAACTTCCATATCTCCAAGAAGTTGCATCGCTAATAAGAAAGAAAGGGATAGAAAAGAGATAGAAAGAGAAGAAGAAGAAACAACACATCAGAATCTAAACAGCGGAATGAATAAATTATATAAGTAACATAAAATATTACATAGTTTACAACCATTATCAGAGTACACAGATATACAACACACACTAGGCAGTTATAAACACCTGTCTAGTATTTACAACATAATACAATCCTGAGACAACACAGAACACATAGCGGAATACTACATATCTAATGCTGAAGCCTCCTGCTCCATTGCTCCTCCAATATTCGTCAAAGCTGACCTGAATCCCTTGGCTACTCGTAAAAATTTGAGTACCCAAGAATTTATGAAAACAAAAGATAAACTCCGGGTCAGACATGGGTCTGGTGTGAGTAACAGGTTAAAGTTGCTTAACTTTCAAAAACCTTTTGAAAAGAATGGTATCACGTAAGACTTCCCACATATAAACATGGAAAAAAATTTACCTTACGCTAACCAAAACATTTAATAGGAAATCCAGTGATATTATAATAGGTCTAGGGTTTTCAAGTAAATATGAAATAGCCGAAATTGTTACATCTATTAAATTCCAGCTACTAGCCACAAAAGTGGGTAATACAATCAAAACCGTTGGCACTTATTGGATTTTGGATTCCATACAATGGCAGGGCTACTAGGGTACCGCCCGTCACAGTACGTGGCCTAGATCACCGTACCGAGGAGTACGCCCCCCCCCCCCCCCTACAACACAAGGCCGGTCGCATTCCTTACTGAATAGTTCTGAAAAAGACAACCCCGCAATTGGTGCGCATATCCAACTGCCCACTAAGCAGAATAAAAAAGGGACCTCTAGACAAGGATCAATCTTGTTCTCCAGTGGGTGCTGCCCACGAAGCCTTGCTGCACCTCCCTTGTTTTAGCCATTCCCGGTTGATGAGGCTTGAGGGTACGATTACCTTTAGAGAACACATCTCTTAGAATGCTCATCGTCCACCTGACGATGTTCTGAAAGCATTCAATCCATACAAGTTCGTTCCGGGTTCGAACGAAACCGAAGGCATTATCTCGTTACACTCATTTTGGAATCACCCTCAGAGTTAACGACGATAATCCTTGCACTCTGAATCACCATCTCGAATCTATAAGTACTATTCTGTCAAACTTATTACGGAATCACCCACAGAGTTATACTGACGTATAGCCCTTACACCTCGAGTCTTCACTTGCTCAACTTGGATTAACGACCTAACGTTTAATTGGAATCGATGTGGTTTTCGGATATCCAAATATGGAAACCCGATCCCGGTCTCATCGAAATCTAAAGCGTGTCTTTTAGGTCCAAGTTGATTTAAGTTTTAAAAAAAAATTAATTCATTATCTAAATATACAAAGATAGATAATTCACCACACAATAGATAATCAACTTATCATTATCAACAGATAATTCATATCATAATTAGATAATCCATATTATCATCCAAAAGCAACCAATGCATCCATATCACATACACTACTCATTTCATAACTGAGATTACAAACCATACCAGGCAACCAATACCATTCATCAAACATAAGCAATGATCTAATGATCACCTTCTATAATTAATTTAAAATGAATTAAATTAATTACTTAATCTCTAATTAATTTAAAATAAATTAAATTAATTACTTCATGATCAAAATCCTGCTTAACTTAACCATTAATTGATTACAAATCAATTTAAATAATCACCATCTCAATATTCATTTCAATCAATCCTTATTGATTAACTATCTCTAATTACAATAAGTAATTAGCTTAAAAGTTAATTACACAAGTTAATTACTTAAACCCCTTGCAAATAATTGACTTGTAATTGCTTAATTAATTAATTAACTAAAATTAATTACATTAATCATTAATTCATTATTAATCATACCTTAATTAATCAATTCCAAATTACATCATTAATTAATTAATTAATGATTTCTGATTACAATTAATCAATCTCTCAATATAAACTAATTACATAAGTAATTAATCTAAAATTAATCCATACATATATATTAATCACGCTTGATTAATAACCATTCAGTAATTAACTACTTTAATTACATCATCCTATAAATTAATTATTCTTAATTAATTATTCCCATTAATCACTTGATTAATTTCAAAGTAATTTAAATCCAAATTACTTCTATAATAAATACCCTTAATTACATTCAGTAATTATTAATTAATTACTTCCTTAAATAATTACAAATTCATAAATTACATAAAGTAATTATTCATCAATCCATAAATGTTTAAATTAATTTAACTTAATTAATCTAAACTAATCGTATTCATTAAATTAATTACACTAAGTAATTAATTCATTAATTACTTTCATTAAGTATTTAACATAAACAATTGATTATTATTTAATTAACTAATTTAATTAATTATCAAAAATTAATCACATTAATTAATTGTTAAATAACCTTAAGTTAATGGCCTGCATTAACATTTCTTAATTACTTAATTAAGAGTTAACTTATATTAACCATTATTAATTGTCAATTAATTAGTATTTAATATCATTTAATTAATCTCTAATTATTAATCAATTAAGTGTTAATTAAAATCTAAATTATCATTAGTCACTTGATTAAGTAAATCTTAATCATTAATTAAAATTTAATTAACAACCTTTAATTATAGATTAATTAACCTTAATCAATTAATCCCAAATCTTAATTAATCAATTTAAAAACTATTAATTACTTAATTAACCATCCACATTAATAATTAAATAATAATTAATATTCCATTTAGATTAATTATTGAACTCATATTTTAGATTCAGGTTAAAAAAAACAATTTAGATTGAACTTCATCTTTCAATTTTTAAACTTTACTTTAAAAAAATTTAAAACAGAAAGACAGTTTCTGCTTTTAGTTTAAAACCAAACTTGAATTTAAAAGCATTTCAAATTTAATTCAAAGATCTAAAATTTAAACATATTGAATTCAAATTCAATTCCAGTTTCCAACTTACTTTCAGATTTTGTTTGCAATTTTCTTTTACTTCAAATTTTATAAACCTGGAAACAAGTTTATGATCAACTCTGAAACCTGAAACAATACATGAACCAGAGCCTACCCAGTTTACTTCGAGTTACAAGTACCCTATGCTTCGAGTCTCCCTTCAAAATACCCGAGACCATCCCGAGAAAATAAATCCTGAAACCCACTTCAAAACCAACATGCACAACCCATCACTGTGCACCTACTCCCCAACTCCGGCGATCACTGGCTATCATCAACGGCCATCCCCCATCGACCAGTGACCCCACTTCAACTTTAAACCCTCAGGTTCCCAGAATTCAACTTGAATTTGAATTCAAGTTTTAAAACCAAAACCTGGAAATAGCATTCCCCCTTTCCAAGCTCGACCTGTCAACGGCGAGAACTCACAACTCCGGCCACTATCACTCTTGAAACTCCGGTGAAGACTTTATCAATACATCATCTAACCATACCCAAAAGATCTTTGAACTCGATCAACCAAGGAGACCCCATTCGAACAAAACAGTGACCCAAATAAAACTAGGGTTCTAAAACCAAAATCCAAATTTAAGCATCAACAATGGAAAGTAACCCAATTTCATAATTTTCCTATAATCTCTGATAGTTACACTATCTTCAGAAGCAAATTCACTTAAATCAAATGCAAGCATCAACTAAACTTGACCAAAATGTAAAATACAGTAAATTCATCACTGCACTTTGTTTACAACACTATAAATTATAATATTTGATTTAAAATTCATGATTTTACTTAATGTTTCTATTAATAAACCTGAAACATTAAATTATAAAGTTTGAATTTCTCTCTATGCTAATTGTTGCTCTGTATAACTTGATTTTTCAGGTTACATACAATTTAATTTAATTCATAAAAATTTAAACTTACACTATTTTAAACAAACATGTTTTGTTCAAAAGTCTAAGTCCTAATCAGCAAACAAGTCAAAGAAAGAATTCAGGGATCAAATATGAGTTTGAGATTTTGAAGAAAAACATGCAACAGTCATCAACATGTTTACAGACACATATTCACAGGTATAATATTTCAGCAATTTCATATAAGTTCATTTGTAATTTATAAAGCATGCACAACTTTACCTATTAAGCAGATTTTAAAAGATGAGTTACTCACCTGAATTTGCAAAATGCAGAGCACTGTCCAGAATTTGAAAAACTCTTTTGAATCTTTAAGACAGAATTGCCCAAGCTTTTAAAAACTTGAATGTTGCTTTAAAAATGCTATTGCTCTTTGAAACTTTCTCTCAGATCTTACATGCAGGTTGTTTGAATGCAGATGCAAACTTGAAATTGCAGTGACAAATTTCCAGCTTTTTAAAAAATGAATTGAATGCAGGCCTCATACTTGATTTAGAAATGCAGAATCTTGCATTTTCAGATTTTTGAAAAAAAATGAATGCATGCTTTAGTTATGTTGCATGCAGGTCCTTTTTGTTTCCAGATTGAAGAAACAAAAGATGCAGGTTTGTAGAGTTTTGATTTACAGATTTTAGAAGAGTTGAATGCAGAAAATATTTGATGAATAGATTTTCTTTTTGAGGAGAATGAATGCAAGTTAGTTTTACAGGAATTTGAATTTGTAGATGGTTTAAAATGGAATGTTTTTCAGCTGAAAAGTTCTTTGTTTTGGAATTGAAAAATGAAGAAAAAGAAAAATATGAAAGATTATAAGAATGTATGTATCTTATTTATGGTTTAATCAAAGAAAAAAATGACACTTGTAAAAGAAATGGACACTTGTAAATTCTCATGCTTAAATTCATAACACATGTTAACTTATATCTTAAATTATCTACACATGTCTTTTAAATGTTTTGTTATTTTAATTAAGGTTAAAGATAATTAAACCTAATTAATTAGTTTCTAGTTATGTATAAAATTAATTTCTAAAGGATAAGCAAAGTGTTAATATAAATAAAACAATATACAAATGAATCATTTGAAAAAGTTACTTTTAAATAATTAAAATAAATTTATAAAAGAGTTTGTAACCTAATGAATACATGTTTCCTATTTTAAATTGTATTTTAAATTTCATATTAAATTTACAAATCACATTTTATAAATCAATATTTTAAAAAGAATAACACAAACATTTTTGTAACTTATTTTAATATACAAACTTAAATTAAAATGAATTTTAAACTAATAAAACATTTATCTTATATATTTAAAATCATATAGTATTTTATTAAATGTTTTTGAAAAGCTAAATCCAAAAATAAATCACAATTTCTATTTTCAAAACATTAAAATTATGCTATACTAATCTAATTAAAAACAACTTATCTATTTAAAATATATAAAAATATATATACATTATAAAATAGAAAATAATTTATCAGTTTATTAAAAATAAATTCACAAATTAAATATTTAAATAAAGAAGATTATTAAATCAAATCAAATTTATTAACAAAAATTATCAATTCAATTTCAATTTAAACACATATTATTAAATTTATATTGTCCAAAATTCCGGGATATTACAAGGTTCGATTGGGATTCTGGACATTTTGGTGCTGGTTTGGACGAATTTGGAGACTATTTAATTTTTGGGTTTAAATTGGATTTAAATTCAAAAGGTGAGTGTTTTAACCCACTCAAAACTTCTAAAACTTCTTATGTTTGTTAAATTAAATTTTGTTGGGATTATGCATTTATTTATGACTGTTTAGTATATTTTAATCATCATCTCAGTTAATTGTATTTATTTAAATTAAATTGTTATTTATTTTATTACTGAATATAACTGCCAGTTAATTACCTGTGAAATATTATCAGTTATATTTTGATAGTTGATTGATTATTTGGATGATGATTGTGATGGATGTATGATTTTATGATGGGTGAATGGATGTTTATTAATATCATCATAAACTGCAAGTTGTTATGCATTTTTATTTCATTCGGGATTGTAGTTTGAAATGATATATAACCGTAATTTTATTTTATATTACGGATTGAAATGATAAATATCCGTATTACTTGACCATAGGATAGAAAATTATATACAGGCACCACGGTCTACATATATAAATAATTTGAAATGATTTTCTATGGTTTTGGAACTGTGGTTTTGGAAAGGAATATACAGTTTAATAAATATTAAATTTTGATGTTATATAAATGTTATTTTATATATATACAGTTAAATTCTTGAATTTAAGCTATGTATAAAATTGATTAATAAAAATGAGTTTAATAATAAAGTTTGATTTCATTTATATAATATGGTTAAGTGTCTATTTAAATTCTATTGTACATAGAGTTTATGATGACTCAAATAAAATTAAGGTTGGAAGATAAATGTGAATTTGATTTGAATTAAAGTATTTAAGAATTATCATCGAAAAATTTGATTTGAAATGTAAATAAATTGAGATTTAAAGGGTATGATTTTATAATTTGATTTTTGTTTAAAGGATTTAAATGAATATCAAATATATTTAAATGAATATTATCAAGTTAATTTAAATGAAAGAATATCCAGTTATTTGAAGTCTAAAGGTTTTACTAAAATGATAATTGATTTATTTAGTAAACATTTCAAATCTAAATAATAATAGTGAAATTGATGTATATGAAATTATCAAAGAATAAGTTTTGAAATGATGGGATAATTAAAGCTTTGAAATATATGGAAATTTAAATGGTTTATTTGGTATTCATCTGTATTTGGAATTGATTGGTGAAATTTAAGAAGACAATTTATTATACAACGTAAATTAATATTTAACCATTTAAGTATTGGAAGTTATGTTTCAAAGTTATCGGTTTCAAGGTATTATGATTTAAAAGGCTATGATTTTGGAAAAGGATATATTTGAAATAAAAATGAATTTATATTGATTTGGGTTTTAATAAAAATGACACCTTATTGATTTGGGTTTTAAATGAAGATGACATCGTATTTATATTGTTTTAAAATGAATATTATATCCTGGTTTTGAAGTATAATTATTTTGAAATGACCGTGGTGTTATAGTAACGTTTGGTTGTTGAAGAGACCGGGATTGGAAGTTGTCATACTCTCTGCCAACTCCAAAAACCACTTTAACAACTGTGTACGCGGTGGAGATTCCACAATGAAGTAGGATGGTGGTGGCATTTCCTTCGAGGTAAATAGGTGGACCCGACTCTCGTGAGTTGGCATAAGGTGGCTAAAATATGAGCGATTCTCGGGCAAAGGAGATAGCCCCTCTTATCAGACACATCCCTTCGATATTATACTACGACTTTTGGATTGATTCGGTGGCCACTTTGTTTTTTGATTTGGGGGTGTGGCTCTAGGTGGGCGGTAGCTGCGCGCTACGCGTTACCACCAGCCCGGAGAGCAATTGTTATATCTACCCTGGCATTGCCTAGTTGTGCCGTGTCACCTAACCTAGCGCGCCTTGTACGAGTTTGTTTTTCTCTCGTAGCCCATGGAGTATTTAGAGTAGTCTCCCGATCTAGAGATGCGCTGATACTGGATGGACTACTGGGACTATTATTGTGTTAAGGGGAATATCGGGTCACTCCTTAACGCTATTTAAAAGTAAGTTTATTTTACTATAGACACTATTATAATAGAGAAATATTACTATATAGTAAATAGTTTAACGGATCCTTAAGAGATGTGAATCCAGAGCATCTCTTAAGTTACTGCACTCATATTTATTTCTGTTAATTTAACTTACATAAGATCTTTTAGTTCGGACTCGAGTGTTTTGCCTTTTCAATTCACTCGGGTCAGCCTGAGCATTTCAGGGTTTGAAGGCCTTACTTTTGGGAGGACGAAGACGAAGATTATTATTACTATTATCTATTATACTCTTCCACTACACCATTGTATTCCGCTGCATTATTAATATTCTCTGGTATGTGTGACTCTGATATTGTATCGTATAAGTAAAGAAAATCAAATGTTTTGTAAAACAGCTTCATGAACTATTTATTTGATTATTATATTTTATCGTTCCGCTGCAAGATTCTATTTTATTTTTTTCTTTCTCTACTTTTTCTTATTTACCCTATAACAATCTGCCCTTCTGTATGGTTTAAGTCTGACGTGTCTGTCTTATTGTCGATTTAAAGTGTACGGAAAGGCGGGACGTTTACAGTAGGCCTATGAAGTTTAATCTATTTGGAACATTTCTAAACTTAGTTAAATAAAATCATATGTTTCATTTAAATTCATAAATTATTGATAGAAACTTATTTAATTTATTTTCAATTCATATATAAGTGTACATATGTACCGTGTGTGTGTGTATTTTGAGTGTGTCCATGTGTAACATGATATTCCACGCAACGTACAACATCCCTGTATATAGATGTTGATATTTACAATGCAACAAACACGTTAGCTCATCCTATATATTTGATATTTTGTTCAAATATGTATATATTTATACTGCTTATGTATAAAAACCTAAGTGTGTGTCTGTGTGTGTATTATGAGAAAATATTATAGTGGCAAATATTAAATAAACACACAAACACATTCGCACATACATACATACATATATATATATATGCCAATTGTAAGTTTATTTTTTTAATTTTTTAAAATATGTATATATACATACATATATATATACACATAAATATACACATACACACACACACACACATATATATACATATGTATATGTTAAAGTAACATAATTTCATATACACACACACATAACATTATGTGCATATATATATAATAACTACTGTAAATATGAGTTAGAATAGTTTATATAGATATATATAAATTATAAAATTTAAAAATTATATATATATATATATATATATATGCATTCCAGATTAAATACGTAATAGCTCTAAATTTCATTATACTAATATATATGTATATTATGAATTAATTAATTAACAATAAATAAATGATAGAAAATGGCTAAATAACAAATATTTTGAATTTGAAAACTTTATAAAATTGAGAAAGATATTTTATAGCCGATGAAAAATTTCCAAATTTTTCTAGGTCTAAATTTATTTTTTATTAATTAGATACTTTCAACCGAATTTTAAATGATTTTTTAAAAATATAAAAATAGATTAAAAATATAAAAATAGATTTAAAAAATATAATGTTTTGATCAACAGCTTTATGATGACAATTTAATTTTAGAAAATTTATAATTGAATTTTAAAGCATAATTTATCGTATATTAATTTATTAATTTTTATAATGATTAAATAATAAAAAAAAAATGTTAAACAATTACCAAAAAATTATTTTCAATCATTAAAGATCATAACCAATCTAAATATATAATTGAAAAATATTAATTTAGTTATTTATGTGAAATAGTTATATAGTTTAAGATAAAGCACATAAACAAATTAATTAACTTATTAATATATGTATAAATTAATTAATAAAGTATAATGTTTAGCAGTGTGTACCAGATCCTTAATGAACAAAAAAATTTGTTTTATAAACATATACACAAAACCAATCAATATGTGGCAACATCAATACTTATAGGAATCACATCTAACTAACAATATAATGATAACAATATATGCATGTATGAACAATATACAGTTATGTAGAGGTTATGTATCATATATACTACCATCCGTCACAAACCCTTTTACCCAATTTTGAGAACCCCCTATCTCTAGTGTTTGCGGTCGAAAATTTTCCGCCAACTTCATGGGCTAATAGCCCATTTAATCCCAAGTAAATATACTTAATTAAATCAACTTTAATTCTTTGTCGATTGCTCATATCGATCAAAATATTTATAATTATTATAATATATATACAACAATATTTATTCCTCAAATCAAACTCAATTTTTATAAATAATATTTCATAAATAATATTTAATTTATAATAATTATAAACTAATTAAACCATTTGGTCTAAGGAGAATTTATCATTTCAGTTGTGTGACTCATGGGTGTAAATTTGGTCAGTGATTAACATCGAGCTATTTGAATGTTAATGTTTACATGTCACTTAGAAGATGGTGTCACATTTTGGCCAAATTTATCGCTTACTTAATTTTGATAAAATACAGTTTCACTTTAGCAAGTGTTACTGGTTTTGACATTTATTTACACTAATTCTGTTCGTCAAAACTATCACTCTAGACTTATGAAATTTGATTTTAGTAAAAATTCTAGTATCATCCATATTCAACGCTATAGCCTAAATAAAAGTCCTTTTTTCAATAATAATAGTTATTATCAACCAAAATGCTTTGGCCAAAGATTTGATGTTAAGTTGACTTGAGTTGACCGCGATACTCATCCTATATAACTAAGTACACGAATCCTCTCTTGAATAGTGCTTCACTTCCAACACTTTTACTCGACCCAACTATAGTCACTCAATGGAACACCATGCCATGATTGATAATAACCAAAGCGGAGCTTTCATATTAAAGTTATACGGTATTCTCAAGTCGAGAGAACTGTGTAAACTAATCACATCGATGTTTTCTATTTGACCTTAGTTACACTAACTGACCGAATGCTATCGGCGATTCTTCCATAGTTATCCATAACTATCAGTATGTAACCCTTTGGTGCCTCTAACAGCTATGTGTAATACACCGTCCAACATTTGAAGAGCATTACGTACTCTAGTCTTAATGGATACATCGATATCCGGTCTCGATGCATATTGACCAGGAACATTTGAAATGGTATATTTGTTTTCATTGCGATAAACTACTTACCATTGCAATACTTTGTAAGTATTATCAGAAAACATACAATTTATGGATTTTCTATTAAATATTTTTAATTAAATTAATTAATTAATATAACCACATTATATCAAGTATATGAAGAAAGATAATCCTTTGATTTTGAAATTGATTGGCTATTGAGTTTGATATATGTAATAAATTACATAGTTGTCCCTAGGACATACTCCTAACTATATCAGGATAAACATGCAAAAGCTTATTGGTAAGTATATGTGATGACCCGCATTTCATGCCAAAGAAAGACTATCATCGTTAAGAAAGAAATTGGTAGAAAAGAGAATAGAAAGAAAGAAAGAAACAACAATATCAGAATCTCACACCGGAAACAGAAAATATATATTACATCACATAGCTATTACATAGTCATTACACATCAAAGTCATACAGTTACACAATATCACATTAGACAGTCGTGAAGACCTATCTATCCATTACATTCCAAAATAAAAGAGATGATACCAACACAGCGGAAATATATATATATATATATATATATATATATATATTGCAAGCCTCTAACTCTAAGCTTCTCCAAAATTCGTCAAGCCAACCTGATCACTTTCCTACTCATAAAAATTTGAGTACCTAAGAGTTTAAGAAAAAAAGATAAACAAACTCCAGGTCAGACATAGGTCAGGTATGAGTAAACGGCTAAGTTGTTTAAGTTGAAAAACCTTTGAAACAAAAGGTATCTCGTAAGACTTTCCGCAAATAAGGACAAGTTTTTCCCTTACAATAACCAAAACGTTTGATAGGAAATCTGATTATATTATAATAGTGTCTAAGATTTTCAAATAAATATTCACATTGCCGAAATTGTTACATTCATTAAATTCCAACATACATAGGTATACAGTCAAGTCCGAGATCACTTATTGGAGATTGGATTCCATACAATGGCAGGGCTACTAGGGTACTGCCTGTCACAGTACGTGGTCTAAATCACTGTACCGAGGATTGACACACGTGCACACGCGTAGGTGAATGAAGCAACTTCCACCGTCGATGCTACCTCTAGTATGTCGACTACCACCTCCACCTTCGATTCCGACCATCTGTTCTTTAACACATTCACGAAATCGATTTCGAGCATCATGTACTCCACTGGAACAAAACCGATCGACTGAGAACCACCTCGACCCGACGCCTCCGACCACCAGAGCCTTCGTAACTCCGTCCATAGCTTGGCCGACCAACCACGCACCTATTCCCCTACCTTCGATCAACTCCAGTGCTTCGACGACGATGCAGTAGCTTTTGGAACAACGTCGACCAAAACCTAGGCTTAAAACCTACTTCAACATCGCGCCGCTGCCACAGTGGTTAGAAAATCCAATGATCATTTTTCTCAAGATCTTCAACCTCCTCGCCACCTCCAGCAGTGATCCCGACCACCCAGCTCGCTCCGATCACCAGAAAATACCTAAAACAACATTTCTGTTCAACCGACGAATTCTCAATCAATACTAAACTAAAAATCTTGATTTTTCCTTTAAAATTCATGGATTTCGAAAACGATTTAGATTATATAAGTGAATCAAGGAATCGTGGCATTCGAATTTGACAGGTTTTAGAGTTTTTACTGTATTTCTTCCATTCCAGCTAAAAGCTACTTCTAATTATACTTATAATTATTTTTAAAAATAAGATCTAGTAAATTTAAACAAGTTTCCTTTATATATATTAACATAAAAGTGAATAAGGGAGGAGATTTTAATTTTTAACTTGTTTTTAGTCTATAAATTCAAAACAGAGACTTACATATATACAGACATGCACACTCAAACAATTGCATATTTACATACATGCAAGCATAATTTAAATTTATGCAAACATTTATCACATCATTACTTCAAATATCTATCACATGCAACAAATTTTAACAGATTAAAGCTTCTATAAAGGTTGTTTACTCATAGATTTGATGAAGAATAGAGGTGTTTTTTTGAACTGGAAATGCTTGATCTTTTTGAAACTTTGTAAACTGGAAATTACTCTAGCTTGTTGAGATGATCTGATCTGTTTAGTTGCTTGATGTTTTAAATGATCTTTGCTTGTTTTCAGTTTTAAATTTGAAAGAGTTGTATGCTTGATTTTTTTTTGGTTTTGAAAAAGTAGGATAGAAGAAAATGATTTAAAACTAACTATACTCTAATAAATAATCATACATATACACTAGTTTTTAAATCCAATTTATTTTTAAGATATTTATCTTTTGAATGTCAAATTCAAATTCAAATTCTATTTAAAATCTACTTACAAATATATACATAAAAACACATATTTTATATGTTTGAAAAAGAATAATTTTGCACATTTTGAATAATGTATAAAAGAAGATTATCACATTATTATTTGCCTAAAACTCTAGGATACCACATTCCTTCCCCCCTAAAAGAATTTTGACCCCTAAATTTAAAAGCAAAAGAAAATCCAAAAGCTTTATTATTCAAACAATCCAAGCATACATATCAACCATACACTAAAAACTAAGCAAACAGTTCATTCAAACAACAATCCTAACTATCGTGACACAAATCCTGATAGGCTTACCTAACACTATCTAGAGTTTCCAAGTACAATCTCTGGGATCCTCGCTCCCCTGAATCATGACCGGCTTCACCACTTTATTTCTGAGCTACTTCTCATCTTGATCAACTATCTGGACTGGATGCCTAACCACAGTTAAGTCCAGTTCGACCTCTAAATCTCCCTGCACCACTGGTTCCACAACTAGAGATGGGTCGTATACGCACTTCCTTAGATGAGATACGTGAAAAACATTGTAAATCCCAGCCATCCGTTCTGGCAATTCAATCCTCTAGGCCAATGCACCAATTCTCTCGAGCACATGGAACGGTCCAATATATCTCGGGGAAAGCTTTCCTGTCTTTCCAAATCTGATCGCTCCTTTTATCGGGGAAACCTTGACAAAAACCAAATCTTCGACTTCGAATTCCAATTGCCTTCGTATCTCGTCCGCGTAACTCTTCTGACGTTCGTGGGTTGCTTTCATTCTCTTCTTGATCAGCTCCACCTTCGTAGATGCCTCTCGAATCAAATCTTGGCCAAGAACAAGACAATCTCCCGATTCTACCCAACAGGATGGTGATCTACAAGGTCTCCCGTATAAGGCTTCATAGGGTGTCATCTTGATACTCGCCTGATAACTATTATTATACGAGAATTCCACCAAATGCAGATGGTCCTCCCAAGATCCGCTGAAATCCAAAACATAAGCCCTCAACATATCCTCAAAAATACGAATCAGCCTTTCTGTTTGTCTATCGGTTTGAGGATAATTGGTTGTACTTAAACTCAATCTTGTTCCCGGAGTTGTCTGCAAAGCTTCCCAAAATTTACTGGTAAAATTGGGTCACGGTCACTTACTATACTGATGGGAACTCCATGCAACCTGACTATCTCCTTTAAGAAAATCTCTGCTAAAGACGTTGCAGTTCTAATTGCCTTAACTGGGATAAATTGGGCACTCTTGGTCAGCTGGTCTACGATTACCCACACTCCCTCATTTCCTTTTCTAGTCCTTGGCAACCCGTCAATGTAATCCATCGATATCATTTCCCACTTCCACTTTGTCACTTCTAGAGGGTGCAACAATCCTACGGTCTTCTGTTGATCACCCTTCACTTGTTGACAGATCGCACATCCATTAATGAAGGTAGCAATAACCTTCTTCATGCCTTTCCACCAGAAGACTCTCTTCATATCCTTATACATCTTTGAGATCCACGGATGGATGCTTAGCCTGGAGTGGCGACACTCTAAAAAAACCTCTTGGCGCAGATCCCTGATATTTGGAACACCAATTCTCCCATTGATCCTCAAAGTTCCCTGGTCTTCAATCTCAAAACTGGAGCACTGCCCAATCTTCACTCTCCTAAAGATTGCTCTCAAACTTCTATCCGATCCATTCTTGCTCGCAACCCTTTTAATTAGAGACGGAACAACTTCCAAAATAGCCAAATTTGCATTCCTGCTTAGAGCATCCACCACTACATTCGCTTTCCCCGGAGAATTAAAAATATCCAGATCATAGGATGCCACAAATTCTAGCCATCTCTGCCACCTCAAATTCAAATCCGTCTGGGAGAAAAGGTATTTTAAAGGTTTATGATCAGTGAAAAGCTCGACCTTCCCTCCTAACAGATAATGCCTCCAAATCTTCAGAACAAACACGATGACCGGCAATTCCAGATTATGCGTAGCGTAATTTTTCTCATGTGGCTTCAAGTGCCTGCTTACATACGCAATCACTTTTCTATTCTGCATCAGCACAACACCTAGCCCAATCCACAAGCATCGGTGTAGACTTTAAACTTACTATTACTACAAGGAATAGCTAAAACAGGTGCACTATTCAGCCTTGCCTTCAAATCCACGAATGCCTCCTCACACTTGGGGGTCCATTTAAACTTTTCTCCTTTCCTAGTCAATTTGGTCAAGTGTGAAGAAATCTTAAAGTAGTCCCTGATAAATTTCCTGTCGTACCCTGCCAAACCAAGAAAACTACGGACTTCCGTAGGAGTCTGCGGCTGCTTCCACTCTTGAATAGCTGCTACCTTGGTTGGTTCTATATAAATACCCTCTCCAGATATAATAAGCCCCAAAAATCTAACTTTTGACTTCCAAAAATGGCACTTCGAAAATTTAGCCTTCAAGATATGCCTCCTGAAAGTCTCCAACACTACCACTAAATGATGCTTATGCTCCTCCTTAGAGTTGGAGTAGATGAGAATGTCGTCGATGAACACGAACACGAACTTGTTCAGCACATCCCGGAAAACTTGATTCATCAAATCCACAAAACAGGCTGGAGCGTTGGTTAGCCCAAAAGGCATAACCAGCTACTCATAAAAACAATTGGGTCCTCTGAACGCAGTCAAGGGTATACTGTCCTCGGCTACCCTTAGCTGGTGAAAACCCGAAGCTAGATCCAATTGAGAGAAAACAGAAGATCGATGGTGTTAATAAAAAAGATCGTCTATGCGAGGCAAGGGATACTTATTCCTAATAGTTACCTTATTCCATACCCGGTAATCTACATAGAATCTTAATGACCCAGCCGACTTGGTCACAAAGACTGCAGCAGAACCCCAATTACAATAACTAGGCCGGATCAAACCACTCTCCAAGAAATCTTGGGTTTGCTTCACTATTTCCTCTCTCTCAGTTCCATCCTTCTACTGGGTTGAACAACAGTTATTTCTCCTGAAACTAAGTTGATCCGAAACTCTATCTCTCGATGCGAGGCAAAGCTTTAACTTCTTTGAAGACATTTGGAAAATCTTTGACCACTTCGATGGATTCTACGCCTTCAGGACATGCCACGATTCCATGCAAAATACTATTCAAGTGAGCTCCAGAATTATCGCAAGTCACTTTTGCAATTCTTCCCAGCTCGGTTTCCAATGACACAATTCTCTCCTCACAAATTAGAACAGCCTTATGCTTGTCCATCCGATCCATTCCCAAAATAAGGTCAAACCCCTTAAAATCCAATACAAATAGGTCGTACGAGAAATTATGGGACATATAAGAAATTCTTAGGCCTCCACAGATCTTATCTAACTTGGTCACTTCCCTTATAGGACTAGATACAAAAATAGGGTAGTCCATAGTACTAGGGTTAAAATGAAATTTCTCTACCGATTCCAAAGAAATTAAACTAAGCGAAGCACCAAAATCAAACAAAACTCTAACAAAAATGCCATCTAAAACCATAGTGCCTTTCAGAACGCCTTTGCCTTTCCTATCCGAAGAAGTTGACGGTCCTTCTTGTATAGCAAACACCTTGGTCGGTTGAACTCTCTGAAGAAGTGGGCAAACCTTCACCATGTGCCCTGGCTGTTGGAAGTTGAAATACAAAGACTTCTGAACCATTGCAGAACCGGGTCCATTCTGACGTTGCTGCTACTGAGCTCTTCTTCTGGGACACTGCTTAGCCAAATGACCCTCTTTTCGAGACACGTAACACCTCCAAGCTCCATTATTGCCTCCTTGTTTCCCTTTGCCTTACTCTTCCAATTTGGGTTGAATTTCCATTTGTTCGGATTGGAAGAAGTTCTACTCGGGGCTGCCACAGATGCCAAGGGTTTCTTATTCATAACCACCTCATGCGTCAATGCCATGTCTATCAATTCCACGAATGATCCCTTGAGATGAGCCGCCATCTTCTCGTGGAACTCGGGCCTCATTCCAAGCACAAACATCTAATTCTTCTTGAAGGTCATATCAATAAGACTTGGTCCATAGCGAGATAATTCGTTGAACTTCGTCTCATATCCGGATACCGATATACTCCCTTGCTTTAGATCTAGAAAATATCTATACAGATGAGTCTTCCCAGCTGTAGGCATGAATTGTTCCTCAAACAGTTCCTTAAACTTGCTCCAAGAAATATCATCCTCTGAAATATTCATGGTAACTGCATCCCACCATGCAGCCGCTCCTTCCAAAGTTGCCATAATGCCATCACTCTCTTTTGCTCATCTGACAGAACCAAACTCTTAAAAATTCGCTCACACGAGCGCAACTAAACCTGAACTTCAATGATGGATTCTATTCCTTTAAAAGGCTTTCCTCCTAGATTGGTGAAATCCTTACATAATGCAGCAAAACTTACTCGAGGCGGTGCTGGGTTTACAGCCTCGCCGGTTACCCTTCCTCCATCAGCATTCGGACATTTTCCGTTAGTGGTCGTTGCGTTACCCATACCTCTGCCACTTCTTCCTCTAAAACTCATGTTGGCAACCTAGACAGGTAACCCAACAATTTAGATAGGTTTATTGATATATCAAAATTACAAATACGCTTTCTCAAGATAGATATTATTTCAAAGCCTAGGTATTATCTCAACCTAGTGCTCTGATACCAACTGTGACGACCCGCCTTTCATTTCAAAGAAAGACGTATCATCGTTGAGAAAGAAATAGGTGGAAAGAGAATAGAAAGAAAGAACGAAAAAACAATATCAGAATTTCACAGCAGAAACAGAAAATATATATTACATCACATGGCTATTACATAGTCATTACACATCAGAGTCATACAGTTACACAATATCACATTAGACAGTCGTGAAGACCTGTCTATCCATTACATTCCAAAATAGAAACAGATGATAACAACACAGCGGAAATATATATATATATATATATATATATATATATATATATATATATATATATATATGCGCCAAGTCTCCTGCTCCAAGCTTTTCCAAAATTCGTCAAGCCAACCTGATCACTTGGCTACTCATAAAAATTTAGGTACCAAGAGTGTGACGACGCGGATTTTTCGCTCGAAAATCGACATCCATACTTCATATCGTATTCGAATGCCATAGATTCGACCGTTCAAATCCGATTCGTCGGAGCTTATAACAACATTAATTAAACAACACAGCGGAATAATAGAATAATGCATTGATATACAGCTTTGATAAAATATCTCATACAACAGATGATCCAATAGATATCAATATACATCAGAGATACAACAGAATGGCAGCGGAAAAGAAAATAGATAACATCTAGCAGCAAAACAAATAACTCTAAGATAGTCTTCAAGGAAGAACTCCAAAAATAACTGCAACTCCATTTCCAAGAACCAATCCAGCAATAGCTCGAACTTCCAATATCGATGCACCAAGACAATAAAGTCTCGTCCACATCCAAAGACTGAACTAACTCCAAATAATCCACTACATCTAACTATCTGAAAAACGCAACTCTAAACTACTCGTGTAGAAAAATTTTGAGCACCCAGAGTTTAGGGAAAAAACAATAAACTCCGGATCAGTCATGGGACTGGTGTGAGCAACAAAAACAGTTTATCTTTTAAAACAATCAACAAAAGATTTTAAAATCAATTCGCAATGCTTTTAAAAATGAAACTACCATAAGACCTCCCGCCACACACACAATGCAAACGCAGAATTGAAGGAGATTTCTTCTTATGATAGTCAAACATGCTTGATACGCAATTTCCTTGATATTATTACTATAAGTGAAAAGTGCAGAAAAACATTTCGAAAGTAGAATATAAATCTTAGCCAACATACAACCATTATCGTATGCCTACTATAGCTACCATCTAAACAGTGGAGCGCCACCATAAGTAAATGGCAGGTTGTACAACTAATACTGTACAAGGCTCGTATTGTTTCTTTGGATTTCCAACAAATGGTCAGGCCAAGGAACTTCCCATTGCCACATGAGAACGCCTCTGAAAGGACGTTCCCGAGAACCAAACCGGATCTCTGCCAACACAAGGCCGGGTTACCCCTAACTGGGTAACTACTGACACGAGTATGCCATCCCCCGGTCGTATCCAACCTTTATCCGGGGCCCCAGCAACAAATCACAAAGTAATATATATATATATATCTACGATATCAACATAAGTTAAGTATCTGGGCTCCATACCATGATACCACTTCTATCCAGAAGGAAATGCACATACCCTAAGGGGTGCTACCCCCAATAACCTTGCTGCATCTTTCCTGTTTCGACCATTCCGGGTTGTGAGGTCTCGACGAAGTCTCGTCCACAAAGCTACGCTTTATACAAAAGTTGTGCTTTGGGTCAACAAATATCAAAGTAATGATCACCAAGATAAATGATCAAACAAATGATCATATCACAAATGATCAAACAATGATCATTTTACAGCAACACTCAGCATGTCACATTACCAAATTGGGAATATACCGCCGATAACCATCAACTACATAACCTCTTAGCTCGTACGTCTCAGAGAAGGGTGTTAAGCTAAAAGAATAAATTCTCCGCCACCAACAGAAATGTATTTGAAAGAAATCTGCTTTATATCTCAAATTGTAATGTCAAACACACAATCCATACAAGTCTATTCTGGGTTTGAATAGAGCCGAAGGCACTTCCAAAGAAGCCCTTGCAATCCGGATATTCACTAATTTCAATTGGACTTCCCATCACATATGGAGTCTCTATACCAGGGCCATTCGATGCAAAGACATTCGACGAGTTGTCCTTTCGTTTTCGAAAATATCCGATCTTCACCGTCGGTCTTCAAATGCTATCCACGACGACGTATCACATATTCGGAATGGGATATATGACACAAAGGTCCTCTCCCGGCTAAACCGAATAGTGAGCGCAATATCTAAAAAACATATGGATACTGAGATTTCAATTAAGTCACAACTTATTACCCAAAACTTTTCTTCAAATGGTTTAAACAAATTACCATTTCTAATATTTTAAACAAAAATATTCATTTCATAAGGTTCACCCCGTTTCATAAAGATCCATTCATCGATTTCAATACAATTTCTATTTCAATTGGATTAATTCATTTGAATCTTTAAATCAAAGATTTAACTTATAGCTTTTAAATCCTTTCTATAACTTGGAAATCATTTTAATTTTAAAGTAGAAATCTTTTTAACACAAATTGGAAGTTCATTACTTATGTGAAAACTTTTATTATTTGAAAACAAATAGTTTTTCGTTTCAGAAAGATCCAATTACATTTATATGAGTTAAAGTTCTTGAATTATATTCATATTTCCAAATCAATATTTTTAAAATAGTTTAACCCATATATAACTGGTATAACATCTTTAATCCCTAGTTTCAAATCATAGAATTCAATTTCACATTTTGAATTTATATTTAAATCAAATTATTTAAATTTTAATTTTATCAAGTTATTCAAAATAAATTTCATCTTTGAAATTCCATTTCAAAAGCTTTTCACTTTAAACCCAATCTTATTTTCAAACCATTTGAATTTAAAATTCAAATTCAAAACTATTTTTAAAAATCTGTGGCTTAATCGATTTCCTCGTGATATCCATATTTGTGTGTATAAGTATGGTCCAGGGGTTTAACACAATAGTGCAACATCATTCAATCATCACAGATTAATACACAGAAATATAATTGATAAGCGATATAAACTATAACGCTCATCGTTCATTCAAAGATCACTGATCACAGATATATTAATCACAGATAATAGTTTACATTCATCCCAGATAAATAAACTACAGTATAGATCACGCACAAATCAGAATATATCACAAAGCATTACAGATCAGAGATGTCAAATAATTCAACATTCAATAGAATCCAAACATTCACAAGTGAATTTATTAATCAACTGATTAATTTAAATCAGATGTATCAATTATTAATCCGGGTTAATTATCATGATTTAATTACGAATTATTTGAAATAAATCTTCATTCAAATTTTATTAGTTAATCCTTAATTATTAACTAATCATTTCAAATCAATGAATCAATTAATCTATAATTATTAAATTATCTTAATTAATTGTCATTATTAATTAATCCTTTAATTTATACATAAATAATTAACCCAAATTCTTAATCGTCATTTAATTAATTACATTCAGTAATTATTAATTAATTACTTCTCCAAGTAATTATATTTTTTTCAAAATTACCAAATGATTATTCTGAATTAATTAACTTAAGAAATTTAATTTGAACAGATTCGATTTTACTCAATAAATTACATCGAGTATTTAATTTCACAATCTCCATCATTAAGTAATTATACTTAATAGTTTCACAGATGATTATTATTAATTTAATAAATCAAATTTATTAATAAAATTTATCACATTGATTAATTGCTCAAATAAACTTAGTTAATGATTTCAATACTATTAAATTTATTTAATCACCCTTTTAAAGAAAATTTCTTACATTAACCATTATTAATTTATAAATCAATTCCCTACTAAAATTCAATCGTAATGAATTAGAAATCAACAATCTTCATAACGTAAAGTAACACATTTATTTTCATATGATTTAATGATTTTTTTCTTCTTCTTGTTTTTTTTATATATCAAAAATAGATCCTTATTTACTTTTAATAAAGTTTAAAGCAAATTTCTTTAACATTTTAAATTTACATATAAAATAACCATTGATTACAAAAGAAATTTTAAAGAGTTTAAAAATCAATTCTTTTCTTGCACTTTAACATTTTGACTTATTGCAGCACTTAGTAATAAAAATTAATTTTCCAAAATCTTAAGATCTGATTTGAAACTCATTTCAGATTCTACTTTTAAATTTAAATTATTTAAATTTTATTTCCGAATTCAATTCTATTTTCATTTCCAAATTTTCTTCAATACCATTAATTACTTTGAATTATTAAAACAAATGGAATTTTAAACTTTTATTTATCTTCAAACTAAATTTCAATTCAACTAGAATTTTTTTTTACATTTTAGATTAAACTCCGTTTAAAACTTTGCTTGATGAATTTAAATTAGGTTAAAATTTTCAAAACAGAGAAACAGGTTTCCAGGTAAAAACTGGAACAAGAATTCGACCCGAGTTTTCCCTATAGTTTACTTCGAGTCCTACACGACACTTCCACGAGAAACTCCCCTGCAACACACGACTTCTTCCCAAAACAACTTGCTTTCCCTGATATACAAGTGCACATGTGCACGTGCACCTCCACCAGAGCCACCTTTGGCCAACGTTGACCATCCTCCCACATCGGCTATCTTTCCTCAGACCCATTTTGATCATTAGATCGATGATCAAATCATCTAACCAAAATCGAGCATTCAAGCTCGATACAGGTACCAGGAACAAAACCTGGAAACGCACGTGCAAATACCCCTTCGAATATATCAACGCTTGGTTCTCGACGCCTCGAACATCGGAGTTCGTGCAACTCCGGCCGCCACCTCGTCTATACCCCAGCTTCCGTCGCTCCAAACCCCGAAGCACTCGATCACTTCTTGGTGACGAACGAGACCAAATACCGTACCATGTTAAAACTAGGTTTAGAAATTTAAAATGTCCGCTGCCTTCACCACCGTCACCAATGGTACCTCCACCTATTTTTTCCATCACCACTATAGACTCCTCCATCACAAACCAAAACCCCGACCTCCAAAGTTCCACCAGTCACCGGAAATTTAGTCGAAACCCAAAACTAATCAAACCCAAATTGCAAAACCAAAACTAATTCAAAACTCGTGATTTTAGTTTTAAAAATCGATTTTCCCAGAATTGATTCGAACTATATGTCTGAATCCACGAAACAAAGTAGTTGATTTTATCACTTCTTTTCAAAATCTTACTGTATTTACTGGCTTTACTGTATTTTACAATATAAGAATATTTTAAACATGTTTGCAAACCTGAATGATGATTATACCAATTTATTTTGTTTTAGACCTTAAGTCCATAAGTGACTAGATGTACATATATTGAGTGAGTTTTTTTTTCTTTTGATTTTTAATTTCTGACCCTGTAACTAAACAGAGAAGAGCATTCATGCTCACAACACACAGATCCAACATGTATTTTTTTCATAGAGCTACTTATCTAACATACTTATGAAAACATCATACCATCCATGAATCACGAGCACTGATCTAATCATACTTAAGTTTTAAATAAGGTGTTTACTCATTGTGATTTTTTTTCCAGATTTAAAAGATTTTACTGTAATCTCTTATTTCCAGAATATTCACTAAATATTTTCTTTTGAAACTATTTTTAGAAATAGCATTGTATTGCTGTAATTACTTTCCTTTCAAAGGTTATAGTCTAAAAGGTTTATCTACATATATATATATATATATATATATATATATATATATATAAACATACAGACATATTTAACAGCTAACAACATTCCATAATGCATTCAAGTATCAGCCACAATATCAAGATATAGAAGTAGATCATGGGTGGAAAGCTGCTCACTTGGTTTTTTTGAAGAAGAACAGAGCCTGCTATGTGAAGATAGGCCTGAGTTGTTGACTGGAAACTGGATTTGCATTTAACTTGCATGATCTTTGCATTGCTTGATTAAGTTGAATTTTTTTTCTGGTTTGTTGTAAAAATTGGAATGCTAACTTGTATTTTGTTTTTTTTTTGTTTTTTTTTGCTATGACTTGAACGAATGAAGTAAGAAGGGATAAATATAGAAGAAAATAGTTACGGGTTTGTAGGCTGATAGTTTTCTTGTGTGCAAAAGGCATGCGAAGGGTGCTTGCATTAAATGCTTTTGTACTTGGTTATGCATTTGTTTACTTCAACCTTACTTCGGCTGAGATGAAAAATGTGTGCTAGGATATTTTACAGTGTACTAAGGATCTTGGTATTTCTTTGTTTATGTTTTATTTTGTACTTATATTTATTTGTTTGAACACTTTATTTGCATTGCCTAGCTTGTTTTTATTTGGTGGCTGCAGCTTTATTTTGTTTGCCTGCATATCTATGTCTTTGTTTGTTATTTTTACTTTGTTTTGTTTCTTATTTTGTTTATTCATACTTTATCAATTTGTTTCAGCTGATAATACTATATTGTGCTAGTATCTTTTTTTTATTGGTTTGTATTTTTACTTTGTTTCATATTTAAATGTTGTTTTGAATTCTAGCTATGTGTATTTATTTTATTTCTTTGTTTTATACATATTTCCTTATAAAGTTTAATTATCTAATATCAAATTTAATCATATCCAAAATCCCAATTCAATTTTTCAATCTATTTTATAAACATGTTCATTTTCAAATATCCAAATTAATTCTCAATTATTTAAAATTTAACTAAAATTTTATATTAATTACCAATTATTTTCACAAATTTTATTCAAAAATAAAATTTAATTATCAATTTAAACTCAATAAAATTCGAGATCGTTACAGACTTCCCCCCTTAAAAAGAATTTCGTCCTCGAAATTCGCCAGAGAGAGATAACGAAGATAGATGAAAGATAGAGAAATATCTTTTTAGATCAAACTGGATATCAATTCTACATTTGGCATACCAAATCAGAATATCAACAACAGATATAAGAAATTATAATAGAATTTCAACTTTGGTTTTAAACAAAATCGTTTTATCAAGACAATTCAAATTATCCTTCATATTCTGTTAACCAATTTAACTCAATTAAAATTTTTCAATTTATTTAAAATTTTCAATCCAAATTTCCAATTCATATTCATTAGAGTTTAAATCAAAAATTGATAAAAACCGATGAAGACACGAAGTAAGGATTTTCTACAACGATTCATATGCCATCACCGCTCTGAAACTTCTTCTTGCAATTGTTACGAAGCAATCAAATTTTTTGGAATCGAATCAAAGGAAATTGATAAGAAAGTTGTTTCCACTGTCGCAGGGTATTGACCATTTATAATGGTACTCCCCTATCCCCTATCTCGTCCTCTTCTTGCACTCATACTTACTATCGGTGAATAGTAAGAGAATTTACTGAGGCATTCAAACAGATATCTTAGGGATATACTCATTCTAGGGATACTTCACCTATCTCTAATGAGCTACTTAATGTGTTATACTCCTGAGCTAAAGTTTAACCCTCAGCTCTGATACCAAATGTGACGACGCGGATTTTTCGCGCTCGAAAATCGACATCCATACTTCATATCGTATTCGAATGCCATAGATTCGACCCTTCAAATCCGATTCGTCGGAGCTTATAATAACATTAAGTAAACAACACAGCGGAATAATAGAATAATACATTGATATACAGCTTTGATACAATATCTCATACAACAGATGATCCAATAGATATCAATATACATCAGAGATACAACAGAATGGCAGCGGAAAAGAAAATAGATAACATCTAGCAGCAGAACAAATAACTCTAAGATAGTCTCCAAGGAAGAACTCCAAAAATAACTGCAACTCCATTTCCAAGAACCAATCCAGCAATAGCTCGAACTTCCAATATCGATGCACCAAGACAATCAAGTCTCGTCCACATCCAAAGACTGAACTAACTCCAAATAATCCACTACATCTGACTATCTGAAAAACCCAACTCTAAACTGCTCGTGTAGAAAAATTTTGAGCACCCAGAGTTTAGGGAAAAAACAATAAACTTCGGATCATTCATGGGACTGGTGTGAGTAACAAAAACAGTTTATCTTTTAAAACAATCAACAAAATATTTTAAAATCAATTCGCAATGCTTTTAAAAATGAAACTACCATAAGACCTCCCGCCACACACACAATGCAAACGCAGAATTGAAGGAGATTTCTTCTTATGATAGTCAAACATGCTTGATGCGCAATTTCCTTGATATTATTACTATAAGTGCAAAGTGCAGAAATTTTTTTCGAAAGTAGAATATAAATCTTAGCCAACATACGACCATTATCGTATGCCTACTATAGCTACCATCTAAACAGTGGGGCGCCACCATAAGTAAATGGCAGGTTGTACAACTAATACTGTACAAGGCTCGTATTGTTTCTTTGGATTTCCAACAAATGGTCAGGCCAAGGAACTTCCCATTGCCACATGAGAACACCTCTGAAAGGACGTTCCCGAGAACCAAACCGGATCTCTGCCAACACAAGGCCGGGTTACCCCTAACTGGGTAACAACTGACACGAGTATGTCATCCCCCGGTCGTATCCAACCTTTATCCGGGGCCCCAGCAACAAATCACAAAGTAATATATATATATATATATATATATATATATATATATATATATCTGCGATATCAACATAAGTTAAGTGTCTGGGCTCCATACCATGATACCACTTCTATCCAGAAGGAAATGAACATAACCTAAGGGGTGCTACCCCCAATAACCTTGCTGCATCTTTCCTGTTTCGACCATTCCGGGGTGTGAGGTCTCGACGAAGTCTCGTCCACAAAGCTACGCTTTATACAAAAGCTGTGCTTTGGGTCAACAAATATCAAAGTAATGATCACCAAGATAAATGATCAAACAAATGATCATATCACAAATGATCAAACAATGATCATTTCACAACAACACTCAGCATGTCACATTACCAAATATAGAATATACCGCCGATAACCATCAACTGCATAACCTCTGAGCTCGTACGTCTCAGAGAAGGGTGTTAAGCTAAAAAATAAATTCTCCGCCACCAACAGAAATGTATTTGAAAGAAATCTGCTTTATATCTCAAATTGTAATGTCAAACACACAATCCATACAAGTCTATTCTGGGTTTGAATAGAACCGAAGGCACTTCCAAAGAAGCCCTTGCAATCCGGATATTCACTAATTTCAATTGGACTTCCCATCACATATGGAGTCTCTATACCGGGGCCATTCGATGCAAAGACATTCGACGAGTTTTCCTTTCGTTTTCGAAAATATCCGATCTTCACCGTCGGTTTTCAAATGCTATCCACGACGACGTATCACATATTCGAAACGGGATATATGACACAAAGGTCCTCTCCCGGCTAAACCGAATAGTGAGCGCAATATTTCAAAAACATATGGATATTGAGATTTCAATTAAGTCACAACTTATTACCCAAAACTTTTCTTCGAATGGTTTAAACAAATTACCATTTCTAATATTTTAAACAAAAATATTCATTTCATAAGGTTCACCCCGTTTCATAAAGATCCATTCATAGATTTCAAAACAATTTCTATTTCAATTGGATTAATTCATTTGAATCTTTAAATCAAAGATTTAACTTATAGCTTTTAAACCGTTTCTATAACTTGGAAATCATTTTCATTTTAAAGTAGAAATCTTTTTAACACAAATTGGAAGTTCATTACTTATGTGAAAACTTTTATTATTTGAAAACAAATAGTTTTTCGTTTCAGAAAGATCCAATTATATTTATATAAGTTAAAGTTCTTGAATTATATTCATATTTCCAAATCAATATTTTTAAAATAGTTTAACCCATATATAACTGGTATAACATCTTTAATCCCTAGTTTCAAATCATAGAATTCAATTTCACATTTTGAATTTAAATTTAAATCAAATTATTTAAATTTTATCAAGTTATTCAAAATAAATTTCATCTTTGAAATTCCATTTCAGAAGCTTTTCACTTTAAACCCAATCTTATTTTCAAACCATTTGAATTTAAAATTCAAATTCAAAACTATTTTTAAAAATCTATGGCTTAATCGATTTCCTCGTGATATCCATATTTGTGTGTGCATAAGTATGGTCCAGGGGTTTAACACAATAGTGCAACATCATTCAATCATCACAGATTAATACACAGAAATATAGTTGATAAGCGATATAAACTATAATGCTCATCGTTCATTCAAAGATCACTGATCACAGATATATTAATCACAGATAATAGTTTACATTCGTCCTAGATAAATAAACTACAGTATAGATCACGCACAAATCAGAATATATCACAAAGCATTACAGATCAGAGATGTCAAATAATTCAACATTCAATAGAATCCAAACATTCACAAGTGAATTTATTAATCAACTGATTAATTTAAATCAGGTGTATCAATTATTAATCCGGGTTAATTATCATGATTTAATTACTAATTATTTGAAATAAATCTTCATTCAAATTTTATTAGTTAATCCTTAATTATTAACTAATCATTTCAAATCAATGAATCAATTAATCTATAATTATTAAATTATCTTAATTAATTGTCATTATTAATTAATCCTTTAATTTATTTATAAATAATTAACTCAAATTCTTAATCATCATTTAATTAATTACATTCAGTAATTATTAATTAATTACTTCTCTAAGTAATTATATTTTTTTTCAAAATTACCAAATGATTATTCTGAATTAATTAACTTAAGAAATTTAATTTGAATAGGTTCGATTTTACTCAATAAATTACATCGAGTATTTAATTTCACAATCTCCGTCATTAAGTAATTATACTTAATAGTTTCACAGATGATTATTATTAATTTAATAAATCAAATTTATTAATAAAATTTATCACATTGATTAATTGCTCAAATAATCTTAGTTAATGATTTCAATACTATTAAATTTATTTAATCACCCTTTTAAAGAAAATTTCTTACATTAACCATTATTAATTTATAAATCAATTCCCTATTAAAATTCATTCGTAATGAATTAGAAATCATCAATCTTCATTACTTAAAGTAACACATTTATTTTCATATGATTTAATGATTTTTTTCTTCTTCTTGTTTTTTTTATATATCAAAAATAGATCCTTATTTACTTTTAATAAAGTTTAAACCAAATTTCTTTAACATTTTAAATTTACATGTAAAATAACCATTGATTACAAAAGAAATTTTAAAGAGTTTAAAAATCAATTCTTTTCTTGCACTTTAACATTTTGACTTATTGCAACACTTCGTAATAAAAATTAATTTTCCAAAACCTTAAGATCTGATTTGAAACTCATTTCAGATTCTACTTTTAAATTTAACTTATTTAAATTTTATTTTCGAATTCAATTCTATTTTGATTTCCAAATTTTCTTCAGTACCATTAATTACTTTGAATTATTAAAACAAATGGAATTTTAAACTTTTATTTATCTTCAAACTAAATTTCAATTCAATTAGATTTTTTTTTTTACATTTTAGATTAAACTCCGTTTAAAACTTTTCTTGATGAATTTAAATTTAGTTTAAAATTTTCAAAATAGAGAAACAGGTTTCCAAGTAAAAACTGGAACAAGAATTCGACCCGAGTTTTCCCTGTAGTTTACTTCGAGTCCTACACGACACTTCCAAGAGAAACTCCCCTGCAACACACGACTCCTTCCCAAAACAACTTGCTTTCCCTGATATACAAGTGCACATGTGCACGTGCACCTCCACCAGAGCCACCTTCGGCCAACATTGACCATCCTTCCACATCGGCTATCTTTCCTCAGACCCATTTCGATCATTAGATCGATGATCAAATCATCTAACCAAAATCGAGCATTCAAGCTCGATACAGGTACCAGGAACAAAACCTGGAAACGCACGTGCAAATAACCCTTCGAACCTGTCAACGCTTGGTTCTCGATGCCTCGAACATCGGAGTTCGTGCAACTCCGGCCGCCACCTCGTCTATACCCCAGCTTCCATCGCTCCAAACCCCGAAGCACTCGATCACTTCTTGGTGACGAACGAGACCAAATATCGTACCATGTTAAAACTAGGTTTAGAAATTAAAATGTTCGCCGCCTTCACCACCGTCACCGATGGTACCTCCACCTATTTTTTCCATCACCATTATAGGCTCCTCCATCACCAGCCAAAACCCCGACCTCTAAAGTTCCACCAGTCACCGGAAATTTAGTTGAAACCCAAAACTAATCAAACCCAAATTGCAAACCCAAAACTAATTTAAAAATCGTGATTTTAGTTTTAAAAATCGATTTTCCCAGAATTGATTCGAACTATATGCCTGAATCCACGAAACAAAGTAGTTGATTTTATCACTTCATTTCAAAATCTTACTGTATTTACTGGCTTTACAGTATTTTACAATCTAAGAATATTTTAAACATGTTTGCAAACCTGAATGATGATTATACCAATTTATTTTGTTTTAGACCTTAAGTCCATCAATGACTAGATGTACATATATTGAGTGAGTTTTTTTTTTCTTTTGATTTTTAGTTTCTGACCCTGTAACTAAACAGAGAAGAGCATTCATGCTCAAAACTCACAGATCCAACATGTATTTTTTTCATAGAGCTAATTATCTAACATACTTATGAAAACATCATACCATCCATGAACCACGAGCACTGATGTAATCATACTTAAGTTTTAAATAAGGTGTTTACTCATTGTGATTTTTTTTTCCAGATTTAAAAGATTTTACTGTAATCACTTGTTTCCAGAATATTCACTAAATATTTTCTTTTGAAACTATTTTTAGAAATAGCATTGTATTGCTGTAATTACTTTCCTTTCAAAGGTTATAGTCTAAAAGGTTTATCTACACACACACACACACACATATATATATATATATATATATAAACATACAGACATATTTAACAGCTAAAAAAATTCATAATGCATTCAAGTACCAACCACAATATCAAGATATAGAAGTAGATCATGGGTGGAAAGCTGCTCACTTGGTTTTGTTGAAGAAGAACAGAGCCTGCTATGTGAAGATAGGCCTGAGTTGTTAACTGGAAACTGGATTTTCTTTTAACTTGCATGATCTTTGCATTGCTTGATTAAGTTGAATTTGTTTTTCTGGTTTGTTGTAAAAATTGGAATGCTAACTTGTATTTTGTTTTTTTTTGCTATGACCTGAACGAATGAAGTAAGAAGGGATAAATATAGAAGAAAAGAGTTACGGGTTTGTAGGCTGATAGTTTTCTTGTGTGCAAAAGGCATGCTAAGGGTGCTTGCATTAAATGCTTTGTACTTGGTTATGCATTTGTTTACTTCAGCCTTACTTCGGCTGAGATGAAAAATGTGTGCTAGGATATTTTACAGTGTACTAAGGATCTCTGTATTTCTTTGTTTATGTTTTATTTTGTACTTATATTTATTTGTTTGAACACTTTATTTGCATTGCCTAGCTTGTTTTTATTTGGTGGCTGCAGCTTTATTTTGTTTGCCTGCATATCTATGTCTTTGCTTGTTATTTTTACTTTGTTTTGTTTCTTATTTTGTTTATTCATACTTTATCAATTTGTTTCAGCTGATAATACTATATTGTGCTAGTATCTTTTTTTTTATTGGTTTGTATTTTTACTTTGTTTCATATTTAAGTGTTGTTTTGAATTCTAGCTATGTGTATTTATTTTATTTTTTTGTTTTATACATATTTCCTTTTAAAGTTTAATTATCTAATATCAAACTTAATCATATCCAAAATCCCAATTCAATTTTTCAATCTATTTTATAAACATGTTCATTTTCAAATATCCAAATTAATTCTCGATTATTTAAAATTTAACTAAAATTTTATATTAATTATCAATTATTTTCACAAATTTTATTCAAAAATAAAATTTAATTATCAATTTAAACTTAATAAACTTCGAGATCGTTACAAAGAGTTTAACAAAAATAGAAATAAACTCTGGGCCAGACATGGGTCTGGTGGGAGTAAACGGTTAAATTGTTTAAGTTGAAAAACCTTTGAATAAAAGGTATCTCATAAGACTCTCCGCAAATAAACACAGACAAGTTTTTCACTTACGATAACCAAAACATTTAATAGGAAATCTGGTTATATTATAATATTGTCTAGTGTTTTCAAATAAATATTCACATAGCCCAAATTGTTACATTCATTAAATTCCGGCATATATAGTGTTGGAATCTCGATTTTGATTGTGACAGCCTATATAAAATGTGATATGTATACTAACCATCTTTGTAGGAGATTTATTACAGATTCATCTTCAGATGTTTAAATTTGTATATTGTGTGTCTAGAGTCTGTATTTTACTTAAAAATTTGATAAAATCTCTCCTTAAATGATATATATATATATATATATATATATATATATGTATATGTATACACACACATGCACATACATGCTCATACATGCACAAAAGAGTAAACTCAGACGTCTGAAACCATTCATTCAGACGTTTGAATACTAAAACATGAATATTGTAACAACCCGCATATTTATCGATTTTTATATTTAAATATTTTGTCGTTAATCGGATATTGGTCCGAAAAGCTACTTTTTGCAAACGGTCAAATTAGGACTCGAGACCACTTCCATTGAGTTCGAAATGCCGTTTACAATTTTTTTAAGTATAAACATTGGTAGGTTTGGAGTTAGTGGAATTTCACTAACTTTTCCCGCTTTGGACTTTGGGTTAGATTGCCATTATAACTCAAGCCCAAACCCCCTTCCTTCTTCTCACTCTTCATAAATTTCGTAACAACCAAGCTTTTGCATTAATGGTGAGTGGAAGAGGAAATTAAAACTCCAAGCTTAGGTTTCAACTTTAAATCCATCATTCAACTCCAAAATCAAAGTGAAGACATTGGATTCTAGCTTGTAGTTGCTTCTCCATTGTTTCAAGCTCCTTCTTCATTGAATTTGTGCAAAGGTGAGATTTTTATCTCACAATTCTAGCCTATAACTATATTGGACTGTTGGGAATGATTCCCTATCATTTTTGCATGCATGTTAGCATTTGGTTTGGATTGGATTGGCGAAAAACTCCAATTTTTAGCGTTTTGGTGAATTTTCTGCACTTAGGTCGTTCTGGCCATTTTTAGCTCGTTCGGAGTTAAGTCGTTCGTCCATAGGTCGTGAGTCGTTTACGAGTTAACCCTAGGTCGTTCTGGCCATTTTTAGCTCGTTCGGAGTTAAGTCGTTTATCCCGATAGGTCGTTGGACCTTATCTCGTTAGGTCGCTCCTGGCCTAACCCTTAAGTCGTGCAACCCTTAAGTCGTGCAACCCTTAAGTCGTGCAACCCTTAAGTCGTGCAACCCTTCAGCCACGCAACTCTTAAGTCGGTTACGAGTTATCCCGATAGGTCATTGGACCCTTAACTCGTAGGTCGTTGGACCTTATCTCGTTAGGTCGCTCCTGGCCTAACCCTTAAGTCGTGCAACCCTTAAGTCGTGCAACCCTTAAGTCGTGCAGCCCTTCAGTCACGCAACTCTTAAGTCGGTTACGAGTTATCCCGATAGGTCGTTGGACCCTTAACTCGTAGGTCGTTGGACCTTATCTCGTTAGGTCGCTCCTGGCCTAACCCTTAAGTCGTGCAACCCTTAAGTCGTGCAACCCTTCAGTCACGCTACTCTTAAGTCGGTCACGAGTTATCCTGCTAGGTCGCGACCTCTGTTAAGTTGGCCATGTTGGGTCGTGAGTCATCGTTAGGTCGCGAACACCTCTAGGTCGCAACCACTAAGTCGCTTGACCCCTTAGACCCCTAGGTCGCAACTGTTAGGTCGCTCGACCCTATCCCTCTTAGGCCGTTAGACCCCCTTTTTGTCTTCACTAGGTCGAACCCCGTAAGCGGTGGCGTTGCCCCCGCACCCCTACCTTGGGGGGTTGCCACCCCCCCGGACCGCCCCTCCGTAGGGGATCTTATCTGAAAAACATTGAGCTGATTTCCTTGGATCTTATTCACATCTCCGTATGCGATCTTTGTGATTGATTGTTTATATAATTGCTTCTGTGTTTTGTCATTTTATAATATAAAGGTTTCAATACTAGTAGTAAATATCAAAACTCTTTTAACAAACAATTTCAACTCTATTTTTAATAAAAAAGCTCTTTTCTTAAACCGTTTTCCAATCTATTAGTATACACAAACCTTTACCTCACTCGGATGAGAAATCTAATTAAACGACTTAGTAAAACAAGTGGTATGAAACACTTGCGTTCACTTCGTCGGTTAATTCTGGGACTTGTTCGATTGAATCTCTTGTGACAATTTTATTAGTGAAGATTTACAGTTTGTTCGTAAATATTTAAGTTAAGCAAGTGGTTATGGGACATGAAGCTAAACTTCTATATTTACTAGCTTAGTGTAATTGACACTTCTCGTTGATCATGACGATCATTCTGATGCTTTAGACTAGCAACTGTGCGATGTCTCTTGTTGCGAGGTTAGACTAGACACCACTTGTGTGATTCCACTCACACATCCCTTTTTGCTTTTTGGTTAGTCTGGACCTTAATCTGTGTGATTCCATTCACACATGTGGGGTAGCTCCCCTTGGTCTTCGGACCGTCATGTGATAGGCCTCTTTCTCTTTTCTATGATTTCTGGACTTCTTGCATTGATTTCTAGAATTTATGTCATTAACTTGTTATGAGTACAAGTTTGGGGTATGATGCCCTTTCCAAATCTTTGAGAAGATTCTTGTGATATTGATTATCTCTTATTGATTGATCTTCTGTTGATCATTATTTACATACTTATAGTGGTATGTCATTATGGATATTTTATGTTTATGCCATATCTTTTATGTTATATCTGGTCATCTGATATTTATAGCTAGACTGACCCGTTTATTATTTTTCTTAAATAATACTCGGGTCAGACCGAGATGTTACAGGTGCTTCTGCTTGACTTCTTCCCAGGGATTCATCACTCTGACTTTTGGCTAACTGTTTAGATTAGCAGTTTTTGTTGTATAAACTTTTGATATAGACTCATAGTTGTATTCTTTTGTATAGCACGTGTTGCTATTCTTTTGTATTATTGTGGATCTTTTGACCACTACTCTGATGTACACTTTCATGTGTTAGTTATATATTCATATCTTCTTCCGCCTTTGTGATATGGATGTCTGTGACTGATTTGCGTTATGCTTATTTCTACGTTTGTTTCCGAAGATTATTTATAGCCACCGTGTGATAAGCAATTACATGGATGACCGCTCCTCAACAGCCTTATTCTCCGCGCTAGTTGACAGCACTACTCCGTAGTGTTCTTGGCTAGCGTGGGTATAGAGGTGGGGCGTCACAAATATTGTTTTGACAATATTCAGACGTCTGAATGAAAATATTCAGACGTTTGAAAATGGTCAAAAATTTCCTAATAGCTTGCTGCTTACATTTTAATCCAATTCAGAAGTCTGAATTATTTTATTCAGACGTCTGAATATCTCTAAATTCTATTTTCTTGTAAAGTCACTTTTCTTCACCGAAGAGAAACGATTTCAAGATCAATGGTTGCACCTCTTCTTTTCAATGTAACTTTTCATCTATAGTTGCAACTCTTTATACACTATAAATAGATTATAGAATTTAACAAACAATTCAGCGAATTTACTTTTAGCATTCTTGATTTCTCATATATTCTCAAACTTTCGAATTGCACTCAAATTGCTTACATACTTTGATCATTGATCATTTTATCTTCCACAATTCTCAAAGCACATTACTATATATCATAAAGGAGAAGATTATAGGAACATTGTACTCAATTGACTTATCAGTGTGATTTAAGAACGAACTATAGTCAGATACATTTAATATTTGTTTTAAAGTCCTATTCAGTTGCTTAGGCGGGTGAAGTCTGTTCGTTTTCTCAAGGAGTGTAAACCTGTTCCTCCGAGTTAAATGAGGGTTGTTGTAGTTGAAATTCCAGAAGGAGCCTGGGACTGGACGTAGGATGGGAAGTTCGAATCAGTATAAAAATTCCTAGTGTGCTTGTTTTATTTTACTTATTTTCATTTACTTTGCTATTATCATCTGTTTCCGCATTTAGATTTAATTATATTCCATATTACATGATCCTAAGTAATAGCTAGCCACACTAGTTACTCTCATTTGAAATATTACTAGACATAAAGCTAGATTAGTTGCTCAAAGATATAATCAAGAAGAAGGGATTGACTATGAAGAAACGTTTGCTCCAGTCGCTAGACTAGAAGCAATACCAATCTTACTAACATTTGCATTTTTCATAATTTTAAATTATATCAAATGGATGTTAAAAGTGCATTTCTAAATGGTTTTATAAAAGAAAAAGTTTATGTTGAACAGCCTCCTTCATTCATAAATGAACAATTTCCTGACCATGTCTATAAACTTAAAAAGGCCTTATACGGTTTAAAACAAGCACCCTGTGGTTGGTATGATCATCTTAAAAGATATTTAATAGATTCTGGTTTTGAAATTGGGGAGGTTGATCAAACTCTTTTTATTAAAAGGAACAAGTAAGATATTTTAGTTATTCAAATCTATGTTGATGATATTATTTTTGGATCTACAAACGATAAATATTATCAAGAATTTTCTAATATAATGACCAAAGAATTTGAAATGTCACATATGGGTGAGTTAAATTATTTTCTTGGTTTACAAATAAAACAATTAGAAAATGGTATTTTTTATAAATCAAGAAAAATATTGTAACAATCCAATTAAACACTTTGGTGTGGAAAATACTTCTACCAAACCAACTCCTAAGACTACAACCATACATCATGATAAAGACGAAAGTGGCAAAAGTATTAATCAAAATTATATCGAAGTATGATTAGATCGTTACTATATTTAACAGCTAGTAAACCTGACATAATGATGAGTGTTTGCATGTGTGCACGATTTCAAGCAGATCCCAAAGAATCACATTTACGAGCAGTGAAACGCATACTATGGCATCTTAATAAAACCAAAGACTTTGGACTATTCTATCCAAAGGAATGTCCTTTTGAATTAGTGTCATATAGTGACGCTGATTTTGGAGGAAGCTGGACAGATAGAAAAAGTACAAGTGGGACTTGTCACTTCATTGAATGATCTCTTGTATCTTGGTTTAGTAACAAAATTGTGTTTCATTATCGACATGTGAAGTAGAGTATATTTCTGCAACCTTGGTATGTGCACAAGTTATCTATATGCAACAAACACGACAAGATTTTGGTTTTAATTTATATAAATCAACTATTTATTGTGATAATTCTAGTGCTATAAATTTATCTAAAAATCCTGTAAATCATTCACGAATAAAACATATTGACATTCATCGTCATTTTCTTCGTGATAATATTGAAAAAGATTTAATAAATCTAGAATTTGTGTCCTCTGACAAACAACTGGCAGATATCTTTACAAAACCATTAAATGAAAATACTTTCATCAATTTAAGACGAGAACTTGGAATCGTCTCTTTTGAAGATTTATAAGATTGAATATTTTTTTTAATATATATATATATATATATATATATATATATAATTTTTTTATTTTCAAAATTCATAGCTTCTTTCAAAAGAAAATAAAAAGTGTCGTCTAGCACCCAAACTCAAGACCTCATACTCGGTAGTCCTCTACACTACCACTTTACTCTCTATTGTTTTTTGAAACAAAAGTTTGTTATTGAATTCTTATGTACCTTTCATTCTCACCTCTTTTTCCAATGGCCATTATTCTTCTAACCATACATTGTTTTTCTCTATTTTTATCTAGCTTCTACCTATATATTATCTGCATTTCTTAATTCTTTTCAACAAGAATTTATTCAACTTTCTTTCAAATTTTCAAAAATTACCGTCCATCATGTCATCTCAATATAACTCTGAATCATTTGAGCTATCTTTCACCTCTCCTTCCTCGGGATTGGAAAATCTACCAACTCCTACTCTAATATATGAACCGGTTCCAATTGTTCCACCCTCAACTCATACTGGATATACTCCTCCAACTAAAAGAACAAGACGGTCTCTCTTTGTTGGATCACCATCCACAAAAGAGAAAATCAATGATATTCATCATTATCAGAAAGAAACATTAGACTTACAATGTGAATTATACTATGAACAAAAAGTTAATGCAAAACGGCTTAGCTTTTTGGAACAAGTAGCGTTAAAATTCTATGGTTCTTCACCAAAGATACAGTTCATCAACCGTCTACAGCTCGTTCTGCAAGTCGTCGCAATCCTTTGGAACCATCACCACAACGTCCACCGACAACTCCAAATTCTTGGGAATGTCGTAACAAATGGTCTCTACTTCGACCATTTGAAGAGAACACCAAAGTTGAAGAAGAATCATATCATACTCCATCATCTTCTTCAAAATCTATTTAATTATTTCTTGTTATTTATATAATATGCCAATTTGTTATTTAATTTTGTTTATTCTAAAAATTGTAATATTTAAAATTATTTAATAATATGTATTGTTTTTTATTCTCAATAAAGATTATATGAGCCTCTGTACAAAATTCAAACGGCTGAATTATTTGATTCAGACGTCTGAATTTTCATAGCAGAATTTTTTTGCCAAAGATTCAGACATCTGAATCAAATAAAACAGACATCTGAATAAGACCAATTTTGAACTAATTCCTTGAGGGTTGCATTTCAACTTAATTCAGACGTCTGAATCGAATGATTCAGACAGCTGAATTTTTTCTGAGCATGTTTTTTAACTATTCTTCCTTGTTTTCATTGCCATTATACCCCTGCCTTTTCACCCTCTATATAATGTCTTTTTCACTTCATTCCTAATTACTTCAGAACCCTAGCCCCCATTTTTATCTTTCTCAAAGCTTTTAACTTTCCTTTAAGTCTCCAATGGCACCAAGATCAAAGAGAACTAGAGAATCAACTTTCAGACCATCCGAAGACCAAATCCGACAGTGGATATGGAACGATGTTGCTGTTTCTCGATTTAATTCTATGAAGAACTCCAACATCTTCAAAGGAGCATTCATGAAATTTCCAGCTTTCGCAGCATATAGTATTAGAGAGTTAGCGGAGCAATTTCACTTCGATAGCTTGATTGGGTATCCTAACAATGTTAAGATTAATCATCTTATGATTAAACTTTTTCTTGCAAACTTAAATTTGGATCATCAAAATCCTCAAAACCGTCAAGATTGTGTTTGGTCGTTGGTTTGTGGTGTAAGAATGTTCTTACCTTTACAAAGACTAGGTCATATTTTAAATTTTCCTTATCAAGAAATTGATATTAATGAAATTGAAGTTGATGTGGAACATCGGGATGAAGTTTCACATCAATTTTTGTCTGATCAACTTATAAATTTGGGCAATTTAAAATCTACCTTCTTAAGGCCACAAGCTAGCTAATTCACCGTGCACTTATTCGTTCTCTCCAACCAAGGACGGGAAGTTATGAAAAAGTGTATAAAGAAAACTTCCAAGCACTTTATTCTATCTATTCTAATCAACAAGTGAACTGGGGGAAAATTATTTCGGATGAATTCCAAGACATCACAATCCGAAGAAACTATAGAACTATTCATTATGGTGCCTATATTATGCGCATTCTCCTAAATATCGGTGTACCAATGCTTGACTCCGATTTTATAAGTATTAGTGAGTTAGGCGCTAAAACTATAGGATTGATGGGTCTTCCTACACGGCCTCCTCCTCAACAAATTATTTCCTTCCACCAATGGTCGCAAAATGTTCCTCAACCTCGAGACACTAGTGTTGCTTCTTCTTCTCATACTCAACATGAAGAAGAAGAGGAGGACGATGACACCATCCAAGAAATTAGCTCGGATACTTCTTCAAGACAAGCTATCATCACTCTCTCCCGAAATCAATCCAAGATTCATCGGGACATAAGGGCACTTGAGAAGAAGACGGAAAGAAAATTCAGTTCTATCAAAGGCTTTCTCAATAAAATATGGGAACGAATTTCTTATTCCGCCTCTTCATCCACTCAAGCTTACAATCCGTCTCCATTTGAATGGTCTTCCTCTAGCTCGATTTCTAATCACAATGAACCATCTCTTTCAAGCCAATTTTAATCATCTTTGTCTATTTTAGTTATTTTCTTATGTTTTGCTTATAACTTTTGTTGACTAGTTTTATGAGAAATTTCTGAAACATTATCTCTTCATGTATTATTGTCTAATACTTTATTTGCTTTAATGAAATGAATTATCTATTATTATCCATGATCTTTCTCTTTGTCGATGACAAAGGGGGAGAATTTTAAATCTGTGCATATTGATGGGGGAGTAACAACACTTTAAATGTTTATTATTAATTTTATATATAGTTGTCATCATCAAAAAGGGGGAGAATGTTGGAATCTTGATTTTGATTGTGACAACGTATATAAAATGTGATATGTATACCAACCATCTTTACAAGAGATTTATTGCAGATTCATCTTCAGATGTTTAAAGCTGTATATTGTGTGTCTAGAGTCTGTACTTTACTTAGAAATTTGTTAAAATCTCTCCTGAAATGATATATATATATATATATATATCTATGCACACACATTCACACACATGCTCATACATGCACAAAAGAGAAAACTCAGACGTCTGAAATCATTCATTCAGACGTCTGAATGCTAAAACATGAATGTTGTTTTCATAAAATTCAGACGTATGAATGAAAATATTCAGACATCTGAAAATGGTCAAAAATTTCCTAATAGCTTGCTGTTTACGTTTTAATCCAATTCAGAAGTCTGAATTATTTTATTCAGACGTCTGAATATCTCTAACTGCTATTTTCTTGAAAAGTCACTTCTCTTCACCGAAGAGAAACGATTTCAAAATTAATGGTTGCACCTTTTCTTTTCAATGTAACTTTTCATCTATAGTTGCAACTCTTTATATACAATAAATAGATTACAAAATTTAACAAACAATTCACCGTATTTACTTTTAGCATCCTTGAATTCCCATCTATTCTCAAACTTTCAAGTCGCACTCAAATTGCTTACATACATTGATCATTGATCACTTTATCTTCCACAATTCTCAAAGTACATCACTATATATCATAAGGGAGAAGATTATATGAAGATTGTACTCAATTGACTTGTCAATGTGATTTAAGAACAAACTACAGCTAGATACATTTGTTTTAAAGTCCTATTCAGTTGCTTAGGCGGGTGAAGTCATGTTCGTTTTCTCAGGCAGTGTAAACCTGTTCCTCCGGGTTAAGTGATGGTTGTTGTAGTTGAAATTCTCGAAGGAGTCTGCGACTGGATGTAGAACGGGAAGTTCGAAACAGTATAAAAATTCCTGATGTGCTCGTTTTATTTTACTTATTTTCATTTACTTTGCTATTATCATCTGTTTTTGCATTTAGATTTAATTATATTCCATATTACACGATCCTAAGTAATAGCTAGCCACACTAGTTACTCTCATATAAGTATACAATCAAGTCCGAGATCACTTATTGGAGATTGGATTCCATACAATAGCAGGGCTACTGGGGTACCTCCCTTCACAATACGTGGTCTAGATCACTGTACGAGAATCCACCCTAATCCCCTACAATACAGGACCGGAGCTACCCCTTACTGGATAGTCCGAATAAGACAAACCCCATGGTTGTGGCCAACAACCACCCACATAGCCAAATAAAGGGACCTCTAGATAGGGGAAAATCTCATCCTACTTGGGTTCTACCCACTTAGCCTTGCGTGCACCTCCCCTGTATTAGCCATTCCCGGTTGATGAGGCTTGAAACTACGATTACCTTTTTAGAACACTTATCTTGGAATGCTCATCGTCGTTCATTGAGGATGGTCTGATAGCATTCATCCATTCAAGTTCGTTCTGGGTTCGAACGAAACCAAAGGCACTATCTCCGTTACACTCATTTTGGAATCACCCTCAGAGTTAATGACAAATAGCTATTGCACTCTGAATCTTCATCTCGATCTTCACTTGAGATTTCACGACTGACCGTTTAACTTGGATCGATGTGGTTTTCGGATAACAAATTTGATATCCGATCCCAATCTCATTGAAATCCAAACGTTTCTTTTAAGGCTATGTTGTTTAAGTAAACAATTTATTTTAATTCAGAAACTCGTATTCACACAGCAATTCATCACAGATAAATAACTCACATTTGTCACAGCTATATCCAAAGTATTGCACATCACAGAACATCACAGATTAACATACAATAAATATTAATCAATCCAAACATTCTATACAATCAATCATCCATAAGCAAGATTTATTAATCCCATAATTACAATTAATTTAATTAACTCAAAATAAATAAATTACTTATGAATTAATAACCTAATCCTGCTTAATTAATATTAATTAATTACAAACCATTTGTTATTATTCTAATTAATTAATGAAATTAATTAATCATCCTTAATTACTTACATTAATTAATTATCTCATAACTATTAATTAATTAATCCCTTTAATCATTAATTAATTAACCGTTAATTACTAATTAATAAATCCCTAATTAAGTAATTAATTATTCTTTAATTATTTTCATTAATTAATTAATTAATCTTTAATTACCCAAGACCATAATTAATTTTAAGATAAACCATTTATCTTAATTTGTTACTTAATTATCATTAACATCTTATTTAATAAATCTTGGAACTAATTATCATTAACATATAAATTAACTAAAGACCTTAAAGTTAATTAATAATTAAAAACATTTACCTTTCAATTAATTACTTAATTACACCATTTAATTTATGTTTAAATAAACTTAAGAATTAACTTAATTAATTTAAGTTAAATAAATTATAAAACTTTCTCTAACCAAATATTTAAATTTTTTTATATATAATAGAAATTGATTTAAGAAA
The DNA here is from genome assembly GCA_030765085.1 of Allium cepa. Taxonomy (NCBI): domain Eukaryota; kingdom Viridiplantae; phylum Streptophyta; class Magnoliopsida; order Asparagales; family Amaryllidaceae; genus Allium; species Allium cepa. Next base: position 682,154,810 of record CM060928.1, read on the forward strand.
TAGTTTAAAACTTGCTTTATTTAAATTTTAAAACTGTTATAAATACACTCTCGAGCCCAAACACAAAATCCATATGAGCTCTCTCTCGAGTCTAACCCGAAGCCTACCCAAGCAACTCTTCTTTTTTTTTTTAAAAAAAAAACTGTTATGTTTTTAAATTTTAAAACTGTTATGACAAGCACACTTACGAGCCTCCCGAAGCCAAACTTGGGCTATCACCATATTTTCCCGAGTCAAAACCCAAGACACAGCCTTCTCCCCAAACTACGGCAACCAAACCAAACAACCAATACACTTCCGACACACGTGCACATGCACTAGTGAACGAAGCAACTTCGACGATCGATGCAACCTCTAGCACGTCGACGACCACCTCCACCTTTGATTCCGACCACCTGTTCTTCAATACATCCAAGAAATCGAATTCGAGCATCTCGTACTCCACTGGAACAAAACCGATCGACCAAGAACCACCTCGACCTGACGCCTCTGACCACCAGATCCTTTGAAACTCCATCCATAGCTTCGCCGACCAACCATGCACCTATTCCCCTACCTCCGTTCAACTCCGATTCTTTGATGATGATGTCGTAGCCTTAGCAACAACGTCGACCAATACCTGGGCTTAAACCCTACTTCAACGTCGTGCCGCCGCCACGATAGTCAGAAAATCCACTGATCATTTTTCCCAAGATCGTCAACCTCCTCGCTACCTCCAGCAGCGATTCCGACCACCCAGCTCGCTACGATCACCAGATAATGCCCAAAACAACACACCGTTCAACCCACGAATTCTCAATCAATACTAAACTAAAAATCTTTATTTTTCTCTTAAAATTCTTGGATTTCGAAAATGATTTAGATTATATTAGTGAATCAAGGAATCATAGTATTCGAATTTGACAAGTTTTAGAGTTATTACTGTATTTCTTCCCTTCCAGCTAAAAGCTACTTCTAATTGTACTTATAATTATTTTTAAAAATAAGATTCTAGCAATCAAGTAAGTTTCCTTTCTACATCTTAACATAAAAGTGAATGAGGGAAGATATTTTAATTTTTGAACTTGTTTTTGGACTATAAATTCAAAAAAAGAGACTTATGTATATACAGACATGCACACTCAAAAAATTGCATATTTACATACATGCAAGCATAATTTACATTTATGCGAACATCTATCACATCATTACTTTGAATATCTATCACATGCAACAAGTTTTAACAGATTAAAGCTTTTATAAAGGTCGTTTACTCACAGATTTGATGATGAACAGAGAAGTTTTTTTTGAACTGGAAATGCTTGATCTTTTTGAAACTTTGTAAACTAGAAATTACTCTAGCTGTAAGTCCCGCCTTTTCGCACGCTTTAAATCGACACACGTGCCAATTCAAACCGTTCGGAATGGCGGATTGTTATGGGGTAAATAAGAAAAACGAGAAAGAAATAAAACAAAACAGAATCTCACAGCGGAAGTGTAATATCCCGAAATTTTGGACAATATAAATTTAATAATCTGTGTCTAAATTTATATTGAATTGATAAATTTTGTTAATAAATTTGATTTGATTTAATAATCTTCTTTATTTAAATATTTAATTTGTGAAATTATTTTTAATAAACTGATAAATTATTTTCTATTTATGAAATGTATATGTATTTATATATATATTAAATAGATAAGTTGTTAAATTAGTAGCATAATTTTAATGTTTTTAAAATTTAGGAATTGTGATTTATTTTTGGATTTAAACTTTTCAAAAAAATACTTAATATAAAATACTATATGATTTTAAATATATGAAATAAATATTTTATTTGTTTAAAATTCATTTTTATTCAAGTTTGTATATTAACATAAATTACATACATGTTTGTGTTATTCTTTTTAAAAATATTGATTGATAATGTGATTTGTAAATTTAATATGAAATTTAAAATACAATTTAAAATATGAAACATGTATTCATATAAGTTATAACCTCTTTTATAAATTTATTTCAATTGTTTAAAAGTTTCTTTTTCAAATGATAAATTTGTATGTTGTTTTATTTAAACACTTTGCTTTATTCATTAGAAATTATTTAAATACATAACTAGGTGTTAATGGAAGTAATTAAGTTTAATTTATCTTTAACACTTAATCTAAATTACTAATTACTTGAAAGAGACATGTGTATATAATTTAAAATTTTGAGTTAACATGTGTTAAATATTTAAGTGTGTAAATTTACATGTGTCTATTTCTTTTACAAGTGTCAAATTTTAGTTTTTATTTTCCTTTAATTCAAAACATTTGTTATTTTAACTTGCATGTTTCTTTTCTCTTCTTTTCTCATTTTTTTCATTTCTAAACAAATCTGAAACCCTCTTTATTATCGTGCTCCTCTAACCTGCAGAATCAAATTCCTTGAACATATCCCAAATCATATTCAATCTGCAAAATGCAAACATGCATTCCAATTTCAAGCAAACCTGTTCATAAAACTAAGGCCTGCATTTCAATTTTTAATCAAGAAAACCTGCATGTTCTTGTAAACTAAAGCTTGCATGTCATTCCCTGTAATCAACTTCCAAAATGCACAGCATTTCTCAAATATCTTGCCCACTTTCAAAAATCTATTCAATTGCATATCGACTTTCAAGAAGGCCTGCATTTCTTTCAAGACCTGGGAAAATTGGCCTCTGCATGCAACCTCATCAAGTCTGCATTCATGAATTTTCAAATCTGGAAGCATCAAGTTGGAAGCAAGTTTTAAAAGGGATTCAAGCAGATTTTCAACAAGATTTCAAAAAAGGCTTTTCATTAAAACCTGGGCTCTGCATTTTAGTACAGGTGAGTAAATTAACCTATTTGAAAGTTTAAGTATAAGATATGGATTGCTTGATTTATTCATGAAAATAAGTAGGCCTATACTTATATATTGTTAAATATTTTGCTGTGTATATATATAAGCATGAATGTGATGTGTGTTTGTCTACTTATGGTACTGTCTGCACAGTACAAGCTCAAATGGATCAAAATCTCTTTCCTTTTGATCTCGTTGTTGTTATGACCTAGTTATTGACTGAAATATGTTAGGTTCATGATAAAGAAAGGTTAAAACATTTTATATAGGTTAAATAAATTTTGAATTGCCTGAAAATTTAATAACAGAGCAAACATTAATATAAGAGGAAAAATTCAAACTTTATGATTTATTGTTTCAGTTTTATTAATAGAAACAACAAGTGAATTCATGAATTTTAAATCAAATATTATAATTTATAGTGTTGTGAAACAAGTGCAGTGATGAATTTACTGTATTTTACATTTTGGTTAAGTACACTTGATACTTGCATTTGATTTGATTGAATTGGCTTCTGGAGATAGAGTAGCTATCAAAGATTATAGAAAAAAATACTTGGTTGAATTGAATTTCAATATTGGTGTTGTAATTTAGGAATTATAGTTAGGAACCATAGTTTTACTGGGTTTATGGAATTGAAGTGCTGCGGCATCATCTTTTGATCGAGTTCTGAGATATTTAGGGGATTGGTAGATGAAGGGTTGATGAAGTCTTCACCGGAGTTTCAAGATTTATGGTGGCCGGAGTGGTGAGCTATTGTCGTTGACAGGCTAGGCACTGAAAGGGGGAGGCTGTTCCAGGTTCTGGAAATTGAGTCTCAAACTAGAATTGAGCACATGATGTAGAAGTGGGTGTTGAGTTGGCCTGAGGGAAGGTTTGATGATCGTGGAATGGTCGTGGATTTGGCCATGGATGGGCAGGTGTACGGTGCAGAAGTGTGCATGGTTGTGATGGTTTTTTTGTTGCAGGGTTTTAAAACCCGTGATGGTCTCCAGTTATTTGTGAAGTGACTCGAAGTAGGAGGTGATTTTACTCGAAGTACAATTTGTGGTAGCTCGGGTTGTTTAAAGTGCTTCGGGTTCTAGAATTCTGCAGAGTTTATTTCCAGGTTTTAATTTTTTTTTAAAAAAGTAAAGTTTGAATTTTAAACTGGAATTTAACTTAGGTTTTAAAGCCTGAATTTAAATATGAGTTCAAATAAGTTTGAATTTTGGCTTTTAGGAATAATTTAATTTTTTTAAAAATTTAAGTTTGTTTTTTTAAATGAAAGCAGAAACTGTTTTCTGTTTTTATTTAAATTTAAAAGTAAGTTTAAAATTGTAAGATTAAGTTCAAACAGGAATTTTCAAACTTGAAATGTAATTATGAATTCAATAATTTAAAACTTGGAGTTTGAATCATTTTTGAATTAAATAATGTAAGATGTTTTAAATTAAGACAGAAAACTGTTTTTCTGTTTTAAATTTAAAAGTAAATTTTAAAATGTAACTGAAATTTTTTAAGTAAAGTTTAAATCTGGAAAACTAAAGTACGGAAGTTAGCAAATAAATCTAAGTTTGAATGTAATTTAAGAACTGGAAATTTAAATTTTAACTTTAAACTTTTTAAAGTATAAAGGAACGTTGGTTTGAGTTTTAAACTATGAGTTTTAAATTATGAAATAAGGATTTAAAATAAGTTTAAATTCAGTTTTGAAATCTGGAATTTGACTTTAATGTCAGTTTTAAAAATAAATAAGTTTTAAATTTAAATTTGTTTAACTATTTTAGGAAAGGTTAAATAAATTGAATTTAAAAATGAAGATAGAGATGTAAGTAAAGTTTTAATTTTTAAGATTGAATCTGAAATGAAAATTTAAAATTGTGTTTCAGTTTGAATTTAAAAAGAAATTTTTAAATTTAATTTTGTTTGAAACAAATTGTTTAAAATACTTTTGTATAAAGAAGAATTTATCTTAATTTAGAACTTAAATGGTTTCATTTAAATTATTAAGTTAACTTAAATGCAATATTAATTATTTAATTTATCAATAATGTGGATATTTAATTAAGTAATTAATATTTTTAAGTTGATTTAGTTAGATTTGAGATTAATTAATTAAGGTTAATTAATCTATAATTAGGGATGGTTAATTAAATTTTAATTTATGATTAAGATTTATTTAATCAAGTGATTAATGATTAATTAAGATTTTAATTAACACTTAATTAATTAATAATTTGAGGTTAATTAAATTGTAATTAAATATTAATTAATTGATAATTAATAATGGTTAATATAAGTTAATTCTTAATTAAGTAATGTTAGTGAAGGTCATTAACTTAAGATTATTTAACAATTTGTTAATGTGATTAATTTTAATAATTAATTAGATTAATTAATTAATAATAATCAATTGTTCAATTACTTAATGAAAGTAATTAATGAATTAATTACTTGGTGTAATTAATTTGATTTATGTGATTAGTTTAGATTAATTAAGTTAAATTAATTTAAACAATTGTTGATTGTTGATAATTACTTTATGTAATTAATTGGTTTGTAATTACTTAAGGAAGTAATCAATTAATAATTACTGAATGTAATTAAAGATATTTATTATAAAAGTAATTTAAATTTAAATTACTTTGAAAATTAATCAAGTGATTAATGAAGATAATTAATTAAGAATAATTAATTATGGGAGGAGTAATTAAAGTAGTTAATTACTAGTATTATTAATCATGGGTGATTAATATATATGTGGATTAATTTCAGAATAATTACTTATGTAATTAATATATATATATATAGAGATTGATTAAATGTAATCAAAAATCATTAATTAATTAATTAATGATGTAATTTGGAATTGATTAATTAAAATATGATTAATAATGGATAAATGATTAATGTAATTAATTAAGCAATTACAAGTTAATTATTGCAAGGGGTTTAAGTAATTAACTTGTGTAATTAATATTAAATGCTAATTACTTATTGTGATTAGATATGGTTAATCAGTAATGATTAAGTGAAATGAATATTGGGATGGTGATTTATAAATTGATTTGTAATCAATTAATGGTTAAGTTAAGCAGGGTTTTGATGACGAAGTAATTAATTTAATTTATTTTAAATTAATTAGAGATTAAGTAATTAATTTAATTCATTTTAGTTAATTATAGAAGGTGTGATCATTAGATCATTGCTTATGTTTGATGAATGGTATTGGTTGTCTGGTATGGGTTGTAATCTCAGTATGAGATGAGTAATGATTATTGATATGGATGCATTGGTTGCTTTTGGATGATAATATGGATTATCTGATTTAGTATGAATTATCCGTTGGTAATGATAATGTTGAATTATCTATTGTGTTAAATTATCTATCTGTGTATATTTAGATAATGAATTGAATTGTTTTAAACTTAAAACAACTTGGACCTAAAAGACACGCTTTAGATTTCGATGAGACCGGGATCGGGTTTCCATATTTGGGATCCGAAAACCACATCGATTCCAATTAAATGTTAGGTCGTTAATCCAAGTGGAGCGAGTGAAGACTCGAGGTGTAAGGGCTATACGTCAGTATAACTCTGTGGGTGATTCCGTAATGAGTTTGACGGAATAGTACTTATAGATTCGAGATGGTAATTCAGAGTGTAAGGGTTATTGTCGTTAACTCTGAGGGTGATTCCAAAATGAGTGTAATGAGATAATGCCTTCGGTTTCGTTCGAACCCGGAATGAACTTGTATGGATTGAACGCTTTCAGAACATCGTCAGGTGGACGATGAGCATTCTAAGATAGATATGTTCTATAAAGGTAATCGTAGCCTCAAGCCTCATCAACCGGGAATGGCTAAAACAGGGGAGGTGCAGCAAGGCTTCGTGGGTAGCTCCCACTGGAGAGCAAGATTTACCCCTGTCTAGAAGTCCCTTTCTATTCGGCTGTGTGGGGCGGTTGATCCGGACAACTGCCGGGGTTGTCATGTTCGGGACTGTTCAGTAAGGAATGGTCCCGGCCTTGTGTTGCAGGGGAGTTGGAGTACTCCGCGGTACGGTGGTCTAGGCCACGTACTGTGACGGGCGGTACCCCAGTAGCCCTGCCATTGATGGAAACCCATTCTTCCTACGAGACCCTACGGTTTTGATTGTATTACCCACTTTTGTGGCTAGTAGCTGGAATTTAATGAATGTAACAATTTCGGCTATTTCATATTTATTTGAAAACCCTAGACACTGTTATAATATCATCAGATTTCCTATCAAATGTTTTGGTTAGCGTAAGGTAAAAACTTTTCCATGTTTATGTGTGGGAAGTCTTACGTGATACCTTTTCTTTTCAAAGGTTTTTCAAAGTTAAGCAACTTTAACCTGTTACTCACACCAGACCCATGTCTGACCCGGAGTTATTTCTGTTTTTCTTTAACTCTTGGGTACTCAAATTTTTACGAGTAGCCAAGGGAATTCAGGTTAGGATTCGGGCTAGCTTTGACGAATTGTGGAGGAGCAAATGGAGCAGGAGGCTTTTGGGTATAGATGTATAGTTTTCCGCTGTGTTGATATCTCTGAGTGTTTCTGTTTTGTGTATTGAGTTGTAATAACTAGACAGGTGTTTATAACTGTCTAGTATGTGTTGTATATGTCTGTGTAACTCTGATATTTGATGTATACTATGTAATACTTTGTTATTAATATAATTTCTTCGTTCCGCTGTTGAGATTCTTGTGTTGTTTCTTCTTTCTCTTCTTTCTTTTCTCTTTTCTATACCTTTCTTTCTTCAGGATGATATGACTTTTTGTGGAGAAAAAGTCGGGTCGTCTCAGGAAGGATAATATAATAATAAAATATACAGTTTATAAACCTGTTTTAAAATATTCGATTATACTTATACAACATACAGAGTTACACATACCATATAATAATGCAGCGGAAAAATATGAGTGTAGTGGAATATAATAAATAATAGCAACAGAAATCTCCGTCTTCGTCCTCCAGAGGTAAAGTCTTCGATCCTGAAATGCTTGGACTGACCCGAGCGAATTGTAAAGACAAAACACTCGAGTCAGAACTAAAAGATCTTATGTAAGTTAAATCAACAGAAATAAACATGAGTACAGTAACTCCAAAGATGCTCAGGATTCACATCTCTTAAGGATCCGTTAAACTATTTACTATGTAGTATATTTCGCTATTATAATAGTGTCTAATTGTAAAATAAACTTACTTTTTAGTAGCGCTAAGGGGCTACCCATATAGCCCTTAACACAAATAATGCCAATAGTCTATACAGTACCGTAATACCTCCTGATCGGGAGGCTACCTGAGGATACTTGTAACGCCCTGCTATTTTGGACCATTCAAATCGACAATAAAACCATACATATCCGATTTGAATAATTCAAAATACCGAATTGTTAATTAAAATTTGGCAAAACTTAAAATATACAGTAAATAAATCAATCACAGATCACAAAGTAATATAATGCAGCGGAATAGATAAAGAATAGTAGTTCATGAAGCTACTATATACATCAGAGTTAGAAAAATACAACCGAATAGTTCAAATGCAGTGAAGTCTCCAATGCAATAGATGACTTCTCTGAACCAACCAACTGGAAAGGTTGGAATCGGAACCGATAGTTGAATTTCCAAACGAAGCTCCGAACTCCAAAGGTGAGTCTCAAATGCTGTATCACTCAGCCCGACCCGAGCGTAAAGCAAAACACCAAACACTCGAGTCAGGATTAACATTCTTATATCAATAAATCCAACTCAAGTGAAATATCAACTGAAATACAAATAACTTAAAGGATGTTTGGGATAACCATCCTCTAAGGGTCCATGGAACTTTCTACAAGGTAGAAATATACACTATAACACCGTGGTCATTTCAGCTTAATTTATACTTCAAAACCAAATCTCATTTTCACTTCAAATATCTCTATATTTCCCAAAATAGTATTTATATATTAAATAATTTATACAGTAAAGTATTTTCAATTTCCTCAACTTAACAAATCGTTCCAACTTATGTATATAATATCTTTTGAAATGAATACTTATGTATATATATAATTATTATAGTTTATTACTTTCCTTTTCAAAATATCCAGCAGGAAATCAAACAAACTTATGCACATATATATGCAGATAAACAATATTCTTTATAATACATTGTTAACTCCTTTTTTTTCTCTTTTTTTTAAAGAGTATATATGCAGTACAGTTTATAAGAATTTTTTTTATTTTTTATTTTTTTATAAAACCTTCATATATACCAAAATATATGTATAAAATAAAATATTTGTATATATAAAAATCAAAACCTTTCAAACATATATTCAAAAACTGGATCATATAAATAACAATGTATTTAGTTAACGCATACTATAAAATTCATTTATATAAATCTCTTATATATTTATTATAACTATAATCGAAACGGTTATATATACTTTTATATAAATTAACCAAATATACACGTTACTTAACCTATATGTACCCGATCAATAGCTCTATTATTAAAGCACGCACATCATAACAGTATGACGATATACAATGCTTTAGGCTTATTAAACAATATATTGCAACTTATGTATACTAATATGTGAATATAAATAAGCTTACATACTTATTATTTAAAAATAAAAATAAAACAATATAACAATATATATATATATATATATATATATATAAACTCAGAAATTGATATATAAGCTTATATTGTTATATAGAGAATTTTTTTTATTAAGTACAACCATACATATAAATCTTTAGGTACTACAATTTGCATTATTTGCCTTTTATAAAGAAAATTGCGGTTGCACTGAGTTTGTACATATAGCTTACTTTATGTATATAAATAACGTAAGCTGTCATACATATATACACTAAAATATGTAAATTTAAGGCAGTATACTACTAGTAAATATATATAATATAATACAATGTATAGACATACCCTGTGTAAACTCGAGTCGCAGATGGCTGGGCAAAAGGAAAAAATAAGAAACTACAGGCAATGGGGAAAATGTTGATGCCACCTATGTGCTGTCAGAAGTTATTACCTCTAGGCTATACACTCGGCTATGATGAGACTGCCGATATGGATAGGGAAGATGTTGGGTTCGGCTGGAAGGCATGGTGTTTCATAAGAGAAGAGGAGGGGAGAAGGAGGGGACAGGCGCTTGGTGGAAAGAAAATTTGCAGAGAGAGGATGAATAGAATGCAGATGTACTAGGTAAAAGAAAGGAGGAGCAGGCTAGAATAAATAGAATGTACGATGAGAACAAGGAAGGTTATAAATCAGATTGGCATGAAAACGTAAAGAAAGAAAGAAATAAAAGAAATTAATGAATGCGAAATAACGTATAGTATTTTATGCATTTCAAACTTTGAAATGGCAACGGTCATGAGTTTATTTAGCTACATTTAAAGCAATAACTTTTTTGTTTGTTTGGATAGTACGCAATAAGTTTGGAAAGGCTATGATATTTAAAATGTAACAAGGAAGGTTATAAATCAGATTGGAATGGAAATGTAAAGAAAGAAATAAATAAAAGAAATCAATGAATGCGAAATAACGTTTAGTATTTTATACGTTTCAAACTTTGAAATGGCAACGGTCATGAGTTGATTTAGCTACATTTAAAGCAATAACTTTTTTGTTTGTTTGGATAGTACTAATAAGTTTGGAAAGGCAATGATATTTAAAATGGAACAAGGAAGGTTATAAATCAGATTGGAATGAAAACGTAAAGAAAGAAAGAAATAAATAAAAGGAATCAATGAATGCGAAGTATAGTATTTTATACGTTTCAAACTTTGAAATGGCAACGGTCATGAGCTGATTTAGCTACATTTAATGCAATAACTTTTTTATTTGTTTGGATAGTACGTAATAAGTTTGGAAAGGCAATGATATTTAAAATGGAACAAGGAATAGACAAAGAAATTTAAGCAAAGATAAACGTATAGAATAAATATAGAGTAACGGGACAGTCACGATAATTCAGTGGATAATTAAAGAAACTTTTAATGCCACCAGCTGCACGTTCAAATCTGAAAAGATGGAGTAACGGACAATAAAATAAATTGAACGATGGATTGATATCAGCTGCAAGTATATATTTAATAGAAAAGAACGGACAGAGAAAATTTTGTGAAACGTACTGAAAATAAATATGAAGTACTTATTATATTATACGTTTCTTTTTGAATGCAGAGTCCAAAGTTTGAAAGCCAAGTAACGATCAACCCTTGATTTGGTGAAAATAGTTGTAGCAATTAATAAAAGAAATAAATAGCAACGGTCACGTTGCTTTGATTTAGCTGACCCATCAAAGCAAATTATTTATTATTTAACCGGTAGGAAACGTAAAGGAACGTACCACCATAAAAATGAAATTGATAACATCTGTGCATGGATTCTGCAATATTTATTAAAGAAATTGATTCTGTAATATTTATTAAAGCAATTTATTAGCTAGCTTGAATTAAATAGAATTTCACAATGGAATAAACTTTGATAAAATAAATTGAAAATTTAAAATCTGCTATATTTAATTGGACGTAATTCAAATATTAAATTTTTATTTCAAAATATTATTATATAAAATTTCTCAAAAGTTTCAATTAATTACGTTAAATAAAACCATTTAAAACTATTAAAATCTACGGGTCGTTATACTCTCCCCCACTCAAAACTTTTCGTCCCCGAAAAGGTAGGAGGTGGGAGAATAGAACAACCAGAAATAAAATAGATTGACAGACAAGATAAATAATTAATTTAAAACTATATAAATTTTATTTGAAATATTTATTTGATAACTTCATTTGAAATTTAATTTTCTTTAATACTTTTAATACTTTTCAAACTCCTTTGAAAACAATCATTTACCTTATTACTTATATTTACAAAGAAGCTATTCATAAATTTTTATTTTGTTTCAAGATACCTTCCAAATATTATTATTAGATCACAAATCATTTTTAAAAAAAAAAATATGTTTTATTTTAGATAAATAACTTCTAAAATATTTATAACACTAAAATTTCTATTAAACCATGTAGTATATAATTAAACAATATTTTAAAGGATATATCCAACAAGGAAGGAAGGTAGATTTGGAAAACAGAATCAAGGTGAATAACTAAACTGAGCAGAAAAGGTAGATGCAAGGAATTGTATCGGGCACGAATAATTAATCTAGAACCATAAGAATTTAAGTTTCAAATATTAATTCAAAATTTCTTTGTTGGGAAAAATACTTTTATAATAAATACCTTTATAATAATACTTTTATAATAAAATACTATTATATCGAAATAAATTTTCCTTTCGAAAATACTTTTATAACTCGATGTTTCAACAAGTTTATCCTCATTCTTGCAGACTCTGGTCATGCGTTGATCAGGCGCAAAGCTAGAATTCTTCAAGTACTTAGTAGACTTGTTTCAACACCCAGTGAAAATACTTGAAAAACCTTTAAAACAGATATGGAAAGTACAATCCAAACAAAACAATCAAACCAAAACCTTTGTCCGACCATGGTTCGTAGATACACAATGGTTACGCCTGGATCCCCTAGGAAACAATCCGTATCCGTAAGCTTTCTCAGCCCTGCGAGTTACGCCATGATGACTAGTAGAGTGCAGGATACACAATGGTTACGCCTGGGTCCCCCAGGAAACAATCCGTACCCCAAGGCTATCACAGCCAGGCAGTTTCGCTACTATTCGCGACCAACACAGATTGCAGGATACACAATGGTTACGCCTGGGTCCCCCAGGAAACAATCCGGACCCCTAGGCCAGACTCAGCCAGGCAATTGCGCTATGCAGTCGCGAGAGAAAAAAACCATGGGTTACGCCACAGTGGGAACACTCTGAGTATTACATCCGGAAAACCAAAAATCAGAGAGAATAATATCGATAGAATGGATCCACGATGTGGCCACAAAGAGGATATCAAGTAGAAGGCACTTTCCATATCTTTACTTTGAAAATATATATCATATAGTACCTTTTCAAATCACTTTCAAATGTCGTACTTATATAAAGTCCATTTCCCCAAATCATATACTTTCCAAAATCAATAGTAGATCAAATCATACTTATATAGACTTCGATTATATAAAATCTCTTTCCAAATTGATACCTTTCAAATCAATAGATTTCAAATCAACTTCATACTTATACAATCCATTTTATATAAGTTCGACCACTCCCAAATCAAGTGCTTAATAATATAAGGTTCTCAAATTTCAAATCATTTCAATATCAATTCGGTTTCAAAATCATATATGATTTAATCAAATTTTCTTCCAAATTAAATATCTAAATTTCAAAGTTCCCAAAATAATAGGTTTAGAAAATTATCCCATTTTCCAAATTAAAATAATTCAAGTCAAACAAATTCATTTCCAAAATCGCCATATAAGTACTGGTTTCTAATTCCAATTTAATTTCAAAACCCAATATTTTCCCAAAATCAATTACTCAAAATGGTTTCCAAATTTATAATTATCCTTTTTTTTTAAACTTTTAAACTATCTATTTCTATGTGAAATATCCAATTTACCTTTCTGAAAACCATTATTCAACTTTTTCTCTCAAAACATTTCAAAACTAAATTTATATTCTTTATCAAACATTTTATACTCTTCGAAATTTCTTAGCTTTGAAAATTTAATCATGATTTGGAAGTGTTCGAACATTCAAAATAGTTAGGGAAATCAAATTTCCAATTCAAGACTTGAAAATCAACAATAAATAGATAGGATTATACCAAATCAAATCCGAATCTCGAGGACTGAATACCGGTTTCCTTTAAATCATTTTAAATATATATACATATATCTTTCGAATATCGAATTATTCTTCGGAATTTGAAATCAAATTTGTTTCACAATATCACTCGCATAGCAAAGCTACTAGAGTGGCCTCTCCTCCACTCTGAAACTTGAAAATCAATGTCGATGATGCGTGCACTCATCACCGAAGTTATTTTCCAGCGACAAAGTGAGTTCTGGACTTCTATTTTCTTAAAACTTCCTTGAAATTTCATTGAAATCATTGGAACTCGTTTGAGTCATTTGAAACACTTCTTATTCAGAAAATAGTTTCAAATCGTATTATTATATAATTTCAAAAATCTTAAAACCAATTTCAAAACACCGGAATTCAATTCTCGAATTTCGAATTTAACACTTCAGTTATAAATCATTTTTATATAAATAAATTTCTTATATTTTTTTCAAAATTTCAAATGCTTTCAAAACCCTTTTATGTAGAATAACATTTCTTATTTGTTTTATATATAGGTACATAATCCTTATCGAAAACATTTTCACTTTTATATATAGAATAAAATCATAGTTATCAAAATAATAATTTCGATATATAAAACAATTTCAAAAATGCAAACATACCCGATTTTCAGAGGATAATTTTAAGAATGGATTTTAAAACAAAGATAGAGATTTGAATTAGAGGAACTCAAATCAATAGAATTCTGATTCGAAGATAGACTCGGTCGAAGATGCGATAATTAAATTACAAAATAGAAGATGGATATACTTCTATAAATCACGGGCGACCTTTACCGGTCAACCGTGATTCCAAAATTAGATCGGTGTAGAATTCTGAGGCAATTCGACATACGATTGCTACAGATATAGAATTCGACATAGCAAGATATAGCGGCATCGTAAACCGAGGATACCGAAATCTTCAGTGAGTCAATGCCAATTAAAAAGGAGTTTTCACCCCTTTTACAAATCATTCAGTGGAGTTATGAGATACTCCAGAACCAAACGAATATAAATAAGGAGAGACAGAATGAATTTCGGAACTGAGGGACATTCCAAAATTCAAAGGAAATCGAGTCAAAAGGAAGAGATTAAACTCGAGCGAAAGTGATTCTGTAAATAAATTTACCATATATGCTAAGTTTTGCCTAGAGCCAAAGCTCTGATACCAACTATAACGACCCGCTATTTTGGACCATTCAAATCAACAATAAAACCATACATATCCGATTTGAATAATCCAAAATACCGAATTGTTAATTAAATTTTGGCAAACTTAAAATATACAGTAAATAAATCAATCACAGATCACAGAGTAATATAATGCAGCAGAATAGATAAAGAATAGTAGTTCATGAAGCTACTATATACATCAGAGTTAGAAAAATACAACCGAATAGTTCAAATGCAGTGAAGTCTCCAATGCAACAGATGACTTCTCTGAACCAACCAACTGGAGAGGCTGGAATCGGAACCGACAGTTGGATTTCCAAATGAAGCTCCGAACTCCAAAGGCAAGTCTCAAATGCTGTATCACTAGTCTGACCCGAGCGTAAAGCAAAACACAAAACACTCGAGTCAAGATTAACATTCTTATATCAATAAATCCAACTCAAGTGAAATATCAACTGAAATACAAATAACTTAAAGGATGTTTGGGATAACCATCCTCTAAGGGTCCATGGAACTTTCTACAAGGTAGAAATATACACTATAACACCGTGGTCATTTCAGCTTAATTTATACTTCAAAACCAAATCTCATTTTCACTTCAAATATCTCTATATTTCCCAAAATAGTATTTATATATATTAAATAATTTATACAGTAAAGTATTTTCAATTTCCTCAACTTAACAAATCTTTCCAACATCAATCCGACCTTCCCATTCAAATTAAATTCAATCTCAGTTTGTCAATTTAAATTCAACTCAATTTCTAAAATAACCACTTAAATTTTATCGATCTCAAATTCGGATGTATAATCACAAATACCTCTTTATATTTCCATATATTTCAAAACTTTAAGTATTCAACGTTTCATCTAAATTTTCATTCAATTTAGTTTTCTAAATAATAAATTCAAATTTAGTTCAACCTAAATTTTCATTTTAATTCAATTTAGTTGCTAAATAACAAATTCAACTACGTTGATTTCAAATACAGATCCGAATCTCAACATAAACCATTTAAATTCCAATATAGTTCAAGGCTTTAATATTTAAATGTTCTATATAACAGTTTCATATAGATCTCGATTTAACCTCATTTTTATTTAGTCTTGAAATACTCTCTTATTAGATTCAATATCATTTAAGTAACCTTAAATTACATTTTACTCCATATTTTGTTTAATTTATTTAAACGTGAAATATTCATTAAATCACTTAAATCAAAAATCCAGTTATAAAATCATACCCATTAAATTTTCCATTCAAAAATTTCAAATCGATTTAATTAAATAAATCCTTATTTAAATACCATTTTTATAAACCCAAATTTATCTCCCAATCTTAATTATTCAATTTATTACAAGAGAATCTATTTAAAATATAGATTGACATAAATACTTAACCATATTATATGTATTAAATCAATCTAATTTAAATCAAATATTACTACTAAATCTATATATACAATTTTCATTTATATAATATCTTAAGAATCAAATTTATTAAACCATATATTTCTTTCCAAAATTATAGAAATTATTTCAAAATATTTATATGGACCAACGGTGTCTGTATATATTTCCTATCATATAGTCAAGTGCTACGGATATTTATCATTTCAATCCGTATACTAAATATATACGGGTGGATATCATTTCAACCCGTAATCCCAAATTCAATTAAATGAAAATCGCTTGGGTTTATCATTTCAACCTATAACGATTTTCTCCTATTCTAAAGTCTGTTTGGGTATGTATCATTTTAACCCATAGTGATTTCTAAACTGCAGGGAACTTGCAGAGTGATAACAGAAAATACAATAAAATAACAGGCATATATCATCAATAACAGTATAATATAAACAACAGGATATGGTGTCATATCCCGCAGGTGAACAGTTACAGATAATAGCATATATAACAAATTTAAATAACTACAGCAGCATATTTCAATTATCGTTTCATTTGAAATCAAATTTAATGAATAAAAAAATATTAATCGTGAGTGATTGCTCACCTTTCGAGGTTATAGAGATAAATAGTGAAGTTGAGTTACGAAATGCAAGCACGACTTCCAAAGCAAAGTTAGATGGTACGATTTCGATGGAAAAGCTGATAGATAGAAATTGATGAGAACGGATCAAATTAGCTTGATAAAATTGAAATGAAGATTATATGATTAATTTATTACTTTCTTTCAAAATGAACGTTAAATCAAAACATGCATTTAAAAAAATGAAATATATATATATATATATATATATATATATATATATATATATATATATATATATATATATATGCACACCAATGAAAAGCATATAACTTTAAAACGCTTCCATTTCATATTAATGTTAAATAAGAAATATATAATTATTCAAAATGTCACATATATAGTATATTCATTCTATGGTTGTCGTTTCCATGTAATAAATATTCATTTTAAACTAATATTAAAATAATATATATGTATAGTTAAAAATCAATGTTCTAACATAAAACACATATATTAAAGATCAACACACATATATATAATACCTTTTGAAATGAATACTTATGTATATATATAATTATTATAGTTTATTACTTTCTTTTTCAAAATATCCAGCAGGAAATCAAACAAACTTATGCACATATATATGCAGATAAACAATATTCTTTATAATACATTGTTAACTTACTCCTTTTTTTTCTCTTTTTTTAAAGAGTATATATGTAGTACTTTATAAGAATTTTTTTTATTTTTTTTATAAAACCTTCATATATAACAAAATATATGTATAAAATAAAATATTTGTATATATAAAAATCAAAACCTTTCAAACATATATTCAAAATCTAGATCATATAAATAACAATGTATTTAGTTAACGTATAGTATAAAATTCATTTATATAACTCTCTTATATATTCATTATAACTATAATCGAAACGGTTATACATACTTTTATATAAATTAACCAAATATACACGTTACTTAACCTATCTGTACCCGATCTATAGCTCTATTATTAAAGCACGCACATCATAACAGTATGACGATATACAATGCTTTAGGCTTATTAAACAATATATTGCAACTTATGTATACTAATATGTGAATATAAATAAGCTTACATACTTATTATATAAAAATCAAAATAAAAAAAAACAATATTACAATATATATATATATATATATATAAACTCAGAAATTGATATATAAGCTTATACTGTTATATAGAGAATTTTTTTTATTAAGTACAGCCATACATATATATCTTTGGGTACTACAATTTGTATTATTTGCCTTTTATAAAGAAAATTGCGGTTGCACTGAGTTTGTACATATAGCTTACTTTATGTATATAAATAACGTAAGTTGTCATACATATATACACTAAAATATGTAAATTTAAGGCAGTATACTACTAGCAAATATATATAATATAATACAATGTATAGACATACCCTGTGTAAACTCGAGTCGATGATGGGTGGGCAAAAGGAATAAATAAGAAACTACAGACAATGGGAAAATGTTGATGCCACCTATGTGCTGTCAGAAGTTATTACCTCTAGGCTATACACTCGGCTATGATGAGGCTGCCGATGTGTATAGGGAAGATGTTGGGTTCGGCTGGAAGGCATGGTGTTTCTTAAGAGAAGAGGAGGGGAGAAGGAGGGGACAGGCGCTTGGTGGAAAGAAAATTTGCAGAGAGAGGATGAAAAGAATGCAGATGTGCAAGGTAAAAGAAAGGAGGAGCAGGCTAGAATAAATAGAATCTACGAAGAGAACAAGGAAGGTTATAAATCAGATTGGCATGAAAACGTAAAGAAAGAAATAAATAAAAGAAATCAATGAATGCGAAATAACGTATAGTATTTTATACGTTTCAAACTTTGAAATGGCAACGGTCATGAGTTGATTTAGCTACATTTAAAGCAATAACTTTTTTGTTTGTTTGGATAGTACGTAATAAGTTTGGAAAGGCAATGATATTTAAAATGGAACAAGGAAGGTTATAAATCAAATTGGAATGAAAATGTAAAGAAAGAAATAAATAAAATAAATCAATGAATGCGAAATAACGTATAGTATTTTATACGTTTCAAATTTTGAAATGGCAACGGTCATGAGTTGATTTAGCTACGTTTAAAGCAATAACTTTTTTGTTTGTTTGGATAGTACTAATAAGTTTGGAAAAGCAATGATATTTAAAATGGAACAAGGAAGGTTATAAATCGTATTGGAATGAAAACGTAGAGAAAGAAATAATAAAAGAAATCAATGAATGCGAAATAACATATAGTATTTTATACATTTCAAACTTTGAAATGGCAACGGTCATGAGTTGATTTAGCTACATTTAAACCAATAACTTTTTTGTTTGTTTGGATAGTACGTAATAAGTTTGGAAAGGCAATGATATTTAAAATGGAACAAGGAATGGACAAAGAAATTTAAGTAAAGATAAAACGTACAGAATAAATATAAAGTAATGGGACAGTCACGATAATTCAGTAGATAATTAAAACAACTTTTAATGCCACCAGTTGCACGTTCAAATCTGAAAAGGCAGAGTAACGGACCATAAAATAAATTGGAATGATGGATTGATAGCAGCTGCAAGTATATATTTAATAGAAAAGAACGGACAGAGAAAATTTTGTGAAACGTAATGAAAATAAATATGAAGTACTTATTATATTATACGTTTCTTTTTGAATGCAGAGTCCAAAATTTGAAAGCCAAGTAACGGTCAACCCTTGATTTGGTGAAAATAATTGTAGCAATTAATAAAAGAAATAAATAGCAACGGTCACGTTGCTTTGATTTAGCTGACCCATCAAAGCAAATTATTTATAATTTAACCGGTAGGAAACATAAAGGAACGTACCACCATAAAAATGAAATTGATAACATCTGTGCATTGATTCTGCAATATTTATTAAAGAAATTGATTCTGCAATATTTATTAAAGCAATTTATTAGCTAGCTTGAATTAAATAAAATTTCACAATGGAATAAACTTTGATAAAATAAATTGAAATTTTAAATCTGCTATATTTAATTGGACGTAATCCAAATATTAAATTTTTATTTCAAAATATTATTATATAAAATTTCTCAAAAGTTTCAATTAATTACGTTAAATAAAACCATTTAAAACTATTAAAATCTACGGGTTGTTACAATACTCCATAGCTACGACACAAATAGAAACTCGTAGTAAAGGCTCGGTATGGTAGGTGACACGGCACAACTAGGCAATGGCAGGGTAGATATACTAATTACACATCCAGTCTGGTGGTAACGCATAGCCGCAGCTACCACCCACCTCGAACAAACTCCCCCCAAAAAACAAAAATCAAAAGTGGCCACCGAATTAAATCCAAAAGTCAGATTATAATATCAAAGAGGAGTATCCGATAAAGGGCGCTAACCCCCATAGCCCGAGAATTGCTCCTGTTTTAGCCACCTTATGCCAACTCACGGGAGTCGGGTCCATGTATTTACCTCAAAGGAAACGCCGCCACCATCCTACTTCATTCTGGAATCTCCACCGCGTACACGGTTGTTAAAGTGGTTTTCGGAGTTGGCAGAAAGTATGAAAACTTCCGATCTCGGACTCTTCAGCAACCAAACGTTATTATAACATCGCGATTATTTTAAAATAATTCATACTTTAAAACCAGGATATAATATTCATTTCAAAACCATAAAATTTCGATATCATTTCCCTTTTTAAAACCAAATCAATATGATATATTTTTCAAATATATCCTTTTCTAAAACCTTAACAATTTCAAAGTTATAATATTTCTAAAACAACGCTTGAAAAATAGTCTTTCTTAGACATAAAACTTAAATTTCATAACTTGGAATTATAACCACACTACTTAAATGGTTTAAATATAAATTATTTTATAAAATAAAATAGCTTCTTCACCTTCACAAATAATTTCCAAATATAGATTTAAATTTCCAAATAAACCATTACAATCTCTATATATTTCAAAGGTTTAGATATTCCATCATTTCAAGAACGAATTCTTTGACAATTTCATAAATATCAAATTCAATCACCATTATTTAGATTTGAAAAATGTTTACTTAATAAATCCAATAAAATTTAAGTAAACTTTTAACTTCAAACAACTGGATAATAATTTTTTCAATTTTATTTAACTTGATAAATTCAGTTATTTCAACTTTACGTTCATTTAAATTCTTTTAAACTAAATAAAGTTATAAGAATCATACCCTTTAAAATCATCGCCTTTATTTAAACTTCAAATCAAAGTTATTCAAGTACAATTCTTAAATAATTCAATTTAAATCAATTCCATATTTACCTTTTAACTTAACTTCATTTAAGTCATTTAAAACTATATATATACAATATCTTAAATAAATACTAAACCATATAATATAATACAAGCAAACTCCATTGTTAAACTCATTTTTATGAATCAATTTTATACATATTTAAATTCAAGAATTCAACTTATATATATAATAGTACTTACATAACACCAAAAATTAATATTTATTAAACTGTATTTCCTTTCCAAAACCATAGAAAAATGACTTCAAAATAATTATATATATATACCGCGGTGCATGTATATAATTTTCTATCCTACGGTCAAGTGATACGGATATTTATCATTTCAATCCGCAATTTAAAAATAAAATTATGGTTATATATCATTTCAAACCGCAATCCCGAATGAAATAAAATTCATAATAACTTGTAGTTTATAACAATATAAAATACAGCATTCATTCATCCAATATCAACCATCAACCATTTATTACAATCATCATCCAAATTTAAACAATACATCAATATATAACAGGTGATAATAACATGTATCAACTGTCAGTTTATATTCAAAAATAAATTATAACTGTTTACTGGCAGTTTTAAATGCAATAAATAAATAGATAACAATTTAACTGGTAGTTTTATATTCAAAAATAAATAAATTTAACTGGCAGTAATATGCAATATTAAATTAAATAACAAGTAAATTAAGTGAATTGCCAAATTAATTGACATAATGATGAAATATATGCCAAACATCTATAAATAAATTTCTAAGCACATAATAAAAAAAAATTAACAAACATAAGAAATTTTAGAAGTTGTGAGTGGGTTAAAACACTCACCTTTTGAATTTAAATTGAATTTAAATTCAATTTAAACTCAAAAATTTGACCGTCTCAAAATTCGTCCAAACAAGCGTCATCAAGTCCGGAATTCCAATACGATCCTAATAAAAAAACCGCGCGTAAAACAGATATCGTATGCAAAATTCATGACGATAATTGCGATTGAATCAATTAAAAAAAATATAAAAGAAAAAGAACACAATTAACTCACCCATCATCAAAGCCACGTCACCACAACATTCATCTTCCAGTAAGCAACGCACGCACATAACACTACCCACGCACGAAGAACGCACGCAACAAACTACAGCTGCCATCTCGCGCAACGCCTGCCGCGTCAAGACCAACTTCACCGTGCCCATGCCCAGGTAGACCGCCACCCTCGCCTGAGCCTAATGACCCCCTCGTCACGCCATCTCGAGCTCCAATAAATGCAGCCGTCGCCCCTATATGTTAAACCCTAGCCACAAATTCCCGGCGATCTAAACTTTGATTCTCGAAACAAACCACATAGATCGACTCCCCTCAGTCCACTCTGCAAAACCCAGAAAGGGTTTGTCGATCCGACAACTTTCACCGACGCGTGATGGACGGCCAAAACTTCTTCGATCAGTCAAACGACAAAATAAATCGAAAAACAAACACCGACAGTGAATTAAGCTAGTCGAGAGCTTCAATTTTTTTTTTTTCAGATTTTGCTGAGGACTTTTAATTTTATGCTTTGGATTTGATTTGGGATTGGATCTGAAAATATAAAATTTTGTCTGCCATTGAGGAAGAGGAGGAATAGACAAGAAGATATACGTATAGACAAATGAGAATTAGGGAGGCTAGGGCTTATAGCAGGATACTTATAGGCATAATGGAAAATAGAATAGATGGATAAAACAGCTATACGCGCTAACGCCAAAGTGGCCCAAAAAGCCCGTTTCGATTCCAGAACAAAATTGGGTCAACCCATATATCAAAATAGGTGTTTTAAACTGTTTTAAACACAATGGAAAAGGTTTCAGGTTCAAATTGCATCGTATGAAGAAGTTATGCTAAAAACAATATTTTTCAAATTGATTTCAATTGCATTTATTTCAAGGCGTTTCGAGCCCGTACAATCAAACGACAAGTTCGATCGCTACGAAACTTGAAGTCCTTCAATAATTCACCGATACGGATCCGAAAAAAACTGGTTTCGTCGAAATCCGAGTCAGTCGTCAAAATGGCTATTTTTCTGTTAATTAAATAAATTAATAATAAATTAATTAAATCAAATTTCGAATTTAAATTCTAAAATTTGGCAATTCTTATCATTTCTATATTTTCAAATTATTCACACTATTTTAACAACTTAGATGTCCATTTAAAGTTAATCAATTTACCAAATTTCAATCTTACCCTCACTTTATTTTATTTAGCATTTATAAATAAAATTCCTAACAATTCTATTTAATTAAATCAATTAGTAATTATCTTATTCCTTATTGTCAAATAGATGGCATTTAAGTTGGACTCAAAATATATTCCATTAAATATTTTCACATTCCATCTTAAATTTCAAATACGTAGTAATTAATTTCATTCACAATAAACTCAATTAATAAAAATTTATCCAATTAAATTAACTTGATTTACTTCAATCTTTTTTTATCTAACCAATTATTATTCAATCAATTTCATCCTATGGTATAATCATATTTGATTCATAACTATTACCCTTAATGTTTCCCAAATTCCTCTTAGTTCTAATCGTCGTAGTATAAAATTCCATTTGCTACGAAAAGTCCATTTATTATATGTATTAAATTTAAATAAATTGGTATGTTTCCATTTCAATCCCTTTTATTAAGTTCATTATTACTCTATAATCTGATTAACCCTTTATTACTTTTACTATACTCAAATCTTTGCCAACTCGTAAACATCTTATTCCATTTTCCATGAGTATAACATTCATTTATTTTGTTACCATTTATTTCAAATTCTAATTCCATCAACAAATAAAACAGGTAATTTATAATACATGTTTACAAGCCAAATGTTACATCAATTGTCATATTCTGAAAGGAGTTAATATTATTTTCAAAAATTATCTAAATTTTACATTAAGATAATATTTAATTACCTTTAATGAAATTGAATTCCCAATTTATTTAATGCAATCAATTATGACCTTTACAACTTTAATACATTCATTGGTTCGTAGTTATTTCATAAATTTATACTAACATTGATTCCTATCAAATTGCACTTATTAGGTATTATTCCATTTACATTCACCTTTACTTGTATTAACCATTTTATTTCCACTTATTTTGTAATAACTACTATAATTCAATTACATTGAAATTTGTCAATTTCACCCATTAGTTTAGATTTTGAGTCAAATAAATTAATTTGCGTTGGCTCCATTCTTTATTACATCAACTGTTACTTTAATTTACGATTCTCACTCCCGTTATTTTATTAATTACCATTAAGGTAACGTGTATTATCTACAACAGTCATTAAAATTTCTTATCTACATTGATTGTATAAATTTCCATTAATTACGTATTTCTTCATCGGTTACTATAATATTGGATTCATTAAATTATCACTAATTATATCATTGCATTAGTTAATACAATATTCCCATTTGTTTCCTTATATTAAATTTCTTAGCCTAGAATAACAATTCCCATTACCTCAGTGCATCGAAATTTCATTCTTATTTTTAATACTTAGCTTTAATTGCATTCCATTTGTAACAACCCGCATATTTATCGATTTTAAATTTAAATATTTTATTTAAATATTTTGTCGTTAATCGGATATTGGTCCGAAAAGCTACTTTTTGCAAACGGCCAAATTAGGACTCGAGACCACTTCCATTGAGTTCGAAATGCTGTTTACAATTTTTTTAAGTATAAACATTGGTAGGTTTGGAGTTAGTGGAATTTCACTAACTTTTCCCGCTTTGGACTTTGGGTTAGATTGCCATTATAACTCAAGCCCAAACCCCCTTCCTTCTTCTCACTCTTCATAAATTTTCTAACAACCAAGCTTTTGCATTAATGGTGAGTGGAAGAGGAAATTAAAACTCCAAGCTTAGGTTTCAACTTTAAATCCATCATTCAACTCCAAAATCAAAGTGAAGACATTGGATTCTAGCTTGTAGTTGCTTCTCCATTGTTTCAAGCTACTTCTTCTTTGAATTTGTGCAAAGGTGAGATTTTTATCTCACAATTCTAGCCTATAACTATATTGGACTGTTGGGAATGATTCCCTATCATTTTTGCATGCATGTTAGCATTTGGTTTGGATTGGATTGGCGAAAAACTCCAATTTTTAGCGTTTTGGTGAATTTTCTGCACTTAGGTTGTTCTGGCCATTTTTAGCTCGTTCGGAGTTAAGTCGTTCGTCCATAGGTCGTGAGTCGTTTACGAGTTAACCCTAGGTCGTTCTAGCCATTTTTGGGTCGTTCAGAGTTAAGTCGTTCGTCCATAGGTCATGAGTCGTTTACGAGTTAACCCTAGGTCGTTCTGGCCATTTTTAGCTCGTTCGGAGTTAAGTCGTTCATCCATAGGTCGTGAGTCGTTTACGAGTTAACCCTAGGTCGTTCTGGCCATTTTTAGCTCGTTCGGAGTTAAGTCGTTCATCCATAGGTCGTGAGTCGTTTACGAGTTAACCCTTAAGTCGTGCAGCCCTTCAGTCACGCAACTCTTAAGTCGGTTACGAGTTATCCCGATAGGTCGTTGGACCCTTAACTCGTAGGTCGTTGGACCTTATCTCCTTAGGTCGCTCCTGGCCTAACCCTCAAGTCGTGCAACCCTTAAGTCGTGCAACCCTTAAGTCGTGCAACCCTTCAGTCACGCAACTCTTAAGTCGGTCACGAGTTATCCTGCTAGGTCGCGACCTCTGCAAATACCCCTTCGAACCTGTCAACGCTTGGTTCTCGACGCCTCGAACATCGGAGTTCGTGCAACTCCGGCCGCCACCTCGTCTATACCCCAACTTCCATCGCTCCAAACCCCGAAGCACTCGATCACTTCTTGGTGACGAACGAGACCAAATACCGTACCATGTTAAAACTAGGTTTAGAAATTTAAAATGTTCGCCGCCTTCACCACCATCACCGATGGTACCTCCACCTATTTTTTCATCACCACTATAGGCTCCTCCATCACCAACCAAAACCCCGACCTCCAAAGTTCCACCAGTCACCGAAAATTTAGTTGAAACCCAAAACTAATCAAACCCAAATTGCAAACCCAAAACTAATTTAAAACTCGTGATTTTAGTTTTAAAAATCGATTTTCCCAGAATTGATTCGAACTATATGCCTGAATCCACGAAACAAAGTAGTTGATTTTATCACTTCATTTCAAAATCTTACTGTATTTACTGGCTTTACAGTATTTTACAATCGAAGAATATTTTAAACATGTTTGCAAACCTTAATGATGATTATACCAATTTATTTTGTTTTAGACCTTAAATCCATCAGTGACTAGATGTACATATATTGAGCGAGTTTTTTTTTTCTTTTGATTTTTAATTTCTGACCCTGTAACTAAACAGAGAAGAGCATTCATGCTCAAAACACACAGATCCAACATGTATTTTTTTCATAGAGCTACTTATCTAACATACTTATGAAAACATCATACCATCCATGAACCACGAGCACTGATCTAATCATACTTAAGTTTTAAATAAGGTGTTTACTCATTGTGATTTTTTTTTCCAGATTTAAAAGATTTTACTGTAATCTCTTGTTTCCAGAATATTCACTAAATATTTTCTTTTGAAACTATTTTTAGAAATAGCATTGTATTGCTGTAATTACTTTCCTTTCAAAGGTTATAGTCTAAAAGGTTTATCTACATATATATATATATATAAACATACAGACATATTTAACAGCTAACAACATTTCATAATGCATTCAAGTATCAACCACAATATCAAGATATAGAAGTAGATCATGGGTGGAAAGCTGCTCACTTGGTTTTGTTGAAGAAGAATAGAGCCTGCTATGTGAAGATATGCCTGAGTTGTTAACTGGAAACTGGATTTGCTTTTAACTTGCATGATCTTTGCATTGCTTGATTAAGTTGAATTTGTTTTTCTGGTTTGTTGTAAAAATTGGAATGCTAACTTGTATTTTGTTTTTTTTTGTTTTTTTTTTTGCTATGACTTGAATGAATGAAGTAAGAAGGGATAAATATAAAAGAAAAGAGTTACGGGTTTGTAGGCTGATAGTTTTCTTGTGTGCAAAAGGCATGTAAGGGTGCTTGCATTAAATGCTTTGTACTTGGTTATGCATTTGTTTACTTCAGCCTTACTTCGGCTGAGATGAAAAATGTGTGCTAGGATATTTTACAGTGTACTAAGGATCTTGGTATTTCTTTGTTTATGTTTTATTTTGTACTTATATTTATTTGTTTGAACACTTTATTTGCATTGCCTAGCTTGTTTTTATTTGGTGGCTGCAGCTTTATTTTGTTTGCCTGCATATCTATGTCTTTGTTTGTTATTTTTACTTTGTTTTGTTTCTTATTTTGTTTATTCATACTTTATCAATTTGTTTCAGCTGATAATACTATATTGTGCTAGTATCTTTTTTTATTGGTTTGTATTTTTACTTTGTTTCATATTTAAGTGTTGTTTTGAATTCTAGCTATGTGTATTTATTTTATTTTTTTGTTTTATACATATTTCCTTTTAAAGTATAATTATCTAATATCAAATTTAATCATATCCAAAATCCTAATTCAATTTTTCAATCTATTTTATAAACATGTTCATTTTCAAATATCCAAATTAATTCTCGATTATTTAAAATTTAACTAAAATTTTATATTAATTACCAATTATTTTCACAAATTTTATTCAAAAATAAAATTTAATTATCAATTTAAACTTAATCAAATTCGATATCGTTACAAAGAGTTTAACAAAAACGGAAATAAACTCTAGGTCAGACATGGGTCTGGTGGGAGTAAACGGTTAAATTGTTTAAGTTGAAAAACCTTTGAATAAAAGGTATCTCATAAGACTCTCCGCAAATAAACGCAGACAAGTTTTTGACTTACGATAACCAAAACATTTAATAGGAAATCTGGTTATATTATAATATTGTCTAGTGTTTTCAAATAAATATTCACATAGCCCAAATTGTTACATTCATTAAATTCCGGCATATATAGTGTTGGAATCTCGATTTTGATTGTGACAGCCTATATAAAATGTGATATGTATACAAACCATCTTTGTAGGAGATTTATTACAAATTCATCTTCAGATGTTTAAATCTGTATATTGTGTGTCTAGAGTCTGTATTTTACTTAGAAATTTGTTAAAATCTCTCCTTAAATGATATATATATATATATGTATGTATGTATACACACACATGCACATACATGCTCATACATGCACAAAAGAGTAAACTCAGACGTCTGAAACCATTCATTCAGACGTTTGAATACTAAAACATGAATATTGTAACAACCCGCATATTTATCGATTTTTATATTTAAATATTTTATTTAAATATTTTGTCGTTAATCGGATATTGGTCCGAAAAGCTACTTTTTGCAAACGGTCAAATTAGGACTCGAGACCACTTCCATTGAGTTCGAAATGCTGTTTACAATTTTTTTAAGTATAAACATTGGTAGGTTTGGAGTTAGTGGAATTTCACTAACTTTTCCCGCTTTGGACTTTGGGTTAGATTGCCATTATAACTCAAGCCCAAACCCCCTTCCTTCTTCTCACTCTTCATAAATTTCCTAACAACCAAGCTTTTGCATTAATGGTGAGTGGAAGAGGAAATTAAAACTCCAAGCTTAGGTTTCAACTTTAAATCCATCATTCAACTCCAAAATCAAAGTGAAGACATTGGATTCTAGCTTGTAGTTGCTTCTCCATTGTTTCAAGCTCCTTCTTCATTGAATTTGTGCAAAAGTGAGATTTTTATCTCACAATTCTAGCCTATAACTATATTGGACCGTTGGGAATGATTCCCTATCATTTTTGCGTGCATATTAGCATTTGGTTTGGATTGGATTGGCGAAAAACTCCAATTTTTAGCGTTTTGGTGAATTTTCTGCACTTAGGTCGTTCTGGCCATTTTTAGCTCGTTCGGAGTTAAGTCGTTCGTCCATAGGTCGTGAGTCGTTTACGAGTTAACCCTAGGTCGTTCTGGCCATTTTTAGCTCGTTCGGAGTTAAGTCGTTTATCCCGATAGGTCGTTGGACCTTATCTCGTTAGGTCGCTCCTGGCCTAACCCTTAAGTCGTGCAACCCTTAAGTCGTGCAACCCTTCAGCCACGCAACTCTAAAGTCCGTTACGAGTTATCCCGATAGGTTGTTGGACCCTTAACTCGTAGGTCGTTGGACCTTATCTCGTTAGGTCGCTCCTGGCCTAGCCCTTAAGTCGTGCAGCCCTTAAGTCGTGCAGCCCTTCAGTCACGCAACTCTTAAGTCGGTTACGAGTTATCCCGGTAGGTCGTTGGACCCTTAACTCGTAGGTCGTTGGACCTTATCTCGTTAGGTCGCTCCTGGCCTAACCCTTAAGTCGTGCAACCCTTAAGTCGTGCAACCCTTCAGTCACGCAACTCTTAAGTCGGTCACGAGTTATCCTGCTAGGTCGCGACCTCTGTTAAGTCGGCCATGTTGGGTCGTGAGTCATCGTTAGGTCGCGAACACCTCTAGGTCGTAACTACTAAGTCGCTTGACCCCGCACCCCCACCTTGGGGGGTTGCCACCCCCCCTGGACCCCCCCCTCCGTAGGGGATCTTATCTGAAAAACATTGAGCTGATTTCCTTGGATCTTATTCACATCTCCGTATGCGATCTTTTGATTGATTGTTTATATAATTGCTTCTGTATTTTGTCATTTTATAATATAAAGGTTTCAATACTAGTAGTAAATATCAAAACTCTTTTAACAAACAATTTCAACTCTATTTTTAATAACAAAGCTCTTTTCTTAAACCGTTTTCCAATCTATTAGTATATACAAACCTTTACCTCACTCGGATGAGAAATCTAATTAAACGACTTAGTAAAACAAGTGGTATGAAACGCTTGCGTTCACTTCGTCGGTTAATTCTTGGACTTGTTCGATTGAACCTCTTGTGACAATTTTATTAGTGAAGATTTACAGTTTGTTCGTAAATATTTAAGTTAAGCAAGTGGTTATGGGACATGAAGCTAAACTTCTATATTTACTAGCTTAGTGTAATTGACACTTCTCGTTGATCATGACGATCATTCTGATGCTTTAGACTAGCAACTGTGCGATGTCTCTTGTTGCGAGGTTAGACTAGACACCACTTGTGTGATTCCACTCACACATCCCTTTTTGCTTTTTGGTTAGTCTGGACCTTAATCTGTGTGATTCCATTCACACATGTGGGGTAGCTCCCCTTGGTCTTCGGACCGTCATGTGATAGGCCTCTTTCTCTTTTCTATGATTTCTGGACTTCTTGCATTGATTTCTAGAATTTATGTCATTAACTTGTTATGAGTACAAGTTTGGGGTATAATGCCCTTTCCGAATCTTTGAGAAGATTCTTGTGATATTGATTATCTCTTATTGATTGATCTTCTGTTGATCATTATTTACATACTTATAGTGGTATGTCATTATGTATATTTTATGTTTATGCCATATCTTTTATGTTATATCTTGTCATCTGATGTTTATAGCTAGACTGACCCGTTTATTATTTTTCTTAAATAATACTCGGGTCAAACCGAGATGTTACAGGTGCTTCTGCTTGACTTCTTCCCAGGGATTCATCACTCTGACTTTTGGCTAACTGTTTAGATTAGCAGTTTTTGTTGTATACACTTGAGATATAGACTCATAGTTGTATTCTTTTGTATAGCACGTGTTGCTATTCTTTTGTATTATTGTGGATCTTTTGACCACTACTCTGATGTACACTTTCATGTGTTAGTTATATATTCATATCTTCTTCCGCCTTTGTGATATGGATGTCTGTGACTGATTTGCGTTATGCTTATTTCTACGTTTGTTTCCGAAGATTATTTATAGCCACCGTGTGATAAGCAATTACATGGATGGTCGCTCCTCAACAGCCTTATTCTCCACGCTAGCTGACAGCACTACTCCGTAGTATTCTTGTCTAGCGCGGGTACAGAGGTGGGGCGTCACACCATTTCTACATTTACTTCAATATGAATTATAAACATTCTAATTTCTTCCTAAATCTAATTACAAAATCCTATAAATTTAACTAATTTAGATATCAAAATTTACGGGTCGTTACACTCTCACCACTCAAAACTTTTCGTCCCCGAAAAGGAAAAGAAGGGAAAAAGAGTATTAAGAAATCCATATATCATATTTAAATATTGAATTTTTAACAAATAAATTTACAACATTAATTCATTTAGATAAAAATACTAATTTATAATCATTAAATCTTTTTTACTCAAATTAATAAAGTTTGGAAAACATTTTCAAAATATTTCCTAAGTCCAAAATTTACGGAAAATTTTGGCAGAGTCTCCTTTGTACGGAGAGGCTCGGGAGAAAATATAATATCAAAATAACAATGTACAATATATTTTCCAAAATAATATATATTCCAACACGGGAAAGCAATATAATAGCGCTATAAAACGTAATCCGAAAACGTATCTATTTGTCGGGAAATTACGCTTATATTATGAAACCAAAAGCAGTAGCAATTGCCTCCATAACATGTATTTCACTTATATAATCGGATAAGAGTTAGCAATTATATAGAATGAAATATTTAATTGTTCAACCACAAACAAATCAATCAACCATCACTTGCAACAAGCATAGAAACATCACATAAAATCAACACGCATCAATCATTCATTCATATCAAGCAATCAAATAGTCGTTCGGGCTCAAAACTTTAAATTGTACGGAATGAAAAATAACTACTAAGTGTACCCATCACTCAAAAGTCTTAGGTGAAACTAAATAGATTATTCAATCATCCCAACAATTTTAAAGTATCCTTACCCAAACAACCATAAACCAAACAAACAACAAATCCAAACAATAAACTAAGTTTATTCTTGCCAGTTTCATTTCATACTATTGTTGTTTGACTTCTTTTTTATACATATAATGGTATATCTTTTTTTATTTGCAGTGTCACGACCCGAACTCGATGTCCGACAAACAACATCAAATTCGTATTGCGGGAGTTTGCAACACCATTAAATGATAAATAAGACAGCGGAAAATAAAAGATGATATCACTGATATAACATGAATACAATATCCGATACATCAATTTGATACAATGATAATCATCAACATCAGAGAATATACAACACAAAATATAGTGGAACACGATACAATATGAAATAATTCTTCACAGAATATAATACTGCAACTCTGATCCAAAAAGAACCAAAGGCAAAGCTCCAAAAATCCTAGCTCGATCCACCATCAAGACTTCGCCAAGCTAAGCAAATCTCGTCCGCATCCAAAAACTGAACTAGCTCCAGATAATCCACTGAACCTAACTATCTGAAAACCAAACTCTAGACTGCCCATGTGGAAAAAATTTGAGCGCCCAGAGTTTAGGAAATAAACAATAAACTCTGGGTCAGTCGTGGGACTGGTATGAGCAAACAAAAACAGTCTGTCTTTAAAACAATCAAAGATTTAAATTTTTATAATCGCAGTGCTTTTGGAAAATGAGACTACCATAAGGCCTCCTGCGCACACACACAATGCAAACGCAGAATCAGAGGAGATTTTTCCTTATGATAGTCAAATATGCTTGATACGCGAATTTCTTTGATATTATTGCTTTAAGTGCAAAGTGCAGAAAAACTTTTCGAAAGTATAATATAAATCTTAGCCAGCATAGACATTTCGCACTTATGCCTACTATAGCTACCATCCAAACAGTGGGGCGCCACCATAAGTAGATGGCAGGTAATACAACTAATACCGTACAAGGTTCGTATTGGATGAATGGATTTTTCAACAAATGGTCAGGCCAAGGAACTTCCCATTGCCACATGGAAACGCCTCTGGAAGGACGCCCCGAGAACCAAACCGGATCTCTGCCAAACAAGGCCGGCTACCCCCCTTCCCGGGGAATATACAAAACCTCAGATATGCCACCCCGGTCCTTTGGGACCTTTAAACGAGAGCCCTCTAACCAGCAACATCACACAGTAAATAATATAGTATGTCCACATGAGTAAGTATCTGGGATCCATACCATGATACTACCCTTTTCCAAAAGGAATGGTCATACCCTAGGGAATCTACCCCTGAAACCTTGCCGCACAATTCCTGTTTCGACCATTATCGGTTTGTGAGGCTCGACGAAGTCTCGTCCACAAAGCTACGCTTTTTACAAAAGCCACGCTTTGATCAACAAATGATCAGCAACACTCAGCATGCCACATTACCAAGTTGGGAATATATCGCTGATAACCTTCAACTACATAACCTCTGAGCTCGTACGTCTCAGAGAAGGGTGTTAATGCTAAGAGAATAAATTCTCCGCCACCAACAGAAATGTATTTGAAATAAATCTGCTTTATATCTCAAAATGTAATGTCAGACATACAATCCATACAAGTCTGTTCCGGGTTCGAACAGAACCGAAGGCACTTCCAAAGAAGTCCTTGCAATCCGGTATTCACAATCCCGATCGGGCATCCCATCACTTAGGGAATCTCTATACCGTAGCTACTCAGTGCAGAGACAATCGATAGGTCATCCTATCGTTCTCGCAAATACCCGGTCTTCACCACCGGTCATCAAATGCTATCCATAACGACGTATCACATATTCGGAATGGGTTATACGACACAAAGGTCATTTCCCGGCTAACCCGAATAGTGAGCGCAACATTTAAATCATATGGATATGGGATTCCAATTAAGTCACAACTTAACAATTCAAAAGTTTCTTTCAAATGGTTTAAACCAATTACCATTTCAAATCTTTTAAACAAAAAGATTTATTTCACAAAGTTCACTCAGTTTCACAAAGATTCATTTACGGATTTCAAAGAAATTTTCATTTCAATTAGATTAACTCATTTAAATCTTTAAATCAAAGATTTATCTCATAGCTTTCAAACTGTTTCCAAAGATTCATCCATAACTTGGAAAATCATTTTCAATTTAACTTGAAATCCCTTAAAATATAACTTGAAATTCATTTCTCATATGAAAGCTTTTTATCATTTAGAAACAATAGTTTTATTTTGGAAAAACCCGATTCTATTTATACAAGTTAAAAATCTTTGAGTTAATTCAAATCTCACAACAATACTTTAAAAATGGTTTTAAAACCCAATATAAACTTGTATACCGTTTTTAAATCATAAATATAAAATTCAATTTCAGATATTGAATTCAAATTATTCAGATTTCAAATCTTTATTAAGTTATTCAAAATAACTTTCATTCTTAAAGCACCTTTTCAAAATCTTTTCACCTTAAACTTAATTTATTTCCAAAACTATTTGAATTTAAAAATTCAATTTCAAAACTTATTTAAAAATCTATGACTTATCCCATTTCCACGTGAAATCCATATTTGTGTGTGTATGAGTGTGGTCCAGGGATTTTACACAATAGTGCACAACATCAATCATCACAGATTCAATCAATATCGATAAGCGGTAAAACCCATAACGCTTATCTTCATTCATAGGTTCATAGATAAATAAATTTATCAATCACAGAGATTCATCAATACGATTCGATGTGGGTTTCCGATAGCCAACTGGAATCCGAATCATGTCGCATCGAAGTTCAAATGCCGTTTTACAGGAAAAAGGGGTTTTCTCATCGATACAGAATAAAATCTCCAATCATAATCCACCACAGAGTAATTCACATCTCACATCATCACAATTTCGAACAGAAATATTAATTCATTTTACAACAAATCAGATATCCAACATACACAATCTATAAGCAATTATCTTAAATTCTTATTGTAATTAATTCAACTTAAAAATTTAATTCTTGAGAGTTAATTCCTTAACCCTGTTTAATTATCGTTAAATACTTAATTAAACATTAATTACCAATTAAATTAATTAATCTTTACTTAATTATTTAATTAGTTAATTACTATTATCTGCTAGTTAATTAATTAACTTTAAATGGTTAATTAAATTATTAATTACAAATTGATTTCCACAAGATTATTATTATAATCTGTAATTACAAATTTAATTAAACCGTAAACTATTTATTTAATCATCATTATAAATTAATTACAAATCTTAATTAACTTTCGGTTTAAATAATTACCCATCTTACGTTTTGTAAAACCTTTCCTTGAATAAATTTAATCATGTTTTAACTTCAATCTTGCCAACCCAAATTACTTAATTTATACTGAACATAGCTTAACATAACAATTTAAAAGAGATTATGTTTAACCCCAAAAAGAGTGGACCTGAGGTAAACACAATACTTACTCGCGCAAGGCTCGGGTTTTCCCATACTTCTACCCGCGTCCATCTTCCTCCTGCTCATGTTCTTCTTCTTCCACTCTTCTTTCTCTTCTTTTTACTTTCTAAAGTTAAACTAAAAAAATATATAACTGTAGATATAAACACACTCGCGTACCAGAGAAAACCCGAAGTAAACTTTCATAATTCTCGAGTATCACTCGAGACGACCAAACGATTCGAACGCCGACACCCTCTACCTAAAGCAGATTTCACCCGAAAGAAACCCATGTGTAACGACCCTAAAATTTTAAACAATTTGAATTGAGAATATTTAATTAACTTTAAGTATTTGAATGATGGCTTGACTTGAATTTCAAATTATCATAATAAATTGGCGATTAAATTATAAAATTTAATCTATTGAAAGTTGAATAATAATTTGAATCTTCAATTTTAAGCTGATTAAAAATATTTCAAAGGCTTGTAAAATTCGTAATTATAATACTGAAGATAATAGAAGCTTCAGAATTGAATTTGAAAGTGGTTTGATCAGTTTTGAAATTTCATCGTTTAAATTGAATTTGAAAGTAGACGTCTGAGGCACAATCTCGGAATTCGACGAAACCAGTTCCATTGGGTCCGTAATATTGAATTTTATCGAATTTCAAATTTCGTATTATTCAGAGCTGTTATGTGAGCATGCGTTAGGCAAACGCGTTGAGAATTAAATTGAATTTTAATTTAAAATTTTGTAATGTCAAATCACAGCCGAAAATCTTTCCTCTCAACTGACTTACTTCTTTTCACGTACTCACGTACTTGTTGTCTTCTGAAGCACGCCTTCTAAAGCCGAACAAATCATCACTGTCTCCTTCCATTTTTCAGATGGTAAACAAAGCTTCAAAACGAAATCAAATGGCCGATCTATATTAAAAACCGTATCTCCCTTTCCTCTTTTAAGAAGCCGACCTCCCTTCAAACAATTCAAAATCGAAAAACTCAGACCGCCCCTCTTTCTCTAAATCCAGTTCAAACGAAAAAAAATAATCGCGACACGACATCGAGGCAATCGCGAGCAATTGAAGGCGAGCAACGCGAACGTTGGGTACTTGGCAATGACGGTCGAAGCTAGGGTGGGAGGTGAGCACGGCAGCGCCTGGGGAAACGTTGTCGACTTTGAAGGCGAGGTCGAAGGGTGTGGGCTCGAGCCGAGCAAGCAAGGGCGATCGATTGAAAGCCTGGAGAGTGTCGCGACTCAATCGCCTGCTGCTAGGGTTTGGTCGGCGCGGCTTTGGGGTTCTGATCGCCGGCGACGTGGGGGGATTCTGTTAGAGTTTGAATTCGACTCAATAACAGGTATATTTATTTTGTTTGAATGGTAGATACTTTAATTTAATTTCAAGAATTTTTGAAGTGTAAACAGACAGTAAAGTATAAAATTTTTCGATACAGTAAAGTGAGATTTATGTGTTTTGAATTGTAAAGACAATTTAAGATTTAATTATTGGTTTAAGTGAATCTAAAGAATTTTTATCATTAACAGTAAATTAGTAAAGAAAAACGATTAACAATGAAGTACATCTTGTTTTTTTACTGTTTACAGAAAGTAATATAAGTATGAAAAATATATGCAGTAAAATAAAATAGGAAAACATTTTTTTTACAGTAGATTTAAATTACTGTTATATTCAAAATACTATCTATATAGGAATGGAATTTTGAAAGGAAGATTTGAAAACAAAATATTCGAAAGTTTATACGAATTAGATTTGGACAGTTGTTAAATATTAATAGATATGATTTTGGGAAATTAACCAAGGCAACTTTGAAGCTATTTATAAACTAAATTTCTATGAAAACTATATGAATTATTTTATATACAGTTGAATAAAATATAATAAATACAATATACTAATCTGCTTCGGTGATTTGTTTGTTTAATTTACTCATTCACTTATTTAGTTATTAATAATATTTATTACAGAAAATTTGTTTAAAATAAGTTATTAGCCCAAATTGAACTATTAGTTAAGTAAATAAAAAAAAATTGTAAAGGAAAAATTAGTTCAAAATAAAACCACCGAAAGTTTACACTAATCGAATGAAATTGATTTATTCGATTTGTTTCGAATGTTAATAAATTTATATAATTGTTACAAGGTATAAATCAAGAAAAATCAAGTCAGGATGGCTGTAACAAACGGGATTTTTCGACTTCCGAAAATTCGACATCGACACTCACTTTATCGACTGCCGAGGAATCGAAGGCCAAAAGCCCGAAAAGTTATGGGTTTTAAAAAGAATTTATGAAAAGAGAAGAGAAGAAGAGAGAAGATAGAAAATAGAGAGAAAAGAAAATAGAAAATTTTAAAATAGAAAGAAAAGAGAAGAGAAAGAAAATAGAGAATAGAACAAAATTTTAAAATAGAACGGAACAGAAAACAACAGAACAACATCAGAATCTCACAATTCGCAGCGGAACAACATATAATAAATAAATGAATAATCTTTAAACAAAGAACCATATCAGTTATTACATTACATCACATCATATCATCAGAGTGTACAACATCAAACAATGCAGCGGTAAAAGAAGTACTATATAATTAGTAATACGCCATGCCATCCAGCTTGCCTCCAGCAATTCCAGAATGTCCAGAATATCCTGATAAACCTAACTCTTGACTGCCCGTGTGGAAATTGGTGGGCACCCAGAGTTTAGGAAGGAAAACAATAAACTCCGAGTCAGTCATGTGACTGGTGTGAGAACTCAAAATAGTTTATTTTTTTCTTTAGATAAAAATAGAGGAATATTTTTAAAATAGATTCGCAATGCTTTTAAAAATGAGACTACCATAAGGCCTCCCGCACACACACACATGCAAACGCAGAATCGGAGGAGATTTCTCCTTATGATAGTCAAAGATGCTTGATACGTATTTAAAATAACATTTGATATTATTACTAGTGCATAGTGTAGGAAAAAATTCATTTCGAAAGTAGAATATAAATCTTAGCCAGCATAGACATTTCGAACTATGCCTACTATAGCTACCATCCAAACAGTGGTGACCACCATAAGTGAATGGCAGGTCCTACAACTAATACCGTACAAGTTTCGTATTGGGAATTGGATTTCCAACAAATGGTCTGGCCAAGGAACTTCCCATTTCCACATGAGAATGCCTCTGGAAAGACATCCCCGAGAACCAAACCGGAACTCTGCCAACACAAGGCCGGGTTACCCCTAACTGGGTAACTACTGACACGAGCACGTCATTCCCCGATCGTAAACGACCTTTCTCACGGGATCCCGAAAAACCAACAACCACAAAGTAATAAATTCGTAGTAACCACATAGGTTAAATATCTGGGCTCCATACCATGATACCACCTCTATCCAGAAGGAAATGTACATACCCTAAAGGGTGCTACCCCTCATAACCTTGCCGCATCTTTCCTGTGTTGACCATTTCCGGGGTGTGAGGCTCGACGAAGTCACGTCCACAAAAACATACTTTATACAAAAGCCATGCTTTGGGTCAACAAATGATCAACACAATGATCACTAAGATAGACGATCAAATAAACGATCCTATCACAATAATCAACACAATGATCATTTCCGCATCACTCAGCATATCACATTACCAAATTGGGAATACATCGCTAATAACTTCAACTATATAACCTCTGAGCTCGTACGTCTCAGAGAAGGGTGTTAAGCTAAAAGAATAAATTCTTCGCCACCAACAGAAATATATTTGAAAGAAATCGGCTTTATATCTCAATTTGTAATGTCAGACACACAATCCATACAAGTCTGTTCCGGGCTCGAACAGAACCGAAGGCACTTACAAAGAAGTCCTTGCAATCCGAATAATTTCTAATCACGTTCGGATTTCCCATCACATATAGAGATCTCAATACCAGGGATCAGCCAGTGCAGAGACAATCAACAAGAAACCCTTTCGTTTTCGAAAATATCCGGTCTTCAACACCGATCTTCGAATGCAATTCATAACGACGTATCACATATTCGGAATGGGTTATACGACCCCAAGGTCCTTTCCCGGTTAACCCGAATAGTGAGCGCTTATTTTAAAAAAAGAAAAATAAGTGTGGCATTCAATTTCAAACAAATCACAACAAATACCTATTTAAAGGTAAATATTGATAGTCGGTTATTGAACTATCAATAGATATGCCAACATCACCAGATTCCAAATAATTTTCCAAATTATTTATTTCACAAAAATATCTTTATAAGATATATAGTTTTCACACTTCAAAAATAAATCAACATTTATTTTCAAACAAATCCCCTTTTCATTTATAAATTCCCTAAGGAATTTACATTCCCAAAATATTTATGAATATACGATTTCCATTCAATTTTTAATATTCATTTTCAATTTATCTTCAAAAAGATAAATTTCAAATATTCACTTAATATTGGAAAAGCATTTCTATACTTATTAAAAATAAGTAATTCACAGATCTTTTTATTTTCTATACTGAGAAAATATTTAATATACCCTAATCGAAATTAAGTATATATTTCATTCTTTTAAGGAAATCATTCACTTAATCATATTTATTTGGGTCAAAACGAATGTCGCGTAAAACATCGTTACGATAACCCAAAATCACTAGTATAGGGATTCGAAATTCAAATAGATATATAAATCCCAATACTATACAAA
Organism: Allium cepa; assembly: GCA_030765085.1. Taxonomy (NCBI): domain Eukaryota; kingdom Viridiplantae; phylum Streptophyta; class Magnoliopsida; order Asparagales; family Amaryllidaceae; genus Allium; species Allium cepa. The sequence goes on from CM060928.1 coordinate 682,194,931, forward strand.
ACATTTCCTTCCGGAAATCATTTACTATAACAATAGTGTTATAGTCCATTATTTCCTTATATTTCTCGAAAACATCTATTTCAACAACAAATGTTGAAATCTATGGTTTTAAATCTCAATACAGTTTAAAACATCTTTAGATCGTTTTAATTCTATTTAAAACATCACATCTAAAATAATTTCTTTAACATAATATTCACTATTCAAAAACGTGAATACACTTGTTAATAAATTTCATCACTTCTATTCATTTTATTTTAAAGAATTATTCACCGTCTAAAACATGAATATAATTCCATAAATAAATTACAACAATTCCTTATCAAAATAAGTCGTTGCGGATTTATAAAACAACGTTTATAAATTCTATATTGAATTTATTTTATAACAACTTCCTTTATAAATTTCCTTTATAAATCTATTTAATTTCATATCTCAATGATATATTAAAATTTCATATTATAAGTCAAATACTTATAATTTATTTATTTACAAAATCATTACTTTAAACTTCCCAAATCTATAAATCTTATAACTTCTAAGATTCATTTATTTATCCACATCTATTTCCTAAATAACTTTATAAATTTTATTTATAAAATTCTATTTAGAACTTCACCGTTATAATTCTATAAGTTTCATTCATTAGTGAAATTCATTCACAATTCTTTCTAATACTTATAAAAGCTCGTTTTATAATTCCAATATTTTTAATTTATAAATATCAATTTATGAATCTTTTAATATAAATCAATTTATATTATTACTTTAAACATCTTTAAACTCTTTTATAGTTTCATCATTCTGATTTATAAAATTAAAATTTTAGAAATCCTATTTCTAAACTTCTTATAATAAATTCAGAAGTCCCAGTTCAAACTATTTTAAAAAATCACTAATCCCATATTTTCAAAAATCAACTTTTAACTGTATTTCTCAAAAATCATAATTTTTATAATATTAAAATTATAACGTTTATTTATTTAAGATGAATCAATTCCAAAAATATTTTATAAACGTATATTTCCAAGAATCACTTTAGAAATCAAAATCGTTATTTTTAAACTTCAAAATTGGATCCGATGATGCAACACATCAATAGTCAATCACGACTTTCAAACATCATATATCATCCATGATAACAATCAAATATCACAATATATGAAATCAAATAAATATTTGTGAGGAATCCAGTTGGATCCCTCCAACCTGTTTCCCTGCATCCACAGACATTAGCACAATACCATTCCGTTTCAAGACGGAATATCGCGGTACATGGGATTTTATAAATATATATCCGCTTACTAACGGCGCAATAGGGTCTCATCCGCTAAAAGAAAATGCGGGAAATCAATCAACTACAATATATACATATGCCAATATATATATATTGCTATATATAATATAATACCAATTCCACTTCGAGGTGGAATATCGCGGTATATGTGTGTAATAAATAACCTCCGCTTACTAACGGCGTATAGGGTCTATTCACATCCAATAACTATATATAAAAATCATCATTCAATCATTCAATCAACACAGTCAAGCAAATTTTAAACCTAACTATTTAAAATTTAAATAAACAATAAAATTCCTTTTGAGTGAGAAGTTCTCACCTTTATTCCTGTTTGCAATCCACTTCCAATTCAACTTGTTTTCTTCATTTATGCCTTGTATAAATATTTACACAATTTATTAATATTCGAAATAATCGAATAATAAATTTTCCATTTTATAATTTTAATTCATCGGTTTTGTTCTAAACCAATTCCTTTAAATAATTTTATTCAACTAATTATTTTAATCTCAAGTAAATGATTTTTATTTTAAACTAAAAATTAAAGATTCAAACTGATTTTCTTTAATTAAATTTTTAACTAAAAATTTAAATTTCTTTTAATAAACTTTCTTAACTAACTATTTATTTAAATTAATTTTCCTTTTGAAAATAATCCTAACCAGAAATTTCCCATTGAACTTAATTTCCTTTTTATAAATTTTAAATCAACTAATTTTTTTCTTAAATAAAAATATATTTCCTTTTAACAATTTTATTTAATCATAGAAATTAAATTCAAAACTAATCTTCCTTTAACAGATTTAATTAGCCAATTTCTTCTCTAATCATTTCTAAGAATAAATTAAACAAGTAAGTTTTCACAAATTTACTTACTGTAAAATTTCTGCATTAAACATATATATATATATATATATATATATATATTTTATATAAACAGAACTACTTAAAATATCTTGTATAAATATTATATATGGATATTCTCAATCTCGAATTGAAACGAAACGAGTTGAAGTACCTCACTGCAAATGCTCAGTCCCCAGATCCACTTCGACATCGAACCACAAATGCCTCGCGCTTGCAGCCTTCACGAGTGCGCCCCTAACGGTATGCCTGACCACCCCCTCTACTCGCAACCAGAATGCGAGCTTCACGGCGCGACTGCGACCACCTCGTCTCGAACGAGCCACCACTGCAACCTTCCAACGTCATCGACCACTTCCAGGCATCACGCGACCTCTAGATCTCAGTCTCGCCTTTGCCAACCCTTGCTTCAAATGAAACCAGCAATCACGACTCCTAAATCGCGATGCCATTGATTTCGTTTGCCCCCCCCAAGCCCTCGTGCCACCGTTCACCACCACCTCCAATCGCGCGCCACCATCAGTGACTCGCGACCCTCGCCTCCCCCACGAAATCACGCGCGCGCTCGACTTAGGGCTTCGGCCTCCATTTGTTTTTTTTTTTAATGAACTGAAGAGGGCTTCGGTTGAAATTTGAACGAGAGGGAGATGATATTTAAAAGTGAGCTCGGCCATGCTTAACACGATCTCGTTCGTGATTTTAGGCATGACTTTAGGCGTAATTGAAGGGGAGAACAGCGTTTTGATTTTGACCAATTTAAATTTTAAATTTAATTTGAATTCGATTTTTTATTTCAGCGCGTTTACATCTCGTGTGCTCACATATTAACTCAGAAAAATACGAAATTTGAAATCCGGCAATAATTCAATATTATGGACCCAATGGAACTGGTTTCGTCGAATTCCGAGACTGTGCCTCGGACGGCTATTTTTGAATATCGATTTAAACGATATATTTTCTAAACTGTACAATTCACTTTAAAATTCAATTCTGAAGCTTCGATTATCTTCAGTATTATCAATATGAATTTTACAAGCCTTTGAAATATTTTTAATTGGCTTAAAATTGAAGATTCAAATTTTTATTCAACTTTCAATAGATTAAATTCTATAATTTAATCGCCTATTCATTCTGATAATTTGAAATTCAAATCAAATCATCATTCAAATATTTAAAATTAATTAAATATTTCTAAATTAAATTATTCAAAATTCTGGGTCGTTACAATCTTTCCCCCTTAAAAGAATTTCGTCCCGAAATTACAAGTTAAGAAGAATGCCCCTAATCCCGTCTATTATCTTTCACAATTCAAATAGTTTTATCAACTTACTAACCTAAATCTTTTTACTAGAGATTTATTATCATTTCAACTAACTTTCCAACTTCAAATATAAGTTCCAACCAACATTGTTTTACTAACCATTCAAGTTTAAATTCAAATTCAAATTTCAAACTTTCAAATTTTTCTCAAATTTTTTCTAACACCCTAAATTTTCGAAAAATTTCGCCAGCGTCTCCTTTGCGCGGCTAGCTCGGTACGACTACAAAATGGCACCACGGCCCCTCAGAATCAAAAAGAAAAGAGAAAAGCCAAGCGGCTAGAGAAGAAAGTCATCAAATCTCATACTGAAATTGAAATACGTACCTTTTTGTCGAGCAATTCAATTTTATCTTTGAAATCAAAATCCAAATTCCTTTATACACCTGTATAACCTGCTAGTAGTAGTAGCATACAAATCCAAATACAATATTCAAACCAATTTGCCAATTCTATTGCAAAATTTCGATATATGTTTCTTATATATTTTAACTTCACTATTGAAGTTATATATTCATTTCATTCAATTTTACTTTTCGATTCAATTTCATTCACAATTTAAATTCCATTTGATTTCAATTCACAATTTGAAATTCCATTCGAATTTAATTCTCAATTCTAAATATTGAATTCTATCGATTTACTTTCATTTGCTAATTCATTTTAATATTCAATTCATTCCATTTGAAATTATTTCACAAATGAATAAATTATCAAGTTAATTTACTTGAATCCAATCTATCTTATTTAATTCCATATACTAATGATAATAATTCAATATTATCACTTCTTAACAATCATGCAACCATATACTATAATAATTCATAGAAAATCATTTCTTTTCTATACAAAAATAGTTTTGGGCAAAATTATCTTATTTACCCGATCCAAAAACAATTTTATATTCACTAACAAATACGCACTCATATCTATTATTACACTCAAACTCATTCTAGAGTACTGCTGACTCTATCTCTAACGAGTAATACCCAACAGAACCATGGTTGTCGCTTAACCATAAGCTCCGATACCAAATGTAACAAACGGGATTTTTCGACTTCCGAAAATTCGACATCGACACTCACTTTATCGACTGCCGAGGAATCGAAGGCCAAAAACCCGAAATGTTATGGGTTTTAAAAAGAATTTATGAAAAGAGAAGAGAAGAAGAGAGAAGATAGAAAATAGAGAGAAAAGAAAATAGAAAATTTTAAAATAGAAAGAAAAGAGAAGAGAAGAGAAAGAAAATAGAGAATAGAACAAAATTTTAAAATAGAACGGAACAGAAAACAACAGAACAACATCAGAATCTCACAATTCGCAGCGGAACAACATATAATAAATAAATGAATAATCTTTAAACAAAGAACCATATCAGTTATTACATTACATCACATCATATCATCAGAGTGTACAACATCAAATAATGCAGCGGTAAAAGAAGTACTATATAATTAGTAATACGCCATGCCATCCAGCTTGCCTCCAGCAATTCCAGAATGTCCAGAATATCCTGATAAACCTAACTCTTGACTGCCCGTGTGGAAATTGGTGGGCACCCAGAGTTTAGGAAGGAAAACAATAAACTCCGAGTCAGTCATGTGACTGGTGTGAGAACTCAAAACAGTTTATTTTTTTCTTTAGATAAAAATAGAGGAATATTTTTAAAATAGATTCGCAATGCTTTTAAAAATGAGACTACCATAAGGCCTCCCGCACACACACACATGCAAACACAGAATCGGAGGAGATTTCTCCTTATGATAGTCAAAGATGCTTGATACGTATTTAAAATAACATTTGATATTATTACTAGTGCATAGTGTAGGAAAAAATTCATTTCAAAAGTAGAATATAAATCTTAGCCAGCATAGACATTTCGAACTATGCCTACTATAGCTACCATCCAAACAGTGGTGACCACCATAAGTGAATGGCAGGTCCTACAACTAATACCGTACAAGTTTCGTATTGGGAATTGGATTTCCAACAAATGGTCTGGCCAAGGAACTTCCCATTGCCACATGAGAATGCCTCTAGAAAGACATCCCCGAGAACCAAACCGGAACTCTGCCAACACAAGGCCGGGTTACCCCTAACTGGGTAACTACTGACACGAGCACGTCATTCCCCGATCGTAAACGACCTTTCTCACGGGATCCCGAAAAACCAACAACCACAAAGTAATAAATTCGTAGTAACCACATAGGTTAAATATCTGGGTTCCATACCATGAGACCACCTCTATCCAGAAGGAAATGTACATACCCTAAAGGGTGCTACCCCTCATAACCTTGCCGCATCTTTCCTGTGTTGACCATTTCCGGGGTGTGAGGCTCGACGAAGTCACGTCCACAAAAACATACTTTATACAAAAGCCATGCTTTGGGTCAACAAATGATCAACACAATGATCACTAAGATAGACGATCAAATAAACGATCCTATCACAATAATCAACACAATGATCATTTCCGCATCACTCAGCATATCACATTACCAAATTGGGAATACATCGCCGATAACTTCAACTATATAACCTCTGAGCTCGTACGTCTCAGAGAATCGTGTTAAGCTAAAAGAATAAATTCTTCGCCACCAACAGAAATATATTTGAAAGAAATCGGCTTTATATCTCAATTTGTAATGTCAGACACACAATCCATACAAGTCTGTTCCGGGCTCGAACAGAACCGAAGGCACTTACAAAGAAGTCCTTGCAATCCGAATAATTTCTAATCACGTTCGGATTTCCCATCACATATGGAGATCTCAATACCAGGGATCAGCCAGTGCAGAGACAATCAACAAGAAACCCTTTCGTTTTCGAAAATATCCGGTCTTCAACACCGATCTTCGAATGCAATTCATAACGACGTATCACATATTCGGAATGGGTTATACGACCCCAAGGTCCTTTCCCGGTTAACCCGAATAGTGAGCGCTTATTTTAAAAAAAGAAAAATAAGTGTGGCATTCAATTTCAAACAAATCACAACAAATACCTATTTAAAGGTAAATATTGATAGTCGGTTATTGAACTATCAATAGATATGCCAACATCACCAGATTCCAAATAATTTTCCAAATTATTTATTTCACAAAAATATCTTTATAAGATATATAGTTTTCACACTTCAAAAATAAATCAACATTTATTTTCAAACAAATCCCCTTTTCATTTATAAATTCCCTAAGGAATTTACATTCCCAAAATATTTATGAATATACGATTTCCATTCAATTTTTAATATTCATTTTCAATTTATCTTCAAAAAGATAAATTTCAAATATTCACTTAATATTGGAAAAGCATTTCTATACTTATTAAAAATAAGTAATTCACAGATCTTTTTATTTTCTATACTGAGAAAATATTTAATATACCCTAATCGAAATTAAGTATATATTTCATTCTTTTAAGGAAATCATTCACTTAATCATATTTATTTGGGTCAAAACGAATGTCGCGTAAAACATTGTTACGACAACCCAAAATCACTAGTATAGGGATTCGAAATTAAAATAGATATATAAATCCCAATACTATACAAAACATTTCCTTCCGTAAATCATTTACTATAACAATAGTGTTATAGTCCATTATTTCCTTATATTTCTCGAAAACATCTATTTCAACAACAAATGTTGAAATCTATGGTTTCAAATCTCAATACAGTTTAAAACATCTTTAGATCGTTTTAATTCTATTTAAAACATCACATCTAAAATAATTTCTTTAACATAATATTCACTATTCAAAAACGTGAATACACTTGTTAATAAATTTCATCACTTCTATTCATTTTATTTTAAAGAATTATTCACCGTCTAAAACATGAATATAATTCCATAAATAAATTACAACAATTCCTTATCAAAATAAGTCGTTGCGGATTTATAAAACAACGTTTATAAATTCTATATTGAATTTATTTTATAACAACTTCCTTTATAAATTTCCTTTATAAATCTATTTAATTTCATATCTCAATGATATATTAAAATTTCATATTGTAAGTCAAATACTTATAATTTATTTATTTACAAAATCATTACTTTAAACTTCCCAAATCTATAAATCTTATAACTTCTAAGATTCATTTATTTATCCACATCTATTTCCTAAATAACTTTATAAATTTTATTTATAAAATTCTATTTAGAACTTCACCGTTATAATTCTATAAGTTTCATTCATTAGTGAAATTCATTCACAATTCTTTCTAATACTTATAAAAGCTCGTTTTATAATTCCAATATTTTTAATTTATAAATATCAATTTATGAATCTTTTAATATAAATCAATTTATATTATTACTTTAAACATCTTTAAACTCTTTTATAATTTCATCATTTTGATTTATAAAATAAAAATTTTATAAATCCTATTTCTAAACTTCTTATAATAAATTCAGAAGTCCCAGTTCAAACTATTTTAAAAAATCACTAATCCCATATTTTCAAAAATCAACTTTTAACTGTATTTCTCAAAAATCATAATTTTTATAATATTAAAATTATAACGTTTATTTATTTAAGATGAATCAATTCCAAAAATATTTTATAAACGTATATTTCCAAGAATCACTTTAGAAATCAAAATCGTTATTTTTAAACTTCAAAATTGGATCCGATGATGCAACACATCAATAGTCAATCACGACTTTCAAACATCATATATCATCCATGATAACAATCAAATATCACAATATATGAAATCAAATAAATATTTGTGAGGAATCCAGTTGGATCCCTCCAACCTGTTTCCCCGCATCCACAGACATTAGCACAATACCATTCCGTTTCAAGACGGAATATCGCGGTACATGGGATTTTATAAATATATATCCGCTTACTAACGGCGCAATAGGGTCTCATCCGCTAAAAGAAAATGCGGGAAATCAATCAACTGCAATATATACATATGCCAATATATATATATTGCTATATATAATATAATACCAATTCCACTTCGAGGTGGAATATCGCGGTATATGTGTGTAATAAATAACCTCCGCTTACTAACGGCGTATAGGGTCTATTCACATCCAATAACTATATATAAAAATCATCATTCAATCATTCAATCATTCAATCAACACAGTCAAGCAAATTTTAAACCTAACTATTTAAAATTTAAATAAACAATAAAATTCCTTTTGAGTGAGAAGTTCTCACCTTTATTCCTGTTTGCAATCCACTTCCAATTCAACTTGTTTTCTTCATTTATGCCTTGTATAAATATTTACACAATTTATTAATATTCGAAATAATCGAATAATAAATTTTCCATTTTATAATTTTAATTCATCGGTTTTGTTCTAAACCAATTCCTTTAAATAATTTTATTCAACTAATTATTTTAATCTCAAGTTAATGATTTTTATTTTAAACAAAAAATTAAAGATTCAAACTGATTTTCTTTAATTAAATTTGTTTAACTAAAAATTTAAATTTCTTTTAATAAACTTTCTTAACTAACTATTTATTTAAATTAATTTTCCTTTTGAAAATAATCCTAACTAGAAATTTCCCATTGAACTTAATTTCCTTTTTATAAATTTTAAATCAACTAATTTTTTTCTTAAATAAAAATATATTTCCTTTTAACAATTTTATTTAATCATAGAAATTAAATTCAAAACTAATCTTCCTTTAACAGATTTAATTAGCCAATTTCTTCTCTAATCATTTCTAAGAATAAATTAAACAAGTAAGTTTTCACAAATTTACTTACTGTAAAATTTCTGCATTAAACATATATATATATATATTTTATATAAATAGAACTACTTAAAATATCTTGTATAAATATTATATATGGATATCCTCAATCTCGAATTGAAACGAAACGAGTTGAAGTACCTCACTGCAAATGCTCAGTCCCCAGATCCACTTCGACATCGAACCACAAATGCCTCGCGCTTGCAGCCTTCACGAGTGCGCCCCTAACGGTATGCCTGACCACCCCCTCTACTCGCAACCAGAACGCGAGCTTCACGGCGCGACTGCGACCACCTCGTCTCGAACGAGCCACCACTGCAACCTTCCAACGTCATCGACCACTTCCAGGCATCACGCGACCTCTAGATCTCAGTCTCGCCTTTGCCAACCCTTGCTTCAAATGAAACCAGCAATCACGACTCCTAAATCGCGATGCCATTGATTTCGTTTGCCCCCCCCAAGCCCTCGTGCCACCGTTCGCCACCACCTCCAATCGCGCGCCACCAACAGCGACTCGCGACCCTCGCCTCCCCCACGAAATCACGCGCGCGCGCTCGACTTAGGGCTTCGGCCTCCATTTGTTTTTTTTTTTTTTTTAATGAACTGAAGAGGGCTTCGGTTGAAATTTGAACGAGAGGGAGATGATATTTAAAAGCGAGCTCGGCCATGCTTAACACGATCTCGTTTGTGATTTTAGGCATGACTTTAGGCTAATTGAAGGGGAGAACAGCGTTTTGATTTTGACCAATTTAAATTTTAAATTTAATTTGAATTCGATTTTTTATTTCAGCGCGTTTACATCTCGTGTGCTCACATATTAACTCAGAAAAATACGAAATTTGAAATCCGGCAATAATTCAATATTACGGACCCAATGGAACTGGTTTCGTCGAATTCCGAGACTGTGCCTCGGACGGCTATTTTTGAATATCGATTTAAACGATATATTTTCAAAACTGTACAATTCACTTTAAAATTCAATTCTGAAGCTTCGATTATCTTCAGTATTATCAATATGAATTTTACAAGCCTTTGAAATATTTTTAATTGGCTTAAAATTGAAGATTCAAATTTTTATTCAACTTTCAATAGATTAAATTCTATAATTTAATCGCCTATTCATTCTGATAATTTGAAATTCAAATCAAATCATCATTCAAATATTTAAAATTAATTAAATATTTCTAAATTAAATTATTCAAAATTCTGGGTCGTTACAATGGCAATGGACTGCACATTAAAAGCTAAGGTGAGAACTTCTCACTCATAAAGGGTTTAATTAAATTTTAAATAGTTAGATTTAAAATTTGTTGATTGTGTGTTTGTTTGCTTGATTGTGATCGTATATATAGTTGTATATATAGCAATATATATATATATATATATATTGGCATATGTATATATTGCAATTGATTGATTTCCCGCATTATATAGCGGATGAGACCTTATTGCGCCGCCTATTAAGCGAATAATATTTTATAAATCCTATATACCGTGATATTCCACCTCGAAGTGGAATGGGTATTGTGCTAATGTCTTTGGATGCAGGGAAACAGGTTGGAGGGATCTAACTGGATTCCTCACATTGATTTAATTTATTTATGGTGTGATGTGATGATCTGTAAATGATTATATTGATGTGATTGATCATATTGATGTTTGGAATTTATTTGAAAGCTAAAATTTAGCCGAATGGATTTTTGGTATCATTGGATACCAGAAATAAATGGAATTGGACTTTGAAAATTTAAGTAGAAACCTTTAAGTAAATAAATTTTAGAGAGTTGAATAAATTTGGAAGAAGAATTTAAAAGCATAAAAAGCTGATTTTTGTAACCTTATCGAATTAATTCTAAATACGGTGAAAAGATTTTTTATAAATGGAATTTTGTAAGTAGTAAGATTTATAAATTCTGTAAAGTTATTAAAAGAATGTATTTGGATAAATAAATGGATTTTAAGGTAATTAACCTATAATTGAGCTATGGCTTTTAAATGAATAATAAAAGGAATTGGTAAATAAAGCGATTTTATAAGTTGAAGTTTTATAAAATATACAATGTGAGATTACAAACATTGTTTTATAAATCCGAAACTAGCTTATTTTGATAAGTCAATTATTTTAGATTATTAATGGAGAATATTCACGATTTTGGACAGTGAACAGTATATTAAGGAAATGTTTTAGGAAAGTGATATTTTAAATAGAATCAAAACGATTTAAAGATGTTTTAAATTGTAACAAGTATCGAAACCATAGATTTCAACATTCATGGTTGAAATAGACGTTTTCGAGAAATATAAAGAAATGGTGGACTATAACACTGTTGTTATAGTAAATGATTTCCGAAAGGAAATGTTTTATATAGTATTTGGATTTATATATCTACTTTAATTTTGAATCCCTATACTAGTAATTTGGGTTGTCGTAATGATGTTTTACGCAACATTCGTTTTGACCCAAATAAATGTGTTAAGAGAATATTTTCCAAGTGTTGAAAAATAAATAGATTTGTGAATTACTTATTTATTAAATAAGTATGGAAATGTTTTTTTTATATGAAGTGAATGTTTTGAGACTTTATCTTTTAAAGATAAAATTTAAAACGAATATTAGGAATCGATTTGAAAATCGTATATTCATAGATATTTTGGAAATGTAAATTCACTATAGAATTTATAAAGGAAAGGGAAATTGGTTTAAAAATAAACAATGATTTATTTTTGAAGTGTGGAAATAAATTTACGAATTTGGAACGTAAGTTTAAAATAAATCGGTAAGGATTTATTTGATTGTTTTAAATAAACCATTTTAAATTTAAAATGGATAAATATTTGGAAGTGTTTCCGTTTAAGGAAATTGATTTGAAATTTGTTTTCAAAGATTGAGAGATGAAAATTTATGTGAAATTCGTTTTCAAATGATTGAAGTGTGGAAAATGTATCTTGTAAAGATATTTTGAAAAATAAATAATTTGGGTAAATTATTTATAATCGGGTGATGTTGTGAATATTGATTGATAGCTAAATAAACGACTATCAATATTGACCTTTAAATAGGTATTTGTTGTGAATTGGTTGAAATTGAATGCTACACTTATTTTTAAATTATTGCGCTCGTTATTCGGATTTCCCATTCCGAATAATGATATGACGTAATGGATAGCATTGAAGACCGGTGGTGAAGACCGGGTATTTGTGAAAACGATAGGATGACCTATCGATTGTCTCTGCACCGTTAGCTACGGTATTGAGATTTCCTTTGTGATGGGAAGTTTTATCGGGATTGTGAATACCTGGATTTGCAAGGGCTTCTTTGGAAGTGCCTTCGGTTCTGTTCGAACCCGGAACAGACTTGTATGGATTGTATGTCTGACATTACATTTTGAGATATAAAGAAGATTTCTTTCAAATACATTCCTGTTGGTAGCGAAGAATTTATTCTCTTAGCTTAACACCCTTTTCTGAGACGTACGAGCTCAGAGGTTATGTAGTTGAAGGTTATCAGCGATATACTTCCAATTTGGTAGTGTGGCATGCTAAGTGCTGCTATGTGATTGATGATCATTTGTTGATCATTTGTGATCAAAGTATGGCTTTGTGAAAAGCGTAGCTTTGTGGACGAAACCTCATCGAGCCTCACAAACCGGTAATGGTCGAAACAGGAAAGATGCGGCAAGGTTTCAGGGGTAGCTCCCCTAGGGTATGACCATTCCTTCTGGAAAAGAGTAGTATTATGGTATGGAGCCTAGATACTTACTCATGTGGACACACTTTATTTATTACTGTGTGATGTTGTTGGTGTAGAGGATCCTCGTATAAAGGTCCCAAAGGATCGAGGGGTGGCATATCTGAGGTTTTATTCCCCGGGAAGGGGGTAGCCGGCCTTGTTTGGCAGAGATCCGGGTAGGTTCTCGGGGCGGCCCGCCAGAGGCGTACCCATGTGGCAGTAGGAAGTTCCTTAGCCTGACCATTTGTTGGAAATCCAATTCCCAATACGAAACCCTGTACGGTTCTAGTTGTAGAACCTGCCATTTACTTATGGTGGTCACCACTGTTTAGATGGTAGCTATAGTAGGCATAGTACGAAATGTCTATGCTGGCTAAGATTAATATTCTACTTTCGAAATATTTTTCTACACTATGCACTAATAATAATAATCAATTGTTTCTGCGTAGTAAGCATATTTGACTATCATAAGGAGAAATCTCCTCCAATTCTGCGTTTGCATTGTGTGTGTGGCGGGAGGCCTTTTGGTAGTTTCATTTTCTAAAAAAAGCATAGCGAAATTCTTTTTATTTTCTTTGTGAAAATAACTGTTTTTAGTTGTAACAACCCGATATTCGTGTCGAATTATAATCGACAATTTAAACGATTAATATTGACCCAAATTTCCGTTTGAATTTTTAAATTCGAATTAAAATTCTTTTATAAATGGATTAAAAGGAATTGTGGGCTTTGAAAATAATAGTGGTCCATTTTTATTTTTTTTTGGGCTTTAAAAATCGTTCGGCCCACTTAATTATTATATGCCGTGATTAAAATTAATCCCGTCCCTCTCTTCATTTCTTTAACCCGATCCCCATTTTTTTTTCATTTTCATTTTTATAAAACCCTAACCAAAAGAAATGATAATGGCGGCTTCCAATTCGTGCTCGTTCGTTTCTCGACAATCAGGGTTTCGCACGAGGTTGAAGACGCCGACTTAGTATTCGATTAAGTGGATCGCGTGTAACCTTGATCGATCGTCCCCTCGTGCTACCGGCTTCGTCTCTGAGTCGTCTTCGCTTCTTGTTGAGGTGAGTGATTTTTAAATGGTCACTCACATCTAATTCTTGCTTATTATGGTGTTTATGTCGTTCAACTTTGGGTTGATGTTGATGATTTTTATTTGCCATGGTTCGATTTCTATTATCCACGGCTTTGAATTGCCTCACTCATCATTGTTTCAAATTTGTTAGTCCGACTTTGGCATTGACTTGCGTACTGTCGGCCTTTGCATTTTATTGGCATTAATTGAAACTGCACCGTGCCTTGTTATTGGTAGTAGCAGGTCTGGGTTCCTTGATCATATCGACTAACTTGATTTTTGTGATGTTTGTTTCATTGAGTTGATGTTGTACATGTTGGTTCCTTGTCCTATGCCGTGTTAACTGCCACTCTTGTTTGCATATTTATTAGGCAGACACTTGAGCATTCCTTTGATTGTTCACTGCAACTTTTTGTTGTCCACTGCCACCCTTGTTTGCATATTCAATATGCAGACATTTGAGCATTTTTTTTCTGTTGTTGCTTATTTTGTCATTTCTTTTTGAGATATGACCTGACTTTGTTCAAACTGTTTCACTGTCGTACTATGTTTATGTATGTATATATGTGTGTGTGATGGCTCGATATCAATTCTGATTTCATGTTTTCAGGATTAACCAGAGCGTGTCTAAAATGTTTTGAGTTGTTTCTTTGTTGCAGATACACATGTCTGAATTTCCTTGTTAGACTTGGTATTGCACAAGAAGAACTAGTCATAGTGTATTGTTCTACTTCGAGTTAAATTGCCCTCGTTTTCCCTGAACTCCTGATTGCTTGAACATATTGAAGTCTTGTTACAGCTCATGTTCATGTACATATTCATATTTCATATGTTGGTCTGGTTCTGTTTCTTTTCACCTCTGCACATTTTGCAGTCCCTACTTGCTGTTGCACTTATATATAGCTATGTATGCATATGTTCTTGAGTCAGTTTCATTGTGGTTGTGTTATCACCATGTTGGTTTGACTTGAACTCGATTCACTTGATACTGTTGGCATTCATATGTTTACAAGTACATTTCATATACTTGTAGCCATTCATGCAAAATTCTGCTGCCTTCTTCTGTTTCATTTCATTCTGGAACCATCATTTTGTGACCCTTTTCACTAGTGTTTTCCACTGTTGCATTGTTTGGGTGATCGTTGTACATATGAGATTGATTCATATGTATGCTAGGCAATGTTTACATTGTATTGCCTTAATTTTTGTGCTCTCCTCTTTAGCATATACCTGTACATTGCTATGTGCACTTATGTCCATGCTTTCATTTGATCTTGTGGTGTCTGCAATTCAATTGCAGTTTGTTCTTGTGTCTGTGTGTGTGGTGCCATACCCCTGGTGCCCTCACCCTCCTCCTATTTTTGTAGCTGTCCCACTGCTTTGTGTTTTGGATGCAGACTTGTTGCAGTCTCTCCTTTTCTGATGTGTGCTGTGGCACCATTTCATTGGTGCTCTCACCTTCATTTGAGTTGCGTCTTCATGTTATACACTGCATATTTGTGTGACAACCCTTTGCTGATGTACTTGAGCATGCATTCCTGATCATGCCACTGTTTGCATTTTTGATTTATGTGGTTTATGTGGTCGAAATGTTTTTATTGTGCATATCTGTCTACTTTGACCGCCGAGTTCGTGGCATTGATATTTGAACCTTCGTTGATTTTGGTTCGTTGATCTTATGGGTACATCATCACTGTAGTGGCACGGTAGTGCACGCAAGCGTGAACTGCAGCCACACGGTATTCGGTTGAGTATATCATCACTATAGTGGCAAGGCAGTGCACGCAAGCGTGAACTGCAGCCACACGGTATGGCGTGTATGATATTCTTTTTGTTTTGACTTATGGATCTTTTTGCGTATTCCATATTCTGTAGTGGCGAGGCAGTGCACGCGTGCGTGTACTGCAGCCCTACTTGAATTAATATTTTAACTGATATTTAAATGTTTTGAACTGTTTTGTTCGTTTCAATTCAATATTATGAATTGCATACTGATTTGGTTTAATTACTGTCGTCTATTCATTATTTAATTATTATTGCTTCTGTGCACTAATAACTGAGTTTGAATTAGACTGACCCGGGTATTATTTTCTTTTGAATCTAATACTCGGGTCAGACCGAGTATTTTCAGGTTGTAGATATTCTGCTTTGGGATGCTGCTAGAGCTATGAAGTTCTTTCATATCTTTTGGAGTAGTCGTCGTTATTTGTAGGAGTCTGTAAAATTGTATTGGAAGATATGTGTTCATGTATATTAAATACGTTAATGTACTTGTATATGTAACTTCCTGAGTCGAATGTTGTAGTTGTATCATATGTACCGTGTCAAATGTATTGTAACTGACATCAGTTATTATATATATATATATATATATATATATGAGACTTACTGTTTCATCTGTGTTCCGCATTTATATTATCTGTGTTGTTATTTTATATTTACTGTTCTAAACTATTACGAACCATAGTAGTTCGTTTTATACTGGAATTGGGGTATGTCGATGGGAGAAAATAAACCAGAGATGAAAAATGAAAGAATATATATATTTATATCACTCCCATCGAGATAACCAATACTAGTGTAAGGCCAACTATTGATGGTCGCTCCTCAACAGCCTTATTCTCCGTGCTAGTTGACAGCACTACACCGTAATGTTCTTGGCTAGCGCGGGTATAGAGGTGGGGCGTCACAGCTTGGTATCAGAGCCTGGGGTTTAGAACAAATATAAAACATAACTTAGATAGTACATGTGTTACAACTATTTGTCGATGTTTTATTTCACATCTTTGTCTTAAGATCATCTTTGATTGTTAGGAATGAATTCCTAACGCTTATTTGTGAGCATTGCTGCTATTCTCTATCGCACTTGCTCACTTGAGTTTACACTTCTCAGTATCAGTGTATATATGCTCTACCAAGTTGCATATTGCTGCAACTAGTACCCACTTCGATTTGAACTCGCATTGTTTATTCGAACTGCTATATATATGCATTCTTATCTCTGATTCGTGTACTTAATGCAGTTTCCATACAATTGGGTTTTGGGTATCAATCTTTGAGACAAATTGCATTCCAATTGTCGACTCTGTCTGTTTATCCATGGGTTGTTGGTTTTCATGTGCCTCTCTCTGATAGTTTTAAAATTTCTTTGGTATAAAAGAAATTGTCTTGGTCTTTGCCTTGTCGATATCGACGTTGACTTGACTTTTACTTTTGCTAAAGTCATTCAAGCATTTATGCTCGTTCTGCTTTGTTTTTCCAATTGTCGATCGGTTCTTCTTTTCCGGTTAGTTGTTATCACCTTTGTCGACTTTGATAACTTCTATTTCAGGAATTTTGGGTATTCCTACTTTGATGGATTTGGAATCGAATTCTTTATATTTTATTCACGTCTTCGAATGTGAATCTTAGTGAATTGATTTGGTTTTCGAATTTAATCGATTCTTGATTATTTCCCGATTTGTTGCTATCATTTATTAGCAACTTTGATGACCTTTTCTTCGGGATTTTTGTGAACATACCTTTCGATGAATTCGGTATCGATTTCTTTGGATTCTATTCACGTCTTCGTATGTGAATTCTTGTGATTGATTGTTTCTACAATCATTTTTGTGATTTGTCACTTTAAAAATATAAAGGTTTCAATACTAGTAGTAAATATCAAAACTCTTGTATCAAAATGTTTTCAACTCTATTTTCAATACCAAACTCGTTTTTGAAACTGTTTTTCAATCTATTAGTATATACAAATCTTTATTTCACTCGTATGAGAAATCTAATTAAACGACTTAGTAAAACGAGTGGTATATAACGCTTGCGTTTACTTCGCCGGTTAATTCTTGGACTTATTCGATTGAATCTCTTGCGACAAATTTTATTAGTGAAGATTTACAGTTTGTTCGTAAATATTTAAGTTAAGCAAGTGGTTATGGGACATGAAGCTAAACTTTTATATTTACTAGCTTAGTGTAATTGACACTTCTCGTTGATCATGACGATCATTTTTACGGTTAGACTAGGCCTCATCGGTGTGATTTCGTCTCACACATATCTCTTGGGCTTTGAGGATTGTCTAGACACCACTTGTGTGATTTCATTCACACATACTTTTCTTTTGATTGTGAGGTTAGACTAGACACCACTTGTGTGATTCCACTCACACATACCTCTTTTGATTTTTGGTTAGTCTGGACCTCAATCTGTGTGATTTCGACTCACACATGTGGGATAGCGCCCCACGGTCTTCGGGCCATTTGTGTGTCAAAATTAATGGCTTGCAACCATGAGATAGCGTCTCGCTTTGCGTTGCACGTGTTGATGATTTTTCATGCTCGCGGGTAGGTGAGATTCCGTGCTCCCGTTCTCGCTTTGCGTTGCCCGTGTTGGTGATTTTCATGCTCACGTGTAGGTGAGATTCCGTGCTCCCGTTCTCGCTTTGCATTGCACGTGTTGGTGATTTTCATGCTCACGTGTAGGTGAGATTCCGTGCTCCCGTTCTCGCTTTGCATTGCACGTGTTGGTGATTTTCATGCTCATGTGTAGGTGAGATTCCGTGCTCCCGTTCTCGCTTTGCGTTGCACGTGTTGATGATTTTTCATGCTCGCGTGTAGGTGAGATTCCGTGCTCCCGTTCTCGCTTTGCGTTGCCCGTGTTGGTGATTTTCATGCTCACGTGTAGGTGAGATTCTGTGCTCCCGTTCTCGCTTTGCGTTACATGTGTTGATGAATTTTCATGCTCGCGTGTTGGTGAGTTTCCATACTCTCCTTTGAGTTTTCATACTCCGTTTGAGTTTTCATACTCCGTTTGAGTTTTCATACTCTGTTCGAGTTTTCATACTCCGTTTGAGTTTTCATACTCAGTTCGAGTTTTCATACTCCGTTTGAGTTTTCATACCCCGTTCGAGTTTTCATACTCCGTTTGAGTTTTCATACTCTGTTCGAGTTTTCATACTCCGTTCGAGTTTTCATACTCCGGTTCGAGTTTTCATACTCGCGTTCGAGTTTTCATACTCCGTTTGAGTTTTCATACTCCGTTCGAGTTTTCATACTCGCGTTCGAGTTTTCATACTCCGGTTCGAGTTTTCATACTCGCGTTCGAGTTCTCATACTCTTAGCTTGTGTTTTCTGGATTTCTTGTGAGGATTTCTAGAATTTGTGCTTCACCAATTTTCGTGATTTCTATTGATAAGTTTTATCAATTCTTGTGCATTGGTGAATTCGTGTGTTATTGACTTGTTATGAATACAAGTTTAGGGTATGATACCCCTTTCTATCTTTGAAAAGATTCTTGTGACTCTTTGGATAAATGAAAATCCACTTATCGAAGTTGCTTCTGATGTCGTTGTTTTAATCACATATTTTAAAAATTGTTTCAAAATATAAATCAAAATTGTTTTCAAAATTTTTACGATTTGCGCTTTCAAAAGAATGAGGAAGCGAATTAAACGTTTCAGTAAAATCGAGGACTATGACCCCTTTCTTTTACTGATTCGCTTAATTCCGGACTTGTCCGTTTGAGAACGTAAAATGTTATTTATTTAAAATACACAATTTAACACTTTCAAGGAAACGATGAAGTGAATTAAACGATTTAGTAAAACTCGTGGTTATGAGTCATGTGCGTTTGCTATTTCGGTTAATTTCGGACTCGTTAATTGAAAAATTTGTAATTTGAAATTTGATTACCGTTGTGGTAATTTCTGATTATCGTTTTGATAATTGGATGTTATGATTTCTGATTTATCGTTTTTTTGAAAATCAGATATTTATTGTTTCTAATTATCGCTTGTGATAATTAGATGTTTGAGATTTAATTATCGTTTGTGATAATTAAATATTTGTAATTTAAGATTGATTTTCGATTTTGATAATCGAATACTTGTTGATTTGATTATCGTTTTTGATAATCGAATATTTGTGATTTGAGATCTCTGAATTATCTATTGATAATTAGATTTTGTTGATAATTTGTGAATTTCCTTTATGAAATTAAAAGATTTCTTTGGCGTTTATGTTGTACTACGCCAGTGTACCGGCTCAATTTTCTACTATTCATGACGTTTTCTACGTCTTCCAATTACGGAAATGCCTTAGGAATTTCCGATTTCTATTTTTGAGCCCGGTATTATTGAAGAAATTGAAGTTTCACCAGATTTGACGTTGAGCAACATTCTATTCACATCAATGTTTTGGGGGTTCGGCACCTTCGAAATAAAGATGTTTTCTCGTGAAAGTTTATTGGTTCTCAAATCCTATGAATTTCACTTTGGAATCCAGAGAATTCATCGAGCAATCACGATCAGGCTTTCTCTATCATGCTCTTTATGGTGAACTTCCTACTTCGAATTTCTTCATCTTGTGATGATATGCTCTTATGGTTGTTACCTTTTGCCCATTTATTCCTTAAGATTGCGAGGACGCAATTTCTTTAAGGAGGGGAGTCTGTAACAACCCGATATTCGTGTCGAATTATAATCGACAATTTAAACGATTAATATTGACCCAAATTTCCGTTTGAATTTTTAAATTCGAATTAAAATTCTTTTATAAATGGATTAAAAGGAATTGTGGGCTTTGAAAATAATAGTGGTCCATTTTTATTTTTTTTTGGGCTTTAAAAATCGTTCGGCCCACTTAATTATTATATGCCGTGATTAAAATTAATCCCGTCCCTCTCTTCATTTCTTTAACCCGATCCCCATTTTTTTTTCATTTTCATTTTTATAAAACCCTAACCAAAAGAAATGATAATGGCGGCTTCCAATTCGTGCTCGTTCGTTTCTCGACAATCAGGGTTTCGCACGAGGTTGAAGACGCCGACTTAGTATTCGATTAAGTGGATCGCGTGTAACCTTGATCGATCGTCCCCTCGTGCTACCGGCTTCGTCTCTGAGTCGTCTTCGCTTCTTGTTGAGGTGAGTGATTTTTAAATGGTCACTCACATCTAATTCTTGCTTATTATGGTGTTTATGTCGTTCAACTTTGGGTTGATGTTGATGATTTTTATTTGCCATGGTTCGATTTCTATTATCCACGGCTTTGAATTGCCTCACTCATCATTGTTTCAAATTTGTTAGTCCGACTTTGGCATTGACTTGCGTACTGTCGGCCTTTGCATTTTATTGGCATTAATTGAAACTGCACCGTGCCTTGTTATTGGTAGTAGCAGGTCTGGGTTCCTTGATCATATCGACTAACTTGATTTTTGTGATGTTTGTTTCATTGAGTTGATGTTGTACATGTTGGTTCCTTGTCCTATGCCGTGTTAACTGCCACTCTTGTTTGCATATTTATTAGGCAGACACTTGAGCATTCCTTTGATTGTTCACTGCAACTTTTTGCTGTCCACTGCCACCCTTGTTTGCATATTCAATATGCAGACATTTGAGCATTTTTTTCTGTTGTTGCTTATTTTGTCATTTCTTTTTGAGATATGACCTGACTTTGTTCAAACTGTTTCACTGTCGTACTATGTTTATGTATGTATATATGTGTGTGTGATGGCTCGATATCAATTCTGATTTCATGTTTTCAGGATTAACCAGAGCGTGTCTAAAATGTTTTGAGTTGTTTCTTTGTTGCAGATACACATGTTTGAATTTCCTTGTTAGACTTGGTATTGCACAAGAAGAACTAGTCATAGTGTATTGTTCTACTTCGAGTTAAATTGCCCTCGTTTTCCCTGAACTCCTGATTGCTTGAACATATTGAAGTCTTGTTACAGCTCATGTTCATGTACATATTCATATTTCATATGTTGGTCTGGTTCTGTTTCTTTTCACCTCTGCACATTTTGCAGTCCCTACTTGCTGTTGCACTTATATATAGCTATGTATGCATATGTTCTTGAGTCAGTTTCATTGTGGTTGTGTTATCACCATGTTGGTTTGACTTGAACTCGATTCACTTGATACTGTTGGCATTCATATGTTTACAAGTACATTTCATATACTTGTAGCCATTCATGCAAAAATCTGCTGCCTTCTTCTGTTTCATTTCATTCTGGAACCATCATTTTGTGACCCTTTTCACTAGTGTTTTCCACTGTTGCATTGTTTGGGTGATCGTTGTACATATGAGATTGATTCATATGTATGCTAGGCAATGTTTACATTGTATTGCCTTAATTTTTGTGCTCTCCTCTTTAGCATATACCTGTACATTGCTATGTGCACTTATGTCCATGCTTTCATTTGATCTTGTGGTGTCTGCAATTCAATTGCAGTTTGTTCTTGTGTCTGTGTGTGTGGTGCCATACCCCTGGTGCCCTCACCCTCCTCCTATTTTTGTAGCTGTCCCACTGCTTTGTGTTTTGGATGCAGACTTGTTGCAGTCTCTCCTTTTCTGATGTGTGCTGTGGCACCATTTCATTGGTGCTCTCACCTTCATTTGAGTTGCGTCTTCATGTTATACACTGCATATTTGTGTGACAACCCTTTGCTGATGTACTTGAGCATGCATTCCTGATCATGCCACTGTTTGCATTTTTGATTTATGTGGTTTATGTGGTCGAAATGTTTTTATTGTGCATATCTGTCTACTTTGACCGCCGAGTTCGTGGCATTGATATTTGAACCTTCGTTGATTTTGGTTCGTTGATCTTATGGGTACATCATCACTGTAGTGGCACGGCAGTGCACGCAAGCGTGAACTGCAGCCACACGGTATTCGGTTGAGTACATCATCACTATAGTGGCAAGGCAGTGCACGCAAGCGTGAACTGCAGCCACACGGTATGGCGTGTATGATATTCGTTTTGTTTTGACTTATGGATCTTTTTGCGTATTCCATATTCTGTAGTGGCGAGGCAGTGCACGCGTGCATGTACTGCAGCCCTACTTGAATTAATATTTTAACTGATATTTAAATGTTTTGAACTGTTTTGTTCGTTTCAATTCAATATTATGAATTGCATACTGATTTGGTTTAATTACTGTCGTCTATTCATTATTTAATTATTATTGCTTCTGTGCACTAATAACTGAGTTTGAATTAGACTGTCCCGGGTATTATTTTCTTTTGAATCTAATACTCGGGTCAGACCGAGTATTTTCAGGTTGTAGATATTCTGCTTTGGGATGCTGCTAGAGCTATGAAGTTCTTTCATATCTTTTGGAGTAGTCGTCGTTATTTGTAGGAGTCTGTAAAATTGTATTGGAAGATATGTGTTCATGTATATTAAATACGTTAATGTACTTGTATATGTAACTTCCTGAGTCGAATGTTGTAGTTGTATCATATGTACCGTGTCAAATGTATTGTAACTGACATCAGTTATTATATATATATATATATATATGAGACTTACTGTTTCATCTGTGTTCCGCATTTATATTATCTGTGTTGTTATTTTATATTTACTGTTCTAAACTATTACGAACCATAGTAGTTCGTTTTATACTGGAATTGGGGTATGTCGATGGGAG
Organism: Allium cepa; assembly: GCA_030765085.1. NCBI lineage: Eukaryota > Viridiplantae > Streptophyta > Magnoliopsida > Asparagales > Amaryllidaceae > Allium > Allium cepa. The sequence goes on from CM060928.1 coordinate 682,218,375, forward strand.
AAAATAAACCAGAGATGAAAAATGAAAGAATATATATATTTATATCACTCCCATCGAGATAACCAATACTAGTGTAAGGCCAACTATTGATGGTCGCTCCTCAACAGCCTTATTCTCCGTGCTAGTTGACAGCACTACACCGTAGTGTTCTTGGCTAGCGCGGGTATAGAGGTGGGGCGTCACATTAGTTCTCACACCAGTCTCATGACTGACCTGGAGTTTATTGTTCCCTTTCTAAACTCTGGGTGCCCACCAATTTCTACACGGGCAGTCTAGAGTTAGGTTATCAGGTTATTCTGGATTTAGGAGTGCTATGGAGCTCAGGAGGCGAGCTGGCTGGCGAGACGTATCACTAGTATTTAGTATTTATTTTCCGCTGTTTATTGTTGTACACTCTGATGATGTGATGTAATGTAATATAATGTAATGTAATAACTAATATAGTTCTTTGTTTTTAAAGATATTCATTTATCTATTATATGTTGTTCCGCTGCGACTGTGAGATTCTGATATTGTTTCTGTTCTGTTTTCTTACTTCTTCTATCACTTCTTCTACCTCTTTCTTTTCTTTAACCTTAAAGACTCGTAAGTTTGTTCCTCTTTGGCTGGATTGTTGTGGAATGTTGCCAGCTCAAAGGAGTACGGATTTTCGGGCCTTTACATCTGTATCAGAGCATATGGTTTAGAGACAACCTTGGCTCTGTTGGGTGTTACACATTAGAGATAGAGTCAGCAGTACTCTAGAATGAGTTTGAGTGTAATAATAGATATGAGCGCGTATTTGTTAGTGAATATAAAATTGTTTTATATTGTGTTGACTTATCGGTTGATTGTTTATAGATTCTGGTCGAGCAGTCCAGCTAACTGTCATCGATACGGGTTTCTAAACTCTTAAACAAGATAAACTGACACAGTATTGTTTTAAAATCGGGTAAATGAAATAATTTTGCCCAAAGCTATTTTTGTCTATAAAGAAGATAATCTTTGTATATTATTACAGTATATGGTTGCTTGGTTGTTTGGTAGTGATAATATTAAATCATTATCATTAAAGTTGAATAAGAATTGAGATCATAATAAAAAAAAAAGTTAAGAAATAAGTTCATATACAAATGAAATTTGAGAATGTAAATTATAAATGTGAATTGTAATTTGAAATGGAATTCCAGAGAATGTTTTGAAAAGAATTTGAAATTTTGGAGATTTGGAAAGTTTAAATTCTTTTTTGATTTGAAAAATAATTTTCAAAGGTTTTTGGAAAAGTATTTTGAAGGGATGAAAGCTCTAAACTCTTTTCGGTCGCTGGAAAATAATTCCGGTGATGATCGCGACATCATTGGTGTTCATTTTCGGGTTTCCAAAAGAGGAATTGCTACCGAATTGTTTTAAATGGAAGTTGTTTGGAAAATTTGGGTTTGGTTTTGAATTTAAAAGATAAATTTGAATTGTTTTCAATAAAGGTTTTGAAAGGTTGAAAAGTCTCTGGAATGCTATATAAAAATATTTATGGAATATTAAGTTGATAGCTTGTAAAGTTTAAAGTTGTTAAAATAGAAAGAAAAATGAAAATCCAACTTAAAGAAAATTTATTTAGTTGAAAATAAATTTGGGGTAATTAAAATGAATTGGAATTGAGCATTGAATTATGGAAATAAATTGTGAATGAATGAATAAGTTTACAATTGCAAGTAAATGAAAGTGAATTGAATGTCGAAATTCATTGTGAATTTGTAAGCAAATAGAATTGAATTGAAATTGAATTGTGTTTGTGTTTGTGAATGAAAAAATGAGGTGACATTTGTAAATAAATGAATTGAAATTGAAAAATGGAATGAGATTTGAATCAAGTTGAATTAAATTCCAGACTTGGGTAAAATAAAATAGATTGAATTCAAGAATACTAGTATGATAATTTATTAATTCATGAAATACTGAGATGGAAGTTGAATTAGTTAAATTAAAACTTGAATCGTGTGCTAAATAAAAATGGTTCGAAATTTCAGATAAATTCAAGTAAGTTGAAATAAATTGAAAATGACCTTGTTGACAAAATAAATTCGAAATGAATGTGAATTGTTATAAACCAAAATAGTGAATTGAAAATAAATTTTGGGAATGAACGAAAGAATAAAACTGGAATTGAAACCGAATGTTGAAAACAAATTTGACTAAAGTGAATAGGAATTTGTAATGAATAAGTAATGAGAACTAATTTAAAATTGTGCAGTTATGAATAAAAGATAGTTGGTAAAATTCAATATTCAAAAGGTAAACTAAAATCCACATTAAATTGAATTTGTAAATTGAATCCAAATGAAATTGGAAATGCAAAATTGAATGAAATGAATGTATAACTCCAATAGTAAACTAAAAAATGTATAAGAAGCATATATTGAAAATTTTGTAATGAAATGTGCAAAATGATATTTGAATGTTGGAATTGGATATTATGACTAGCAGGTTATACAGGTGTATTAAAAGAAAAGAAATTGGGATTTTGATTTCGAGGATAAAATTGAATTGCTCGACAAAAAGGTACGTATTTCAATTTCAGTATGAAATTTGGTGATTTTCTTCTCCAGCCACTTGGCTTTCTCTTTTCTTTTTGATTCTGAGGGGCCGTAGAGCCATTTTGTAGTCGTACTGAGCTAGCCGCGCAAAGGAGACGCTGACGAAATTTTTTGAAACTTTAGGGTGTTAGAAAAATTTTGCGAAAATTTTGAAAGTTGAAATTTGAATTTAAATTTAAATTTGAATTGTTAAGGAAACAATGTGTTTGAAACTTATAATTGAAGTTGGAAAGCTAGTTGAATTGATAATGAATCTCTAATAAAAAGATTTAGGTTAATGAAGTGATAAAACTATTTGAATTGTGGAAAATAGTAGACGAGTTAAGGACCATTTCTTCCTAACTTGCAATTTCGGGACGAAATTCTTTTAAGGGGGGAAGGTTGTAACGACCCTAAAATTTTGAACAATTTGAATTGAGAATATTTAATTAACTTTAAGTATTTGAATGATGGCTTGACTTGAATTTCAAATTATCATAATAAATTGGCGATTAAATTATAAAATTTAATCTATTGAAAGTTGAATAATAATTTGAATCTTCAATTTTAAGCTGATTAAAAATATTTCAAAGGCTTGTAAAATTCGTAATTATAATACTGAAGATAATAGAAGCTTCAGAATTGAATTTGAAAGTGGTTTGATCAGTTTTGAAATTTCATCGTTTAAATTGAATTTGAGAGTAGACGTCCGAGGCACAGTCTCGGAATTTGACGAAACCAGTTCCATTGGGTCCGTAATATTGAATTTTATCGAATTTCAAATTTCGTATTATTCGGAGCTGTTATGTGAGCATGCGTTAGGCAAACGCGTTGAGAATTAAATTGAATTTTAATTTAAAATTTTGTAATATCAAATCACAGCCGAAAATCTTTCCTCTCAACTGACTTGCTTCTTTTCACATACTCACGTACTTGTTGTCTTCTGAAGCACGCCTTCTAAAGTCGAACAAATCATCACTGTCTCCTTCCATTTTTCAGATGGTAAACAAAGCTTCAAAACGAAATCAAATGTCCGATCTATATTAAAACCATATCTCCCTTTCCTCTTTTAAGAAGCCGACCTCCCTTCAAAACAATTCAAAATCGAAAAACTCAGACCGCCCCTCTTTCTCTAAATCCAGTTCAAACGAAAAAAAAAAAATCGCGACACGACATCGAGGCAATCGCTAGCAATTGAAGGCGAGCAACGCGAACGTTGGGTACTTGGCAACGACGGTCGAAGCTAGGGTGGGAGGTGAGCACGGCGGCGCCTGGGGAAACGTTGTCGACTTTGAAGGCGAGGTCGAAGGGTGTGGGCTCGAGCCGAGCAAGCAAGGGCGATTGATTGAAAGCCTGGGGAGTGTCGCGACTCAATCGCCTGCGGCTAGGGTTTGGTCGGCGAGGCTTTGGGGTTCTGATCGCCGGCGACGTGGGGGGATTCTGTTAGAGTTCGAATTCGACTCAATAACAGGTATATTTATTTTGTTTGAATGGAGATACTTTAATTTAATTTCAAGAATTTTTGAAGTGTAAAACAGACAGTAAAGTATAAAATTTTTCGATACAATAAAGTGAGATTTATGTGTTTTGAATTGTAAAGACAATTTAAGATTTAATTATTGGTTTAAGTGAATCTAAAGAATTTTTATCATTAACAGTAAATTAGTAAAGAAAAATGATTAACAATGAAGTACATCTTGTTTTTTTACTGTTTACAGAAAGTAATATAAGTATGAAAAATATATGCAGTAAAATAAAATAGGAAAACATTTTTTTTACAGTAAATTTAAATTACTGTTATATTCAAAATATTATCTATATAGGAATGGAATTTTGAAAGGAAGATTTGAAAACAAAATATTCGAAAGTTTATATGAATTAGATTTGGACAGTTGTTAAATATTAATAGATATGATTTTGGTAAATTAACCAAGGCAACTTTGAAGCTATTTATAAACTAAATTTCTATGAAAACTATATGAATTATTTTATATACAGTTGAAGAAAATATAATAAATACAATATACTAATCTTCTTAGGTGATTTGTTTGTTTAATTTACTCATTCACTTATTTAGTCATTAATAATATTTATTACAGAAAATTTGTTTAAAATAAGTTATTAGCCCAAATTGAACTATTAGTTAAGTAAATAAAAAAAAATTGTAAAGGAAAAATTAGTTCAAAATAAAACCACCGAAAGTTTACACTAATCGAATGAAATTGATTTATTCGATTTGTTTCGAATATTAATAAATTTATATAATTGTTACAAGGTATAAATCAAGGAAAATCGAGTCAGGATGGCAATGGGCTGCACATTAAAAGCTAAGGTGAGTACTTCTCACTCAAAAAGGGTTTAATTAAATTTTAAATAGTTAGATTTAAAATTTGTTGATTGTGTGTTTGTTTGCTTGATTGTGATAGTATATATAGTTGTATATATAGCAATATATATATATATATATATATATATATTGGCATATGTATATATTGCAGTTGATTGATTTCCCGCATTATATAGCGGATGAGACCCTATTGCGCCGCCTATTAAGCGGATAATATTTTATAAACCCCATATACCGCGATATTCCACCTCGAAGTGGAATGGGTATTGTGCTAATGTCTTTGGATGCAGGGAAACAGGTTGGAGGGATCCAACTGGATTCCTCACATTGATTTAATTTATTTATGTTGTGATGTGATGATCTGTAAATGATTATATTGATGTGACTGATCATATTGATGTTTGGAATTTATTTGAAAGCTAAAATTTAGCCGAAAGGATTTTTGGTATCATTGGATACCAGAAATAAATGGAATTGGACTTTGAAAATTTAAGTAGAAACCTTTAAGTAAATAAATTTTAGAGAGTTGAATAAATTTGGAAGAAGAATTTAAAAGCATAAAAAGCTGATTTTTGTAATCTTATCGAATTAATTCCAAATACGGTGAAAAGATTTTTTATAAATGGAATTTTGTAAGTAGTAAGATTTATAAATTCTGTAAAGTTATTAAAAGAATGTATTTGGATAAATCAATGGATTTTAAGGTAACTAACCTATAATTGAACTATGGCTTTTAAATGAATAATAAAAGGAATTGGTAAATAAAGCGATTTTATAAGTTGAAGTTTTATAAAATATACAATGTGAGATTACAAACATTGTTTTATAAATCCGAAACTAGCTTATTTTGATAAGTCAATTATTTTAGATTATTAAAGGAGAATATTCACGATTTTGGACACTGAACAGTATATTAAGGAAATGTTTTGGGAAAGTGACATTTTAAATAGAATCAAAACGATTTAAAGATGTTTTAAATTGTAATAAGTATCGAAACCATAGATTTCAACATTCATGGTTGAAATAGACGTTTTCGAGAAATATAAAGAAATGGTGGACTGTAACACTGTTGTTATAGTAAATGATTTCCGAAAGGAAATGTTTTATATAGTATTGGGATTTATATATCTACTTTAATTTTGAATCCCTATACTAGTAATTTTGGGTTGTCGTAACGATGTTTTACGCAACATTCGTTTTGACCCAAATAAATGTGTTAAGAGAATATTTTCCAAGTGTTGAAAAATAAATAGATTTGTGAATTACTTATTTATTAAATAAGTATGGAAATGTTTTTTTTTATATGAAGTGAATGTTTTGATACTTTATCTTTTAAAGATAAAATTTAAAACGAATATTAGGGAATCGATTTGAAAATCGTATATTCATAGATATTTTGGAAATGTAAATTCACTATAGAATTTATAAAGGAAAGTGAAATTGGTTTAAAAATAAACATTGATTTATTTTTGAAGTGTGGAAATAAATTTACGAATTTGGAACGTAAGTTTAAAATAAATCGGTAAGGATTTATTTGATTGTTTTAAATAAACCATTTTAAATTTAAAATGGATAAATATTTGGAAGTGTTTCCGTTTAAGGAAATTGATTTGAAATTTGTTTTCAAAGATTGAGAGATGAAAATTTATGTGAAATTCGTTTTCAAATGATTGAAGTGTGGAAAATGTATCTTGTAAAGATATTTTGAAAAATAAATAATTTGGGTAAATTATTTATAATCGGGTGATGTTGTGAATATTGATTGATAGTTAAATAACCGACTATCAATATTGACCTTTAAATAGGTATTTGTTGTGAATTGGTTGAAATTGAATGCTACACTTATTTTTAAATTATTGCGCTCGTTATTCGGATTTCCCATTCTGAATAATGATACGACGTAATGGATAGCATTGAAGACCGGTGGTGAAGACCGGGTATTTGTGAAAACGATAGGATGACCTATCGATTGTCTCTACAACGTTAGCTACGGTATGGAGATTTCCTTTGTGATGGGAAGTTTTATCGGGATTTTGAATACCCGGATTTGCAAGGGCTTCTTTGGAAGTGCCTTCGGTTCTGTTCGAACCCGGAACAGACTTGTATGGATTGTATGTCTGACATTACATTTTGAGATATAAAGCAGATTTCTTTCAAATACATTCCTGTTGGTGGCGGAGAATTTATTCTCTTAGCTTAACACCCTTTTCTGAGACGTACGAGCTCAGAGGTTATGTAGTTGAAGGTTATCAGCGATATACTCCCAATTTGATAGTGTGGCATGCTAAGTGCTGCTATGTGATTGATGATCATTTGTGATCAAAGCATGGCTTTGTGAAAAGCGTAGCTTTGTGGACGAAACCTCATCGAGCCTCACAAACCGGTAATGGTCGAAACAGGAAAGATGCGGCAAGGTTTCAGGGGTAGCTCCCCTAGGGTATGACCATTCCTTCTGGAAAAGAGTAGTATCATGGTATTGAGCCCAGATACTTACTCATGTGGACACACTTTATTTATTACTGTGTGATGTTGTTGGTGTAGAGGATCCTCGTATAAAGGTCCCAAAGGACCGGGGGGTGGCATATCTGAGGTTTTATTCCCCGGGAAGGGGGTAGCCGGCCTTGTTTGGCAGAGATCCGGGTAGGTTCTCGGGGCGTCCCGCCAGAGGCGTACCCATGTGGCAGCAGGAAGTTCCTTAGCCTGACCATTTGTTGGAAATCCAATTCCCAATACGAAACCCTGTACGGTTTTAGTTGTAGAACCTGCCATTTACTTATGGTGGTCACCACTGTTTAGATGGTAGCTATAGTAGGCATAGTACGAAATGTCTATGCTGGCTAAGATTAATATTCTACTTTCGAAATGTTTTTCTACACTATGCACTAATAATAAGGAGAAATCTCTTCCAATTCTGCGTTTGCATTGTGTGTGTGGCGGGAGGCCTTATGGTAGTTTCATTTTCTAAAAAAAGTATAGCGAAATTCTTTTTATTTTCTTTGTGAAAATAACTGTTTTTAGTTCTCACACCAGTCCCATGACTGACCTGGAGTTTATTGTTCCCTTTCTAAACTCTGGGTGCCCACCAATTTCTACACGGGCAGTCTAGAGTTAGGTTATCAGGTTATTCTGGATTTAGGAGTGCTATGCAGCTCAAGAGGCGAGCTGGATGGCGAGACATATCACTAGTATATAGTATTTATTTTCCGCTGTTTATTGTTGTACACTCTGATGATGTGATGTAATGTAATATAATGTAATGTAATAACTGATATAGTTCTTTGTTTTTAAAGATATTCATTTATCTATTATATGTTGTTCCGCTGCGACTGTGAGATTCTGATATTGTTTCTGTTCTGTTTTCTTACTTCTTCTATCACTTCTTCTACCTCTTTCTTTTCTTTAACCTTAAAGACTCGTAAGTTTGTTCCTCTTTGGCTGGATTGTTGTGGAATGTTGCCAGCTCAAAGGAGTACGGATTTTCGAGCCTTTACACCATGGCACCGTGCACGTGCACGGCGCTGCCATCACCTCCAGCCCTTCGCAAATCATCGAGACGAGTCGACGATCCCCCCTCATCAGTTTCTTGATCACCGAAATGCCTCCAACCACCGGAAAGCGAAAACGAGCTCCCCCTTCCAAACCTGGAACAAGTTAGACGTCCCAACCCACAACCTGTAAAGCGCCTCGCTCTCGCCGCCTCGACCACCGGAGGCACTGAAATTCTGGTCACGGCCTCGTCATCTCCCCCACTTCCAATCCCCAAGAGCACGCGACACTCGATCAATTTCAAGCGGGGAATGAATCGAACAAGACGACCTCACGAAAATTAGGTTAAAAATATTCAAAACCCCACCGCCGCTTCCTCGACGAACTGGAACAACTCCAGATATTTTTCCCAACACCTCTGGAGGCTCCTTCACCCCCACGCCAAACGTTGAGCATTCCGGTCCACTCGATCACCCAAAAATCGACCATAACCCATTTCTGTTCAACCCAGAACTGCATCATAAATCCCACACTATAAATTGTGATTTTTGCTTCTAAAAATTATGATTAGGTATGATGTTTCAAATCCTAGTCCTGAAACAATACATTGTGATACTTAAATTTCTACCTATTTTAGTTTTGATCAGTAAACTTGGTTTCTAGAGTCAAAAAATATATTATTTGACTTAAGTACCATTTTTAAAACTAGAGTTTACAATTAAGCAATCAAGTTTGATTTGTATATTTAGTTTAAACAGAGACAAGATCAAGAATTTGAATTTTTAAATCAAAACTGGAAAACTGGAAGATAAAAGCAGAGAGTACCCAGATGAAACAAAACATACATATATATACAGAGAAAGCACTAATATATTCATGCATTCAACATAATGGTTCCAGAGATTTCATGCAACAGACTACTACTTAAGTTTTACCAAGTGAAGAAAAACCAAGAAGTCAATAAAAAAAAAAGTTTGCTCACAATGAATGGAAGAACAGAGAACAAAGTTTGAAAAATCTGGGAACTGGAATCTGGAACTTTGTTTTGATCTTGATCTGGAATGTTTGATTGTTGTTTAAGTTAAAGTTTTTTTTTTTTCAAAATGATGTTACTTCAAATTTTCAGCTCTTGATGATGGACGAACTGGAATGAAGGAGATTGATATATAAAACTGAGTTGTACAGGACATATTATTTTATACAATAAGCATGGCTGACATGCTTGCATTAATTGCTTTAGTCCTTTGATCTTTTGCCATGCCTCATTCCATACTTATCTTATACTATTCCTTTTAGTACATATGTCTACTCTCTTTTTTGTATGTTTCTTCTTTTGCAAGCTTTTGTACTTAGATATTTTTGTTTACATAAAATCCCTTTGATTTGTATATGCACAGTTTTGGTTTGTAGACATTTATATTTTTCATTCTTTTGTTCACTGAGATGACTTTTAACTTGTTTAATTTAATATCCTGGCTCTTGTATTTGAGCTTTGCTTTGGATACTTGATTTTATATTTCCAGTTTTCCCTTTCTTTAGTCATATTACCTTGTATCATGGATGAATTTTATTAACATGATGTTAGAATTTGTTCTAGTATGTTTTACTTAATATTTTATACGTAACTATATCTTATATATATATATTTTTTCTTTATTCCCATGTTTATCTTAAATACTTATCTCTACTTCAATATTTATTTAAATTTATTTTATTTCAAATTCACAAATCATAGTTTTTTTTCAAAATATACATATATATAAATAAATCTGAAATAACCATTTCTATTTATAAAAATCCATTTGTAAAGATATTATACTATTAATATTGTTTAAATACAACTTATTATTAACTAAAACAATTTATAAAAGAAACTATCTTTATATTAATAAATAACATATTTTATTTGAATTTGGAAAATTTCAAATCAGTTTATCATTTAATTTCACAATTTAAAATCAAAAATAAATTTAATTATCAATTTAACATTAATTAAATTCGGGATCGTTACAGATCCCCCCTTAAAGAAATTTCGTCCCCAAAATTTGCCGAGGAGACACAATGATAAATGAAAGATAGAGAAACATCATTTCAAATCAAACCGAATACTTATTTTGCAATTTGGTTTTCCAAATCAGAATATCAACAATAGATATGAGAACAAACTCAATTAATCTCGAAACAATTGGGTTATCTGATCCACGAAGTACACAGAGGTATTGGTTAGTTCGAAGGGACAACTAACCATTCGTAGATTTTTATCGAAACCCAATAAAATAGATAGAATTAGATTCGATTACGATTTCAGATTCAAGATTTAACTTATTTACGATTTGCTGAAAAATAAAACTATGTGTAGTTCTCATGTGAACAAAATTCGAACAATTTAATTGTAAACGAGAAGGTTACCTTATAAAATTTCTTTTCCTTAATTAACTTTTGAGGTTGAAGAATCGTCTCTGATTGCATACACTTTCTGTACTAAAGTTGCTTCTTTGCTGGACAATTGTTGATCCTATGTCCTGGCTTGCGGCATTAATAGCATCTAGTAGATTCCTGATCTGGCCTCATAAATGGCTCTCTCATTATTGGCTTCCAAGGATTCTTACATTTATCCGAGTAGTGGCCTTTTTCCAGGCAATTGAGACAAGTAACATCCTTCTTTTACTTCTGTATATTCTTCTTTCCTTTATTTTTCCTCGATTTCTTTCTGCCAAACTTCCTTTTTCTCCAATTTAGATTACTTGTATCTCCATTCTCCTCCGGATCTTTTTGCTTTTCCAGAGTATCGTATCTATAGCCCATATCAATCAATTCAGAAAAAGATTCCTTGACGTGAGTAGTCATCCTTTCCTGAAACTCCTTGTTCATTCCCCGAATAAACTTTTCATTCTTCTTTAAAGGTGTATTCACCAATTCTGGACCAAATCGAGATAATTCAATAGATTTGTTTAAGTATTCTTCAAATGATAAACTCCCTTGCTCTAAATCCATAAACTCCTTGTACACTCTAGAGATACCAGCAGACGACATATATCGCTGCTCAAACACTTCCTTGAAACGACTCCATGTAAATTCATCCGCCGACTCATCCATTGTAACTCCTTCCCACAAAGCTAAATCCTCTTCCTGGAGTTGCCAAGAAGCTATCAATCGCATCCAATCATCTTTTAACTTTAGTCCTTTGAAAATCTTTTTGCACGATCGAATCCATGCTTGTGCTTCGATAACAGTTTCTTTGCCTGTGAATTGCTTTCCACCAAGTCTAGAAAACTTCGATTTAAATCAGCCAGATTTGATTGAGATTGAATGGGAATATCTGTCGTTGCAGGGTTTTGGCCAGTTGAAGTAGTACTTTCTTGTCTCCTATTTCGTACTCTTCTTTCACTCATTCTTACTATTAGTAAATAGTAAGAAATCCGATTTAGGCATTCAGACGAAATATCTTAGAGAATAACAACAGATAAAGATAATAGATTAAGAAATTTGGGTTTTGGTTCCACTGGTTGTACTCATTCTAGGGTATACTTCACCCTATCTATAATGAGCCATCTAATGTGTTACACTCCGTAGCTAAAGTTCTTACTCAACCTTCAGCTTTGATACCAATTTGTCACAACCCGAACTCGATGTTCGACAAACAACATCAAATTCGTATCGCGGGAGCTTGCAACACCATTAAATGATAAATAACACAGCGGAAAATAAAAGATGATATCACTGATATAACATGAATACAATATCCGATACATCAATTTGATACAATGATAATCATCAACATCAGATAATATACAACACAAAATACAGCGGAACACGATACAATATGAAATAAGTCTTCTCAGAATATAATACTTCAACTCTGGTCCAAAAAGCTCCAAAGACAAAGCTCCAAAACTCCTAGCTCGATCCACCATCAAGACTTCGCCAAGCTAAGCAAGTCTCGTCCGCATCCAAAAACTGAACTAGCTCCAGATAATCCACTGAACCTAACTATCTGAAAAACCAAACTCTAGACTACCCGTGTGGAAAATTTTTGAGCATCCAAAGTTTAGGAAATAAACAATAAACTCTGGGTTAGTCGTGGGACTGGTATGAGCAAACAAAAACAGTTTGTCTTTAAAACAATCAATGATTTAAATTGTATAATCGCAATGCTTTTGGAAAATGAGACTACCATAAGGCCTCCCGCACACACACACAATGCAAACGCAGAATCGGAGGAGATTTTTCCATATGGTAGTCAAACATGCTTGATACGCGAATTTCTTTGATATTATTGCTATAAGTGCAAAGTGCAGAAAAACTTCTCGAAAGTATAATATAAATCTTAGCCAGCATAGACATTTCGCACTTATGCCTACTATAGCTACCATCCAAACAGTGGGGCGCCACCATAAGTAGATGGCAGGTAATACAACTAATACCGTACAAGGTTCGTATTGGATGAATGGACTTTTCAACAAATGGTCATGCCAAGGAACTTCCCATTGCCACATGGAAACGCCTCTAGAAGGGCGCCTCGAGAACCAAACCGGATCTCTACCAAACAAGGTCGGCTACCCCCCTTCCAGGGGAATATACAAAACCTCATATATGCCACCCCGGTCCTTTGGGACCTTTAAACGAGAGCCCTCTAACCAACAACATCACACAATAAATAATATATTGTGTCCACATGAGTAAGTATCTGGGATCCATACCATGATACTACCCTTTTCCAAAAGGAATGGTCATACCCTAGGGAAGCTATCCCTGAAACCTTGCCGCACAATTCCTGTTTCGACCATTATCGGTTTGTGAGGCTCGACGAAGTCTCGTCCACAAAGCTACGCTTTTTACAAAAGCCACGCTTTGATCAACAAATGATCAGCAGCACTCAGCATGCCACATTACCAAGTTGGGAATATATCGCTGATAACCTTCAACTACATAACCTCTGAGCTCGTACATCTCAGAGAAGGGTGTTAATGCTAAGAGAATAAATTCTCCGCCACCAACAGAAATGTATTTGAAATAAATCTGCTTTATATCTCAAAATGTAATGTCAGACATACAATCCATACAAGTCTGTTCCGGGTTCGAACAGAACCGAAGGCACTTCCAAAGAAGTCCTTGCAATCCGGTATTCACAATCCCGATCGGGCTTCCCATCACTTAGGGAATCTCTATACCGTAGCTACTCAGTGTAGAGACAATCGATAGGTCATCCTATCGTTCTCGCAAATACCCGGTCTTCACCACCGGTCGTCAAATGCTATCCATAACGACGTATCACATATTCGGAATGGGTTATACGACACAAAGGTCCTTTCCCGGCTAACCCGAATAGTGAGCGCAACATTTAAAACATATGGATATGGGATTCCAATTAAGTCACAACTTAACAATTCAAAAGTTTCTTTCAAATGGTTTAAACCAATTACCATTTCAAATCTTTTAAACAAAAAGATTTATTTCACAAAGTTCACTCAGTTTCACAAAGATTCATTTACGGATTTCAAAGAAATTTTCATTTCAATTAGATTAACTCATTTAAATCTTTAAATCAAAGATTTATCTCATAGCTTTCAAACTGTTTCCAAAGATTCATCCATAACTTGGAAAATCATTTTCAATTTAACTTGAAATCCCTTAAAATATAACTTGAAATTCATTTCTCATATGAAAGCTTTTTATCATTTAGAAACAATAGTTTTATTTTGGAAAAACCCGATTCTATTTATACAAGTTAAAAATCTTTGAGTTAATTCAAATCTCACAACAATACTTTAAAAATGGTTTTAAAACCCAATATAAACTTGTATACCGTTTTTAAATCATAAATATAAAATTCAATTTCAGATATTGAATTCAAATTATTCAGATTTCAAATCTTTATTAAGTTATTCAAAATAACTTCCATTCTTAAAACACCTTTTCAAAATCTTTTCACATTAAACTTAATTTATTTCCAAAACTATTTGAATTTAAAAATTCAATTTCAAAACTTATTTAAAAATCTGTGACTTAACCCATTTCCACGTGGAATCCATATTTGTGTGTGTATGAGTGTGGTCCAGGGATTTTACACAATAGTGCACAACATCAATCTTCACAGATTCAATCAATATCGATAAGCGGTAAAACCCATAACGCTTATCTTCATTCACAGGTTCATAGTTAAATAAATTTATCAATCACAGAGATTCATCATTACAATTCGATGTGGGTTTCGGATAGCCAACTGGAATCCGAATCCTGTCGCATCGAAGTTCAAATGCCGTTTTACAGGAAAAAGGGGTTTTCTCATCGATACACAATAAAATCACCAATCTTAATCCACCACAGTGTAATTTACATCTCACATCATCACAATTTCAAACAGAAATATTGATTCATTTTACAACAGATCAGATATCCGACATACACAATCTATAAGCAATTATCTTAAATTCTTATTGTAATTAATTCAACTTAAAATTTATTTCTTGAGAGTTAATTCCTTAACCCTGTTTAATTTATCGTTAAATACTTAATTAAACATTAATTACCAATTAAATTAATTAGTCCTTACTTAATTATTTAATTAGTCAATTACTATTAACTACTAGTTAATTAATTAACCGTAAATGGTTAATTAAATTATTAATTACAAATTTATTTCCACAAGATCATTATTATAAATATGTAATTACAAATTTAATTAAACTGTAAACTATTTATTTAATCATCATTATAAATTTATTACAAATCTTAATTAACTTTCGATTTAAATAATTACCCATCTTACGTTTTGTAAAACCTTTCCTTGAATAAATTTAATCATGTTTTAACTTCAATCATGCCAACCCAAATTACTTAATTTATACTGAACATAGCTTAACATAACAATTTAAAAGAGATTATGTTTAACCCCAAAAAGAGTGACCCGAGGTAAACACGGTACTTACTCGCGCAAGGCTCGGGTTTTCCCCTACTTCTACCCGCTTCCATCTTCATCATGCTCGTGTTCTTCTTCTTCCACTCTTCTTTCTCTTTTTTTTAAAAGTTAAACTATATATATATATATATATATATATATATAAATGTAGATATAAACAAACTCGCGTACCAGAGAAAACCCAAAGTAAACTTTCATAATTCTCGAGTATCACTCGAGACGACCAAACAATTCGAACGCCGACACCCTCTACCTAAAGAAGATTTCAGCCGAAAGAAACCCATGGCACCGTGCACGTGCACGGTGCCGCCACCACCTCCGGCCCTTCGCAGATCATCGAGACGAGTCGACGATCCCCCCTCATCCGTTTCCCGATCACCGAAATGCTTCCAACCATCGGAAAACGAAAACGAGCTCCCCTTTCAAACCTGGAACAAGCTAGACGTCCTAACCCACAACTTGTAAAACGCCTCGCTCTCACCACCTCGACCACCGGAGGCGTTGAAATTCTCATCACGGCCTCGTCATCTCCCCCACTTCCAATCCCCAAGAGCACGCGACACTCAATCGATTCCAGGCGGGGAACGAATCGAACAAGACGGCCTCACCAAAATTAGGTTAAAAATATTCAAAACCCCACCGTCGCTTCCTCGATGAACTGGAGCAACTCCAGATATTTTTCCCAACACCTCCGGAGGCTCCTTCACCCCCACGCCAAACGTCGAGCATTCCGGTCCACTCGATCGCCCAAAAATCGACCATAACCCATTTCCGTTCATCCCAGAACAGCATCATAAACCCCACACTAAAAATTGTGATTTTCGCTTCTAAAAAGCATGATTAGGTATGATGTTTCAAATCCTAGTCCTGAAACAATACATTGTGATACTTAAATTTCTACCTATTTTAGTTTTGATCAGTAAACTTGGTTTCCAGAGTCAAAAAAATATTATTTGACTTAAGTACCATTTTTAAAACTAGAGTTTACAATTAAGCAATCAAGTTTGATTTGTATGTTTAGTTTAAACAGAGACAAGAACAAGGATTTGAATTTTTAAATCAAAACTGGAAAACTGGAAGATAGAAGTAGAGAGTACCCAGATGAAACAAAACATACATATGTATACAGAGAAAGCACTAATATATTCATGCATTTAACATGGTGGTTCCGGAGATTTCATGCAACAGATTACTACTTAAGTTTTACCAAGTGAAGTTACTCACAGGAAAAAAACAAAGAAGTCAATAAAAAAAAGTTTGCTCACAATGAATGGAAGAACGGAGAACAAAGTTTGAAAAATCTAGAAACTGGAATCTGGAACTTTGTTTTGATCTTGATCTGGAATGTTTGATTGTTGTTTAAGTTAAAGTTTGTTTATATTTTTTTTTCAAAATGATGTTACTTCAAATTTTCAGCTCCTGATGATGGACGAACTGGAATGAAGGAGATTGATATATAAAACTGAGTTGTACAGGGCATATTATTTTATACAATAAGCATGGCTGATATGCTTGCATTAATTGCTTTAGTCCTTTGATTTTTTGCCACGCCTCATTCCATACTTATCTTATACTATTCCTTTTAGTACATATGTCTTTTTTTTGTATGTTTCTTCTTTTGCAAGCTTTTGTACTTAGATATTTTTGTTTACATAAAATCCCTTTGATTTGTATATGCACAGTTTTGGTTTGTAGACATTTATATTTTTCATTCTTTTGTTCACTGAGATGACTTTTAACTTGTTTAATTTAGTTTCCAGGCTCTTGTTTTTGAGCTTTGCTTTTCATACTTGATTTTATATTTCCAGTTTTCCCTTTCTTTAGTCATATTACCTTGTATTATGGATGAATTTTATTTTTAACATGATGTTAGAATTTGTTCTAATATGTTTTACCTAATATTTTATACATAATTATATCTTATACATATACATATATATATATATATATATATGTATATATGTTTTTTTATTCCCATTTTTATCTTAAATACTTATCTCTACTTCAATATTTATTTATAAGTACATTTGTTTGTAATTTATTTTATTTCATATTCATAAATCATAGCTTTCTTTCAAAATATACATATATATAAATAAATGTGAAATAACCATTTCTATTTATAAAAATCCATTTGTAAAGATATTATACTATTAATATTGTTTAAATACAACTCATTATTAACTAAAACAATTTATAAAAGAAACTTTCTTTATATTAATAAATAACATATTTTATTTGAGTTTGGAAAATTTCAAATCAGTTTATCATTTAATTTCATAATTTAAAATCAAAAATAAATTTAATTATCAATTTAACATTAATTAAATTCGTGATCGTTACATGCAGTATTCATCTTTCTTCTTATTTTGTTAATAAATAGCTTCAATCATTTACTTGCGTTTATTATCTTTCATTTATACTACTTAACTTTATTTGTTTACTTTCATTTATTACTAAATTCCATTTATAATACTTACCTTTTCTATTTTTGTGACGCCCCACCTCTATACCCACGCTAGCCAAGAACACTACGGTGTAGTGTTGTCAACTAGCACGGAGAATAAGACTGTTGAGGAGCGACCATCCATGTAATTTCTTATCACACGGTGGCTATAAATAAGCTTCGTAAACAAACATAGAAATAAGCATAACACAAATCAGTCACAGACATCCATATCACAAAGGCGGAAGAAGATATGAATATAAAACTAACACATGAAAGTGTACATCAGAGTAGTGGTCAAAAAGATCCACAATAATACAAAAGAATAGCAACACGTGCTATACAAAAGAATACAACAATGAGTCTATATCTCATGTGTTTACAACAAAAACTGCTAATCTAAATAGTTAGCCAAAAGTCAGAGTAGCTAATCCCGGGAAGAAGTCAAGCAGAAGCACCTGTAACACCTCGGTCTGACCCGAGTATTATTTAAGGAAATAATAAACGGATCAGTCTAGCTATAAATATTAGATGACATGATATAAATTAAAGGATATGGCATAAACATAAAATATCCATACTGACATACTACTATAAGTATGCAAATGATGATCAACAGAAGATCAATCAAAAAGAGATAAATAGATATCACAAGAATCTTCTCAAAGATCCAAAGAGGGCATCATACCCTAAACTTGTACTCATAACAAGTCAATGACATAAATTCCAAAAATCAACACAAGAAATCCAGAAATCACAGAAAAAGGGAAAGAGGCCTATCACATGACGGTCCGAAGACCATGGGGAGCTACCCCATATGTGTGAGTCGAAATCACACAGATGAGGTCTAGACTAACCAAAAATCAAAAAGGTATGTGTGAGTGAAATCACACAAGTGGTGTCTAGTCTGACCTCGCAAACAAGAGACATCGCACAATTGCTAGTCTAAATCATAAGAATGATCGTCATGATCAACGAGAAGTGTCAATTACACTAAGCTAGTAAATATAAAAGTTTAGCTTCATGTCCCATAACCACTTGCTTAACTTAAATATTTACGAACAAACTGTAAATCTTCACTAGAAAATTGTCACAAAAAGGTTCAATCGAACAAGTCCAAGAGTTAACCGACGAAGCAAACGCAAGCGTTTCATACCACTTGTTTTACTAAGCCGTTTAATTCA
Organism: Allium cepa; assembly: GCA_030765085.1. Taxonomy (NCBI): domain Eukaryota; kingdom Viridiplantae; phylum Streptophyta; class Magnoliopsida; order Asparagales; family Amaryllidaceae; genus Allium; species Allium cepa. The sequence goes on from CM060928.1 coordinate 682,237,306, forward strand.
ATTTCTCATACAAGTGAGGTAAAGGTTTGTATATATTAGTAGATTGGAAAACAGTTTAAGAAAAGAGCTTTGTTATTAAAAATAGAGTTGAAATTGTTTGTTAAAAGAGTTTTGATATTTACTACTAGTATTGAAACCTTTATATTATAAAGTGACAAAACACAGAAGAAATTGTAGAAACAATCAGTCACAAAGATCGCATACGGAGATGTGAATAAAATCCAAGGAAATCAGCTCAATGTTTTTCAGATAAGATCCCCTACGGAGGGGGGGTCCAGGGGGGGTGGCAACCCCCCAAGGTGGGGGTGCGGGGACAACGCCACCGCTTACGGGGTTCGACCTAGTGAAGACCAAAGGAAGGATAGGATCGAGCGACTTAAAGGGTTTCGACCTAAAGAGTCACGACCTAAAGGAGTAAGCGACCCTAAGGAAACTCGCGACCTAACATGGCCGAGCTAAGGTGAGGTGCGACTCAACCAGGTAAGCGACCTAAGGGAGACCAGCGACCTAAGGAACTCGCGACCTAATGGTGTGAAAGGCGTGCGACCTAAAGTGTTATGACGTAAGGGTCGAGCGACTTAGTGGAACAAGGTCATACGACCTAACGGAGTAAACGGTCGAGCGACCTAACAGGTTATAGGTCATGCGACCTAGTGGGTTAACGGCCTAACGACCTAAGGGTTATAGGCCCAACGACCTAACGGGTTATAGGTCCAACGACCTAGCGGGTTAGAAGGTCATGCGACCTAAAAATGGAAGGCAAGGCCGAGCGACTTAAAGAACCAAGGCCACACGAGTTAAGGCCTAACGACCTGACGACCTACGACCTAAAGGCCCATGACTTATGACCTAAGGAGCCAGAGCGAGCGACCTAAGGCCGTATAGGGGATTTAAGGCTAGAAACGACCTAAGTGTTTGCGACCTAACGACCTACGACCTAAGAGCCATACGACCTACGACCAAATTTCGAGTGCCGAGCGACCTAACGTTGTAGGCCATTTTAAGGTCGGAAGTGTAACAACCCTGTATTTTGTAATTATTTTATTGTATATTTTAATTATTTTTAATGTAAGATTTTGATTTAAAAACTTATTTTACTTATTTGAAATGATTAAATTTATTATTTAAATATAATCTTGATCTTTATATTAGTTATAATTCCAAACTTGTGTAAGTTGAATATTTGCATGAAATGCTGATTTTGGTCAAGTTAGTCAAATTGTGACTTTCAACTTAAAATTCTAAAAGTTTAAATTTTCTTTCTTTCTTTTAGTATGAAAGTACATAAAATTCTAAGAACACCACTTTTCGTTTCGTTGAAATTGGATGTAAATTGTGAAAGTTATACCCTTTACAATATTGTGCGTATATAGGGTTATTTAACAATGACTATTTTAAATTGAATAAATTACTTCTTCTTTGTTATATTTTATTTTAATATGTAATAATATGTTTTATTATGTGTATTTTGACTTTTAAATATTTTTAAATGATAATAGAATTTTTCCAAAATTTACTGTATTTATTTCGTATTTTTAAAGGCTGTTTTATAATTTTCTGCTATTTTCTTCATATAAATTTTACTTAATTAATTTTTTTATTTTATTTTGTGAATGCACTTTTATTTTTTGTTATTTTATTTGTTATAAATATTTTACAAGTCCATGAAGATTTTCTAAAGTTCATTTGGATTTATTTCTAATTTTAAAGCCTAGTCTACAATTTTAAGCCATTTTCTTATTTTAATTATATATAATTAAAATTTATTTATTTATTTTATGCACTCACTTTTATTTGCTGTGTTTTACTTTATTTTATTCATTTTACATGTATTTAAATTAAAGTAATTTTTTCCAATGTGTATTGAAGTTATTTCTAATTCTTAAGTCTAGTTTGCATTTTTCTGTGCTATTTTTCTTATTTAATCATATCTAATTAATATTTAATTTTTAATATTTTGTTTATCTGTTATATTTTCGAATTTTAACTGATATTTTAATTATTTTCAGTTATTTGGATGTATATAAATATATATGAGAAATTTGAAAGGGTTAAGAGCTAAGAAACGGAAAAACGTTTTATCCGTTTCTTTTGCAGTTTCTTCTGTCATTAACACATCAATTCATCTTAGCCATTCCTTTCCCCATCCTTTGCAGCCGACTTCCTCTTGTCATTCATGAATTTTTGAATCCCCAAAACCCTAAAAATCATGGCCTCCACCTTGAAGAAAAAAATTAGGTAAATCCCTCTCTTCTTTCTACTTTTCTTACTTTTCTATGCAATTTTGCCTTGTTTCTCTTCTAAGTTTGGATCGGCCTCTTCTCCATAGCCGCAGCCACAAACTCCTACATCTCTTTCATGCCTCCAACACCATCTACTCCACCAAAAATGACCATGGCCGAGCCATCTATGGTGGCCAAACCCTTCAAATTGCAACCTACATGCCTAAAAACAATGTTTTTGACCATTGTTGCCTCATTCCCTTCATCTCCACTTGTTTCCTTGCCTATATGATGTTAAACCTGACCTATATGATGTCATACCTGAGCCAAAGCATCATCATAGCCAAGCATAAGTGTCCCTTAGGCCAAGCATTGAAGTGGTTGAAGCAAGGTCCAATCTATCTTGTTCATTTCGCTTTGTATTTCAAAATTGTTTCAATGTTATTTTATGTTGAATGTTTATATATTGTCTGGTTTGTTTGTTTTGGGTTGATGATACAAAATCATATCTTGGCTATCCTTCAACTCAAATCAAAAGTCGTGAAATTGTGTTTGTCGTGTCTTTAGAGTCGTGCTTGTATGTTGTTTTGGTCTCTAGCTTTGAAAAAGGTGAGTCTTTCTCACTCTGACATATATACTTATGAAAAGTGGATTGATGACAAGTGTTTAGTAATGTAAAATGTTTATGCAAGTTAATGATGATCATATGATATGCTATGCCGTGTTATTACCATGTTATTATCATGTTAAAACTGTTAATTTTCACCTGACATCTGATACATGACTGTATATTGTGATATTGACATTGTTTATATTATTTCTGTATATGATCACAATGCAAGTTCCCTGTTAGGATAAAATCATTATGGGTTGAAATGATAGGCCCGAGTTATTTTATTTATTCATTTAAACTTGGGATTGCGGGTTTGAAATGATAGAACCCGGATTTTTACCTTTTAAACTGCGGATTGAAATGATACATATCCGTATCACTTGACCTTGGTTAGAAAACTATATACAGACCCATGGTTATTCTATAAAGTGCTTTGAATATTTTAAGTATTTTAAAAATATAAAATTATGAAATTTGATTTAAATAGATTTAGAAAGGTTTTAAAATAAATAAATTATGATTTTTCTATGCGTTAAAATGTAATTTATGAATGGATTAACTGGATTTTGAAAAATAACTTATGTTTGAAATTTGGAATTTTGACTAAAAATGATATTTAAGTTACATGAATAAAATGGACTTTAATTTTATTTTGAAAATTGTAAATATGATAAATTGATTTATATTTGAATTTAAGTGATTATTAAAGAATTATTGATTTTCTATAAATTTAAGTGGTTGAATAAATGACTGTTGAAAATGAAATTTTAAAATATAACTTGACTTGAAAATGTGAAATTTGAGTTTTAACTAAAGATGTTAAATTAATTAAATAAACTGGAAGTTTAGTTAAATTTGTGAAATGGTAATATAAATCTGAAATGTTAAGTTTTAATTTATGAAAGAAACGTATAGGTTTTAATTTATGAAAGAAACGTATAGGTTTTAATTTATGAAAGAAACGTATAGGTTTTAATTAATGAAAGAACGTATGGTGTTCTAATTAATGATAGGAACATGTTCCTAATTAATGAAAGAAAGGTATAAGTTTTAATTAATGAAAGAAACGTATAAGTTTTTAATTAATGAAAAAAACATGTAAAGTCCTAATTAATGAGAGAACATGAAAGTTTTAATTAATGCAAGAACATGTAAAGTTTTAATTAAGAAAGAAACATGTAAAGTTTTAAGAAGTGTGGTATTGATTTAATTAATAAATGTTCATTATTGTAATAGAATATAAAATTTAAAACGTACATTTGACACGTAGATTTTAATCAATGTAATGGTGTATTTTAAATTGATTAAAATGATAAATGTTACTTACTGTAATAATAAAATGTAAGTTGATAACGTACATTTGATAAGCAAGTTTTAATTTTATGTGAATGGCATACTTTAAATGATTAAAATAATAAAGTTTCTTTATTGTAATAATAATGTAAGTTAATAAGGTGCTTTTAACTTAACATAAGAATTTCGGTTTAAATTGTATATTACAGTAAGAAAGTTTATTTAACTATAAGGCTATGATAAATTGATATGTTAAAATTTTAAGCTTATCAATACTTTGAATTATATACAATGTAAAGTGGAAAGTAGTACATTCCAAAAATGCTATGATTCCTTAAGGTAACATTTCCAAAATGCTATGATAATTTAAAGGAATATTTAAAGTTTAATAAATTTAAAGAAATATTCAATGATTTGAAAATTTGGGTTTTATTTGAATGATATAATATTGAATTATTTTTGAAATGGAAATGATACAATTGTGATATTGTTTTGAAATGAGTATGATATTTTGGTCTTGAAAGTATAAATTATTTGAAATAAATATCCATGGGTTATAATAACGATTGGTTGTTAAAGAGACCGGGATCAGATATTGTCTTATAGCCGGCCAATACCGAAAACCACTTTAACAACTGTGTACGCGGTGGAGATTCCAGAATGAAGTAGGATGGTGGCGACGTTCTCGAGGTATATTACGTGGACCCAACTCCCGTGAGTTGGCATATATGACTAAAACAGGAGCTATACCGGGCTACACAAAGGGTCGCACCCTTTCATCGAGCATGCTCCATCGGAAACTATTCTATTACTGTTGTGATTCGATTCGGTGGTGCCACTTTGATTCGGGGGTATTGTTCGAGGTGGGCGGAAGCTGCTGGCTTGCCGTCACCACCGGTCCGGGAGTGCAAACGGTGTATCCACCCTGGCATTGCCTCGCGTGCCGTGTCATATCCTTATATCGAGCCCACTACGATTTTGGTTTTAAAGATCCGACCGCGTTAAGGTTCACCATCCCCTTAACGCTATTTTCTATATGATTATACTTTACTGATTAGACACTACCGTATATAGCGTATATTACTACATAGTAAATAGTTTAACGGATCCTCAGAGGATGGGCGGTCCCAAGCATCCTTTAAGTTACTGATGCATTTTGTTACTGTTCACTTGAGTTGATTTACAGTTTATAAGTATTTATGTCCTGACTCGAGTGTTTTGTGTTTTGCTTTACGCTCGAGTCAGATTGATTGAGTTAGCATTCAAGATTCACCTTCGGCGTTGGAGCTTTCCTTGAAGATCCAGCCATCTATTTTGTTTCAGTATCCAGTGGTTCAGTGATGTATCTGATTTGTACCTGATGTATCCAGTTACTCTTCTGTTGTATCTTATTTAACTCTGATGTATCTCATATTTATATAGTAGCTTCATGAACTACTATCTCTTTTTCTTCCGCTACATTTTTATATACTCTGTGTCTGTGATCTGTGATTTTTATTTACTGTATATTCTGAGGTTTGCCAAAATTTTATTTACAACACGGTATTTTGAGCAATTCATTTCCGGCATGAGTGTCTGCCAATGCAATTATAATGGATGCAAATGGTTGAAAATACCGAGTCGTTACAGTTGGTATCAGAGCCAGGTTAGCTCTAGGCAAAACTCTGCATATGGAGTGAATGTATTTACAGAATCACTTTCATTCGAGTTTGAATCTCTCTCTTTTGACTCGATTCCTTTGTATTTTGGAACGTTCCATACAGTTCCAAAATCCATTCGTATCCCTCACTATTCATCTTCTTTTGACTCTGGAGCATTCCATAACTCCGCTTCGAATGATCTTTCTAGTGAGTCGGCGGTCACGCCAATTTCAAATTTAATTGAAAAAGGGGGAAACTCCTTTACAAATTAGCATCGATTCACCAGAGATTTATATCTATCCTTGGTTTAGATGCTAATATCTTTTGTTATTCCAAACTCCAACTCTTGAGATCGAATGTAGATTTACCCTAGAAAAATCAACATTGATCTTATTCTTTAAGTCACGGTTGACCCGGTTAAGGTTGCCCGTGATTTATATAAGATTATCCATCTTCCTATTCTGTTATTTAATCATGTCATCCTTGTTTCCAACTTATTTTTAAATCATAATCTCCTTTGATTTGTGTTAATCAAAAATTTGAATTTCTATCCTTCTTTGAAAATCTATTCATGTATAGTGTTTTTGTAAACTAATATTTAAAATTAAAATGTTTATATATTGTGTTGTTTGAGTTGTTGATGTTGAGTTGGGTTTCTGATCGATACGTCTGATCAGCGCTATCGATAAGATTTCCAAAACACTTTGACAGAACAAACGGACATAATATATTTAAAAAAAAAAATTGGTTAATGAAATAAATTTTGATATATAAGTAAATTTATGAAACTTAATGAAATGATTTAAATTGATAATACTTGATTTATCATTTATTGTTCTACAAATAGATTTATAAATATTTGTTTATAAATTTATTTGGGAACTGAAATGAATTTAAAACAAGAATTTGAGGATTTAAATCCCGATTATTTCGAACTTTGTTTTAAAGTTTCAAAAGGTTATATTATTTAAAGTATTTTGAATAGAATTTGTTTTCAAAGAATTTTTAAAGGTTTAAAATTAGTGCTTTTCTCTTTGTCGCTGGAAAATAACTTCGGTGATGATCGCGACATCATCAACGTTCATTTTCGAGTTTCGAAGTTAGGAGACTGTTCTGTAGTCTTGCTACAGCTTTGTTTTAGGAAATTAAATTGATTTGAATTTCTAAAATATGACTTGATTTATAATATATATATATATTTATGATTGAAATTTGATTTGACATATTATATATGTATATATATTATTACTTATCTCTAAATGGTTTGAAGAAATCGGAAATTTAATTCTTAAATTTTATTTCAAAGAATAATTCCAAAAAAAAAAAATCAGTCTATCAAAATTTTGGATGAATATCAAGCATGAAATGATTTATTTGGAAGGTTTATTTTTATAATACAATTGCATTCAAATATAACTTACCAAAATTTCAGAAGTTAAAAATGTAATTGGATAATATACAATATAAAAAAGATGTATAAATAAAATTTGAGTGGTTATAATAAATGCTATAGACTTAAATTTTAAGTTATAAAACGATTAACAGAGTTAAAGAATAATAAAGGGTAAATGAATAACTTACAATAAAACAACGTTAGAAGAACTAAGAATAAAATAAAGCAGTTATAATAAGTGTAAGTATATTTAACATCAGTGATGAATATATTGAGAGGAATAAATTTAAGTTTAATTAGGAATAAAGAAGAATTAAACTTATTAAGTACAATGTGAGTGTAATAAATGATTATTTTTCAAACCCATGGTTTTAAAAATTGTTAATTTAAGATGATTGGATAATAAGATAATGAAATTTGGTGTAGTTAAGATTTATTTAACTTGTGTAAAGATTTATTCTCTATTTAAGTTGAAATTTCAATGCTTTCAAATTTAATTCCTTATTTTGTTTTCCAAACTATCTTTTGGTTGTCCTTATCATCCTTATCCTGCTATAGATTGATATGGGCATCTTTCTATAATCTTTGATAGATCTTTGGTAATCATTTTGAATCCGCCTTTTCGTGCTTGTGTTCTTAATTTTGGAGAATCTTGGAAAGATCACCTCCACCTTGTAAAAATTACCTATAACAACAGTTATCAGGTATAACTTCAATCTTCTTGTCATCTTATCTTAATCCTATTTCACTCTATCTTTTCTGTGCCCTTCCATACCTCATTCCTTTTCGGGGACGAAAAGTTTTGAGTGGGGAAGAGTGTAACAACTCTGTATTTTGTAATTATTTTATTGTATATTTTAATTATTTTTAATGTAAGATTTTGGTTTAAAAACTTATTTTACTTATTTGAAATGATTAAATTTATTATTTAAATATAATCTTGATCTTTATATGAGTTATAATTCCAAACTTGTGTAAGTTGAATATTTGCATGAAATGCTGATTTTGGTCAAGTTAGTCAAATTGTGACTTTCAACTTAAAATTTTAAAAGTTTAAAATTTTAATTTTTTTTCTTTTATTATGAAAGTACATAAAATTCTAAGAACACCACTTTTCGTTTCGTTGGAATTGGATGTAAATTGTGAAAGTTATACCCTTTACAATATTGTGCGTATATAGGGTTATTTAACAATGACTATTTTAAATTGAATAAATTACTTCTCCTTTGTTATATTTTATTTTAATATGTAATAATATATTTTATTATGTGTATTTTGACTTTTAAATATTTTTAAATGATAATAGAATTTTTCCAAAATTTACTGTATTTATTTCCTATTTTTAAAGGCTGTTTTATAATTTTCTGTTATTTTCTTCATATAAATTTTACTTAATTATTTTTTTTTTATTTTTTTATTTTGTGAATGCACTTTTATTTTTTGTTATTTTATTTGTTATAAATATTTTACAAGTCCATGAAGATTTTCTAAAGTTCATTTGGATTTATTTCTAATTTTAAAGCCTAGTCTACAATTTTAAGCCATTTACTTATTTTAATTATATATAATTAAAATTTATTTATTTATTTTATGCACTCACTTTTATTTGCTGTGTTTTACTTTATTTTATTCATTTTATGTGTATTTAAATTAAAGTAAATTTTTCCAAAGTGTATTGAAGTTATTTCTAATTCTTAAGTCTAGTTTGCATTTTTCTGTGCTATTTTTCTTATTTAATCATATCTAATTAATATTTAATTTTTAATATTTTGTTTATCTGTTATATTTTTGAATTTTAACTGAGATTTTAAATATTTTCAGTTATTTGGATGTATATAAATATATATGAGAAATTTGAAAGGGTTAAGAGCTAAGAAACGGAAAAACGTTTTATCCGTTTCTTTTGCAGTTTCTTCTGTCATTAATACATCAATTCATCTTAGCCATTCCTTTCCCCATCCTTTGCAGCCGACTTCCTCTTGTCATTCACGAATTTTTGAAGCCCCAAAACCCTAAAAATCATGGCCTCCACCTTGAAGAAAAAAATTAGGTAAATCCCTCTCTTCTTTCTACTTTTCTTACTTTTCTATGCAATTTTGCCTTGTTTCTCTTCTAAGTTTGGATCGGCCTCTTCTCGATAGCCGTAGCCACAAACTCCTACATCTCTTCCATGCCTCCAACACCATCTACTCCACCAACCATGACCATGGCCGAGCCGTCTATGGTGGCCGAGCCCTTCAAATTGCAACCTACATGCCTAAAAACAATGTTTTTCACCATTGTTGCCTCATTCCCTTCATCTCCACTTGTTGCCTTGCCTTTATGATGTTAAACCTGACCTATATGATGTCATACCTGAGCCAAATCATCATCATAGCCAAGCATAAGTGTCCCTTAGGCCAAGCATTGAAGTGGTTGAAGCAAGGTCCAATCTATCTTGTTCATTTCGCTTTGTATTTTATAATTGTTTCAATGTTATTTTATGTTGAATGTTTATATATTGTCTGGTTTGTTTGTTTTGGGTTGATGATACAAAATCATATCTTGGCTATCTTTAAACTCAAATCAAAAGTCGTGAAATTGTGCTTGTTGTGCCTTTGGAGTCGTGCTTGTATGTTGTTTTGGTCTCTAGCTTTGAAAAAGGTGAGTCTTTCTCACTCTGACATATATACTTATGAAAAGTGGATTGATGACAAGTGTTTAGTAATGTAAAATGTTTATGCAAGTTAATGATGATCATATGATATGCTATGCCGTGTTATTACCATGTTATTATCATGTTAAAACTGTTAATTTTCACCTGACATCTGATACATGACTGTATATTGTGATATTGACATTGTTTATATTATTTCTGTATATGATCACACTGCAAGTTCCCTGTTAGGATAAAAATCATTATGGGCTGAAATGATAGGCCTGAGTTATTTTATTTATTTATTTAAACTTGGGATTGCAGGTTTGAAATGATAGAACCCGGATTTTTACCTTTTAAACTGCGGATTGAAATGATACATATCCGTATCACTTGACCTAGGTTAGAAAATTATATACAGACCCGTGGTTATTCTATAAAGTGCTTTGAATATTTTAAGTATTTTAAAAATATAAAATTATGAAATATGATTTAAATAGATTTTGAAAGGTTTTAAAATAAATAAATTATGATTTTTCTATGTGTTAAAATGTAATTTATGAATGGATTAACTGGATTTTGAAGTATAACTTATGTTTGAAATTTGGAATTTTGACTAAAAATGATATTTAAGTTACATGAATAAAATGGACTTTAATTTTATTTTGAAAATGGTAAATATGATAAATTGATTTATATTTGAATTTAAGTGATTTATTAAAGAATTATTGATTTTCTATAAATTTAAGTGGTTGAATAAATGACTGTTGAAAATGTAATTTTAAAATATAACTTGACTTGAAAATGTGAAATTTGAGCTTTAACTAAAGATGTTAAATTAATTAAATAAACTGGAAGTTTAGTTAAATTTTTGAAATGGTAATATAAATATGAAACGTATAGGTTTTAATTTATGAAAGAAACGTATAGGTTTTAATTTATGAAAGAAACGTATAGGTTTTAATTAATGAAAGAACGTATGGTGTTCTAATTAATGATAGGAACATGTTCCTAATTAATGAAAGAAAGGTATAAGTTTTAATTAATGAAAGAAACGTACAAGTTTTTAATTAATGAAAGAAACGTGTAAAGTCCTAATTAATGAGAGAACATGAAAGTTTTAATTAATGCACGAACATGTAAAGTTTTAATTAAGAAAGAAACATGTAAAGTTTTAAGTAGTGTGATGTTGATTTAATTAATAAATGTTCATTATTTTAATAGGAATATAAAATTTAAAACGTACATTTGACACGTAGATTTTAATCAATGTAATGGTGTATTTTAAATTGATTAAAATGATAAATGTTACTTACTGTAATAATAAAATGTAAGTTGATAACGTACATTTGATAAGCAAGTTTTAATTTATGTGAATGGCATACTTTAAATGATTAAAATAATAAAGTTTCTTTATTGTAATAATAATGTAAGTTAATAAGGTGCTTTTAACTTAACATAAGAATTTCGGTTTAAATTGTATATTACAGTAAGAAAGTTTATTTAACTATAAGGCTATGATAAATTGACATGTTAAAATTTTAAGCTTATCAATATTTTGAATTATATACAATGTAAAGTGGAAAGTAGTACATTCCAAAAATGCTATGATTCCTTAAGGTAACATTTCCAAAATGCTATGATAATTTAAAGGAATATTTCAAGTTTAATAAATTTAAAGAAATATTCAATGATTTGAAAATTTGGGTTTTATTTGAATGATATAATATTGAATTATTTTTGAAATGGAAATGATACAATTGTGATATTTTTTTGAAATGAGTATGATATTTTGGTCTTGAAAGTATAAATTATTTGAAATAAATATCCATGGGTTATAATAACGATTGGTTGTTAAAGAGACCGGGATCAGATATTGTCTTATAGCCGGCCAATACCGAAAACCACTTTAACAACTGTGTACGCGGTGGAGATTCTAGAATGAAGTAGGATGGTGGCGACGTACTCAAGGTATATTACGTGGACCCAACTCCCGTGAGTTGGCATATATGACTAAAACAGGAGCTATACCGGGCTACACAAAGGGTCGCACCCTTTCATCGAGCATGCTCCATCGGAAACTATTCTATTACTGTTGTGATTCGATTCGGTGGCGCCACTTTGATTCGGGGGTATTGTTCGAGGTGGGCGGAAGCTGCTGGCTTGCCGTCACCACCGGTCCGGGAGTGCAAACGGTGTATCCACCCTGGCATTGCCTCGCGTGCCGTGTCATATCCTTATATCGAGCCCACTACGATTTTGGTTTTAAAGATCCGACCGCGTTAAGGTTCACCATCCCCTTAACGCTATTTTCTATATGATTATACTTTACTGATTAGACACTACCGTATATAGTGTATATTACTATATAGTAAATAGTTTAACGGATCCTTAGAGGATGGGCGGTCCCAAGCATCCTTTAAGTTACTGATGCATTTTGTTACTGTTCACTTGAGTTGATTTACAGTTTATAAGTATTTATGTCCTGACTCGAGTGTTTTGTGTTTTGCTTTACGCTCGAGTCAGATTGATTGAGTTAGCATTCAAGATTCACCTTCGGCGTTGGAGCTTTCCTTGAAGATCCAGCCATCTATTTTGTTTCAATATCCAGTGGTTCAGTGATGTATCTGATTTTTACCTGATGTATCCAGTTACTCTTCTGTTGTATCTTATTTAACTCTGATGTATCTCATATTTATATAGTAGCTTCATGAACTACTATCTCTTTTTCTTCCGCTGCATTTTTATATACTCTATGTCTGTGATCTGTGGATTTTATTTACTGTATATTCTGAGGTTTGCCAAAATTTTATTTACAACACGGTATTTTGAGCAATTCAATTCCGGCATGAGTGTCTGCCGATGCACTTATAATGGATGCAAATGGTTGAAAATACCGAGTCGTTACAGGAAACGAGCTATTTTGAGGCCGAGACTTTTCCACGCGAACGACCTAGCATAGGCAGAACGACCTAAATGCAGAATTTCACCAAAAACACTAAAAATTGGAGTTTTTCGCCAATTCGGTTCAAACCAAATGCAAATGTGCATGCAAAAGTGATAGGGAATCATTCCCAACAGTCCAATATAGTTATAGACTAGAATTGTGAGATAAAAATCTCACCTTTTCACCAAATTTATGAAGAAAGAGCTTGAAGGCAATGGAGAAGCAACCACAAGCTTGAATCAATGTCTTCTTCTTGAATTTGGAGTTGGATGATGAATTGCAATTGAATTTGAGCTTTGGAGTTTTAATTTCCCATTCCCTTCTCCATTTTAGATAAAGCAAATAGAATGAAGTTATGAAGAGAAGGGGTAAAGGTTGGGTCTAAATAGGCTAAAAGCCCAAACTAAAGTCCAAAGCGAAAAGTAGCGAAATTCCATTAACTCCAAACATATCAAAGCTTATACTCAAAAAGATTGCAAACGTCACTTTGAAATCAATGGCAGTGGTCTCGAGTCCTAATTTGAACGTATGCAAAAAGTAGCTTTTTGGACTATAATCCGACTAACGATAAAATATTTAAATATAATATTTAAATATAAAATCGATAAATATGCGGGTTGTTACAATTTTAATTAATAGCCTTTATTTTTATACTTAAGTTCATACCAACTCTAACACCATATTCTTATTTGTTAAGGAATTTCGTCGAATACTTTCCTTATTTCAGATTTACTTGTATAATATTCTATTACAATTTCTTATTAAACATTTCAACTTTATATCTTCTGGTAAGTTATAATATGCCTTTAAGAATGTAATTGAAAATCATACAAGTTTATCTTATTTCCTTTAAAATTTATTCAATGTTCAATAATTATATCTTTTGTTTAATAAGTTGCAATTTCAAATTTCATTTAATACCATTTATAACCTAGCATTAAATCTCTTATTTCCATTAGAGGTTTCAATTTATTAATTACCTACGTTCCAATTCACTACAGTAATTGAAACTATTAATTAATGGAAATTTAAGAATTAAATACCGGGTTTTATTCAAAATCATTTTAAAATAACAGATAAATGCATATACTTCCACTTTGTATATCCAATTATATTTAAAACAGTTTAAAATTTATATTTCTTTATCAAAATAAATCTGCAGTAAAACAACTACAGTGGCCTTCGCACTTTGAAACTCGAAAATGAATGTCGATGATGCGTGCACTCATCACCAAAATTATTCTCCAGTGACAGAGAGGGGAGTACAACTTTATCTTTCCAAATTTCCTTTTAAAACATTTCTTTCAAATTATACTGAAATATTTATACTATAAAATACTTCTAAATAATATTATTATTGTATTTCAAAATCGTTCAAAAGAAATTTCAAAACCCCGAAACTTAAGTTCTAAATTTCCAAATTTTATTTATTTATTTTAAATATTATTTCAACTATTATTTATGAATTTCATTACCTAACAACCAATATTACAACCAAATATAATCTTTATAAAATTTATTTCTTTATATATAGAAAATATAATAGGCAAAATTTATTTCATTCACCTATATAAAATAAATATTTTGTCGGTCTATCTTATTAAGTGTTTAGTAATCCCTATTGATGTCATAGCGTCCCATGCACCAACCAGAATTCATAAATACAAAACGGAACAGATCAACACAATATTAAAACCCTTTTATAACACTAACAAATACGCTCTCTCATATATATACACTCAGCGACTCCCATAGGGTATTACTACCCTATTAGTAAAGAGCCAGACCCCACAAAACTAAGGTTTATCGGTAAACCAAAGCTTTGATACCACATGTAACGTCCCGCCTTTTCGCACGCTTTAAATCGACACACGTGCCAATTCAAACCGTTCGAAAGGGCGGATTGTTATAGGGTAAATAAAAAAACAAGAAAGAAATAAAACACAACAGAATCTCACAACGGAAGGGTAATATAATAATCAAATATACAGTTTATAAAGCTGTTTTAAAATTCGATTATACTTATACAACATACATCAGAGTTACACATACCATATAACAATGCAGCGGAACAATATGAGTGTAGTGGAATATAATAAATAATAACCATAGATATCTCCGTCTTCGTCCCCCAGTGCTAAATTCTTCGATCCTGAAACGCTCGGATTGACCCGAGCGAATTGAAAAGACAAAACACTCGAGTCAGAACTAAAAGATCTTATGTAAGTTAAATCAACAGAAATAAACATGAGTGTAGTAACTCAAAAGATGCTCGGGATTCACATCTCTTAAGGATCCGTTAAGCTATTTACTATATAGTATATTTCTCTATTATAATAGGGTCTAATTGTAAAATAAACTTACATTTTAATAGCGTTAAGGGGTTACCCATATAGCCCTTAACACAAATAATGCCAATAGTCTATATAGTACCGTAATACCTCCTGATCGGGAGGCTACCAGAGGATACTCCATAGGTACGACACAAATAGAAACTCGTAGTAAAGACTCGGTATGGTAGGTGACACGGCACAACTAGGCAATGCCAGGGTAGATATATCAATTACGCATCCGGGATGGTGGTAACGCGTAGCCAGAACTACCATCCACCTCGAACAAACTCCCACCAAAAATCAAAAATCAAAAGTGGCCACCGAATCTAATCCAAAAGTCAGAATATAATATCGAAGAGGAGTATCCGATAAAGGGCGCTAACCCCCTTGTCCCGAGAAACGCTCCTGTTTTAGCCACCTTATGCCAACTCACGTGAGTCGGGTCCACGTATTTGCCTCAAAGGAAACGCCGCCACCATCCTACTTCATTCTGCAATCTCCACCGCGTACACGGTTGTTAAAGTGGTTTTCGAAGTTGGCAGAGAGTATGACAACTTCCGATCCCTGACTCTTCAACAACCAAACGTTATTATAACACCGCGATTATTTTAAAATAATTTGTACTTTAAAACCGGGATATAATATTCATTTCAAAACCATAAAATTTCGATATCATTTCCCTTTTTAAAAACAAATCAGTATGATATCTTCTTCAAAATATCCTTTTCTAAAACCTTAACGATTTCAAAGTTATAATATGTCTAAAACAATGCTTGAAAAATAGTCTTTCTTAAACATAAAACTTGAATTTCATAACTTGGAAATATTACCACACTACTTAAATGGTTTAAATATAAATTATTTTATAAAATAAAATAGTTTCTTCACCTTCACAAATAATTTCCAAATATAGATTTAAATTTCCAAATAAACCATTACAATCTCCATATATTTCAAAGGTTTGATATTCCATCATTTCAAGAATGAATTCTTTGACAATTTCATAAATATCAAATTCAATTACCATTATTTGGATTTGAAAAATGTTTACTTAATAAATCCAATAAAATTTAAGTAAACTTTTAACTTCAAACAACTGGATATTAATTTTTTCAATTTTATTTAACTTGATAAATTCAGTTATTTCAACTTTACATTCATTTAAATTCTTTTAAACTAAATCAAGTTATAAGAATCATACCCTTTAAAATCATCGCCTTTATTTAAACTTCAAATCAAAGTTATTCAAGTATAGTTCTTAAATAATTCAATTATTTAACCAATTCCATATTTATCTTTTAACTTAACTTCATTTAAGTCATTTAAAACTCTATATACATAATATCTTAAGTAGATACTAAACCA
Source organism: Allium cepa (assembly GCA_030765085.1). Taxonomy (NCBI): domain Eukaryota; kingdom Viridiplantae; phylum Streptophyta; class Magnoliopsida; order Asparagales; family Amaryllidaceae; genus Allium; species Allium cepa. The sequence goes on from CM060928.1 coordinate 682,253,747, forward strand.
TATAATATAATACAAGAAAACTCCATTATTAAACTCATTTTTATTAATCAATTTTATACATATTTAAATTCAAGAATTCAACTTATATATAATAATAGTACTTACATAACACCAAAAATTAATATTTATTAAACCGTATTTCCTTTCCAAAACCATAGAAAAATCACTTCAAAATATTGTTATATATATACCGTGGTGCCTGTATATAATTTTCTATCCTACGGTCAAGTGATACAGATATTTATCATTTCAATCTGCAATTTAAAAATAAAATTACAGTTATATATCATTTCAAACCGCAATCCTGAATGAAATAAAATGCATAATAACTTGCAGTTTATAACAATATAAAATACAGCATTCATTCATCCAATATTAACTATCAACCATTTATTACAATCATCATCCAAATTCAAACAATACATCAATATATAACAGGTGATAATAATAGGTATCAATTATCAGTTTATATTCAAAAATACATTATAACTGTTTACCGGCAGTTTTAAATGCAATAAATAAATAGATAACAATTTAACTGGCAGTTTTATATTCAAAAATAAATAAATTTAACTTGCAGCAATATGCAATATTAAATTAAGTAACAAGTAAATTAAATGAATTTCCAAATTAACTGAGATAATAATGAAATATATGCCAAACAGCTACAAAAAATTTTCTAAGCACATCATAAAATAATTTAACAAACATAAGAAATCTTAGAAGTTATGAGTGGGTTAAAACACTCACCTTTTGAATTTAAATTGAATTTAAATTCAATTTAAACCCAAAAATTTGACCGTCTTAGAATTCATCCAAACTAGTGTCATCAAGTCCGAAATTTCAATACGATCCTAACAAAAGAAACCGCGCGTAAAATGGATATCGTATGCAAAATTTATGACGATAATCGCGATTGAATCAATTAAAAAAAAGAAAAAGAAAAAGAACACAATTAACTCACCCATCATCGAAGCCACGTCAACACAACATTCATCTTCCAGTAAGCAACGCGCGCGCATGACACTACCCACGCACGAATAACATACGCAACAAACTACAGCCGCATCTCGCGCAACGCCTGCCGCGTCAAGACCAACCTTACCGTGCCCACGCCCAGGTGGACCGCCACCCTCGCCTGAGCCCAATGACCCCCTCGTGATGCCATCTCGAGCTCCAATAAACGCAGCCACCTCCCCCGTATGTTAAACCCTAGCCACAAATTCCCGACGATCTAACCGTTGATTCTCGAAACAAACCACATAGATCGACTCCCCTCAGCCCCCTCTGCAAAACCCAGAAAGGGTTTGTCGATCCGAAAATTTCACCGAAGCGTGATGGACGGCCGAGACTTCTTCGATTTTTACTGGTCAAACGACAAACTGAATCGAAAAACGAACAACACCATTGAATTACGCTAGTAGAGAGCTTCAACGTATATTTTTTCCAGATTTTTCTGAGGACTTTGAATTTTATGCTTTGGATTTGATTTGGGATTGGATCTGGAAATATAGAATTTTGTCTGCCATTGAGGAAGAGGAGGAATAGATAAGAAGATATACGTACAGAAAAATGAGAATTAGGGAGGCTAGGGCTTATAGCAGGATACTTATAGGAAGAATTGAAAATAGAATAGATGGATAAAACAGCTATACGCGCTAACGCCAAAGTGGCCCAAAAAGCCCGTGTCGACTCCGGAACAAAATTGGGTCAACCCATATATCAAAATAGGTATTTTAAAATATTTTAAACGCAATGGAAAAGGTTTCAGGTTCAAATTGCATCGTATAAAGAAGTTATGCTAAAAACAATATTTTTCAAATTGATTTCAATTGCATTTATTTCAAGGCGTTTCGAGTCCGTACGATCAAACGACAAGTCCGATCGCTATGAAACTTGAATTCCTTCAAAAATTCACCAATACGGATCCGATGAAACTAGTTTTGTCGAAATCCGAGTCAGTGGCCAAAATGGCTATTTTCCATTAATTAAATAAATTAATATTAATTAATTAAATAAAATTTCAAATTTAAATTCTAAAATTTGGCAATTCTTATCATTTCTATATTTCCAAAGTATTCACACTATTTTAACAACTTAGATGTCCATTTAAAGTTAATTAATTCACCAAATTTCAATCTTACCCTCACTTTATTTAATTTAGCATTTATAAATAAAATTACCAAGAATTCCATTTAATTAAATCAATTAGTAATTATCTCATTCCTTATTGTCAAATAGATGGCATTTAATTTGGACTCAAAATGTATTCCATTAAATATTTTCACATTCCATCTTAAATTTCAAATACGTAATAATTAATTTCATTCGCAATAAACTCAATTAATAAAAATTTATCCAATTAAATTAACTTGATTTACTTCAATTTTTTTTATCTAACCAATTATTATTCGATCAATTTCATCCTATGGTATAATCATATTTGATTCATAACTATTACCCTTAATGTTTCCCAAATTCCTCTTAGTTCTAATCGTCGTAGTATAAAATTCCATTTGCTATTAAATTTAAATAAATTGGTATGTTTCCATTCCAATCCCTTTTATTAAGTTCATTATTACTCTATAATCTAATTAACCCTTTATTACTTTTACTATACTCATATCTTTGCCAACTCGTAAACATCTTATTCCATTTTCCATGAGTATAACATTCATTTATTTTATTACCATTTATTTCAAATTCTAATTCCATCAACAAATAAAACAGGTAATTTATAATACATGTTTACAAGCCATATGTTACATCAATTGTCATATTCTGAAAGGAGTTAATATTATTTTCAAAAATTATCTAAATTTTACATTAAGATAATATTTAATTACCTTTAATGAAATTGAATTCCCAATTTATTTAATGCACTCAATTATGACTTTTACAACTTTAATACATTCATTGGTTCATAGGTATTTCATAAATTTATACTAACTTTGATTTTTATCAAATTGCACTTATTAGGTATTATTCCATTTACATTCACCTTTACTTGTATTAACCATTTTATTTCCACTTATTTTGTAATAACTACCATAATTCAATTACATTAAAATTTGTCAATTTCACCCTTTAATTTAGATTTTAAATCAAATAAATTAATTTGCGTTGGCTCCATTCTTTATTACATCAACTGTTACTTTAATTTACGATTCTCACTCACGTTATTTTATTAATTACCATTAAGGTAATGTTTATTATCTACAACAGTCATTAAAATTTCTTATCTACATTGATTGTATAAATTTCCATTAATTACGTATTTCTTCATCGATTACTACAATATTGGATTCATTAAATTATCACTAAATATATCATTGCATTAGTTAATACAATATTCCCATTTGTTTCCTTATATTAAATTTCTTAGCCTAGAATAACAATTCCCGTTACCTCAATACATCGAAATTTCATTCTTATTTTTAATACTTAGCTTTTGTTGCATTCCATTTCTTCATTTACTTCAATATGAATTATAAACATTTTAATTTCTTCCTAAATTTAACTACAAAATCCTATAAATTTAACTAATTTAGATATCAAAATTTACGGGTCGTTACACTAGCCTATTGAGATGATCTGATCTGTTTAGTTGCTTGATATTTTGGATGATCTTTGCTTGTTTTCAGGTGTAAATTTGAAAAAGTTTTTTGCTCGATTTTTTTGGTTTTGAAAAAGAAGGATAAAAGAAATGAAATAGTAGGGAAGAGATGTGTGTGTGTATATATCTTGTTTTATTTTTTTTAAATGAAAGAAAATAAATAATGTGACACTTGCAAAATTCCATGTTACAAATCTTACACTTGTTAATATGCATGTAATTAATATTTTAATTTTTTTAGATAATTATATATTTTATTTTCTATTTAGTTTAATTTTAATATGTGTTTTATGTTTTTATATTTAAACTTTCCTTTATTTATATTTATAAAATCTTTAAAGAAAATGATTTAAAGCTAGTTATACTCTAATAAATAATCATATATACACACACTAATTTTTTAAATCCAATTTATTTTTAAGATATTTATCTTCTGAATTTCAAACTCAAATTGAAATTCTATTTAAAATCTACTTATAGATATATACATAAACAACACATATTTTATTTGTTTGAAAAAGAATAATTTTGCATATTTTAAATAATTTATAAAAGAAGATTATCACATTATTATTTGCCTAAAATTTTGGGATATCACATTCCTTCCACCTTGAAAGAATTTCGCCCCCGAAATTTAAAAGCAAAAGATAATTCAAAAGATTTATTATTCAAACAATCCTAGCATACATATCAACTAATTAAAAACCAAGCAAACAATTCATTCAAACAACAATCCTAACTATCTTGACACAAATTCGGATAGGCTTTCCTAACACTATCTAGAGTTTCCCGCGTACAATCTCTAGGATCCTCGCTCCGCTGAACCTTGACCAGCTTCACCCCTTTGTTTCTGAGATGCTTCTCATCTTGATCAACTATCTAGACTAGATGCCTGACCACAGTTTAGTCCAGTTCGACCTCTAAATCTCCCTACACTACTGGTTCCACAACTAGAGATGGGTCGTACATGTACTTCCTCAAATGAGATAAGTGAAAAACATTGTGAATCCCAGCCATCCGTTCTGGCAATTCTATCCTGTAGGCCAAAGCACCAATTCTCTTGAGCACACGGAATGGTCCAATATATCTCTGGGCAAGCTTTCCAGTCTTTCCAAATCTGATCGCTCATTTATCGGGGAAACCTTGACAAAACCAAATCTCCGACTTCGAATTCCAATAGCCTTCATCTCTTGTCCGCATAATCTTTTGACGATCCTGGACAGCTTTCTTTCTCTTCTTGATGAGCTTCACCTTCGCAGATGCCTCTTGAATCAAATCTAGACTAAGAAAAAGACAATCTCCCTATTCTACCTAATAGGACGGTGATATAAAAGGTCACCCGTACAAGGCTTCATAGGGTGCCATCTTAATACTCGCCTGATAAGTATTATTGTATGAGAATTCCACTAAATGCAGATTGTCCTTCAAAGATCCACCGAAATCCAAAACACAAGCCCTCAACATATCCTTAAGAATATGATTCAGCCTTTTTGTTTGTCCGTCCAGTCTGGGGATGATAGGCTGTACTTAAACTCAATCTTGTTCACAGAGCTATCTGCAAAGTCTTCCAAAATTTACTGGTAAAGATTAGGTCATGGTCACTTACCATGCTGACGGGAACTCCATGCAACCTGGCGGTCTCCTTCAAGAAAATCTCCGCTAAAGACATTGTGGTTCTGGTTGCCTTAACTGGGATAAAGTCGGCGCCCTGGGTCAGCCGGTCTAACATTACCCACACTCCCTCATTTCCTTTTCTAGTCCTTAGCAACCCATCGATGAAATCCATCGATATCATTTACCACTTCCACTTTGGCACTTCTAGAGGCTGCAACAATCCTGCGGTCTTCAGTTGATCACCCTTCATTGTGGATAGATCGCACATCCATTGACGAAGGTAGCAATATCCTTCTTCATACCTTTCCACCAGAAGACTCTCTTCATATCCTTATACATCTTTGAGATCCCCGGATGGATACTAAGCCTGGAGTGATGACTCTCTAACAAAACATCTTGCCTCAGATCCCTGATATTTGGAACACAAATTCTCTTGTTGATACTCAAAGTTCCCTGGTCATCAATCTCAAAACTCGAGCGCTGCCCAATCTTGACTCTTCAAAATATTGCTCTCAAACTTCTATATCCTTGCTTACTCTCAAGCCTTTCAAGTAGAGGCGGAACAACTTCCAAAATAGCCAAAACTGCATTCCTGCTTAGAGAATCCGCCACTTCATTCGCTTACCCTGGAGTATAAAGAATATCCGGATCATATGATGTCAACTATTCTACCCATCTCTGCTGCCTCAAATTCAGATCCTTCTGGGAGAAAGGGTATTTTAAAGGTTATGATCAGTTGAAAGCTCAAACTTCTCTGCCAACAGATAATTCCTCCAAATCTTCAGAGCAATGACGATGGCCAGCAATTCCAAATCATGCGTAGCATAATCTTTCTCATGTGGCTTCAACTGCCTGCTTGCATACGCAATCACTTTTCCATTTTGCATCAACATCGCACCCAGCCCAACTACCCAAGCATCGGTGTAGAGTTCGAACTTACTCTTATCATTAGGAATAGCTAGAACAGATGCACTGGTCAGCATTGCCTTCAAATCCAGGAATGACTCTTCACACTTGGGGTCCATTTAAACTTTGCTCCTTTCCTAGTCAATTCGGTCAAGTGCAAAGGAATCTTAGAGTAATCTCTGATAAAAATTTTATTGTACCCTACCAAACCAAGAAAACTACAGACTTCCATAGGAGTCTGCGGTTGTTTCCACTCTTGAATAGCTACTACATTGGCCGGATCTATAGAAATACCCACTCCAGATACAATATGCCCCAAAAATCTAACTTCCAACTTCTAGAAATGGCACTTCGAAAACTTAGCATTCAAGACATGCCTCCTTAGAGTCCCCAATACTACCTTTAAATGATGCTTATGCTCCTCCTCAGATTTAGAGTAGATGAGAATATCGTCGATGAACACGAGCACAAACTTGTTCAAAACATCCCGAAAAACATGATTCATCAAATCCACAAAATAGGCTGGAGCATTGCTTAGCCCAAAAGGCATAACCAGCCACTCATAAAAACAATTGTTTCCTCCGAACAAGGTCAAGGGTATACTGTCCTCAGCTACCCTTAGCTGGTGAAAACCCAAAGCCAGATCCAACTGAGAGAAAACAGAAGCTCCATGGAGTTGATAAAAAAGATCGTCTATGAAAGGCTAGGGATACTTATTCCTAATAGTTACCTTATTCAACTCCCGATAATCTATAAAGTATCTTAATGACCCATCCAACTTGGTTAGAATGACTACAGCGGAACCCAAACTAGAATAACTAGGCCGGATCAAACCTCTCTCCAAGAAATCTTGGGTTTGCTTCACCAATTCTTCTCTCTCTCTCTCTCGGCATCAACCTTCTACTGGGTTAAACAACAGGTATTGCTCTCAGAACTAAGTCGTTCCGAAACTCTATCTCCCCATGTGGGGCAAACCTTTAACTCCTTTGAAGACATCAGGAAAATCTTTGACCACTTTGATGGATTCTACGTCTTTTGGAGACGCCTCGATTCCATGCAAAAGATTACTCAAGTGAACTCTAGAATTACCGCAAGTCACTTTTGCAATCCTTCCCGGCTCGGTTTCCAATGACACAATTATCTCCTTACAAATCAGAACAGCCTTATGCATGTCCAACCAATCCATTCCTGAAATAAGGTCAAACCCCTTAAAATCCAATATAAATAGTTCGCACGAGAAACTATGGGATAGATAAGAAATTCTTAGGCCTTTACAGATCTTATCTAACTTTTTCACTCCCCTTATAGGATTAGATACAAAAATAGGGCGGTCCATAATACTAGAGGTAAGATGAAATTTCTCTACCGATTCTAAAGAAATAAAACTAAGGGAAGCACCAAAATCAGACAAAATTCTAACAAAAATGCCATCTAAAAGCAAAGTACCTTTCAAAACGCCTTTGCCTTTCCTATCCGAAGAAGTTGACTGTCCTTCTTAAATAGCAAACACCTTGGTCGATTGAGCTCTCTGAAGAAGCTGGCAAGCCTTCACCATGTGCCCTAGCTGTTGACAACTGAAACACAAAGACTTCTGAACCATTGAGGAGCCGGGTCCACTCTGACGCTGCTGCTACTGAGCTCTTCCACTGGGACATTGTTTAGCCAATTGACCCTCTTGCTGACACACATAACACTTTCGAGCTCCATTAGTGCCTCCCTGTTTCCCTTTTCCTTGCTTCTTCCAATTCGGTTGAATTTCCTTTTGTTTGGATTGGAAGAAGTTCCACTCGGGGCTGCCACAGATGCCAAGGGTTTCTTATTCATAAGCTCCTCATACCTCAATGCCATGTCTATCAATTCCACAAATGATCCCTTGAGATGAGCCGTCATGTTCCCATGGAACTTGGGCCACATTCCCAGCACAAACATCTCATTCTTCTTGAGGGGCGGATCAATAACACCTGGTCCATAGCGAGATAACTCGTTGAACTTAGTCTAATATTCGGATACTGACATACTCCCTTGCTTTAGATCCATAAAATCTCTATGCAGACGTGTTTTCCCAGCTGTAGGCATGAATTGATTCTCAATTCCTTAAACTTGCTCCAAGAAATATCATCCTTTGAAATATTCATGGTAACTACTTCCACCACGTAGCTGCTCCTTTTTGAAGTTGCCACGATGCCATCACTCTCTTTTGCTCATCTGACAGATCCAAACTCTTAAAAGTTCGCTCACACGAGCGTAACCAAGCCTGAACTTCAATGATGGATTCTGTTCCTTTAAAAGGCTTTCCTCCCAGATTAGTGAAATCCTTACATAATGCAGCAAAACTTACTTGAGGCGGTGTTGGGTTTACAGCTTCGCCAGTTACCCTTCCTCCATCAGTATACAGACCTCTTCTATTAGTGGTCGTTGCGCTGCTAATACCTCTGCCTCTTCTTCCTCTAGAACTCATGTTGGCAGCCTGAACAGGTAACCCAACAATTTAGATAGGTATATTGATATATAAAAATTACAAATACGCTCTCTCAAGATAGATATTTTTTCAAAGCCTAGGTATTATCTCAACCTAGCGCTCTGATACCAAATGTGATGACCCGCCTTTCATTCCAAAGAAAGACGTATCATCATTAAGAAAGAAATAGGTAGAAAAGAGAATAGAAAGAAAGAAACAAAATATCAAAATCTCACAGTGGAAACTGAAAATATATATAACATCACATAGCTATTACATAGCCATTACACATCAAAGTCATATAGTTACACAATATCACATTAGACAGTCGTGAAGACCTATCTATCCATTACATTCCAAAATACAAGTAGATGATACCAACAGAGCGGAAATAGATATATATATATATATAGATACGCCAAATCTCCTGCTCCAAGCTTTTCCAAAATTCGTCGAGCCAACCTGATCGCTTGGCTACTCATAAAAATTTGGGTACCAAAGAGTTTAAGAAAAATAGAAATAAACTACGGGTCAGACATGGGTCTGGTGTGCATAAACAGTTAAGTTGTTTAAGTTGAAAAACCTTTGAAATAATAGGTATCTCGTAAGACTCTTCGCAAATAAACACGGACAAGTTTTTCCCTTACGATAAACAAAACATTTGATAGGAAATCTTGTTATACTATAATAATGTCTATGGTTTTCAAATAAATATTCACATAGCCGAAATTGTAACATTCATTAAATTTCAGCATACATAGGTATACAATCAAGTCTAAGATCACTTATTGGAGATTGGATTCCTTACAATGGCAGGGCTACTGGGGTACCGTCCATCATAGTATGTTGTCGAGATCACTGTACCGAGGATCCACCCTGATCCCCTACAACATAAAATTAGAGCTACCCCTTACTGGATAGTCCAAATAAGACAACCCCGCGGTTGTTGGCCACAACCGCCCACACGGTCGAATAAAGGGACCTCTAGATAGGGGAAAATCTCATCCTACTTGAGTGCTACCCACTTAGCCTTGTATGCACCTCCCCTATTTTAGCCATTCATGGTTGATGAGGCTTGAGGCTACGATTACCTTTTCAGAACACTTATCTTGGAATGCTCCTCGTCCTTCATTGACGATGGTCTGATAGCATCCATTCAATTTCGTTCTGGGTTTGAACGAACCGAAGGCACTATCTCCGTTACACTCTTTTTGGAATCACCCTAAGAGTTAACGACAAATATCCCTTGCACTCTGAATCTCCATCTCGGTCTTCACTTGAGATTTCACGACCTATCGTTTAACTTGTATCAGTTTGGTTTTCAGATAACAAATTTGATATCCGATCCCGGTCTCATCGAAATCCAAACGTTTCTTTTAAGGTCAAGTTGTTTAACTAAACAATTCAATTCAATTCAGAACTTTATATTCACACAGCAATTCATCATGGATAAATAACTCACATTTATTATAGCTATATCCAAAGTATTGCATATCACAAAACGTCATAGATTAACATACTATAAATATTAATCAATCCAAACATTCTATACAATCAATCATCCATAAGTAAGATTTATTAATCCCATAATTATAATTAATTTAATTAACTCGAAATAAATTAATTACTTATGAACTAATCACCTAACCCTGCTTAATTAATATTAATTAATTACAAACTATTTGTTATTATTTTAATTAATTAATGAAATTAATCAATCATCCTTAATTACTTACATTAGTTAATCATCTGATAATTATTAATTAATTAATCCCTTCAATTATTAATTAATTAACCTTTAACTACTAATTAATAAATCATTAATTACTAATTAATTAATTAATTAATTATTCTTTAATTAATTTCATTAATTAATTAATTAATTAATATTTACTTACCCCAGAACTTAATTAATTTTAAGATAAACCATTTATCTTAATCAATTACTTAATTATCATTAAAATCTTCTTTAATAAATCTTGAAATTAATTATCATTTACATATAAATTAACTTAAGACCTTAAAGTTAATTAATAATTAAAAACATTTTACCTTTTAATTAACTACTTAGTTACACCATTTAATTTAAGTTTAAATAAACTTAAGAATTAACTTAATTAATTGAAGTTAAATAAATTTACAATTTTCTCTAGCCAAATATTTGAAAAAAATTATATATAAAAGAAATTGATTTAAGAAACAGTTTGAAACCTGATTTATTTTAATTTTAAAAAACTTGCTTTATTTAAATTTAAAACTATTATAAATACACTCTCGAGCCCAACACAAAATCCACCTGAGCTCTCCCTCGAGTCTAACCCGAAGCCTGCCCGAGCAACTCTTCCTTTTTCTTTTCTTTTTGAAAACTGTTATGTTTTTAAATTTTAAAACTATTATGAAAAGAACACTCATGAACCTACCGAAGCCAAACTCGGGCTATCACCACATTTTCTCAAGACAAAACCCAAGACATAGCCTTCTTCCCAAATTATAGTAACCAAACAAAACCACTGATACACTTCTAACACACGTGCACATGCACAGGTGAACGAAGCAACTCCGACCATCGATGCTACCTCCAGCACATCGAAAACCACCTCCACCTACGATTCCGACCACCGTTCTTCAACAAATCCACGAAATCGAATTCGGGCATCTCGTACTCCATTAGAACAAAACTGATCGCAAAGAACCACCTCGACCCAACGCCTCCAACCACCAGAGCCTTCGAAACTCCGTCCATAGCTTCGTTAACCAACCAAGCACCTATTCCCCCACCTTCGATCAACTCCACTGCTTCGATGACGATGCAGTAGCCTTTGGAACAACTTCTGTAACGACCCAGTATTTTCAACCATTCGCATCCGCACATGTCGGACTTGAATTGTTCAAAATACCGCGTCGTAAATTAATTTTTGGCAAAACTCAGAATATGCAGTAAATAAATCACAGAATCACAAACACAGATATCAGAAATCTCGCAGCGGAATTTAAAAATACTTAGTGGTTCATGAAGCCACTTATAAACAGTCTCAAAAAAAAAACTACATAGACTTTAATCTCAAATATAGTTTAAGTCATCAAATGGAAAATCCAAATATCCACTAGTCTTGATTTCAAAATAAGATAACGGACTGAAGTTTTGCCGGTAGCTTGAAAGATCTACAGAAATCCTAGCTCCGGAAAGAAAGCTGAACTGCAACTCAGGTTGACCCGAGAGTAAAAATAAAACATAAACACTCGAGTCAGGACATACATACTTATATAGTGTAAGCTAATTCAAGTGTACTGTAATATAGAGCAAGTAACTTAAAGGATGCTTGGGACCGCCCATCCTCTAAGGATCGGTTAAACTATTTACTATGTAGTAATATTCGCTATTATAATAGTGTCTATTTATAAATTAAACTTACTTTTAAATAGCGTTAAGGCTTTACATTTTCCACCTTAACACAAATAATGCCAATAGTCTATACAGTATCGTAATACCTCCTGATCGGGAAGCTACCAGAGGATACTCCATAGGTACGACACAAATAGAAACTCGTAGAAGGCTCGCTATGGTAGGTGACACGGCACAACTAGGCAATGTCAGGGTAGATATACCAATTTCTATCCGGACCAATGGAAACGCGCAGCGCGCAGCTGCCGCCTGCCTCGAACAACACTCCCAAATCAAAGGTGCGCACCAAAACAATCACAAAAGTAATAGAATGGCATACGAAGAAGTGCGTCCGATCAGAGGTGCTACCTCATTAATCCGAGAATCGCTCCTGTTTTAGCCACCTTATGCCAACTCATGGGAGTCGGGTCCACGTCTCTACCTCAAAGAAAACGTCACCACCATCCTACTTCACTCTGTAATCTCCACCGCTTACACGGTTGGTAAAGTGGTTTTCGGTATCGACGGAGAGTATGCCAGATATCTGATCCCGGTCTCTTTCACAACCAAACGTTATTATAACCCATGGTTACAGCTTTTAAAATGGTATTTATACTTTACAAATCAAAATATATTTCAAATACTACAATATCAAAATATTGTTTTTAAACATTGGTCATTTTACAATATACCATTTAAATCTATTCAATTTATTTAGGAATTGATTGCCTTTTTCTCCCTTTTTAAAATTTAATTCTTCCATTTAAAACCATTCAAAGTCAATTCCTTATTTTTATTAATTACATATTAACTTCCAAAATTTAAACCCATTTCCCCAAAGATTATTTCCATATATTTATTTTTAAATAATTAAAATCCCAGTTTCTGTAGCACTTATGAAATGCTACCTAAAGTCTATAGGTTAAAACAGTTCATTTATAAAAGACAACATTTAAGTGCTGTAATAGACTATTAACTTAACCATCCAGTTTTAAATTCCCAAATATAACTTTTTATCAATTATTTACTTAACTGAAACCTTATTTTTAACAAAATTCAGAAATTCCCAAAATAAGTTATATTCCAAAATTTATTTAAACATTTATTTATTTATTTAACATTTTTAACTCATTCAAAACATTATAAATCTTATAAAAATCCTTTAAATATATTTAAACCAGAATATTATAAACTTCCATTTTAAAATAAATTTAAAATATTTCAGAAAATCATTATATAAACCATGGGTCTGTATATAGTTTTCTAGCCTAGGTCAAGTGATACGGATTTATATCATTTCAATCCGCAATTTACAAAACCCCGGGTTCTATCATTTCAAACCCGCAATCCCAAGTTAACAAATCAAATTTAAACAATTAAATAATATATATGGATAATAATTGTCGTTCAGGCCTATCATTTTAGCCTATAACGATCTCAATTTACAGGGAACTTGCAGTGATGATTTAACAGTAAATAAGCATTAAATAATATAACTGCAACTATATTACAACAGATAAACAACTGATGAGGTGTCAATTTAAAATGGGGTTTAACATCATACGTTATATTACAGACAGATGACATTTAATAATTGTCTGGTGAGAAATACTCACCTTAAAGCTGTAGAAAAATAGATTCAAACAATTGTATCACTTGATAAAGAAATGTACAAACGGCATGATCAGATTTCCGCGGATGTAACGTCTTGATTCAAATCTATAACAAGATCGAAATAAACCAAATACGCGACTTTAAAAATTATGGTCAAAGCAAAATTTTTGAAACAACTGGAACGAATGGAATTCACTTGACTCGACCACTCCACCACACAGTTAGACTACGTTCTCATGGTTCGGTTCAAAATTGCACGTTACTTACTTTCACCCTTTTTTTTCTACAAGTGGCGAAAACACTTAAAATCTTAATCTAATTTCTCGGCATCATAAAAGAATTTTATGCGCATAACGTTGATAATACATATACACTCACAATACTAATTAAATGAACACTTCTTCACTAGTACAAAACCCTCCTACAGCCGATTCTTATATTTGCTTATTCAACTATTATTATTAAGAAATTTTTTTTTCCCTTCTCTAACTACTGTTGCAACCCTAGCTTATTACAAAATCCAACTACATGCTCGCCTCACTGTGTTTTCATACTTCAAAATACAAAGTGAATTTGCAACCTAGTTTGGACATTTATGACCCACACACGTACTTCTCCTCCATTCACATATATATTTTTTCTACTCTATTATATTTTGGGTAAAGTTTAAATTTTATTTCTAAAATAAATTGGTCAAATTCACTATTGAAAATCTTTAAGGACGGCTAGATGACATAAAACTTTAGTTATTAGTTTATGAAAAAATTTCATGCAATTTATTTGGAGGAGAGGCTGACATCAGTGGTAAAAGAGGAGGGTAAGGATCTAGTGGTGAAGGAGGAGTCATAGCCTAAGGTGGTGGAGTTTTAAGCCTTTGCGTGAACAAGAAAAGGAAATAAAGAAGAAGAAAGCAAGGGAGGAAGAAGGAAAATATAAATATAGGCAATACCTGATGAAGCTTTGCACGCAAGCAACCGGAGAAAAAAAAAGAAAAAAAAATGAAGAAATTTTTCATGAATGAATTTGTGGTGTGGGTTTTGGTTTATATAAGGGACGGGTTGCGTGAATTTAGATAGGCACAGAATCAATTTGTTTTGATTGAAATTTTAAAAAACGACAAGTGGATATTTTTTTCAAATTTTCTTCTCTCATTTACTTGCGTACGTTCACTAGAATTGTGGAGATAAACTTGCAGTATATAGGAAAGTATTTAATTTCTTTGATTGAAATTAAGAAAATGGTAATCAATTTATTCTTGCCCTTGGAATTAGAAATCTGGACGTGCTTATAAATGGAAAGAACTAACTGTTGATATTTAAGAAACGACAATGATATTTATTTGCTTGGATGCTACTTCAATAAAAGATTTTATACTAAATATTAGTTGCATGCTATATTTTTTTGCAAGAAATCTTATTTGCCTATAAACGGCAAATCTAGGGACGCGCATAGTTTTGAGGAGCTATATATTTTCGTTGCTTTGTACGCAAGGAAAAACTAAGATGCGAAATCAAAGCATGCGAATTTTATGGTCAAGGAATCGTTTGTTTGCAAATCAATATGTAGAGAAAACAGCAAGTGATGAATAAATGGCATTGATTTAAAAAGAAACGCCCATATTTTATACCAAATTTAAAAAAGTTTGAATGCGTTGATTTTATCCTTTTTGTTTGAACGTGTTATAAAATAGGAAGCTGCATGATTTATTTCTTTTGAGATTAAGTAAATTTTTCTCTACAGGTAAGAAATAAATTTTGCTTTCCTTGAATGTTTATTACAAGAAGTATGCGTTAAATTACAGGGAAAGACCCAAAAGTTGGAAGCAGCTAATTTAGCAGTGAGTTGCAAGATTTTTGCATGCGAAGATCAATGGAAAAGAAAAAGATAAGCAATAACTTTCGTTCGAAAAGTAAAACGGCAAGTGGATCTTGAAATAAATGATGTCAATGCATAATAAAAGGATGTGTGGGTTTTATCACTTGAATTACGATAGAAAAATAATTGAACGCTCCAAACGTGTTGCATAAATCAAGGAGGTAAACTGGTTAAGAAATATTAAAAGCAGCTGAAGGTTACAAAATTTTTGGGAACAAAATAGGTAGACACTATTTTCGAATGAACAGGGAATTGCATGGTTTAATTCTTTGAGTTTAAGTAATATGTTTCTAAAGGCAAGTAAGATTTTTTTTTTTTTGTATTATATGGATAAGGCTTTAATTTCAATAAATGGAATATGGAAAAATATTTTATACGTTACATAATTTAGCAGAAAATAAATCTTGCGTTACTAACTGAGGGGAAATAAAACGGCATGCATTATCAAGTGTAAATGGCAAGAAATATAAATTGAAATTTAGCGCGTTATTATAAGGGAAGGACGAGCGAGATTAAATGTGAATGTAAATTTGCATGAGATCCTATTTGATTTTGTTCATGAATTATAAGCAAAATCTAAGGTGGAGAAAACGGTCGAGCAAATATTAAGGAAATAAATGTTGTACCCACTGCATTGCTTCAAACGTGCTTATATATATATATATATATATATATATATATATATATATATACACACACACACACGGTATTTATTCCCTAAATTTACGCGCTCTTTTTACCGCGCAATTACCCAGTTCATTTATACACTAAAAAAAATTCGAAATTCTGATCGTGCTGAGACTCGAACTCGTGACCAGTCGTGAATAGCCCAGATGTCTTAACCACCTAAGCTATTAATGTTTTCTTAATTAAAACTTGATTTTGCTAGAAATTAAGTTATTTACCATCTTCGACAAAAACCCAAATTTCCAAATTAAAGTTAATTCTTAACCATGTCAAAATTTCAGAGATCTTATTATTTAATTAAAAATTTGGTCAATTGTTTTTATTTTTTATTTTTAATCACTTTAAAATTTAGATATTTATATAATAAACCCCAAAGTTTTTTAAAATACAAGTGAAAAATACTTGTTAAAAGTTTGGGCTGTTACACTCTCCCCCACTCAGAACTTTTCGTCCTCGAAAAGGAAGAAGGTAGGGGAATAGGAACAACCTGAAAGAAAACTAAATTGAAACTTAAATTAGAATCATTAATATAAACAATAAAATTCAGTTTTAAATTAATCATTGATTTCATCTATTTATACTTAAAATTTTAACATTTACTTGTATAATATCCCTACACTTAAAAAAAATCATTCATTTTCTTTATCCAAATTTTACACAAGGTATTATAACATTCTAATTTAAAATGTTTAATTTTAATCCAAATTTGAAATGGTAATTTAACTTAATTGTTAAAGTAAATTTACCATTTCCCAAACAACTTATTTTGATATTATTTTTATAAAACCCAAATCAAAAATATCATATTTCCAATCTATATACTTTGAAACCATGGCTTTGAAACATAACCTTTAATATATTACTTTATATACTAAAATAGCTTCTTTAAATTTCACAATAAATTCCCAATACAAATTTGAATCTCCAATTAAACCATTCAAATTCCCATATAATTCAAAGCTTAAATATCCCATATTTCAAAACTTAAATTTTTATAGCTCATATTATTTAGATCTTTAAATATTCCACTATTTCAAAATGGATTCTTTGATAATTTAATATATACCAAATCCAATTCTTTTTATTTAAATTTTGAAATGTTTACTTAATACAGCAAATATTATTTAAGTAAAACCCTTACTTTTATTTGAGTTATTAAAACTCTATATACAATAGAAACTTAAATAGATACTTAACTATATTATATAAAAGAAATGAACTTCATTATTTAGCTTATTTTAAAATTCGAAACAAATTTATACATAGCTAAATTCAAGAAATTATATATATATATATATATATAAATTTAATATTTATCAATCGTATCCTTTTCAAAACCATATAAATCAAAATATTTATATATATAGACCGACGGTGTCTGTATAAAATTTTCAAACATAATATTCCGAAATTCATAGTTTTAAACCATACTTCTAAAACTTGAATGGTTTGGATAATCAACAGTATATGGAATAAAATAGTTTGCATTTAAAATTACTTTATAAAATAAAATAATTTCTGCGACTTACAATTTTATTTCATTTAAAAAAAAAATTAAGTCAAAATTCATAAATTTCAAAAACACTTTCAGTTTCAATAACCACTTCAGTTTCAATATTTGCAAACTTGAATATTAGACAATTGGAACTAAGGTTGGAAATTTCTATTCTACCAATTAAAATTCTATTATTAAGTTTGAATATTTGCATAATAAACCCGTAATCCTTTAAGAAAACTCAAATTACTTATAAAGAGAATTTCCTTCAATTTATTTATACTAGATATATTCTATTAATTTATCTCGAATAAAATCCAGTTATAAATATCATATCTTTAAAATTTTATTTATAAATCTTTTTATATTGTATATTATCCAATTACATTGTTAACTTCTGAAAATCAAGGTAAGTTATATTGAAATGAAATTGAGTATTATACAAATAAAACTTTCAAATTCAATTATCTCAAGTTTGAATTATTTATTCAAAATTTTGATTTTTTTTTTATATAATTGAAATTATTCCTCAAGATAAAATTCAAGAATTAAATTTCTGATTTCCTTCAACCCATTTAGAGATAAATATATATATGTACATAATATGTCAAATCAAATTTAAATCATATATCTATATATGATAAATCAAGTCATATTTTAGAGATTCAAATCAATTAAATTCTCAAGTTAACACTGTAGCCAGACTAAAGAATGGTCTTTTCACTTCGAAACTCGAAAATGAATGTCGATGATGTTGTTGTCATCACCGAAATTATTTCCTAGCGACAAAGAGAAGAGCACTGATTTTTAAACCTTTAACATTCTTTGGAAACAAATTTTTATTCGAAAATAATTTAAATAATATATCCTTTCAAAATTTTAAACCCCAAGTTTGAAACTATCGGAAATTGAATTCTCAAGTTCTTGTTTTAAATTCATTTCAGTTTCCAAATTAATTATAACTTTGTTTATATTCAATTATTTATATTAGACAAAACACATGGTTTACAAAACCATAAATAAAGTCAAAAAATATTATTTCTTGACAACTAGTTAAATTAATTATAAAATTCTGAAAATTATACATATATATATAGGAATAAATTTTCCATAACAAGGATAGAGATTCAAATTTGATGGACTCAAATCAAAGAGAATTTTGATTTAAAGATAAGTTGGAATTAGAAGATCCGATGATTAAATAACAGAATAAGGAACTAGATAAGTTTACATAAATTGCGGGCAACCTTAACCTGGTCAACCATGACTCAAAGAGTCAGATCGAATGTAGATTTACCATTCGATCCAAAGAGATAGAGTTCGTAATAACCAAAGATACTAGCATCTAAACCGAGGTTAAATATAAATCTTTGGTGAATCAATGCTAATTGTAAAGGAGTTTCACCCCTTTATTAGAATATTGGCGAGACCGCCAATTCACTATAAAGATCATCCGAAGTGGAGTTATGGGATACTCCAGAATCGAAAGAAAATGAATAGTGAGGGATACGAATAAATTTCGAAACCGCGGGGAACGTTCCAAAATTCGAAAAGGAAGAGATTCAAGATCAAATGAAAGTGATTCTGTAAATCAATTTTACCATACATTCTAATTTTTGCCTAGAGCCAAAGCTCTGATACCAAACTGTAACGACCCAGTATTTTCAACCGTTCGCATCCGCACATGTCGGACTTGAATTGTTCAAAATACCGCGTCGTAAATAAATTTTTGGCAAAACTCAGAATATGCAGTAAATAAATCACAGAATCACAGACACAGATATCAGAAATCTCGCTGCGGAATTTAAAAATACTTAGTGGTTCATGAAGCCACTTATAAACAGTCTCAAAAAAAAAATTACATAGACTTTAATCTCAAATATAGTTTAAGTCATCAAATAAAAAATCCAAATATCCACTAGTCTTGATTTCAAAATAAGATAACGGGCTGAAGTTTTGCCGGTAGCTTGAAAGATCTACATAAATGTTCCGGAAAGAAAGCTGAACTGCAACTCAGGCTGACCCGAGCATAAAAATAAAACATAAACACTCGAGTCAGGACATACATACTTATATAGTGTAAGCTAATTCAAGTGTACTGTAATATAGAGCAAGTAACTTAAAGGATGCTTGGGACCGCCCATCCTCTAAGGATCCGTTAAACTATTTACTATGTAGTAATATTCGCTATTATAATAGTGTCTATTTGTAAATTAAACTTACTTTTAAACAGCGTTAAGGCTTTACATTTTCCACCTTAACACAAATAATGCCAATAGTCTATACAGTATCGTAATAGCTCCTGATCGGGAAGCTACCAGAGGATACTCCATAGGTACGACACAAATAGAAACTCGTAGAAGGCTCGCTATGGTAGGTGACACGGCACAACTAGGCAATGCCAGGGTAGATATACCAATTGCTATCCGGACCAATGGAAACGCGCAGCGCGTAGCTGCCGCCCACCTCGAACAACACTCCCAAATCAAAGGTGCGCACCAAAACAATCACAAAAGTAATAGAATGACATACGAAGAAGTGCTTCCGATCAGAGGTGCTACCTCATTAATCCGAGAATCGCTCCTGTTTTAGCCACCTTATGCCAACTCATGGGAGTCGGGTCCACGTCTTTACCTCAAAGAAAACGTCACCACCATCCTACTTCATTCTGGAATCTCCACCGCGTACACGGTTGGTAAAGTGGTTTTCGGTATCGACAGAGAGTATGCCAGATATCCGATCCCGGTCTCTTTCACAACCAAACGTTATTATAACCCATGGTTACAGCTTTTAAAATGGTATTTATACTTTACAAATCAAAATATATTTCAAATACTACAACATCAAAATATTGTTTTTAAACATTGGTCATTTTACAATGTACCATTTAAATCTATTCAATTTATTTAGGAATTGATTGCCTTTTTCTCCCTTTTTAAAATTTAATTCTTTCATTTAAAACCATTCAAAGTCACTTCCTTATTTTTATTAATAACATATTAACTTCCAAAATTTAAACCCATTTCTCCAAAGATTATTTCCATAAATTTATTTTTAAATAATTAAAATCCCAGTTTCTGTAGCACTTATGAAATGCTACCTAAAGTCTATAGGTTAAAACAGTTCATTTATAAAAGACAGCATTTAAGTGCTGTAATAGACTATTAACTTAACCATCCAGTTTTAAATTCCCAAATATAACTTTTTATCAATTATTTACTTAACTGAAACCTTATTTTTAACAAAATTCAGAAATTCCCAAAATAAGTTATATTCCAAAATTTATTTAAACATTTATTTATTTATTTAACATTTTTAACTCATTCAAAACATTATAAATCTTATAAAAATCCTTTAAATATATTTAAACCGGAATATTATAAACTTCCATTTTAAAATAAATTTAAAATATTTCAGAAAAACATTATATAAACCACGGGTCTGTATATAGTTTTCTAGCCTAGGTCAAGTGATACGGATTTATATCATTTCAATCCGCAATTTACAAAACACCGGGTTCTATAATTTCAAACCCGCAATCCCAAGTTAACAAATCAAACTTAAACAATTAAATAATATATATGGATAATAATTGTCGTTCAGGCCTATCATTTCAGCCTATAACGATCTCAATTTACAGGGAACTTGCAGTGATGATTTAACAGTAAATAAGCATTAAATAATATAACTAAAACTATATTACAATAGATAAACAACCGATGAGGTGTCAATTTAAAATGGGGTTTAACATTATACGTTATATTACAGACAGATGACATTTAATAAATAATTTACAAATACACTTGCGATAATTCACAGAAATATAGGTATGTTTGTCTGGTGAGAAATACTCACCTTAAAGCTACAGAAAAATAGATTCAAACAACTGTATCACTTGATAAAGAAACGTACAAACGGCACGATCAGATTTCCGCGGATGCAACGTCTTGATTCAAATCTATAACAAGATCGAAATAAACCAAATACGCGACTTTAAAAATTATGGTCAAAGCAAAATTTTCGAAACAACTGGAACGAATGGAATTCACTTGACGCGACCACTCCACCACACAGCTAGACTACGTTCTCATGGTTCGGTTCAAAATTGCACGTTACTTACTTTCATCCTTTTTTTTTCTACAAGTGGCGAAAACACTTAAAATCTTAATCTAATTTCTCGGCATCATAAAAGAATTTTATGCGCATAACGTTGATAATACATATACACTCACAATACTAATTAAATGAACACTTCTTCACTAGTACAAAAACCCTCCTACAGTCGATTCTTATATTTGCTTATTCAACTATTATTATTAAAAAAAAAAAAATTCCCTTCTCTAACTACTGTTGCAACCCTAGCTTATTACAAAATCTAACTACATGCTCGCCTCACTGTGTTTTCATACTTCAAAATACAAAGTGAATTTGCAACCTAGTTTGGACATTTATGACCCACACGCGTACTTTCTCCTCCATTCACATATATATATTTTTTCTACTCTATTATATTTTGGGTAAATTTTAAATTTTATTTCTAAAATAAATTGGTCAAATTCACTATTGAAAATCTTTAAGGACGGCTAGATGACATAAAACTTTAGTTATCAGTTTATGAAAAATTTTCATGCAATTTATTTGGAGGAGAGGCTGACATCAGTGGTAAAAGAGGAGGGTAAGGATCTAGTGGTAAAGGATGAGTCATAGCCTAAGGTGGTGGAGTTTTAAGCTTTTGCGTGAACAAGAAAAGGAAATAAAGAAGAAGAAAGCAAAGGAGGAAGAAGGAAAAATATAAACATAGGCCATACCCGATGAAGCTTTGCACGCAAGCAACCGGAGAAAGAAAAAAAAGAAGAAAAAAAATAAAGAAATTTTTCATGAATGAATTTTTGGTGTGGGTTTTGGTTTATATAAGGGACGGGTTGCGTGAATTTAGATAGGCACAGAATCAATTTGTTTTGATTGAAATTTTAAAAAACGACAAGTAGATATTTTTTTCAAATTTTCTTCTCTCATTTACTTGCGTACGTGCACTAGAATTGTGGAGATAAACATGCCGTATTTAGGAAAGTATTTAATTCCTTTGATTGAAATTAAGAAAATGGTAATCAATTTATTCTTGCCCTTGGAATTAGAAATCTGGACGTGCTTATAAATGGGAAGAACTAACTGTTGATATTTAAGAAACGACAATGATATTTATTTGCTTGGATGCTACTTCAATAAAAGATTTTACACTAAATATTAGTTGCATGCTATATTTTTTACAAGAAATCTTATTTGCCTATAAACGGTAAATCTAGGGACGCGCACAGTTTTGAGGAGCTATATATTTTCGTTGCTTTGTACGCAAGGAAAAACTAAGATGCGAAATCAAAGCATGCGAATTTTATGGTCAAGGAATCGTTTGTTTGCAAATCAATATGTAGAGAAAACGGCAAGTGATGAATAGATGGCATTGATTTAAAAAGAAACGTCCATATTTTATACCAAATTTAAAAAGTTTAAATGCGTTGATTTTATCCTTTTTGTTTGAACGTGTTATAAAATAGGAAGCTGCATGATTAATTTCTTTTGAGATTAAGTAAATTTTTCTCTGCAGGTAAGAAATAAATTTTTCTTTCCTTGAATGTTTATTACAAGAAGTATGCGTTAAATTACAGGGAAAGACCCAAAAGTTGGAAGCAGCTAATTTAGCAGTGAGTTGCAGGATTTTCGCATGCAGAGATCAATGGAAAAGAAAAAGGTAAGCAATAACTTTCGTTCGAAAAGTAAAACGGCAAGTGGATCTTGAAATAAATGATGTCAATGCATAATAAAAGGATGTGTGGGTTTTATCACTTGAATTACGGTAGAAAAATAATTGAACGCTCCAAACGTGTTGCATAAATCAAGGAGGTAAACTGGTTAAGAAATATTAAAACCAGCTGAAGGTTACAAAATTTTTGGGAACAAAATAGGTAGACACTATTTTCGAATGAACAGGGAATTGCATGGTTTAATTCTTTGAGTTTAAGTAATATGTTTCTAAAGGCAAGTAAGATTTTTTTTTTGCAATATATGGATAAGGCTTTAGTTTCAATAAATGGAATATGGAAAAATATTTTATACGTTACATAATTTAGCAGAAAATAAATCTTGCGTTACTAACTGTGGGAAAATAAAACGGCATGCATTATCAAGTGTAAATGGCAAGAAATATAAATTGAAATTTAGCGCGTTATTATAAGGGAAGGACGAGCGAGATTAAAGGTGAATGTAAATGTGCATGAGATCCTATTTGATTTTGTTCATGAATTATAAGCGAAATCTAAGGTGGAGAAAACGGTCAAGCAAATATTAAGGAAATAAATGTTTTACCCACTGCATTACTTCAAACGTGCTTTATATATATATATATATACACACGGTATTTATTCCCTAAATTTACGCGCCCTTTTTACCGCGTAATTACTCAATTCATTTATACACTAAAAAAAATTCGAAATTCTGACCGTGCTGAGACTCGAACTCGTGACTTGTCGTGAATAGCCCAGATGTCTTAACCACCTAAGCTATTAATGTTTTCTTAATTAAAACTTGATTTTGCTAGAAATTAAGTTATTTACCATCTTCGACAAAAACCCAAATTTCCAAATTAAAGTTAATTCTTAACCATGTCAAAATTTCAGAGATCTTATTATTTAATTAAAAATTTGGTCAATTGATTTTATTTTTTATTTTTAATCACTTTAAAATTTATATTTTTATATAATAAACCCCAAAGTTTTTTAAAATACAAGTGAAAAATACTTGTTAATAGTTTGGGCTGTTACAACTTCGACCAAAACCTGGGCTCAAACCCTACTTCAATGTCGTGTCGTCGCTACAGCGGTCAGAAAATCCATTGACCATTTTTCCCGAGATCGTCAACCTCCCCACTGCCCCCAGCAGCGATCCCGACCATCCAACTCGCTACAATCACCGGAAAATGCCCAAAAAAACATTCCCATTCAACCCACGAATTCTTAATCAATACTAAACTAAAAATCTTGATTTCTCTTTTAAAATTCATGGATTTCGAAAAAGATTTAGATTATATAAGTGAATCAAGAAATCATGGTATTCGAGTTTAACAGGTTTTAGAGTTTTTACTGTATTTTTTCCCTTCCAGCTAAAAGCTACTTCTAATTATACTTATAATTATTTTTTAAAATAAGATCTAGTAAATTCAAACAAGTTTTCTTTATACATCTTAACATAAAAGTGAATGAGGGAAGAGATTTTAATTTTTAAACTTGTTTTTAGTCTATAAATTCGAAAACAGAGACTTATATATATATATACACACACACAGATATGCACACCCAAATAATTTCATATTTACATACATGCAAGCATAATTTACATTCATGCAAACATATATCACATCATTACTTCCAATATCTATCACATGCAACAAGTTTCAACAGATTAAAGCTTTTATAAAGGTTGTTTATTCACAGATTGGATGATGAACGGAGAAGTTTTTTTGAACTGGAAATGCTTGATCTTTTTAAAACTTTGTAAACTGGAAATTACTCTAGATTGTTGAGATGATCTGATCTGTTTAGTTGCTTGATGTTTTAGACGATCTTTGCTTTTTTTTTAGGTTTAAATTTGAAAGAGTTGTTTGCATGATTTCTTTGGTTTTGAAAAAGTAGGATAGAAGAAATGAAAGAGTAGGGAACAGATGTGTGTATATGTATCTTGTTTTAGTTTTTTTTTTAAAAATGGAAAGAAAATAAATAATGTGACACTTGTAAAATTGCCTGATACAAATCTTACACTTGTTAATATGCATATAATTAATATTTTAATACGTTTTTATAAAATTTTATATTTTATTTTCTATTAGTTTATTGTTAATATGTGTTGTGTTTTTATATGTAAACTTTTCCTTTATTTGTATTTATAAAATCTTTAAAGAAAATGATTTAAAACTAATTATACTCTAACAGATAATCATATACACACACACACACTAGTTTTTAAATCCAATTTATTTTTACGATATTTATCTTTTGAATTTCAAATTCAAATTCTATTTCAATCTACTTATAGATATATACATAAACAACACATATTTTATTTGTTTGAAAAAGAATAATTTTGCACATTTTAAATAATTTATAAAAGAAGATTATCACATTATTATTTCCTAAAATTCTGGGATATCATGGTATATTTTATATTTATTTGTAAATATTTTATTCAATTCCTTTATATATTTCAACTGATAAACATTTTATAATTTATATTTACTGCATAAATTTATCGAAGTAGATTATTTTAATTATACATAGCAGATGTTCTTATGATATTAGAATGTGATGACCTGGAATTTTAAAGCAATATCAATTTAATAATTTGAAGTAAAAATTAAAATGATTTGTTAATCTTTGTAATGAGATTTGAATTAATTCTATAATCCAATAAAATAAATAGTTAATTGTTAGATTTTATCTTTTTAAATCTAATAAATTGTTTGCTATTTATAATATGTACAGAATATTGTATATATTGTAAATAGGTATTGTTTTAAATTCAATTAATAAATAAATCATGTTTTCTATAAAATATGTATCTTTAGCAAGTTGGAAATTATGATTTTATTTAAAAGTTAAACTTTGTAAAGCTATTTAATAAATAAAATATGGTTTTAAATACCTAAGATAAATATTGAATGATAAAAAAATGTTTAACTCAAGTTTAAAATTTAAATAAATAACAATGAGGTTATTTTTAGTTTCTTTTAAATATAATGTGATAAAATGAATAATTTATTAATAAGAAAATAATTTCTTTTATAAGTTATTTATGGTTATCAAATATTGTTATTTCTAAAAATATAATAATACATTATTTCAACAAATAAATTTTTAATAAAAATTATTGTTTTTTAAAATTCAAATTTGTAGTGGTATTTGTAAATAAACTGGGTTTCAAAAATTCAATTTGAACTTGAATTCAAAGTTTTTAAAATTTAAAGTATGAATGTTTTTAAATTGTTTTGATTTTGAAATATTTGTATAAGTTTAATTTTATAAATATAGTTTGATTTATTCATTTTAAAATCTATATACATATGAATAAACACATGGTTAACTAATTTATATAAACATAGGTTTACATTTATCATGTATTAGCATCTAAATAAATAACTAATTAACATTTGGGACAAATGTAAACATCTTACAAATTAAATGAGCATGTGTTAATTAATTAACATACTTACTTGACAAATGTAATATGTAGTGACAAGTGTCAGTTATTTTAGATTTTCTTTTAAAATCAAATTTCAGCCCATTTATTTACAAATCTTCTTCCCTTTCTTTTTATTTTTCTAAATTCAAAGCCAAGAAGAAAATTTAAACAAATCCCCTCAAAAAACTTAAATCTGAAAACACCTCCACTAAAACCCAATTCATAAAGTCAAATTTCTATAATCTTTTCAAATCCATGAAATCAAAACCATTTTCAAAATTTAATCAAACATGCAAAAGTTCTGAAGCATGCATTATTTCAAAATCTGGACATTGTTCTCTGCATACCATCTGAAGTCAGCATCTCTGGAATTCAATCCTGCATATTTTTCAAATGAAAAATCACCTGCATTTCTGGAATTAGCCTGCATGCAAACCATTTGTCTTCAAACCAATTAAAAGCATACCTGCATTATTTCAAAATCTGGAATGCATGCATCATTTAGCATCTGGGATGTAGACAACTGCAGTTTCAAATAAAAAGAAGCTTGCATGCCACTTTAAAAATAAATTCCATAGCAATTCAAGTTCCTGAATCAAAAGACTTTCATATGAAGGCTGTTTTCAAAAAGAAGAGTGCAAAGTTTTAAGGAAAAGGAATTTCCAGTTTTAAAAACATAAGTATAAAGGCTGTTCAATTTTGGGTGCTCTATTCTTCTTATTGAATCAGGTGAGTAACTTTCTAAAACTTAAAATTTAATAATTTGTTACATGCTGAGATATGGAATGAATGTGTGTTGATTAAATATTTATATGTGATGATTTTTCTGTATATATATGGATGTGTGGATAAGTGTATGTTTAGTTTCTGTTCAATCTCTGTTACAGTTTTCATGCTAAAACTAATCCAAATCTTTATCTTCTAATTTGATTCTTGATAATGTTAAATCTTAACCAAAGATTGTTTGTTTATCATAAAATAAATAAAAAAAATTATATAAGTAAAAATAAGTTTGGAAATTCTCGGAAAACCATAAGAAACAGAATTGTGTAAGCATTATCAAATTTTCAAATATCATAATTTGATGTTCCAGGCTTAGAATCTGGAATCTCATTCAAAATAAAGATTTTTAAAACTTAAATCCAAAATTTTAGACTAAGGTTGAAGGAGGAGTTCTGAAATGAACTTAAAAGAGAAAATTATGACTTCCTGGTGATATACGAGAGTGTGGAGTTAGAGGTTCTTCCTGGAATTAGAATGGTGATGGGTGATGATAGGAAAAATGTTTGATGAAGTTGCACTTCGTCGAGGTGGAAGCGGTGACGTTTTCTTGTCCAGATCCTAGTTTTTGATAGGGTTAGTAAACCGACCTTCTCGTCTTCTACAATCAAGCGAGTGCAGTGAGGATTTGAGGGAAGATGGCTTGACTGTATTTGAAGTCGTAGCCGGAGTCGTTGCCAATCTGGTGGTCAAAAGGTGGAGGATGAGGCGGTTTACAGGTTTGGGGTGAAACATGTTTTCTCCTGTTCCAGGTTTTGAAATAGAAACTCGAATTCAATTTCGTGTTTTGGAAGGAGGATCTGATGGTGATGGTTGGTCGTGAGGTTGATCGTCATTGTTAGGAAGCCACCGGAGGTGGATGATGATGACTGGAGGCACGGTGCACGTGCACCGTGCACTTTTGATATTTTGAGGTTGGCCTGGGTGTTAGCATGTGTGGAACTCGAGAACCACTCGAGCGGTTATGGTATATTGCTCGAAGTAGAGGGCTTAATGACTCGAAGCAGATTTTCTTCTTGCTCGGGTTTTAAGTATGGAACAGGTTTTAACAGGAACCTGTTGATCTGTTTCAAATTTAAAATAAAAATTTAAACCCTGGATTTAAATGGAAGTAAGGTTTTTTTTAATCTTGTTTTCAAAGCATGAAAAGTTTAAGTTTAAAAAAAAATAGATTCAAGATTGAATTTGAATCTAGATTGGGAAGAATGAATTTCTAAATTCAAATTGAATCAAAAATATTAAAGTGCTTAAGAAAGTTTAAAGTAATTAAAGGATTTGAGTTTAAGTAGAATTGAATTGTAGTAGAAGTAAATCAAAATTTTAAATTTGAATTCAAAATTTATTTGAATCGTAAGTTTTGGAAATAAAAGTTTATAAATTTAAAATTTATAAATAAGTTGAAAGGTTAAAGTATACTTTAATAATTTGAGATTAAGAAGGAAATTGGTTTAAAATCTTTAAATTTCTTTTATAAGTATTCTTTAACATATGATTTACAAATTTCATATTGGTTAAAGATAACTTGGTTTCATTTTAAAGTTTGAATTTAAAATGGAAATTTGAAATTGAATTTGAAATAAATATTTGCAATAGTATTTATGAATGATAATTTAAATATTGTTAAGAAAGGTTTTTTCTTAAAGCAAATTTAGAATAAATTGATGATTTTAAGTTTTCATTTAATTATTAAGATAATTAAATGAATAGTTTATTTTAAGATAATTAAGGATTTTAAATTATTAATTTAAAGTTTAAATTAATTAATTAAGGGTAATTAATCCATAATTAAGAATTATTAATTAGATTTAATTAATGATTAATAATTAATTAGTCAAGTAATTATAAATTAATTAAGTTACGTTTAATACTTAATTAACTAAATAATTAAAGGTTAATTAATTGGATATTAAAGATTAATTAATTTAAAATTAATAAAGATTAATGGAAGTTAATTACTTAGGAGAATTAATTAAAGTTTGATTAATGGTTAATGAAGGCCATTAATTAAGGATTATTTAACAATTAATTAATATGATTAATTTTAAATAATTAATTTGATTAATAAATTAAATGATAATCAATTGCTAAATTTATTTAAGTTAATTACTTAATATAATGTAATTAATGGAGTTTAATGTGATTGGTTTGAATTAATTAATTAAGTTTAATTAATTTTAATCACTTGATGATTTGGTAAATAATTACTTAATGTAATTAATGAAGTACAATTACTCAGTAAAGTAATTAATGATAATTACTTGATGTAATTAGTGGATAATGATGGAATTGTGAAATAATTTGGATTAATTAATCAAGGAATTAATTAAAGGAATTAATTCAGGGGTAATTAATTTGATAAGTAATTAAGGGTAGTTAATTACAGAGTGAGATTAATCAAAGATGATTAATAATTATGGTTCATGTGAGATTAATTACTAAAAGTAATTAATTTAATTGAGTAATTAATTGAATATAATTAAGAGTCATTAATTAATATAATTAATGATGTAATTAAGATTGATTAATTAATATTAATTAATCAATAATAAGTAATAGGTGTAATTAATTAATTGTAATAAATTAAGGTTAAATGTAACTAATTAATGAAGTAATTAAAGGTTAATTATTGTAATTGGGTTTAGAGTAATTAATTTTGTGAAATTAATTAAAGTATAATTAAACAGGTTTGATTAATTGAGATGATAAATTAGAGATTAATTAATTAATTAATTTGTAATTAATTAATGATGATGTAAGTAAGATTTATATTGTGTAAGTAATTAATTTAATTTACTTTAAATTAATTAGAGATGATGTAATTAATTTAATTCAATTTAAATTAATTATAGATAGTAGGATTATAGATCATTGCTTAGGAATGGTTGTTATTGGTTGCTTTGAATGGTTTTGAATCTCAGCTATGATATTAATAATGTCGAGTGATATGGGTGTATTGGTTGCATTGTGATGATGATATGGATTATCTTTTGATAGTGATAAATGTGGGTTATCTGTGATTATGATAATGATAATTATCTGTTGTGAATCTTTGAATTATCTATCTGTGTGTATATAGATAATGTTATTGAATTGTTTTAAACTCTAAAACAACTTGGACCTAAAAGACACGCTTTAGATTTCGACGAGACCAGGATCGGGTTTCCATATTTGGATATCTGAAAACCACATCGATCCAAATTAACGATAGGTCGTGAATCTTATGTGAAGAGTGAAGACTCGAGGTGTAAGGGCTATACGTCAGTATAACGCTGTGGGTGATTCCGTAGTGAGTTTGACGGAATAGTACTTCTAGATTCTAGATGAAGATTCAGAGTGCAAGGGTTATCGTCGTTAACTCTGAGGGTGATTCCAAAACGAGTGTAACGAGATAATGCCTTCGGTTTCGTTCGAACAGGGAACAAACTTGTATGGATTGAATGCTTTCAGAACATCGTCAGGTGGACGATGAGCATTCTAAGATAATGTGTCCTCTAAAGGTAATCGTAGCCTCAAGCCTCATCAACCTGGAATGGCTAAAATAGGGGAGGTGCAGCAAGGCTTCGTGGGTTGCTCCCACTGGAGAGCAAGATTTCCCCCTGTCTAGAGGTCCCTTTTTTATTCGGCTGTGTGGGCAGTTGGAATCGTGCGCCAACTGCGGGGTTGTCTTGCTCGGAACTGTTCAGTAAGGAATGGGTCTGGCCTTGTGTTGCAGGGGAGCGGGCGTACTCCTCGGTACGTTGATCTAGGCCACGTACTGTGACGGGCGGTACCCCAGTAGCCCTGCCATTGTATGGAATCCAAAATCCAATAAGTGCCAACGGTTTTGATTGTATTATCCACTTTTGTGGCTAATAGCTGGAATTTAATCATGTAACAATTTCGGCTATTTCATATTTACTTGAAAACCCTAGACATATTATAATATCACTGGATTTCCTATCAAACGTTTTGGTTAGCGTAAGGTAAAAACTTTTCCATGTTTATGTATGGGAAGTCTTACGTGATACCTTTCTTTTCAAAAGGTTTTTGAAAGTTAAGCAACTTTAACCTGTTACTCACACCAGACCCATGTCTGACCCGGAGTTTATCTTTTGTTTTCATAAACTCTTGGGTACTCAAATTTTTACGAGTAGCCAAGGGATTCAGGTTAGCTTTGACGAATATTGGAGGAGCAATGGAGCAGTAGGCTTCTGCGTTAGATATATAGTATTCCTCTATGTGTTCTGTGTTGTCTCCGAGTTGTATTGAGTTGTAATAACTAGACAGGTGTTTATAACTGTCTAGTATGTGTTGTATATCTGTGTACTCTGATAGTGGTTGTAAACTATGTAATATTTTTAATATAATTTATTCGTTCCGCTGTTTAGATTCTGATGTGTTGTTTCTTCTTCTTCTCTTTCTTTCTCTTTTCTATCCCTTTCTTTCTTATTAGCGATACGACTTCTTGGAGATATGGAAGTTGGGTCATTACATAGAAAGGTTAAATATTATCATTTCATTTCTAATAAGGCTCTCACTAGTCTTTTATATTTCTCTAAACTCTAAGATGAAACATAGAGGTCTTTCGACTTTATGAATGGGTGTTAAGGCTCCTTTGTCTTGGGATTCTGACCTTGAGTTTGCTCAACAAGACATAACGCTACAGATGATGGATAATTCCTTATTAGTTGTTTCATGTACAACTCCAATCCTATATTTTCTTGTCATATTCCTAATTATTTCGTACCTACCATTTTATGACGGCTAAAGTATAACATATGTTCCTTGAGTTTGCTTAATAAATACATATAGTTATCTTACCTTGTCTATTTAATAAATTAATAATACTACACATAACATCTCTAGCTTGAGTTTTCTCAATAGTTAGAGACTATACAAGTAATTTATTAATATATAAATGGTAAACCACAATATTTATATTGAAGATTAATAATCTTTAATATATTTAATTAAGTAACATCGACTTATGGAATAATATATTTCTTATGAAATACCCTCATGATTCAAGTATCAAACACATAAAAAATCATGGTATATGTTTTGTACACATATATTTAATTTTTAAGTCTATTTCGGTTTCTTATTCCACCTTTAATTTATACATTCGTATTATATAAGTTTCAGTTGTCATAAAACTTTTATATTTTGACTAACTTAAATAATAATCTTACGCATTCCATTATATTAATTAAATCTTCTTAAACTAATTAACTCTTTGATCAATTTTATATTATTCTAGTATAACTTTTATGTTGAATAATACATACACACACACATACACATTATATCCTTTATAGTATAACACATATATTTTGCATATGTGTATTTTTATTTAATTAATTAAACTTCAATTAATTTATTTAATTAAACAATTTAAATTAAATTATACCAATTTCAAAATTTTATTTCGTATACATATATGTATACTTATGCTGTCTAAATCATTTTAATATAACATAACATATATCAATACATAATACATGTATATAAGTATTTATTAATTGACTTATTAAGTTAATTTATTTTAATAATCTTAATAATAAATTTTAAATTTAGATAATATTTAAATATTTTCAAACATTCTGAAATATCATTATTTTTGAAAACTTTTGAAAACTTTTGAAAACTTATGTTATATTATTTATAATAAACATGTTTCATTTTAAATTTAACTTCTAAATTCAAAATCTTTGCTTTTATTTTCAAAATAAAATTGAAAATTAGCCCAAGGCCGAATTCAAATTGGGCATTTTCTAAGGGCCAACCTTTGGCCTCACTTTACCTTTCTGGCCAGATCGGTAATTAGGTAGGATAGGGTATTTGATTATCCAATTTCAATCCTAGACATTACCTTTTTAGACACCTTACCAAGTGGGCAAGCTTGATTAGTTAGCCTTAACATGACTAATTTAGACAGCATATGCTATTGGGCTTTGATACCATTGTTGAAATTGGGCTAGCCCATAGGGGGAGAAATGGATGAATTTCAATTTTTTTACCGTTTTGCATCTTTATTATGCCTAGTAATCTAAATTAATTTAGAACTTCTCTAAATTTTAATTTTTAATTTTTTTTCATTTTGTTATAACTATTCAAAATTAGTCTAATTCATTTTTAATTTATATTATAATGAGCACATCATGAACCAATATGTAAAATGTACATAATTAATATGAATGGTGTTAAGGTATTGGGATTTACACTACTATGAACATGTTTTCCCTCTATATATTCATTTGTTGTCTAAAATAAGAAAGTTATTTTTTAATTAAATAAACATGTGTGTTTACATATATATAAATATATATACATACAAAATAAATAATTTGCATAGCGGTTTACATTGAAAGATAATTTATTTATATTACATGGAATAAGTCAATGAATGCAATATCTAATTGTAATTTAAAAGTTTACTACTATAACTTGCATAAAACATCTTTTGAAACTTTGAGTTAAATACAAATACACACACATATAAATGTTATACATAAATGTAAATAAACTTATATTCACACACAAATTAAAACAAGATTTGTAATAAAACAAAGTAAGAATAATATCCAAGCAGTTTGTAAAATATAATGTCCGTCTTTTAAACAAAGATTCAGTACTAGTTTAAATACAACTGTAAAACAAGAAATAGATCACCAAGTTAATGTTTCATCTTTTGATTTAATTAGCAAAACAATTATAAAATAAAAAATGAACCACCAAATTTATGTTTCCTTTTTTGTTTCAATTAGCTAAATTTGTTTCAGAATTATTCAAACATGAAACATAAATCAAGGACTAATTAGTGAAATTAGTTCAAATTTTTATTCACAAAGCAATTTGTAAGCATTCAAATTTAAATATTCTAGTATGCAAACTAAGTTATTAATAAGATTGTTCCAAAAAAATTCTATAATAATAGTAAAATCAGACGACATAGGCATATATGAATTCATGATAAGAAGCTCTAGGTCTTGGTTAAACAAACTAAATAAATAAACAA
Source organism: Allium cepa (assembly GCA_030765085.1). NCBI lineage: Eukaryota > Viridiplantae > Streptophyta > Magnoliopsida > Asparagales > Amaryllidaceae > Allium > Allium cepa. The sequence continues at coordinate 682,288,396 of CM060928.1, forward strand.
ATAGAATAGAGACAAATGAAATCGTCACTATTCATGAAAATAAATAGCAAAGGACATAGCAAGGTTTTTTTTACATGATAAGAATGTAAAATTGATTCAAAGAGGTATTGAGATATTCAAATCGAAATCCAAATTCACATATGTAAACAAAAAGGGAGAGATAGAGAATTAAGGGGATGTAAACAAAAGTAATAAATATATAAAATCACATTAGGATGAAGCCAGGAGAAACACCTCGAATGAATGAACAATTCCTAGATCTGATTGATCACTTAAATCTGCAATGATAAAGAGATAACAACATATTTCTATTTGATTTTGCTTGATAAAATTTTGGAATTTTGAAGCTTTTCCACCATGAAAATTTGGCATAGATTTTCTGTAGAGAGAGGAAAGAATAATGACATAGCAAAATACAATAAATGGTGAAATAAATGTGCAATCAAGTTATGGTCTTTTTCTCTCCTTTAATTAGTATTTCCCTTCATTTCAAGTTCAAAAATTCCTCTCCTTCTCTACATCATAACCAACCATCATGCTAGGCTTTGGATCCAAAAAGTTTCCAAATTGAGTTTATGATGTCGCCACTTAAATAAAATTTAAATTTCCTACCAATATCATATACACATGCACGTGTTTATAACTTTAATATATGCATATTATTAAGCACTAATGGATATTAAACAAATAAAATAAGAAATATTTTAACAATTAATATTTCACAAATGTTAATTGGTTTAATTTATACAAGCCAATTCCAGTGCTATTCGGTTTAAATCGAATTTAGAAATTTGAACAATATCGTATAAAAATACGCGCGTTTATGACTTTTATATACGCACTTTACTAAATACTAATTGCATCCATTAAATTAAATAAATTTTAAAATCAATATTTCATAAATATTTATTAATTTAATTAATTTTTAACAACTAAAAATTAATTAAATCACTTGATTTATTAAGAATATTCATTATTTCGGTTGTGTAACTCTAAGGCGTAAATTTATTCAGCGATTAATATTGAACAATTCAGATATTAACACTCACACAAAACCTTATATAGTATATGATATTTTGGTTGAATTTATGGCTTTCATATCCTTTGGCAAAATCCAATTTTACTTATTATAAGCGTTGCCCATTAGTAACAATCATTTACACCAATTCTCTTTATCAAAACTGTATCACTTTAGATTTATGAAATTTGGCCATGGTCAAAATCCAATATCATCCACTTTCAACTCTATAGTCCAAACACAAAGTCCTTGGTTCAGTCACAATCATTATCAACCGAACTGCTCTGGCTAGAGAATTTGATTTTGAGTTGACTGTAGTTGACCTTGATACTAACCTTATATAATTAAGGAGATGAATCCTCTCTTGAATAGTATTTCACTTCAAATGCTTCCACTTGACCCAACTGTAGTCGTTCGATGGATGCCATGCTACGATTTAACTATAATGAAAGCAAAGTTTCCACACTTAAGATCAACATATTCTCGAATCAAGTGAACTGTGTAATATTGTCACATCGATATTTTCTATTTAACCTTAGTTATATAAACTAATAGAAAACTATCAAGTGAGTTATTTCATAATTATCGAATAACTATCAGTACATAACTCCATGGATCCCCTAGCTGTCATGAGTAGTAATACACTGCTCAACATTTGGAGAGCAATACGTACTCTACTCTCAATGGATGTATCGATTTCCACTCTCGATACATCTTATAGGAATATTTAAAATAGTATGTCTAATTTCTTTGTTATAAATTACTCATGGTCACAACACCTTTATTACTAATATAAAAAACATAAAATTTACGGATTTTCGATTAAATATACTTTGATTTAAATTAATTAATATAACTTATTATATGAAGTATATATAATAGAAAGAAAACACCTTTTTATTTCGAACAAGATTGGTTATTGAATTAGGTATATGTGACAAATTACATAATTTACCCTAGTCCATATCCTTAACTCTATCATTTCCATCCGTCAATTGGTCAATTCTCGAAAGCATAAGATAAACTTATGGGCAAGCATCATTCAGGTTTGAGAATTCAATGCATGTCCATTATTTCCCACTTGGCTTCTTGACCAACTCCGGATTAGCTATCTATCTTGGGTAGTAGGATTCACTAATGAATTTGTTTGCTAGTAAAGTTCTAACCTCCTCATTTAGGGCCGCCAACTACTATGGGCCCATGCTCCTGCTCTTTTGCTTTGAAGGTTTCCTTGGATCAACGTTTAGTACATGATATGCAATGCTTAGGGAGATCCTGCACATATTGGCGTGAAACCATGTAAATGCATCTTGACTATTCTAAAAAAACACACCAGCTGTGCTTTTAGATTTGCTGGAGTTGGGATCAGATCTTCATCAGTTTATTTGGATTTTGTTCATCACCTCTACAAACTTCATCGCCACCATAGGCTCTGTTATTGCCCCTTCTTCCATCCCTTGAGTTAAGTTCATTGAAATGATCACCGATGTGTTAGTTTCTGAGATGATGGTTTTGATGACAACAACCTTAGGACTTGTTATAAAATATAAGTACTAATTTTCTTATATATATATATATGTATATGTAGGATATATATGAAGGTACTGAAGAATGAAGACTGTACAGTATGAAGATTTAAGGCAGAGTATAGAGATTCAAGACTAACGAATTCAAGACCTGATATCATTTAAGACATAGTATAGATATAATTTAAGACAGAGTATAAAGTATAAAGATTTAAGATAGAGTATAGGTATAATTTCTTTTTAGGATCGCTATTCTATATAACTGCGAGTGGGCCTGATATTATGCATAGTGTCTGTCTCTGTGCAAGATATCAATCTCAACCCAAAGAGACCCATTTAAAAGCTGTTAAACGTATCCTAAGATAGGTTAAACACACTTTAGACTATGGCCTATTTTACCCTAAAAATAATTCATTTGATTTAATCTCGTATTGTGACGCTGACTATGCTGGTTGTAAATTAGACCGAAAAGGTACAAGTGGAACTTGTCACTTTTTAGGACATTCGCTGGTTTCTTGGTTTAGTAAAAAGTGAAATACTGTCTTACTATCAACAACTGAAGCATAATATATCTCTGCTTCTTTGGCTTTTTCTCCAGTAATCTATATGCAATTGACCCTAAAGGATTTTGGATTAAATATTTCAAAATCACCAATTTATTATGATAATAAAGTGCAATAAATTTATCCAAAAATTGTACTCATCATGCAAGAACAAAACACATTGATATCAAACATTATTTTCTCAGAGATAATATAAGTAAAGAGATTATTTCTCTTCAGTTTATCAACACTGAGAATCAAATAGCTGATATTTTAACCAAACCCTTGAATCAATCAACCTTTACTAAATTTAGAAGGGAACTAGGTATCTGCTCTATAACTGAGATATAGAATATGAATATAGTAACATATATATTTAAATAAATTAAGAAAAATAAAATCGTCAAAATTTCATAAGGATGTTGACATCCCCCTACCCTCCATGTCGATATACAACGGTAAATTTTGAAATTTTGATTTTCTCTCTAAAATTAGTTTGGTAGTTATATATTCCCTATATTTCGAATTCTCTTGTCTTCCACTTCATTTCTCTCTGTAATAAACTTCTGAGGATATAAATAATGGCCTCCTCTTCTAACAAACTAAAATGCGACCTTTCCTTTCCATTCTCCTAATGTTGGTCCATTTCAACGAACTACACTGGCTTTAATCATGAAGATAGAGGAAATTTTAAAGGAATCTCTACAAATGATGACTGAGTTACAAGTCGTGCAAATAAAGACAATTAAGGAACAAGAAAATAGCGTAAAATCCTTAGAAATTTGCAAAAATTTCTAAAGGAAAATCATGCGAACCCGATCATGATTGAAGATGACTCCTCTAACATTCATGTTCCTAATCCATTAGAGGAAGATGATGAAGAAGAAGTAGAAGAGCACAAATGAACAAAGACAATAAAGTTATTTGCGTAGGAGAAGTCTGTTTTGATAAAGATGGTAATTTGGTCAAACAACGTGGAAACTTTTGTCTTCATTACTCAAATTGTCCGATTCATAAGTCACCAATTATTAAAGACTCTCATTAGATTGTTTTTATTTTGATGTTTTTATAAGTTGTGTGTATTTGTATATATTTGTTTTTATATGTGTAATATAACAACATATATATAATAAAATTATATCTATGTTTCGCTTAATTATACTTCATTATTAGTATTTAGTACTATAGTATTAGTTTAAGGGAGAGTTACGGAGTTTAGGCTTAGTTTTTGTTGATGACAAAGGGGGAGAATTATAAAATAGTTTAGATAGGCTTAGAGTAAGGGGGATTTAGTAGATTAAAGGGGGGGTTGTTGCAATAAGGGGGGAGTCAGAGTAGAATCAAAGTTAGGTGGAGTATATTTTATAAAATAGGTTGTCATAATCAAAAAGGAGGAGATTGTTAGTTCGTGAGATGATGGTTTTGATGACAACAACCTTAGGACTTGTTATAAACTATTATTATATGCAAACTCCACAGGAAGATGCTCCTCCCAAGTTCCTCCAAAATCAAGAATGCACATCCTAAAAAATCCTCAAGAACTCTATTAATTCTCTCCGTTTGGCTATCCGTTTGGGGGTGATAGGTCGTACTCAATCTAAGCTGCGTCTCTAAAGCCTCTTGTAAGCTTCTAAAAAACTCACTAGTAAAGATAGGGATTTAATCGCTCATTATACTAGAGGAAACTCCATGAAGTCTGATTATCTCACGAACATATAAGGATGCAAAACAAGGTACAGTCCTCTTACTCTTGATCAGAATGAAGCAGGCGCCCTTAGTCAAACTATCTACAATAACCCAAATACTGGTATTTCCCTTCCTGGATCGGGGTAAACCATCTACGAAGTCCATCGAAAAATTATACCACTTTCATTTGGGCACGTCCAATGGTTGAAGCAATCCGTTTGGTTTCTACCGCTCCGCCTGAACTCTTTGGCATACAAGACACTTAGCTGCAAACTCTGCCACGTCCCTCTTCATACCGTTCCAATAAAACACTCTCTTCATGTCCCTATACATCTTATCACCACCCAGATGAATAATCATTCAAGAACGGTGTGCTTCTTCTAGAACTACTCTCCTCAAATCACTAGCGCCGGGGACACAAAGTCTTCCATCTCTTTTTAGCCACCCTTTACTATCAATGGAATAGTGTTAGAGATGTCTAGAGACCTCTCCTCTACCAATCCTATCCAAAATATCCATAAGCTCTAAATCCTCTAGCTGCTTTGAGCCATTCTGATCAATAAGGGTAGGCTTAACCTCAAGTGCTACCAATAATCCAGGGGTAATGTCCATAGAGGGCTTAAAATCGAAGGTGGAAATAAACTATAGGCTTTTCCACTTCACGAACATTGGATTAAAGGTTTCTCTCTTCCTACTTAATGCATCTGCAACTATGTTCCCTTTACCAAAGGTGTAAGCTATCTTAAAGTAATATGATGCTAGAAACTCCATCCAACGTTGCTGCCTCAAGTTTAAATCCTTTGTGAGAATAGGTACTTCAATGATTTAAGGTCAGTGAAAAGCTCGAACCTCTCTCCTAATAAGTAATGTCCCCAAGACTTGAGCATGAAAAAGTAGCAGCTAACTCCAAATCATGGGTGAGGTAGTTCTTCTCATGAGTTCTCAACTGTCTACTTCCATAATCTACTACCCTCTCTTCTTGCATCAACACTACTCCAAGACCAGTCCCACATGCGTCAGTGTATAATGTAAAAGGCTTAACTCCATCGAGTAAGACTAACATTGGTGCACTAGTAAGGTCCCTATTCAGCATCGTGAAGGAATCCTCCTAATCTACGTCCCACACGAACATCGTATTCTTCTTAGTGAGGCAAGTAAGCGGTGGTGAAATCTTAGAAAAATCTCTAATAAACTTCCTATAATAGCCAGCCAAACCTAGGAAGTTTCTATCTTCGGTAACGTTCTTTGTGGCCATCCAATCTTGTATTGCTACTACCTTAGCGGGATCAACAGCTAAACCCTCAATTGAGACTACATGCCCTAAGAACGCACCTCCTCACGCCAAAAGTGACACTTAAACGCGAATTGTATGAAGAACCTCCTCAAGATGAATAGCATGCTCTTCCATGCTCTTGGAAAATACCAAAATGTCATCCACGAATACTACAACGAACTTATTTAGGACATCTTGAAAAACATGGATCCTCAAATCTACGAAGTAGGCTGGGGCATTGGTTAGCCCAAACAACATAACCAACCACTCAAAGAATCCATCGGGTGTCCTAAATGTTGTCTTATCAATTCTATCTTCTACGACCCTAAGCTGATGAAATTTGATAGCTAAGTTAAGCTGAGAAAATACTGAAGAGCCAACTAAATGATCAAAAAGATTATCTATCCTAGGAGTGGGTAATGGTTCGTCTTTGTGAGCTTATTCAACTCTTTATAGTCTATGCAAAGTCAAAGGACCCATCCGCCTTTGTAGCGAAGACGACTAGTGCTCCCTACTTAGATATGCTCCGTCCGACGATGCCTTTCTCCAATTGCTCATCATTCTGCTTACTTAACTCCTTCCTCTCCCTAGGAGCCATATGTCTCACGGGCAAAGACATTGGCTTAGCATTGTCATTCAGTAGATCCTGAAGTCGATCTCTCTCTTAGGGGGCGTTCACCTAACCTCCTCAAAAATGTCTGAGAAATCTCTAACAATAGGAACTGAATTTAACTCTCATGGTGATGAATAAGGAGAATAACGGAAGCTCGACATGACTGCCCCCCGTGGGTCATAAGAAACATCGAGAGTCCTTCCGCTACATGTCTCTAATCCGACGACTCCCCCTCGCAGTCTAATATCGCTCTATAATTGGATAATCAGTCCAACACCAAAACCATCCCACATCCTGAAAATTCTAGCACATAGGCATCACAGTCAAATTCTATACCTTGTACAAAAATTTTCAAATCCCTACAAATCATGCATAAATGTGCCGATCCTCCTATGGGGCTCGAAACAACTATAGGGTTTACTACCAGAGAAATATCTAAGTGAAAAAAATCAACCAAGGAAATATAAATGAAAGAATGCGATGCTCTAGAGTCAAAAAGATTCCGAATAGAAAAATCCAAAATAAAGATAAAACCTTCTATAGATATTTCCTACCTCAATCCAGTCCACTAGAAGGTGTTGCATCAAAAGCCTATACTTGCGCTGCAGGTGCGCCTGCTCCCTGCCCTGCCCTCTGAGGACAAGCCCTACTAAGTTTCCCAGACTACCCACAATTGTAACACCTCCCCTTCATCGTGTCCTTCTTACCATCCTTTGTGAATGCCCAACTAATCCATAATTTTGACTTTTTTCTCCCTTCCTTATCTACTTTTGAGGTCCTCCTCCTTTCTTCTTGTCCTTATCCCTCTTATTCTTTCACCACTGCTTCTTAGAGTTTTTTGATTTAGGAACCTCCTTAACCTCTTCTTTCTTAGCAACATCTGACATGAGAATCGTCTCCACAAGTGAGTCATAAGTCGCTCCTATAAATACATGTGTCAATGCTAATTCTTGGAGGGGCTGGTTCAAACTCTTAGCAAACTAGATGGCCTTCTTATGCAGTGTATTAAAAAGCGTTACAAACTGCGATAGCCCGTTAATGTGATTTATATACTCCTTCGCTGAAAGACTACCTTACTTCAGACTAATGAACTTCTCCAACTGTATGCTTTCCTCGGCTTGCGACAAGAACATTCTCTCAAACCCTTCCCGAAATCCAAACCAACCAATGTCTCTACCTTCCATCACTGTGATCTACCACCAGTAATGTGACGACCCGGCTTTCTACGCCCAGAAAACCGCTTCGTCTTAAAGAAAGAAAGGGGTGAGAAAATAGAAAAGATAGAGAAGAAAGAACAACAACATCAGAATCTCACAGCGGAATGGAACTAAATATAATAAATCACATAACTATTACATAATTTTACATATATCAGAGTTATACAGTCAATAGATCACATACTAGACAGTTATAAACACGTGTCTAGTTATACAACTCAATACACAAGTCAATACAGAGATAACAACACAACAGAACTATATGTATATCTACCACGCTGAAGCCTCCTGCTCCATTGCTCCTCCAGTATTCGTCAAAGCTAACCTGAATCCCTTGGCTACCCGTAAAAATTTGGGTACCCGAGAGTTTATGAAAAAACAAAAATAAACTCCGGGTCAGACATGGGTCTGGTATGAGTAACAAGTTAAAGTTGCTTAACTTTGAAAATCTTTTTGAAAACAAAGGTATCACGTAAGACTTCCCACACATAAACATGGAAAAAAATTTACCTTACGCTAACCAAAACATTTGATAGGAAATTCTATGAAATTATAATAGGTCTAGGGTTTTCAAGTAAATAGAAAATAGCCGAAATTGTTACATGATTAAATTCCAGCTACTAGCCACAAAAGTGGGTAATACAATCAAAACCGTTGGCACTTATTGGATTGTGGATTCCATACAATGGCAGGGCTACTGGGGTACCGCCCGTCACAGTACGGGGCCTAGATCGCCGTACCGAGGTTTACTCCCTTCATCCCCTGCAACACAAGGCCGGAACCATTCCTTACTGAACAGTCCCGAACAAGATAACCCCGCAGATAGCCGTCGCTACTGCCCACTAAGCCGAAATAAAAGGGACATCTAGACAGGGGAATATCCTTGTCCTGCTTGGGCGTGACCCACCTAACCTTTCTGCACCTCCCCTGTTTTATCCATTTCCGGTTGATGAGGCTTGAGGCTACGATTACCTTTATAGAATACATTTTCTTAGAATGCTCATCGCCCACCTGACGATGTGTTGAAAGCATTCAATCCATACAAGTTCGTTCTGGGTTCGAACGAAACCGAAGGCATTTTCTCGTTACACTCATTTTGGAATCACCCTCACAGTCAACGACGATAACCCTTGCATTCTGAATCTTCATCTTCACTTCAGATTCACGACCTATCGTTAATTTGGAAACGATGTGGTTTTCGGATGTTCCTAATGTGGAAAACCCGATCCCGGTCTCATCGAAATCCAAAACGTGTCTTTTAAGGCCAAGTTGTCTATTTAGTCTTAACAGTTTAATTCAATATCATCAAAATACACACAGATGGATAATTCATAATATCACGATAGATAATCACATCATCATAAACAAATAATTCATGTTATCATCAAAACAGATAATTAAATATTATCATACTTTAGATCAAGAATCCATATCACATAGATATTACTCATATCATATCTGAGATCAGAATCAATCAATGAAATGTTAATATCATTCATCCATAAGCAATGATTTATAATTATACCATTTGTAATTAATTTAAAATGAATTAAATTAACTACTTCTATCTCAAATTAATTTAAAGTAAATTAAATTAATTACTTCATCTATAAATCTTGCTTACACAACTTATTAAATTAATTTTAAACAAATTAATTAATCAATCTCTAGATATTTATCTTGATTAACGTCTTCGATTAATCACCTTCTAATTACAGTAAGTAATTAGTCTTTAATTAATTTTCCAATTTAGTTATCCTAAATCATTTATAGTAATTAACATTTAATTACTTTATTTATAATTAAATACAATTAATTACATTATCCTTACTTTGTCCCCACATTATTAATTATTTCTTAATTAAACTATTCTTAATTTCATTAATGATCTCTAATTCAGATTTAAATTAAATTACTTTATTTAATTTAATTACATTAAGTGATTAATCCTTAATTAAACACAATTATTAATCACCTTGATTAATATCAACCAGTAATTAACTTCCCTTAATTACTTATTACCAAATTAATTATCCCATAATTAATTACCTCCATTTAATTTATCCTCCGATTAATTACAAAAGTAATTATCCAAATTACTTCTTTAACACATCATCTTTCACTAATTACATTTCAGTAATTACATTAATTACTTCCTCAAGTAATTATGTTCCATTGAATACACTAAGTGATTTCACATATCAAATCTTCAAATGATTTCTTAAATTAATTAAACTAAATTAATTAACTTAAATAAATCATTTTATCAAATTAATTACAAGTAGTAATTAATTTCTTAATTTCTTTTATCAAGAAATTACATTTAACAATTTATAATGGATTATCTAATAAATTTTGATTAATTATCAAAATTAATCACATTCATGAATTTAATTAATAATCCTTTAGCTAATTACCATGATTACATTTCTATATTTATTTCTTAATTAATTCCTAATTATAAATTAATCTAAATTATTAATTTATAAATTAAATACATAAGTCATTCCTTAATTAACTTATTCATTAAATTTTTTTAACTCCTTAGTTATTCCTAGGATAATTTATTTCTTTACTAATGACTTCATTAATATCTATGTGTGTTAGAACTTTACCTTCCAAAATTTTAAATTTGAATCCCATTTGGAATTTAAGATTCAAAAGTATTATTAATCAAGTTTAAATTCAATTTATAATCTTGTGAATAACTTTAATTACATACACATGAAACTTAAATAAGAAAGTCTTTAAATTTAATTGTTGGAATCTTAATTTAAATTTAAATTTCCAAAGACATTCATATTTAAAACTGATTTACCTTTGATCTAAAAACATTGATTTAAACTTCCCTTCAACAACCTCGTTTAAAAACATGATTTTTCAAATCCAAATTTATTTTTAAATCCTTAAGATTCAAAAATTATTCAAAACTAAATTTCACTGTAGGATTTAAAACATTATTTAAATCATATATTCCAGGTTTTCATTTTGTCAGGTTTTAAACCTGAAAACCCAATTTCAACCTTTTAACATTTAGTTCATTTCAAAAATGAATTCAGAAATACAAGGTTTGTATTCGAACTTTCAATCTGGAATTGACTTTCACTTACATCTAACATCACACTGATTTTACTTTTGGTTATAATTAGCTACGATTTAATTTGCTTTTAAATTTTAGTTAAATTAAAAACTACAGGCTGTTATACTCAACCTGTAGTAAAACCATCCAACCCGAGACCAAGGCAAGAATGCTTCGGGCTAAATGTCCCCCTGCTTCGAGTCACGTACTCGTGTGACTCGAGTACTTTTCCCAGCCCCCAAAAAAAAACTGCACTCTTCCAAAACACTGCAGTACTGCACTAGGCACGGTGCACGTGCACCGTGGCCCCAGTCACCTCTGGCCACCCACACGTGCTCCACCACGACGCTGACTTCCACCATACACCACCACGACCCCCAAAATCCATCACCACGACTCAATTCAAAATCGAGTGACAAAAACTAAACCTGGAAAAACACGACATCCTCCTACCCAAACCTGTCATCACCTAACTCTGCCAACCCCGTCCACCTGATGATCAAAAATTTCGGCCATGGACATGCCTTCGACCAGTCTACCACCTTACGAGGCCCCGTGCAACTCGATGCACAGTAGCAGCCACGGTGATCAAAAGTTCGATCACCATACAAATTAGGGTTGCAAACTTCAAACCCCTGCCACCATCGCCACCGCGCTCTGTCAACTCACCAGGCATTTTTCCCCACACCCTAGTAAGTTCCTCCGCCTCCTCGCACAACCCAACCACCTCCGGTCACCGAGATCACCAAGAATCACCCAAAAACCAATTTTTGAACAAAGGCAAACTGCACCTAAAACACTTGCCTAGAAATCTAAATATTAATTTTAAAAATCCTATTATGGTATGTGTATTTGATTCATAACCCTGAATTCATAAATTAAATTCATTGAAGTTTAACTTATTTTAGTTTCTACTGTAATTTGATATTTTCCTGTAACCTACACTACTGTTTTTCCTTAAGAAATATTTAAGGTCAAGTCTCTATTTTACCAGCATCTTATGTCAAACTCATGTCTTGTCTAAGTTTGAATTAAGAACAAGAAGATGAAATTTTGTTGAGGATTTTTAAACCTGAAACTAAAATAGAGGGAACCCAGAGATACTCATTCCAGTACCCTTACTTAACACAGAGCAGTACAACTAAGTTTCAGAGAAGAATTTGCAACTGAACAAAACTATATTTAAACCATTTAATTTTTTTTTGATGTTACTACCCTTTAAAAACAGAGGTGATTGCGAACTGACAAACACAGAAAATCATTAAGATATATGCACATATCAGATCATAATTAAACAACATATATATACTTAAGTATTTAAAATGAAAGGTGTTACTCACATTGATTAAAAAGAAGGGACGGAGCACCATTTGTTTTGGAACAGCCTAATCTTTAAAACTGGGAATAGTTTTGCTTTAAATCTTCCAAACCTCTTTGTTTTTGTTGAATAGTGTTTCCAGTTTTATATTTGAGTTTGTATGAAAAAAAAATAACAAAAAAATGAAGAAGCTTGCTATAAAATCTTCCTCTGGTTTGATATGTTTAGAATGAATCTGAAAGATAAGTATATATAGAGAAATAAATTTGTAGGGTAGGTGTTATCTGGGTTTGCAAGTATAAATATTGCTTTTTTGTTTGTATCAGGCATATCTTTGTTTTAGGAGGCTGAAATGATTTAAACCAATTTCGAATGGACATAAGGTTGTGCTAAGTAAATGCAAGCATTAATGGTTAATGTACTCTTGTTTCCTACTTAGCCAATTAAATCATTTCTTATGTAGATATTTTACATTTCTCTTACCTGCATACCATATGTGTTTATACTTTATGATTATGCTTGTCTGATTCTTAGTCTACAAGCTACAGATCATTTTGTATTTAGATATTTTGTTTTTTTCTTACTTTGTATATTTCCTTCACAGGCTATATTCATGTGTGTACAAGCCTGATTTTAATTTATATATTATGTGAACATATATACTTGCCTGCCTAGCTATTGTTTTCTACTTTATGTTTATGCCTGTTGGATTCTCAATCTACAAGCTACAGACCCATTTGTATTTAGATATATATATATATTTTTTTATGAAGTTGTCTTCAGTCCTGTTAAAAATTTAACTTATATATTCATTTTACTTATAGGTTACTTTTTATTTTAACTTAAATAAATAAATACTTATGTTAAGATTTACAAAGTATTACTTTATTTAACATTTTTGAAAGACTACAAATCATAGCTTCTTCCAACAATATACATATCTTAGAATACAACTCTATTTATACAGTAAAACCCATTTTCAAAGATATTACAATATTGATATAGTTTAGATATAACTTGTTATTAAATTAAAAATAAATTTATAAAAGAACTATTCTCTATAATATAAGTCACTTATTTGATCAAGCTATAAAACAAAACAAAACTTTTTATTTAAATTTAAACTCTAAGCTAAATTTTATTTCTAAACAATTTAAATTTATCTTGGGTATTTTTTTTAAGAACATATTATTATTTATTCAATATTAAATAAAAATCAAATTCCTAATTTTCCAAAAATATTAGAGTTAGAAATCATGTCTTATTTTATTAAACTTAAAACAAAGATTATCTATTCACAATATATAAAGATATATATATATATTATAAATAGAAACAATTTAGTTAGCTTTTAAAAGATAAATTATCAGTTAATTATTTATTTAAAAGAAGATTATTTAATCAATTCAAATTATTATTAACAAATATTATTAAATCAATTTAATTTTATCACAGATTATTAAATTGATATTGTCTCAAATTTCCGGGATATCACATTCTTTCCCCCTTAAAAGAATTTCATCCCCGAAATTTAAAACAAAGGTAATTTAATAATCCAATTTAAGATTTAATTTTAAAACACAAGCATATATCAATCATATGCTAACAATCATAGCAACCAATTCATCCAATCAAACAAATTTAACTATCTAGACAGAATTCTAGATAGAGTTTCCGCGAGTTTTCCTAAGTATAAATACCGGGTTACTCGCTCTATAGAATCTAAACAAACAATACTACTAAGCTACAGAGCTTCCACTCATCTAGATCTACAAAACAAGACAGGATATCAGACTACAGACACGTCAGAATCAACAACCAAAACTCCCTGAACTGCTGGTTCAAAAATCAAAATAGATCTTACACGTACTCCTTCAGAGACACGTGAAACACTCCAAATTCCAGTTATCCAAAATCAAATCTCTGATTACAGACTCCAAATTCGTCCGTCTCTTATCCATAAAACCTTTCGGACGATCCTGGGCTTCCCTCATCCTTACTGATCAGTTCAACTTTTGCTGATGTCCTATAAATAAACTGGTCCAAAATAATCCAACAAATAATTTTTCAAGATCAACCAAAACTTAGAACACAAATTCTATTCCAAATAAGAAAACAGAACTCACTTCTCTCATCCAGAAAAGATAAAACAGGTGCACTCCAATCTGACCTCAGATCCTGGAAAATTTCCTGTAGAATTCTCCAATCCAAACACTGCAACATCCAATTGCTTCTAAACTAAAACAGCTACCATCATGCTTCCACTACGCAACTCTGACTGAGCAGATGAAAATGCTGAAGTCGACACCGATTGGACAACACACCCCCAACAATAACGTGCATAGATCAAAAGAAAATTCCGAAATTCCTCCAAAAATCCATGTTACTTTACCAAGCTCAAAATCATCCTATTACTGAGTTGAACCATCGGTACCACTTCTGAAATCCCGTCGATACCAAATTCAATCTTCAGATGCTGACCAAACTCTGAAAATTCACAAGGGAATACTCAAACCATCGCAAGTCACTTTTGCGATTGATCCAGCCTAATTCCAAAGATACCGTTCCCTTTTTACCAATCGGAACAGCTTACACTTATGTGGCCAACCCATCGAAGAAATGGAACTACTCTGCTGCTTCTGAAGTCACCCAAGAAAAGCTGCCAAGCCAGAAGATTTCCTAATCCAAAGCTCTTCGAGAAACTCGGACCTCAAAGCAAATAGAAACTTCCAGCTGAACACGGCCACAACACTGAGCAGACACACTTCCTTGACTTGTTCCAAAGAAAACATCTTCGGAGACATCCATAGTCATTGTGTCTCATCACACAGCCACTACACCTTGATATATCGAGATATCATGACTTGCTTCTGTCCAACCGACAGATCCAAACTCTAGCTCAACCAAACTTACACTTCAAAAATGAACTCCGAATCTTAACAGATTTCCTTCAAAGATCGATGAAATCCTTATACCACTCAAAGCTCACTCGAGAGGGTATTAAGTCTACAGTCTCGACAAATACACTATCAACCTCAACCATTGGTAGTCATGTTACACACACCACTACCCTATCTACCTTTATATCTTATTGGAAAACCCGAACAGGTAACCCAACAATAGGTAGAAATATATATATATATATATATATATATATATATATATATATATATTAAAATTACAAATACGCTCTCTCAGGAAAGAAATCACTCAAGAGCCTAGGTATTCACTCAACCTAATGCTCTGATACCAACTGTGACGACCCGGCTTTCTACGCCTAGAAAACCGCTTCATCTTAAAGAAAGAAAGGGGTGAGAAAATAGAAAAGATAGAAAAGAAAGAACAACAACATCAGAATCTCACAGCGGAATGGAACAAAATATAATAAATCACATAACTATTACATAATTTTACATATATCAGAGTTATACAGTCAATAGATCACATACTAGACAGTTATAAACACGTGTCTAGTTATACAACTCAATACACAAGTCAATACAGAGATAACAACACAGCGGAACTATATGTATGTCTACCACGATGAAGCCTCCTGCTCCATTGCTCCTCCAGTATTCGTCAAAGCTAACCTGAATCCCTTGGCTACCCGTAAAAATTTGGGTACCCGAGAGTTTATGAAAAAACAAAAATAAACTCCGGGTCAGACATGGGTCTGGTATGAGTAACAAGTTAAAGTTGCTTAACTTTGAAAATCTTTTTGAAAACAAAGGTATCACGTAAGACTTCCCACACATAAACATGGAAAAGTTTTTACCTTACGCTAACCAAAACATTTGATAGGAAATTCTATGATATTATAATAGGTCTAGGGTTTTCAAGTAAATAGAAAATAGCCGAAATTGTTACATGATTAAATTCCAGCTACTAGCCACAAAAGTGGGTAATACAATCAAAACCGTTGGCACTTATTAAATTGTGGATTCCATACAATGGCAGGGCTACTGGGGTACCACCCGTCACAGTACGAGGCCTAGATCGTCGTACCGAGGATTACTCCCTTCATCCCCTGCAACACAAGGCCGGAACCATTCCTTACTGAACAGTCCCGAACAAGATAACCCCGTAGATAGCCGTCGCTACTGCCCACTAAGCCGAAATAAAAGGGACATCTAGACAGGGGAATATCCTTGTCCTGCTTGGGCATGACCCACCTAACCTTGCTGCACCTCCCCTGTTTTAGCCATTCCCAGTTGATGAGGCTTGAGGCTACGATTACCTTTATAGAATACATTTTCTTAGAGTGCTCATCGCCCACCTGACGATGTGTTGAAAGCATTCAATCCATACAAGTTCGTTCCGGGTTCGAACGAAACCGAAGGCATTATCTCGTTACACTCATTTTGGAATCACCCTCAGAGTCAACGACGATAACCCTTGCATTTTGAATCTTCATCTTCACTTCAGATTCACGACCTATCGTTAATTTGGAAACGATGTGGTTTTCGGATGTTCCTAATGTGGAAAACCCGATCCCGGTCTCATCGAAATCCAAAACGTGTCTTTTAAGGCCAAGTTGTCTATTTAGTCTTAACAGTTCAATTCAATATCATGAAAATACACACAGATGGATAATTCATAATATCACGATAGATAATCACATCATCATAAACAAATAATTCATGTTATCATCAAAACAGATAATTAAATATTATCATACTTTAGATCAAGAATCCATATCACATAGATATTACTCATATCATATCTGAGATCAGAATCAATCAATGAAATGTTAATATCATTCATCCATATCAATGATTTATAATTATACCATTTGTAATTAATTTAAAATGAATTAAATTAACTACTTCTATCTCAAATTAATTTAAAGTAAATTAAATTAATTACTTCATCTATAAATCTTGCTTACACAACTTATTAAATTAATTTTAAACAAATTAATTAATCAATCTCTAGATATTTATCTTAATTAACGTCTTCGATTAATCACCTTCTAATTACAGTAAGTAATTAGTCTTTAATTAATTTTCCAATTTAGTTATCCTAAATCATTTATAGTAATTAACATTTAATTACTTTATTTATAATTAAATACAATTAATTACATTATCCTAACTTTTTCCCCACATTATTAATTATTTCTTAATTAAACTATTCTTATTTTCATTAATGATCTCTAATTAAGATTTAAATTAAATTACTTTATTTAATTTAATTACATTAAGTGATTAATCCTTAATTAAACACAATTATCAATCACTTTGATTAATATCAACCAGTAATTAACTTCCATTAATTACTTATTACCAAATTAATTATCCCATAATTAATTATCTCCATTTAATTTATCCTCTGATTAATTACAAAAGTAATTATCCAAATTACTTCTTTAACACATCATCATTCACTAATTACATTTCAGTAATTACATTAATTACTTCCTCAAGTAATTATGCTCCATTGAATACACTAAGTGATTTAACATATCAAATCTTCAAATGATTTCTTAAATTAATTAAACTAAATTAATTAACTTAAATAAATTATTTTATCAAATTAATTACAAGTAGTAATTAATTTCTTAATTTCTTTTATCAAGAAATTACATTTAACAATTTATAATGGATTATCTAATAAATTTTGATTAATTATCAAAATTAATCACATTCATGAATTTAATTAATAATCCTTTAGTTAATTACCATGATTACATTTCTACATTTATTTCTTAATTAATTCCTAATTATAAATTAATCTAAATTATTAATTTATAAATTAAATACATAAGTCATTCCTTAATTAACTTATTCATTAAATATTTTTAGCTCCTTAGTTATTCCTAAGATAATTTATTTCTTTACTAATGACTTCATTAATATCTATGTGTGTTAGAACTTTAGCTTCCAAAATTTTAAATTTGAATCCCATTTGGAATTTAAGATTCAAAAGTATTATTAATCAAGTTTAAATTCAATTTATAATCTTGTGAATAACTTTAATTACATACACATGAAACTTAAATAAGAAAGTCTTTAAATTCAATTGATGGAATCTTAATTTAAATTTAAATTTCCAAAGACATTCATATTTAAAACTGATTTACCTTTGATCTAAAAACATTGATTTAAACTTCCCTTCAACAACCTGGTTTAAAAACATGATTTTTCAAATCCAAATTTATTTTTAAATCCTTAAGATTCAAAAATTATTCAAAACTAAATTTCACTGCAGGATTTAAAACATTATTTAAATCATATATTCTAGGTTTTCATTTTGTCAGGTTTTAAACCTGAAAACCCAATTGCAACCTTTTAACATTTAGTTCATTTCAAAAATGAATTCAGAAATACAAGATTTGTATTCGAACTTTCAATCTGGAATTGACTTTCACTTACATCTAACATCACACTGATTTTTACTTTTGGTTATAATTAGCTACGATTTAATTTGCTTTTAAATTTTAGTTAAATTAAAAACTACAGGCTGTTATACTCAACCTGTAGTAAAACCATCCAACCCGAGACCAAGGCAAGAATGCTTCGGGATAAATGTCCCCCTGCTTCGAGTCACGTACTCGTGTGACTCGAGTACTTTTCCCAGCCCCACAAAAAAAACTGCACTCTTCCAAAACACTACAGTACTGCATTGGGCACGGTGCACGTGCACCGTGGCCCCAGTCACCTCCGGCCACCCACACGTGCTCCACCACGACGCTGACTTCCACCATACACCACCATGACCCCCAAAATCCATCACCACGACTCAATTCAAAATCGAGTGACAAAAACTAAACCTGGGAAAAACACGACATCCTCCTGCCCAAACCTGTCATCACCTAACTCTGCCAACCCTGTCACCTGATGATCAAAAATTTCGGCCATGGACATGCCTTCGACCAGTCTACCACCTCACGAGGCCCCGTGCAACTTGATGCACAGTAGCAGCCACGGTGATCAAAAGTTCGATCACCATACAAATTAGGGTTGCAAACTTCAAACCCCTGCCACCATCGCCACCGTGCTCTGTCAACTCACCAGGCATTTTTCCCCACACCCTGGTAAGTTCCTCCGCCTCCACGCACAACCCAACCACCTCCAGTCACCGAGATCACCAAGAATCACCCAAAAACCAATTTTTGAACAAAGGCAAACTGCACCTAAAACACTTGCCTAGAAATTTAAATATTAATTTTAAAAATCCTATTATGGTATGTGTATTTGATTCATAACCCTGAATTCATAAATTAAATTCATTGAAGTTTAACTTATTTTAGTTTCTACTGTAATTTGATATTTTCCTGTAACCTACACTACTGTTTCTTCCTTAAGAAATATTTAAGGTCAAGTCTCTATTTTACCAGCATCTTATGTCAAACTCATGTCTTGTCTAAGTTTGAATTAAGAACAAGAAGATGAAATTTTGTTGAGGATTTTTAAACCTGAAACTAAAATAGAGGGAACCCAGAGATACTCATTCCAGTACCCTTACTTAACAAAGAGCAATGCAACTAAGTTTCAGAGAAGAATTTGCAACTGAACAAAACTATATTTAAACCATTCAATTTTTTTTTGATGTTACTACCCTTTAAAAACAGAGGTGATTGCGAACTGACAAACATAGAAAATCATTAAGATATATGCACATATCAGATCATAATTAAACAACATATATATACTTAAGTATTTAAAATGAAAGGTGTTACTCACATTGATTAAAAAGAAGGGACAGAGCACCATTTGTTTTGAAACAGCCTATTCTTTAAAACTGGGAACTGTTTTGCTTTAAATCTTCCAAACCTCTTTGTTTTTGTTGAATGGTGTTTCCAGTTTTATATTTGAGTTTCTATGAAATAAAAAAATAAAAAAAAATGAAGAAGCTTGCTATAAAATCTTCCTCTGGTTTGATATGTTTAGAATGAATCTGAAAGATAAGTATATATAGAGAAATAAATTTGTAGGGTAGGTGTTATCTGGGTTTGCAAGTATAAATATTGCTTTTTTGTTTGTATCAGGCACATCTTTGTTTTAGGAAGCTGAAAGGATTTAAACCAATTTCGAATGCACATAAGGTTGTGCTAAGTAAATGCAAGCATTAATGGTTAATGTACTCTTGTTTCCTACTTAGCCAATTAAATCATTTCGTATGTAGATATTTTACATTTCTCTTACCTGCATACCATATGTGTTTATACTTTATGATTATGCTTGTCTGATTCTTAGTCTATAAGCTACAGATCATTTTGTATTTAGATATTTTGTTTTTTTCTTACTTTGTATATTTCCTTCACAGGCTATATTCATGTGTGTACAAGCCTGATTTTAATTTATACATTATGTGAACATATATACTTGCCTGCCTAGCTATTGTTTTATACTTTATGTTTATGCATGTTGGATTCTCAATCTACAAGCTACAAACCCATTTGTATTTAGATATATATATATATATATTTTTTATGAAGTTGTCTTCAGTCCTGTTAAAAATTTAACTTATATATTCATTTTACTTATAGGTTACTTTTATTTTAACTTAAATAAATAAATACTTATGTTAAGATTTACAAAGTATTATTTTATTTAACATTTTTGAAAGACTACAAATCATAGCTTCTTCCAACAATATACATATCTTAAAATACAACTCTATTTATACAGTAAAACCCATTTTCAAAGATATTACAATATTGATATAGTTTAGATATAACTTATTATTAAATTAAAAATAAATTTATAAAAGAACTATTCTCTATAATATAAGTCACTTATTTGATCAAGCTATAAAACAAATGTAACAACCCGCATATTTATCGATTTTATATTTAAATATTTTATTTAAATATTTTATCGTTAGTCGGATTTTAGTCCGAAAAGCTACTTTTTGCATACGGTCGAATTAGGACTCGGGACCACTCCCTTTGAGTTTAAAATGCCGTTTGCGACCTTTTTGAGTATAAGCTTCAATATGTTTGGAGAAAGTTGATTTTTGCTACTTTTCACTTTGGGTTTGGTTTTTGGGCTCAGCCCTATGTTTTACTTATGCTCAAATCTGAGCCACTCTTCCCCATTCACCCTCATTCTCTTCTCTTTTCAGTTTTCTTAGCATTAATGGTGGGAGAGATTGGAAATTAAAAATCCAAAACCCTAGATTCTCTTGCAAATCAAATTCCTAGCTCCAAACTCAAGAAGAACCCATTGGTAAGCTTCTCTTCTTCTTCCCCAACTTATCCTTTTACCAATTTCAGAAATTCCTAAACCTAATTTTGGGAATGTTCTTGTTTTGAGCATAGATTCAAGCTCATTTGGGTTGTGTTGAAGAGAGGTTGTTTCTCCATTTGCTTTCAAGCTTCTTCTCGTTTGATTTTGTGAAAAGGTGAGATTTTTATCTCACATCTATGCTTATATTTATCTTCAATTGTTAGGTATGAATTCCTAACACTTATTTGTGTGCATTTGCTTTTGGTTTGGATTGAATTGGTGTATATTCCAATTTTTGTTGTTTTGAGTTCAATTCGTTAAAAATCCTAACTTCTATGTTTGAACATGTTTTTGGTGATGCATCGAAGAGCTTATAGGGCCGGGTAGTCGATTGGCATAATCCCTTAGCGCCGTTGCTCGAGAGAATGCAATTTGGACAAGATTGAACCTCATTTGCAATAGGCAGGGAAGAGGCTGGAAACAGGTCTGGCCGACCGACCCCTCTGTCCGGTCGACCGACCTGCTTCCAAAGGTGCAGTTGCACTTCTGTTTCTGGTTCGGCCGACCGACCCCTCTGGTCCGGTCGACCGACCTGCTTCCAAGTGCCTAAGCACTTTCTGTTTTAAGGTTCGGTCGACCGACTCAGGGAGTCCGGCCGACCGACCTGATGATTTTTGCCTGCTTTGCCTTGTTGCTTAAATATCCATCTCTAATCGATTTGTGTTGTTTCCCTAATTGTTGTTATCAGTTGTTGTTGACTTTGATGACTTATTTTCTTTGGGAATTCTGTGAATATCCGTTTCGATGGATTCGGTATTGATTTCTTTTGATTTTCATTCACATCTTCGTATGTGAATTTTGGTGATTGATTGTTCCTACAATCTTCTTTGTGTTTTGTCACTTTAAAAATATAAAGGTTTTCTATACTAGTAGTAAATATTAAAACTCTTTTCTCAAACTATTTCAATACTATTTTAATACCAAATTCGTTTATAAAACCGTTTTCCAATCTATTAGTAAATATATAAACCTTTACCTCACTTGTATGAGAAATCTAATTAAACGACTTAGTAAAACAAGTGGTATGAAACGCTTGCGTTCACTTTGTCGGCCAATTCTTGGACTTGTTCGATTGAATCTCTTGTGACAATTTTCTAGTGAAAATTTACAGTTGGTTCGTAAATATTTAAGTTAAGCAAGTGGTTATGGGACATGAAGCTAAACTCATATATCTACTAGCTTAGTGTAATTGACACTTCTCGATGATCATGACGATCATTTTTGTGATTTAGACTAGCAATGTGCGATGTCTCTTTTTCTACGAGGGAGACTAAACCCCGTTTTGTGGAGTTTCGACTCAATTTGGTGGGGTAGCAACCCACGGTCTTCGGACCATTCGTGTGTCAGGTCTTCGGACCACTCGTGTGTCAAATTAATGGCTAGCTACCATGAGATAGCTTCTCGTTCATGTGTTACAGCTGTTGGTGAGTTTTCATGCTCCCGTTCGTGTGATAGGCCTCCCCCCTATTTTGTGTGATTTCTGGATTTCGTGTGTCGAATTCTGGAATTTTCTTCTTCACCTATTTTTGTGATTTCTGTTGATATGATTTATCAATTTTTGTGCATAGGTGAATTTGTGTGTCATTTACTGGATTTCTTGAGATGATTTCTAGAATTTGTGCTTCACCAATTTTCGTGATTTCTATTGATAAG
This sequence comes from Allium cepa, assembly GCA_030765085.1. Lineage (NCBI taxonomy): Eukaryota > Viridiplantae > Streptophyta > Magnoliopsida > Asparagales > Amaryllidaceae > Allium > Allium cepa. Next base: position 682,311,554 of record CM060928.1, read on the forward strand.
CCTTATCGATATTTGTGCATTGGTGAATTTGTGTGTCATTGATTTTATTGATTTCTGGATTTCTTGTGTAGTCTTCTGAAATTTGTGTGTCATTGACTTTTGTGATTGACGTTGATATTATCGTCAATAATTATTGTTTGATGAGCGAAATAAGGAGTATGACGTTTCTTTGATTCTTGTGTAGATTTGGTGATATTGATTAACCTCTCGTAGGTTTTCAATTACTTATGTATATCACAGCTTGAAATTGTGATTATTATGTGTTTAGTCATATCTCTTATTCTATATCGTTTCATCTGATATTTATACTTAGACTGATCCGTTTATTATTTTCTTATTAAATAATACTCGGGTCAGACCGAGATGTTACAGGTGCTCCTGCTTGACTTCTCTCTTGGGATTGATTTCTCTGGCTTTTGGTTAACTACTTAGATTAGTAGTTTATTTTGGTGTATACATTCGAGATATAGACTCCATAATGTATACTTATTCTTTTGTGTAGTTCATGTAACTATTCGTTTGTGATATTGTGGATCTTTTTAGACCACTACTCTGATGTACACTTTTATGTGTAATATTCATATCTTATTCCGCCTTTGTGATATGAATTGTCTGTGACTGATTTAAGTTATGTTTATTTCTGTATTTGTTTCCGAAGATTTTATAGCCACTGTGTAGTAGCTTTGAGTTTGTGTCGGTATGTCGGATTTCCTCTTGATAAAGTATCGCATGTTATACTATCTGACATATCGATGCTCGCACAAAGCAATTACACGGATGGTCGCTCCTCAACAGCCTTATTCTCCATGCTAGTTGACAGCATTCACCGTAATGTTCTTGGCTAGCGTGGGTATAGAGGTGGGGCGTCACAGCTTGGTATCAGAGCCAAACTTCGGAACAATAGGGAATATTGTAACAAGGATCATCGTCCTAAGTCCATCTTAGGAGTCGTGCTTTAGGATTTAATTCGAGTCTTCGTACCGATTCATCCTATTTTCCTTATGATTCCTTGTTTATCTATCAAGATTGCTTGATATTCAATTTGGTGAATAACCTTTTTCTTCTTCTTCTTTCTTTCTAAAGGAAGAGAAATGTCTAGACCAGGCCGCCCCAGAGCCGTGCCATCTAGTGTTCCACCCCAAGATGGAGTTTTTATGACTACTCAACAGCTTCTTGATTTAGTGACAAATGCTCAAGCAGATGGAGCTAACCCGGAACCTACTCACCCAAAGTCGGGATTTGCACGCTTGTGTAGCGATTACACTAATTTGGGTGGGGAGCCATTCAAGGGTTCCGAAACTGTTATTGAAGTACAGGCTTGGCTAAAGTCATGCGATCGAATCTTTTCTCGCATGAATCTTATTGATCTTCACCGAGTTCAGGTGGCCTCAAGTATGCTCCGAGAAAGAGCATTGGACTAGCACGAGCTTCTTATTTCTGAAACTAATGAAGCGGATCTCACTTGGGAGAAATTCCGAGAACGCTTCGAGTTGAAATTCATACCGGAAGCTGAAAAAGTGACGTTGGCTCGACGATTTATAGACCTTGTTCAAGGTGAGTCCTCCGTGACTGATTACGTCGCCTCCTACGAGTCGCTTTCTAAATACGGGGTTGAATACATCAACACCCCTTTAAAGAAGAACCAGAGATTCGTCTATGGCTTAAACAAAAGTCTCAAGAAGCCATTACTTCTAAAATTAGAAGTTTCTTTCGACCAACTCATTGATATCGCTCTTCGTCTTGAAGAGGCGGATAGGGAGAATGATGTTGAAGTGGTGGGTTCCAAACCAAACTTCAACAACAAGAAGAGGCCAAGCAAATTCAAAGGCCCTTATCCCAATAAGAAAGGGAGGCAAACAAATCCTGCTGAAAAGACCTTTTCCTCTACTCAAGGGAAATGCTATAATTGTGGTTCGAAAGACCATTTTGCGAACAAGTGTTCAAAGCCTCGTACTTGTCGCTATTGCAAGAGCCCGGACCATTTTATGCATGTGTGTCCCAAACTTCAAACTAGGAAGGAGGGAAAGCTTAATGTTGCTCAAGCCCCTGGCAACACATCTCGTGGCCAAGGTATTTCTCATTCTATTCTGGATGGAATTATTTTATTTCGTGATCATCCTATTCGAGTTCTTTTTGGTACGGGTGCGTCCCATTCTTTTATATCAAAAGAGCTTGTTGATACTTTTTCTTTGGATGTTTTGTGTTTAATGACTTCTTTGAGAATTGCGAATCCGGTTGGTGGATCCGCAACAATCAGTTTATTGTGTAAAGATGTCGAGATTTATTTTGTGTGATTTTTCTTTCCTAGCCGATTTGCATGTCATGTGTTATTTAGGCTTTGGAATGATTTTGGGAATGGATTGGCTTAACCGTTATGAAGCCCATATCCTATGTCCTGAGCGGACTATTCATCTTCGACACCCTCAATCTGTTAAGCAGATTTCTATTAATCTTAAAGATTCAGATTCCATCTTGGTTGCATCTTTGTATTCTTTAAATCCTCATGATGACGATGATGATGACGAGGGTGATATTATTTCTCTTATTCACGTCGTTCGTGAATTTTCCGACATATTCGAGCCCGTTTTAGGATTACCACCTAAGCAAGCAATTAAGTTCAAAATTAATCTTATTCCTGGAGCTCAACCTATCACTCGCCCTCCGTATCGTATGTCCAATAAAGAAAACGAGGAGATGCGTAAACAATTATCTGAATTGGAGACGAAGCAATTTATTCGCTCTAGTTCCTCGCCTTGGAGAGCTTCAGCTATTTTTGTGAAGAAATCCGATGGTACACTTAGGCTTTGCGTTGACTACCGCAAGCTTAATGATCTTACTATCAAAAATAAATATCCTTTACCTCGGATTGATGATCTATTCGATCAGCTTAGTGGTGCTAAAGTCTTTTCACAATTAGACTTAGCTACTGGATTTCATCAGCTTCGTATTGCAGAGGATAGTATTCCTTTGACATCGTTCCGTACTCGGTATGGATCTTATGAATGGCTTGTTATGCCATTTGGTCTAACGAATGCTCCGGCGTATTTCGTTGACCTTATGAATAGGGTTTTCAAAGACTTTCTCGACTGGTTTGTTCTCATCTTTATCGACGATATTCTTGTGTATTCTAAAACCGAGGAGGATCATGAAAAACATCTTCGGATTGTGTTGGAAACTCTTAGGAGTAATCAATTAAAGGCAAAATTTTCTAAATGCCACTTTTGACAATCTCGTGTGAAGTTTCTCGGTCATATTATTTCCGAATCCGGAATTTCCGTGGATCCTTCAAAGATTGAAGCGATTCAAGGTTGGAAGAGACCGGAGAGTGTGACAGAGATTCGTAGTTTTCTTGGATTGGCAGGTTATTACCGTCGTTTTATCAAAGACTTTTTTAAGATTGTCGTGCCTCTCACTAGCTTGACTAAGAAAGGTGTTAAATACATTTGGTCGGACAAATGTGAAGCTTCTTTCCAGGAATTAAAAGAACTCCTTTCTGATGCTCCTATTCTTGTTATTCCCGAGGGGAATCAAGATTTCGTTGTTTATACCGATGCTAGTCGCGTTGGTTTGGGTGCCGTTCTTATGCAAAGAGGACATGTTATTGCTTATGCTTCTAGGCAATTGAAGCCTGCTGAGACTAGATATGCCACTCATGATTTAGAGCTCGCGGCTATTGATTTTGCTCTCCGTATTTGGCGTCATTATCTTTTAGGAGGGAAATTTGTTCTTTATACCGATCATAAGTCTTTGAAGTATTTATTCTCTCAAAAGGAACTTAATTTGCGTCAACAACGTTGGCTCGAATTTCTTGCTCCTTATGATCTTGATATTCTTTATACACCCGGTAAGGGTAATCGTGTCGCCGATGCTCTTAGCCGTAAACAACAAGCTGTTGTTTCTATGATGATATCCGAATGGAACGATCTCGAGATCTTATCCACTTGTGAGATTCGAGACCGCGTATCCGATTTATGCTCATCATTTGTTTTATGTTGCCTTGAGGCCCATCCTTCTCTTTTACACCGCATTCTTGAAGCTCAAAGGCTAGATCCCGAATTGGCTCTTCTTGGCCAAAATATTAAGGATAAGATTGATATTGAAGGTTTGAAGGACTTTGATATCGATTCTCGTGGCGGCATTCGAAAATTTGGTAGACTTGTCGTGCCAAATATTGGTGATCTTCTTAAAGATATTTTAGAAGATTCACATCGTTCTAAGTTTACCATTCATCCCGGAAGTAGTAAAATGTACGCGGATATGAAGCGACTTTATTATTGGGAGGGAATGAAACTTGACATCGCTAACTTCGTTAAGCGTTGCATGACTTGCCAACTCGTTAAGGCCGAACATCAAAGGCCCGGTGGGTTATTGCAACCTTTGGAAATTCCAATTTGGAAGTGGGACAGTATTTCCATGGACTTTACAGATGGCCTTCCCCGTTCTCGTTCGGGTCATGATAGCTTATGGGTGATTGTTGATAGACTTACTAAATCCGCCCATTTTATTCCCGTTCGATCTAACCGAACCGTTCCTCTTTTGGCTAAGCTCTTTATCAAAGAGATTGTTAAATTGCATGGAGTTCCTACTTCTATTGTTAGTGATCGTGATCCATTGTTTACTAGTGGATTTTGGAAGAGTCTTCAAAAAGCTTTGGGAACGAAGCTTAATTTTAGCACCGCTTATCATCCCCAGTCCGATGGACAAACTGAGCGTGTGAATCAAACTCTTGAAGATCTTCTTCGTTCTTGTGTGCTTGATTTTGGTGGAAGTTGGGAAGATCATATTTCACTTGTTGAATTTTCCTATAATAATAGCTTCCAATCTACTATTGGTATGGCACCTTTCGAGGCACTCTATGGAAGGCCATGCCGATCTCCTTCTTGTTGGCTTGAGGCCGGTGAGAAGCTGGTTTTAGGTCCAGATTTTATTCGGGATTCCACAGAAAAAATTGATCTTATTCGTCATAGGATGAAAGAAGCCTAGAGTAGACAAAAATCCTATGCCGATAATCGAAGAAGGAAGTTAGAATTTTATGTGGGAGATCTTGTGTTCATTCGTGTTTCACCTATGAAAGGTGTTGTACGTTTCAGTCTATCGGGAAAGTTAGCGCCTCGATATATTGGGCCAGTTTCTATCATTGAACGTATTGGTTCCATGGCTTATCGCCTTTTATTGCCGGCTCAATTTTCTGCTATTCATGACGTGTTTCACGTTTCTAAACTTCGGAAATGTCTTCGAGATTCCGATTCTGCTCTTGAGCCTGGTGTTGTGGAAGAGATTGAAGTTTCGCCTAATTTAACTTATGAGCAACATCTTGTTCGTATTATTGCTTCGGAGGTCAAGCGACTTCGAAATAAAGATGTTCCGCTTGTTAAAGTTCAATGGTCTTCAAATCCTAAGGATTGTTCTTGGGAATCTAGAGAGTACATCGAGCGAACACATCCGGACTTACTTTCTCGTGTTCTTTGAGGTGAACTTCTTATTTCAAATTTCTTTTGTGTTGAATATGCTTTTATGGTTGTTACTTTATGTTCTCTTCTTAAATATTGCGAGGACGCAATTTCTTTAAGGAGGGGAGTCTGTAACAACCCGCATATTTATCGATTTTATATTTAAATATTTTATTTAAATATTTTATCGTTAGTCGGATTTTAGTCCGAAAAACTACTTTTTGCATACGGTCGAATCAGGACTCGGGACCACTCCCATTGAGTTTAAAATGCCGTTTGCGACCTTTTTGATTATAAGATTCGATATGTTTGGAGAAAGTTGATTTTTGCTACTTTTCACTTTGGGTTTGGTTTTTGGGCTCAACCCTATGTTTTACTTATGCTCAAATCTGAGTCACTCTTACCCATTCACCCTCATTCTCTTCTCTTTTCAGTTTTCTTAGCATTAATGGTGGGAGAGATTGGAAATTAAAACTCCAAAACCCTAGATTCTCTTGCAAATCAAATTCCTAGCTCCAAACTCAAGAAGAACCCATTGGTAAGCTTCTCTTCTTCTTCCCCAACTTATCCTTTTACCAATTTCAGAAATTCCTAAACCTAATTTTGGGAATGTTCTTGTTTTGAGCATAGATTCAAGCTCATTTGGGTTGTGTTGAAGAGAGGTTGATTCTCCATTTTCTTTCAAGCTTCTTCTCGTTGGATTTTGTGAAAAGGTGAGATTTTTATCTCACATCTATGCTTATATTTATCTTTGATTGTTAGGTATGAATTCCTAACACTTATTCGTGTGCATTTGCTTTTGGGTTGGATTGAATTGGTGTATATTCCAATTTTTGGTGTTTTGAGTTCAATTCGTTAAAAATCCTAACTTCTATGTTTGAACATGTTTTTGGTGATGCATCGAAGAGCTTATAGGGTCGGGTAGTCGATTGGCATAATCCCTTAGCGTCGTTGCTCGAGAGAATGCAATTTGGACAAGATTGAACCTCATTTGCAATAGGCAGGGAAGAGGCTGGAAACAGGTCCGGCCGACCGACCCCTCTGGTCCGGTCGACTGACCTGCTTCCAAAGGTGCAGTTGCACTTTTGTTTCTGGTTCGGCCGACCGATCCCTCTGGTCCGGTCGACTGACCTGCTTCCAAGTGCCTAAGCACTTTCTGTTTTAAGGTTCGGTCGACCGACTCAGGGAATCCGGCCGACCGACCTGATGATTTTTGCCTGCTTTGCCTTGTTGCTTAAATATCCAACTCTAATCGATTTGTGTTGTTTCCCTAATTGTTGTTATCAGTTGTTGTTGACTTTGATGACTTATTTTCTTTGGGAATTCTGTGAATATCCGTTTCGATGGATTCGGTATCGATTTCTTTGGATTTTCATTCACATCTTCGTATGTGAATTTTAATGATTAATTGTTCCTACAATCTTCTTTGTGTTTTGTCACTTTAAAAATATAAAGGTTTTCTATACTAGTAGTAAATATTAAAACTCTTTTCTCAAACGATTTCAATACTATTTTAATACCAAATTCGTTTATAAAACCGTTTTCCAATCTATTAGTATATATATAAACCTTTACCTCACTCGTATGAGAAATCTAATTAAACGACTTAGTAAAACAAGTGGTATGAAACGCTTGCGTTCACTTTGTCGGTTAATTCTTGGACTTGTTCGATTGAATCTCTTGTGACAATTTTCTAGTGAAAATTTACAGTTTGTTCTTAAATATTTAAGTTAAGCAAGTGGTTATGGGACATGAAGCTAAACTCATATATTTACTAGCTTAGTGTAATTGACACTTCTCGATGATCATGATGATCATTTTTGTGATTTAGACTAGCAATGTGCGATGTCTCTTTGTCTGCGAGGGAGACTAAACCCCGTTTTGTGGAGTTTCGACTCAATTTGGTGGGGTAGCAACCCACGGTCTTCGGACCATTCGCGTGTCAGGTCTTCGGACCATTCGTGTGTCAAATTAATGGCTAGCTACTATGAGATAGCTTCTCGTTCATGTGTTACAGCTGTTGGTGAGTTTTCATGCTCCCGTTCGTGTGATAGGCCTCCCCCCTATTTTGTGTGATTTCTGGATTTCGTGTGTCGAATTCTGGAATTTTCTTCTTCACCTATTTTTGTGATTTCTATTGATATGATTTATCAATTTTTGTGCATAGGTGAATTTGTGTGTCATTTACTGGATTTCTTGAGATGATTTCTAGAATTTGTGCTTCACCAATTTTCGTGATTTCTATTGATAAGCCTTATCGATATTTGTGCATTGGTGAATTTGTGTGTCATTGATTTTATTGATTTCTGGATTTCTTGTGTAGTCTTCTGAAATTTGTGTGTCATTGACTTTTGTGATTGACGTTGATATTATCGTCAATAATTATTGTTTGATGAACGAAATAAGGAGTATGACGTTTCTTTGATTCTTGTGTAGATTTGGTGATATTGATTAACTTCTCGTAGGTTTTCAATTACTTATGTATATCACAGCTTGAAATTGTGATTATTATGTGTTTAGTCATATCTCTTATTCTATATCGTTTCATCTGATATTTATAGTTAGACTGATCCGTTTATTATTTTCTTATTAAATAATACTCGGGTCAGACCGAGATGTTACAGGTGCTCCTGCTTGACTTCTCTCTTGGGATTGATTTCTCTGGCTTTTGGTTAACTACTTAGATTAGTAGTTTATTTTAGTGTATACATTCGAGATATAGACTCCATAATGTATACTTATTCTTTTGTGTAGTTCATGTAACTATTCTTTTGTGATATTGTGGATCTTTTTAGACCACTACTCTGATGTACACTTTTATGTGTAATATTCATATCTTATTCCGCCTTTGTTATATGAATTGTCTGTGACTGATTTAAGTTATGTTTATTTCTGTATTTGTTTCCGAAGATATTATAGCCACTATGTAGTAGCTTTGAGTTTGTGTCGGTATGTCGGATTTCCTCTTGATAAAGTATCGCATGTTATACTATCTGACATATCGATGCTCGCACAAAGCAATTACACGGATGGTCGCTCCTCAACAGCCTTATTCTCCGTGCTAGTTGACAGCATTCACCGTACTGTTCTTGGCTAGCGTGGGTATAGAGGTGGGGCGTCACAACAAAACAAAACTTTTTATTTAAATTTAAACTCTAAGCTAAATTTTATTTCTAAATAATTTAAATTTATCTTGGGTATTTTTTTTAAGATCATATTATTATTTATTCAATATTAAATAAAAATCAAATTCCTAATTTTCCAAAAATATTAGAGTTAGAAATCATGTCTTTATTTTATTAAACTTAAAACAAAGATTATCTATTCACAATATATATACAGATATATATATATATTATAAATAGAAACAATTCAGTTAGCTTTTAAAAGATAAATTATCAGTTTATTATTTATTTAAAAGAAGATTATTAAATCAATTCAAATTATTATTAACAAATATTATTAAATCAATTTAATTTTATCACAGATTATTAAATTGATATTGTCTAAAATTTCCGGGATAAACAAGTAAGGAGCTTCTCCCTTCAGTTGCCAAGATGCATGCTAAATTCTCTAACGATCCTCCAATCCTAATAGTCCAAATATCCGCTCGGCATTCCTCAACCAAGCTCGTGCCTCCATAAAATCCTCCTTGCTTGAAAGTGCCTTGCCTCCTAGATTAGCAAAGTCCTTGCATAGCTTAGAAAAATTGGCTGCTGTAGGTGGATTAACGGGCTCTCCACCCACCGGTGCTGCATTGTATGCTTGCTTTGCACCTCTGGTGTCATAGCTTGAAGGTATCTACAAAAGCAGCTAGGGACTTGGACACCCTCTAGAAGATTTGGGGTGTCTGCCATTCTATGCAAAGGAAAGAGAATTTAGGCTTGAAAGCATTGAAAGAAGGTTGAATTGAACTTTGAGGGGATTTTTATAAAAACTCTCTTATACATAAAAACTATTTCTATAATAAGAGTTTCTTTCTGAAAAACACTTTTAGTATGAAGATATGTTACTTTTGAAAAATACTACTTTTAAAACAAGTTTTTAGGAATCTTGTAACCTTAGGCCCTGATACCAAGTGAAACACACCACACCCCGTAGTATACCCAAAAATGGCACACTAAAAGATGTGGTGCGTTATAGTTATAGCTGAAGCATCACAGAAACAAAGATTCATAAGACAAATAAATAAAAACAGTGGAAATATTTAAATAATAACTGGACATTTAAAATTAAAATTCATTTCAAAATAGAATATGTCTTTAAAACCAAATACACATGTCTCAATAAAAATTCAATCTCGGTCACATCATTAGAGTACATAAACAATAAAAAATCATTCTCTCACAAAGTATTAGTACATCCAAAGTCAAATGAAAAGAAAACTTAAAAGAAGAAGAAGAATATATGAGGAACTTCCAAGAATATATCTCCAAGCGATCAGAATCTACTATCCTCGATTTCTACTGGACTATGGGGGAAAAGGGGAAACAGAGGAGTGGTTTAGACTACAAGTCTGGTGATTGAAAGTAATTACTATCATTCTTAAGTAAGATAAAGATAATGGACTAAACAACAATTCTAGTACGAAAGGAAAATACAGGAAAGAATAATCTGGGATAAAATACTGTTTCTGATTCTATTTTATTTGATTTTGATTGTTTGCACTTGTCATAGATTGCTATGATTAGGTTGAAACCCAAATCCTATTTTAATTAGGCTGAAACCCTAATTCTACTCGTTGATCGACCTTCTATATCTGTTGTGCCACTGTGAACCAATCCTGTTGGTCATAGCAAAAGACACCTTTTTAGCGCTTGGAACGCGGTAGTCAATTATTTACCCTAATCGATGTCTCATGCTCGATCATCGCCGGTACACACTAACTATCGCCCCCTATTTTGACCTCTTATTTACCCTAATCAGCATAAGCATGCCCAGCCTCACCTAAATGTTGTAAGACCATCATTCCTAATCTAAAAGGAAATGCTGTCCAGCCTTACGTAAGTGTTGTGAGACCATCAGTCCTAGTTTGAAAGGGAATGTTGTCGGTACTGGTCCTAACAAACAAATTCTAGTTTGCGCCCATTGCCCAAATCTTCAAATTTGAGCTTCTATCTATTGGACACTTACGTATCTTAATTAGCATAAGCATGTCCCAGCCTCACCTACCTATTGTGAGACCATTAGTTCCTGACTGAAAGGGAATGTTGTTGGTACGGGCCCTTCTTCAATGTTTGCTTATTAACATAGTGTAAGTTTTAAAATACGCTCTTTTGTTATTTCTGCCACAATCCCATTGGTACTATTTTAAGTTACCACTCAATTTGCATTTCAATTCACATGATAGTTATTTACATAGGTCAACATATATGTAAATACAACTCGCATCCAAATCAGGGAATAACATGTAAATATGAACTAACTAGCATATACATATCCAAATAGCATAATTGTAGGGTGATGGTTTGTCTTGCTAAACCGATGTCCAAACAATTCAATAATTTATAGCAGAACGGTGATTTATTATGCTAACACATGACCAAACAACCCAACAATCTACATTATAACTCATTCATAGTAATATGCTTTCTTAATGGTATCAACACTTGAATCACTTGTATTCGAAACCACCTTTGAAAAAGAATTACCTTTGAACCATTTTACTTTTGAACCAAAGGATTTAAAACTTTTAAACCCCTTTAAAAATAATTACTTAAAAGTTAAATCCTTATTTAAATCATAATTAATTTTAATTGAATCATAACTTAATTTAATTAAATAGTTAAACAATAATTAACTATTAATTAAACCCAAATTAACCCTTTATTAATTATTTAATAATTAGTTAAACCTTCATTAAATGTTGATTAATCTTAATTAATTAATTAATATTTAATTAAGCTTAAACAATAAAGTAAACTTTAATAAATAGTTTGTTATAAATTAAATCTTTAATCAAATAATTAAGCCCTTGATTAATAATTAATCCTATATTTAATTAATGATAAATTAAATATTAAAAATTTACTTAACCCATATTTAATTAACTTAATTAATAATTAATTAAGATAAATCTTAACTTTGAAAGCTAATAATTAAGAACTATTCTTTATTAATTAAAGTTAATAAACCTTGTTAATATTTAATTAATTATCATTTACTAAAATCTAATTAATTAACAACAAATTATTAAATCCTTAATTAACTTTTAAAAGCGTTATTATTTAGTTTATAAATATGCACAAAACAATTTGAAGTATAAAAACCAAACTTTGCATAAATCAAAATTTTGAGCGAACGGCATCCATAACGACTATCGCTTTGGATACTCGTAAGCTTTAACTTGTTTCTATCCTTCTTTTGAAAACTTTACCACAAAGCTCACTTACATTCTGAAAACAAAAAAAGTATTTAAAACCAAATTTTCGATTTTTAAAAACTAAAACCATATACACAAGATTCCAAATTCTCTAATACCCTACAAAGGTACTGACTTCTTCTTAGCTTATACATTACATACCCAAGTCCAGAACAACGTCATTCCATAAACATAAGCAAGATCTAATCTTTAACCATTTAGACTTTACATTCAATTCTGATGTCCTTACATATCTAAGCAACAAGTGTGTGTGTATATATATATAACAATCACATGATATATTAACCAATAGTAACCTCACATCACACAATTTATTAACTAACATAAAAGTAAAAAAATTCCCAAAAATTCATAGTTCACCCACTGGAAATCCTTTGAAAACTTGACACACTTTGAAATTCGAAAAGCTTGGAAAACCACAAACTCTACTCAAAAATAGGTCAAATTCTAGCCTACTTTTGGACCTTTTTCTTTTGGATTTTGGTAAAAAGGACAAAAGAAAAGTTTTAGGTTGTTCTTTCCTTTATTGTTTAAGAAAAAGTTACTCAAAAAAGATAAATTTTGAGGAATTTATGGCCAAAACAGTAAGGGATATTTTCAAGCATCAAAATCTAGGTTCAAAAACACTAGTGCGAAAAAATGAATTTTAGAGCATCTAAGCAAAAGTGATAAACTACAAAGTTGTAGCCACTAGAAATATACATGGTTTTAACATAAGAAAATCTAGTTTTGGAGTTTTTTGTAAGAACTATGGCCGAAATCATTTCGGGTAATAGAAGAAATTTTGAAATTGAAAAGATGAGTTTTAAACAAATTTCTACTAAGATTTTAAATGGAAAAGAAAGATTTTTATAACTTAGAACATGTAAGAGAAACTATTAAAATTACCTTAGAGCTTATGAAATTAATAAATGAAAGAGAGAAAATGAGAAAATGGATTAAACAATTTGGAAAAAATAGTTTTTATAATACGTAAACGAGTGAGATTACCAAAATATCCTTGTACTTTACCCTCCTCTCATTACACGCCACCTCACCAATGCATGCATCCATATCTCGTTCAAACACTAATGCATTTATGAATATAAGTACCTGAGGTTGCTATATGTCATTTCATGTCTCTAAGGACATGACTTTCAATATTTTAATTGCCAATGTGTCGCATAGATGATTATCTTAATTTAATTATGTTTTTTAACCCATATATATTATTAATTCCACATTATATACTTAGTATATGTGTTCATATATATACAAATGTGACGCCCCATCCTAAGACCCGCATTAACAAAGAGAATTACTGGGTAATTCTGTCTTTTAATGCGAAGAATAGGGCTGGTTATGTAACAGCCCTAGTTTTAGCTATTTATTCTATCTAATTATTTAATTTTGAAATATATTTTATAAAATTGTGAATGTCAATTAAATGTATAATAACTGTGAAAATTTAAGCTATGTTTGAACTGTTAATTTTCGCGTTTAAAAGACGCGTCAATTTTAGGGTATAAGTGACGTAATAAAACGTGTGTTTTAAAATGATATTTTTTACAAATTTTTTTGATGTTTTAGACTGCGTCTGTTTAACGTAGTGTAAAAATCATGTTTTCAAATATTTTTTAGGAAAAATATCAGTCAGTGTTTTATACCAAACGTTACTTTGGTTTGAACGGTCAGTTTTGGTTTTAATAATTTGTATACGTTTCTTTTCTTAAACTTTGCATAGAATTTACCATTTGCATTTAATGTTTTCAAGCTAAAATCAAAATGAGTAAATGAAATAAAAATGAACATAAAGTAACTTACAAAGCTTTATAACCAGATATCACGCAACAATGGCAACGATTCATTGTATACGTTTCTTTTTTTTTTTTTTTTTTAGCTTTGCCTTAAGTCTGGCTATTTCATATAATTAATCAAAAGTCTGGCAATAGTTTATAACGCACGCATTTGGATTTGTGTATATCTGGCAACTTCATCTCCCCAATAAAATCTTTTGCCTTCCTCCCTGCACCTATCACGCACCCAATTTAAAGCTCGCATTCAAATATATTTACTTCTTTGATAACTGATTATTGAAAATGAACATGAAGTAACGTTCCCTTTAAATCACGCATTGATATTGAAATCAAACTCCCATAAAATTCCAGTAACCGCATGCATCAAATTTCAATGGGCAGCTTTTGTTCACGCAACAATACATGTTTTAATATTCACATGTAACGTTCACATCTACCCACTCTTTCACTCTCAGTTTCCTACAGCACTACCAAAATCATATACATGAATCACGCAATCCAGTGAATGAATCAAACCTTTTATCACGCATGCCATTTTGGTTCTCTGATAAATCAAGACTCTTTTGGAATTGCAACAGCTAATGAGAAAATCACATATTCATATTGTGAATTTATATCAATATAACTGATACTTTATCTCCATTCATTTCTCCTTCAATTCACACACTGCCTATAAATACACTTCCTCTGCATATCATTTCCTCTACCTGTCTAGTTCGGTTTCAAGTTGTAGAGCATCATCAGGTAGTGTATAATGTTCTTTCCATTTCTCCATTCTCCCAGTCTTCTTTTTTCTTTTGTGTTTTGTTTTGCCTTGCTCGGCCACCCTACCATTTATGCATTCTGTTTCACTATGGGCTTAAACATATGGAGTCTGGAAACATTATTGAATAAGTTATAGTAGCGTGAGTTTGTAGTGGCATGTGTGGGCATTGGAAAGGTGTAACTTGAGTAAGGGGTTTTCAGATTGTGTTCATACCTATAAGACAGCATATGTACAAAATCTGGGTATATGTTGTGCATGTTGGGATCTCGGTGCATGTTTCAAGTGACAGGGGTGTTTAGATGCATAACCAGGAGGTGTTAAGGCTAGATTAGGTAGATGAGTGCATATGTCATAGACCTGTCTTCATATTTTACCCAAAGATTGTGTTATAAGTTGCAAAACATGTCTAGGGGGTAAGCCCATCCTGACCAGGGTTGTTTTAGTGGATGTGAGTGCATTCATATTTGCATAAAGAGAGGACTTAGGCTGGGATTAGGATTGTATGTTGAGTTACATTCATGACTTAGGGAAGTTAGTAAGTTTCCAGTATGCGTAGTGTGCATCTGTGCACGTGTGCACGACAAACACCATGAATGATACATGACTTGAGTGTTGACCAAGCCTAGAGTAAATTCACCTACCCTGAGAGTGTGTTATCTGAACTAAATTGACATGAGTGTTTTGGTTAGAAGTCTGGGTGGTTGATGATAAATAGGAATAGAAGGAGTGATGTGGTTTAAAGACTCAGAAGTAGTAGAAGGAGTGATGTTTCGAATATGCATTGTTTTGGAACCATTGGCCGAGCCTATGGATATGAATATAGATATATGAATCTGGGTTGGATGATGGGAGGATATGACACTATAGAAATGGAGAAGGAAATGGCATCATGCTTGGCTGGGAAGTGCAGATGCATGTTTAATTGGTGAAGAATGCATATAAGTCTGCATATCTGGAAATTTGTTTTGTAATAAGATGTATCACTGTGTGCATGTGCACAACTGACCTGAGTGTTTAGTGAGATAGACAAGTAGATGTTGTAAGAAGCATCAGTGTTTGTTTAGGAGGCGTACATGTTTTGGAAAGCATGCAGATCTGAGAAAGGGTGGTAAGGATTGAGCATAAGTGTGTAGTGATGACTGGAATAATGGATAGAAGTAGATAGTTGCTGTTGTGCAAAGCTTCACTGTGGCGCGTGATTATACTCGAAGCAACTGCATGATTTTCTCGAAGTCTTGGCAGTTTCGACTCGAAGATCTTGAAAAATTTACTCGAAGCAAGTACAGGTGTTCTCGGAGTAATGTGAATGTGACTCGAGGAAGTTGTATGAAGACCTGGGTTCTGAATAGTTTTACATATAGGCTGAAAGATATAGTGTAGATGAAATTTTGTAAATCAATAGAAGTGCAGAGAGAAATGAATGATGTATGGGTGAGTGAACGTATACATATTTTATCTGTGTACATGTGGAGATGCATGGCTCGGTTTAGTGGAAAATAAGATGGGTTTTAATGGAAAATATATAATGTAAAATATAGGCGGTAATGAAATGTTTGGGGTGAGTTGAGAATTTTATAGAACTGGAAAGGGTGGAAGGCGTACCAGTGTACCGGTGTGTATCACCATATTGTTTTAGTCTGACTTTAGGAAATTTGGTCGTAAATTTTAGTGTTAGCCGATTCACGCTTTAGGGTATATTTTGGTCCGATTACACGGTGGAGTGGTCAAGCAAGTCAAATCATTCTCGTTCTATTTTAATTTTTCTTTGACCGTAAATTCTAAAGTCGCGTTTCAAAATATTTGAATTTTATTCTAGATTTGAATCTAGGCGACATCAGAAGAAATTTGACCATTATCCTATGTCGTTCTTTACCGGTGAATAGCCGTTTTGAATTCAAATTTTCTGCAACATCCAGGTGAGTTTTTCTCACCAGACATATGTACATATATTGTGTAAATTTTCGCAAGTGTATGTGTAAACATTCTATTTAGATATTATCTGTCTGTAGTATGATGTAGAATGATGAACCCATTTAAATTGACATCTCATCAGTTATTTATCTGTTATATTATTTCTGCAGTTATATTATTAATTGTTATTTACTGCTTAATTCACCACTGCAAGTTCCCTGTTAAAGTTGGATTGTTATGGGCTGAAATAATGATTATTGTTAAACTAGTCTGTTAACTGCTTAACTGATAACTTGGGATTGCGGGTTTGAAATGATAGAACCCGGGGTTTTGTAAATTACGGGTTGAAATGATATAAATCCGTATCACTTGACCTAGGCTAGAGAACTATATACAGGCCCGTGGTTCTTATAATATTTTCTGAAATATTTAAAATTATTTTGGAAGTTAAATATTTGATTTAATATCTTTAAAGGATTTTATTTTGATTTTTGAATGAGTTATAAATGTTAATAAATAAATAAACATTTGAATAGAATTTTGGAATATAACTTATTTTGGAAATTCTGGATTTTGAAAAATAAGCTTTCAGTTAATAAATAAATAGATAAATAAGTTATATTTGGAAATATTTATTTAGTTAAACAATCTGCTATAGCATTTTAAATGCTGTCTTTTTGAATTGGACTAGTTTTACCCGTAACTTTAGGTAGCATTTCCTAAGTGCTACAGAATCTAGAATTGATTGTTTTAAAACTCATGGAATTTGATAAATTTTATTTTATGATAAGTTTTGGAAAATCTTAAGATATGATATTTATAACTGGATTTTCCTTAATAAATTTAAGATGAATATTCTAGTATTAAGTGAATTTTGAAGATATTAAATGACTAACATTTGGAGTTTATTTATGGAATTTATGGGAATATTCAAGACTAAATAATAAAACATTGATTTGTTGAAAGAATAAAATCCAAACTTAGTTTTGAATAGGAAATACTCCAATTGGATATATATATATAGGAATTGTAATGGATTTGGGGACATAAAGCGATATTTAAATTATGGTTTAAACTTTAAATAAAGAAATATATTTGTAAAGCTATATAAATTATCTTCTTTACAAAGTAACCATAAAGTTAAACCATTTATTCTATATACCATTGAATATCCAAACCATTTGTGTGTTGGGAGTTATGGTTTTAAAGTAAAAATTCCAAATATTATGTTTTGAAGATATAATTCAAATATTTGGCTTCCAGATATTATAAATTTTAGCAGTATGGTTTTGGAAAGAATTATATTTGAATATAACGATATCATATTATTTTGGGTTTTAAAATGATATCGTATTTATAGTTTTGAAATGGAAATGTTTATTCTGGTTTTAAAGTATAAAATTTTTTAAATGACCACGGGTTATAATAACGATGGGTTGGCAAAGAGACCGGGATCGGATATGGACATACTCTCTGTCGATACCGAAAACCACTTTGACTAACCGTGTACGCGGTGGAGATTCCAGAATGAAGTAGGTCGGTGGTGGCGTTTCCTGTAAGGTAAATACGTGGACCCGACTCCCGTGAGTTGGCATAAGGTGGCTAAAACAGGAGCAATTCCAGGCCAATGAGGTCATTCCTCTGATCGGACGCTCCTCTTCGATATTATACTATGTTTTTGGATTGATTCGGTGGCCACCTCTATATTTTGATTTTGGGGAGTTAGTCCGAGGTGGGCGGTAACTGCGGCTACGCTTTTCCATCAGCCTGGATAGAAATTGGTATATCTACCCTGGCATTGCCTAGTTGTGCCGTGTCATCTACCATACCGAGCCTTTACTACGAGTTTCTATTTGTGTCGTACCTATGGAGTATCCTCTGGTAGCTTCCCGATCAGGAGGTATTACGGTACTGTATAGACTATTGGCATTATTTGTGTTAAGGGGAATATTGGGTCACTCCTTAACGCTATTAAAAAGTAAGTTTATTTTATAAATAGACACTAATATAATAGCGCAATATACTACATAGTAAATAGTTAAACGGATCCTTAGAGGATGGGCGGTCCCAAGCATCCTTTAAGTTACTTGTTCTATATTACAGTACACTTGAATTAGCTTACATTATATAAGTATGTATGTCCTGACTCGAGTGTTATGTTTTATTTTACGCTCGGGTCAGCCTGAGTTGCAGTTTCAGTTTTTCTCTCCGGAGCTAGGTCATCCCGTAGATCATTCGTGCTGCCGGAAGCTTTTCAGTCCCTATCTTATCTGCAATCAAGACTTTGGAGGAATCTGTTTCTATTTATGTCTACAGCTGTATTGCAGATTCTAAACTATGTAAATTCTGTTTGGTTAAAAGTTTTATGGTGGCTTCATGAACCACTAAATATTTTATTTCCGCTGTGAGTTCTGATATCTGTGTATGTGATTCTGTGATTTTTATTTACTGCATATTCTGAGTTTTGCCAAATTTATTCTACAACGCGGTACTTTGAACACTTCAAGTCCGACATGAGCGGATGCGAAGGGTTGAAAATACTGGGTCGTTACATTTGGTATCAGAGCCAGGTTCTAGGCAAAACTTAGAATGTATGGTAAATTTGATTTACAGAATTACTTTCATTCGAGATTGAACCATTTTCTTTTCGAATTTTGGAACGTTCTTTACGGTTCCAAAGTTCATTCGTGTCCCTCACTTTTCATCTTCTTTAGATTCTGGAGTATCCCATAACTCCACTTCGGATGATCTTTATAGTGAATTGGCGGTCTCGCCATTATTCTAATAAAGGGGTGAAACTCCTTTACCATTAGCATTGATTCACCGGAGATTTATATTTATCCTCGATTATTCTGAACTCTATCTCTTCAGATCTAATGTGGATTTACTCAACCATATCGATCTGACTCTTTAAGTCACGGTTGACCAAGTCAAGGTTGTCCGCGATTTATATAAACTTACCCAGTTCCTTATCTTGTTATCTAATCATCAGATCTTCTGATTTCAACTTATCTTGAATTCTATTTGATTTGGGTCTCCATCCTGGTTTTGAAAAATTTATGCCTATATTTGAAAATAAAATCTAATATGATATATATGAGTATAATTTTCAGAATTTTATAATTAATCTAACTAGTTGTCAAGAGATAATAGTTTTGATTTTATTTATGATTTTGTAAACCATGTGTTTTGTCTAAAATAAATAATTGAATATAAACAATGGTTATAAATTAAATTGGAAACAGAAATGAATTTAAACAAGAACTTGAGAATTCAATTTCTGATGATTTCAAACCTTGTGGTTAAATTTTAAAGGGATGTAATAAGTATTTTGTATAGAAATTTGTTCTCAAAACTTTTATTTATTTATTTATTTATTTATTTATTTATTTAGTGCTTTTCTCTTTGTCGCTGGAAAATAATTTCGGTGGTGACTGCAGCATCATCGACATTCATTTTCGAGTTTCGAAGTGAAAGGACCATTCTGTAGTCTAGCTACAGTGTTACCTTGAAAATTTAATTGATTTAAATTTTTAAAGTATGACTTAATATATATAATTTATATTTGATTTGACATATTATATATATATTTATTTATCTCTAAATGGTTTGAAGGGAATCAGAAACTCAATTCTTAAATTTTATCTTAAGGAAAATTTCAATAAAATAAAAAGGAAAATAAATTTTTTGAATAAAAAGGTTCCAATTGGAGATAATTAAATTGAAGGTTTTATTTGTATAACACCCAATTTCATTTTAATATAACTTACCTTGATTTTCAAAAGTTAAAAATGTAATTGGATAATATACAATATAAAAAGGATTTTTATAAATAAAATTTGAGGGGTTATAATAAATGTTATATACTTAAATTTTAGTTATAAAAGATTAATAGAGGTAAATAAGAAAAAGGGATTTAGGGAATTTTATTTAAATAACCTGATAATCAAATTTGATTTAATATGGAACCTTAAATCTAACTAAGAAATTTTAAATGAATATAGTGTGTAATACAAAATGTATCGTTGAAAGAAAGATATTTCAGGATGAGATATTTTGCAATAAGGTTTATTTATCTTGAAACCATAGTTTAAGTAATGTTTAAATAGGGTTTAAATAGTTAAGATGAATTCTAATATCACTAAATTTGATAATTGAGAATTTGGTTTTTAAATGGGAATTTCAAGTATAACTTATTGAAGGCATATCTTATTTATAAGATAGGTATTTTAAATAAAGGGTTAGGTTATTAGTAAAATTTAGAGTTTAGTAAATAATGAACTGATTTGAAATACTATTATATCCACTATAGCATAGTATAAGGGCTGCTGTTTCTCAAAATAAAATGTTTTGAAAATTTATAATTGAATAAATGAACTTAAGAATATTACACTATTGAAATGAATATTATTTGACATTGAATTTAAAGGGTATAAATGAAGATTATTTTAAAGTGTTATGATTTTAGTAATAGGTTTTCCAAATGATAATATCCATAAATTTTAATGACTTTCAAAAGCATTATGATTTCAAAGCCATTATCTTATCTTATTTTCAAACTATCTTAAATATCCTTGGTTTCCCTATCTGCTACGGATTGGGGAGGCTATCGCTTATACCAGTCTCTATTTAGAAATCTTTCTATAACCTTTGAAATCCTTTGTTACTCATCAGGACCCTGAGCACCCATAGACTGACGGTCAAACTGAAAGGGTAAAAACGATTCTAGAAGATCTTCTTCATGCTTCAAATCTAGAACTATTCGTTTAAGGTTCGTGTTTATCTAGCTTATCTTCCTTTGTTTCTTTTCTTTCGTTCCTTTTCAAGGACGAAAAGTTTTTAAGTGGGGGAGAGTGTAACAGCCCTAGTTTTAGATATTTATTCTATCTAATTATTTAATTTTGAAATATATTTTATAAAATTGTGAATGTCAATTAAATGTATAATAACTGTGAAAATTTAAGCTATGTTTGAACTGTTAATTTTCGCGTTTAAAAGACGCGTCAATTTTAGGGTATAAGTGACGTAATAAAACGTGTGTTTTAAAATGATATTTTTTACAAATTTTTTTGATGTTTTAGACTGCGTCTGTTTAACGTAGTGTAAAAATCATGTTTTCAAATATTTTTTAGGAAAAATATCAGTCAGTGTTTTATACCAAACGTTACTTTGGTTTGAACGGTCAGTTTTGGTTTTAATAATTTGTATACGTTTCTTTTCTTAAACTTTGCATAGAATTTACCATTTGCATTTAATGTTTTCAAGCTAAAATCAAAATGAGTAAATGAAATAAAAATGAACATAAAGTAACTTACAAAGCTTTATAACCAGATATCACGCAACAATGGCAACGATTCATTGTATACGTTTCTTTTTTTTTTTTTTTTTTTTAGCTTTGCCTTAAGTCTGGCTATTTCATATAATTAATCAAAAGTCTGGCAATAGTTTATAACGCACGCATTTGGATTTGTGTATATCTGGCAACTTCATCTCTCCAATAAAATCTTTTGCCTTCCTCCCTGCACCTATCACGCACCCAATTTAAAGCTCGCATTCAAATATATTTACTTCTTTGATAACTGATTATTGAAAATGAACATGAAGTAACGTTCCCTTTAAATCACGCATTGATATTGAAATCAAACTCCCATAAAATTCCAGTAACCGCATGCATCAAATTTCAATGGGCAGCTTTTGTTCACGCAACAATACATGTTTTAATATTCACATGTAACGTTCACATCTACCCACTCTTTCACTCTCAGTTTCCTACAGCACTACCAAAATCATATACATGAATCACGCAATCCAGTGAATGAATCAAACCTTTTATCACGCATGCCATTTTGGTTCTCTGATAAATCAAGACTCTTTTGGAATTGCAACAGCTAATGAGAAAATCACATATTCATATTGTGAATTTATATCAATATAACTGATACTTTATCTCCATTCATTTCTCCTTCAATTCACACACTGCCTATAAATACACTTCCTCTGCATATCATTTCCTCTACCTGTCTAGTTCGGTTTCAAGTTGTAGAGCATCATCAGGTAGTGTATAATGTTCTTTCCATTTCTCCATTCTCCCAGTCTTCTTTTTTCTTTTGTGTTTTGTTTTGCCTTGCTCGGCCACCCTACCATTTATGCATTCTGTTTCACTATGGGCTTAAACATATGGAGTCTGGAAACATTATTGAATAAGTTATAGTAGCGTGAGTTTGTAGTGGCATGTGTGGGCATTGGAAAGGTGTAACTTGAGTAAGGGGTTTTCAGATTGTGTTCATACCTATAAGACAGCATATGTACAAAATCTGGGTATATGTTGTGCATGTTGGGATCTCGGTGCATGTTTCAAGTGACAGGGGTGTTTAGATGCATAACCAGGAGGTGTTAAGGCTAGATTAGGTAGATGAGTGCATATGTCATAGACCTGTCTTCATATTTTACCCAAAGATTGTGTTATAAGTTGCAAAACATGTCTAGGGGGTAAGCCCATCCTGACCAGGGTTGTTTTAGTGGATGTGAGTGCATTCATATTTGCATAAAGAGAGGACTTAGGCTGGGATTAGGATTGTATGTTGAGTTACATTCATGACTTAGGGAAGTTAGTAAGTTTCCAGTATGCGTAGTGTGCATCTGTGCACGTGTGCACGACAAACACCATGAATGATACATGACTTGAGTGTTGACCAAGCCTAGAGTAAATTCACCTACCCTGAGAGTGTGTTATCTGAACTAAATTGACATGAGTGTTTTGGTTAGAAGTCTGGGTGGTTGATGATAAATAGGAATAGAAGGAGTGATGTGGTTTAAAGACTCAGAAGTAGTAGAAGGAGTGATGTTTCGAATATGCATTGTTTTGGAACCATTGGCCGAGCCTATGGATATGAATATAGATATATGAATCTGGGTTGGATGATGGGAGGATATGACACTATAGAAATGGAGAAGGAAATGGCATCATGCTTGGCTGGGAAGTGCAGATGCATGTTTAATTGGTGAAGAATGCATATAAGTCTGCATATCTGGAAATTTGTTTTGTAATAAGATGTATCACTGTGTGCATGTGCACAACTGACCTGAGTGTTTAGTGAGATAGACAAGTAGATGTTGTAAGAAGCATCAGTGTTTGTTTAGGAGGCGTACATGTTTTGGAAAGCATGCAGATCTGAGAAAGGGTGGTAAGGATTGAGCATAAATGTGTAGTGATGACTGGAATAATGGATAGAAGTAGATAGTTGCTGTTGTGCAAAGCTTCACTGTGGCGCGTGATTATACTCGAAGCAATTGCATGATTTTCTCGAAGTCTTGGCAGTTTCGACTCGAAGATCTTGAAAAATTTACTCGAAGCAAGTACAGGTGTTCTCGGAGTAATGTGAATGTGACTCGAGGAAGTTGTATGAAGACCTGGGTTCTGAATAGTTTTACATATAGGCTGAAAGATATAGTGTAGATGAAATTTTGTAAATCAATAGAAGTGCAGAGAGAAATGAATGATGTATGGGTGAGTGAACGTATACATATTTTATCTGTGTACATGTGGAGATGCATGGCTCGGTTTAGTGGAAAATAAGATGGGTTTTAATGGAAAATATATAATGTAAAATATAGGCGGTAATGAAATGTTTGGGGTGAGTTGAGAATTTTATAGAACTGGAAAGGGTGGAAGGCGTACGAGTGTACCGGTGTGTATCACCATATTGTTTTAGTCTGACTTTAGGAAATTTGGTCGTAAATTTTAGTGTTAGCCGATTCACGCTTTAGGGTATATTTTGGTCCGATTACACGGTGGAGTGGTCAAGCAAGTCAAATCATTCTCGTTCTATTTTAATTTTTCTTTGACCGTAAATTCTAAAGTCGCGTTTCAAAATATTTGAATTTTATTCTAGATTTGAATCTAGGCGACATTAGAAGAAATTTGACCATTATCCTATGTCGTTCTTTACCGGTGAATAGCCGTTTTGAATTCAAATTTTCTGCAACATCCAGGTGAGTTTTTCTCACCAGACATATGTACATATATTGTGTAAATTTTCGCAAGTGTATGTGTAAACATTCTATTTAGATATTATCTGTCTGTAGTATGATGTAGAATGATGAACCCATTTAAATTGACATCTCATCAGTTATTTATCTGTTATATTATTTCTACAGTTATATTATTAATTGTTATTTACTGCTTAAATCACCACTGCAAGTTCCCTGTTAAAGTTGGATGTTATGGGCTGAAATAATGATTATTGTTAAACTAGTCTGTTAACTGCTTAACTGATAACTTGGGATTGCGGGTTTGAAATGATAGAACCCGGGGTTTTGTAAATTACGGGTTGAAATGATATAAATCCGTATCACTTGACCTAGGCTAGAGAACTATATACAGGCCCGTGGTTCTTATAATATTTTCTGAAATATTTAAAATTATTTTGGAAGTTAAATATTTGATTTAATATCTTTAAAGGATTTTATTTTGATTTTTGAATGAGTTATAAATGTTAATAAATAAATAAACATTTGAATAGAATTTTGGAATATAACTTATTTCGGAAATTCTGGATTTTGAAAAATAAGCTTTCAGTTGATAAATAAATAGATAAATAAGTTATATTTGGAAATATTTATTTAGTTAAACAATCTGCTACAGCATTTTAAATGCTGTCTTTTTGAATTGGACTAGTTTTACCCGTAACTTTAGGTAGCATTTCCTAAGTGCTACAGAATCTAGAATTGATTGTTTTAAAACTCATGGAATTTGATAAATTTTATTTTATGATAAGTTTTGGAAAATCTTAAGATATGATATTTATAACTGGATTTTCCTTAATAAATTTAAGATGAATATTCTAGTATTAAGTGAATTTTGAAGATATTAAATGACTAACATTTGGAGTTTATTTATGGAATTTATGGGAATATTCAAGACTAAATAATAAAACATTGATTTGTTGAAAGAATAAAATCCAAACTTAGTTTTGAATAGGAAATACTCCAATTGGATATATATATATAGGAATTGTAATGGATTTGGGGACATAAAGTGATATTTAAATTATGGTTTAAACTTTAAATAAAGAAATATATTTGTAAAGCTATATAAATTATCTTCTTTACAAAGTAACCATAAAGTTAAACCATTTATTCTATATACCATTGAATATCCAAACCATTTGTGTGTTGGGAGTTATGGTTTTAAAGTAAAAATTCCAAATATTATGTTTTGAAGATATAATTCAAATATTTGGCTTCCAGATATTATAAATTTTAGCAGTATGGTTTTGGAAAGAATTATATTTGAATATAACGATATCATATTGTTTTGGGTTTTAAAATGATATCGTATTTATAGTTTTGAAATGGAAATGTTTATTCTGGTTTTAAAGTATAAAATGTTTTAAATGACCACGGGTTATAATAACGATGGGTTGGCAAAGAGACCGGGATCGGATATGGACATACTCTCTGTCGATACCGAAAACCACTTTGACTAACCGTGTACGCGGTGGAGATTCCAGAATGAAGTAGGTCGGTGGTGGCGTTTCCTGTAAGGTAAATACGTGGACCCGACTCCCGTGAGTTGGCATAAGGTGGCTAAAACAGGAGCAATTCCAGGCCAATGAGGTCATTCCTCTGATCGGACGCTCCTCTTCGATATTATACTATGTTTTTGGATTGATTCGGTGGCCACCTCTATATTTTGATTTTGGGGAGTTAGTCCGAGGTGGGCGGTAACTGCGGCTACGCGTTTCCATCAGCCTGGATAGAAATTGGTATATCTACCCTGGCATTGCCTAGTTGTGCCGTGTCATCTACCATACCGAGCCTTTACTACGAGTTTCTATTTGTGTCATACCTATGGAGTATCCTCTGGTAGCTTCCCGATCAGGAGGTATTACGGTACTGTATAGACTATTGGCATTATTTGTGTTAAGGGGAATATTGGGTCACTCCTTAACGCTATTAAAAAGTAAGTTTATTTTATAAATAGACACTAATATAATAGCGCAATATACTACATAGTAAATAGTTAAACGGATCCTTAGAGGATGGGCGGTCTCAAGCATCCTTTAAGTTACTTGTTCTATATTACAGTACACTTGAATTAGCTTACATTATATAAGTATGTATGTCCTGACTCGAGTGTTATGTTTTATTTTACGCTCGGGTCAGCCTGAGTTGCAGTTTCAGTTTTTCTCTCCGGAGCTAGGTCATCCCGTAGATCATTCGTGCTGCCGGAAGCTTTTCAGTCCCTATCTTATCTGCAATCAAGACTTTGGAGGAATCTGTTTCTATTTATGTCTACAGCTGTATTGCAGATTCTAAACTATGTAAATTCTGTTTGGTTAAAAGTTTTATGGTGGCTTCATGAACCACTAAATATTTTATTTCCGCTGTGAGTTCTGATATCTGTGTATGTGATTCTGTGATTTTTATTTACTGCATATTCTGAGTTTTGCCAAATTTATTCTACAACGCGGTACTTTGAACACTTCAAGTCCGACATGAGCGGATGCGAAGGGTTGAAAATACTGGGTCGTTACAGGTTAGGAGCGACCATCCATAGCCTTATCTTAAATATCTATTGAATATGTCGACAATTGCTATCTATTTTTTTCTACTCAAGTGGATCGACATATCCAATAAATAGTTAATACAAAACTACAGGTGGCCAATGGATCTACCAAAATAAAATAAAATAACATAATGCATCTCATATCATAGAACAGTAATCGTCATATATATAAATACATATACACTAATACATCCTAGAACAATACAAAACTATATACAAAAGTGATTCAGAGACCATACTATATGCATCGAATCAAAATACACATCAGAGTCAAGTGGAAAGAAATATAAACTACACAAAAATTCTAGGCTGATATCCAAGCAGATGCATCAAAGTTATGTCCTGAAACTGATGGCTAACCTGAAACAACTTGGTCCGACACGAGTATAAACACGGGTCAGTTTAGCTAAAACAGTCAGTTAACAAGGATAGACGATAATATGAAGCATAAGATACAAGGTGCTAATTCCTCTCAAATGAGGGAGGCAATAGAAAGAACACGTACTCATGACTTAAGTGAAACAATGTCACTTAAGTATAAAAAGACCTCAAAAGAGATAAGCTCAACAATACTCTCAAATAATATAAACAATGGCCGATGATAATCACCAAATCAAAACTTATGAAACTCAATAAGAATTTATAATCCCTGTATCGAAATCACCCAAAAACAACATATAGACACACACACACACAAAAGCCTTTCTCAAACTCAAGGCTAAAAGTAAATGCATCATCTAAAAACTGATGAAATCGAAATCAAAAACTCATAAAAATTCCACGGATTGGCCAAATTCTATTAGCATGTTGAAGCGATGTTGCATGTGCCATTCTCTGACGGCCGAAGCATCTGACAAGGTCGCTAACACCTCCCAAAGCACTTCGTCCTCATGATAAGGTCGTCGACACCTCTCCACGCCGTTTTGTCGGCTCTAGCAAGGACACTAACACCTCCTAAAGCAGTTCATCCTCATGACTAAGTCGCTAACACCTTTCAAAGCAGTTCGGTTAGGTAAACATTGTGAATGTTTCACAAACTCACGGATATGAACCCAAAAATGTCAAC
Organism: Allium cepa; assembly: GCA_030765085.1. Lineage (NCBI taxonomy): Eukaryota > Viridiplantae > Streptophyta > Magnoliopsida > Asparagales > Amaryllidaceae > Allium > Allium cepa. The sequence continues at coordinate 682,339,495 of CM060928.1, forward strand.
GTGTGTCCCATACCGCATATTCGCATTTAACGGTTTACTAGCCGCTAGTCGATGCCACACGAGGAACATCATAAACTCAGAAAATCATATCTTGCCTCGTCTCATTGGCGAGTGACAAAGAGACACCATACTCATCTCATCTCATCGACAAGTATTAAATGGCAACGTAATTGGTCTCATCTCATCGACAAGTGAAAACATAACGACCCGCTATTTTGGACTATTCACATCCGCACTTGTCGGACTTTAATAATTCAAAATACCGAATTGTTAATTTAAATTTGGAACAACGGAACATACACAGTAAATAAATAATCACAGATCACAGACACAAAGTAATAAATGTTGAGGAAACAAAAGCTAGTAGTACATAAAGCTACTTTATACATATCAGAGTTAAATAAGCTACAACAGAAGTCTCGTATACAATAGTCAAATACAATATCAGAATACAACACTGGAATCAACTGAATATCTGAAAGCTGGATAGATAGCTGGATCTCCAAGCGAAGCTCCAACTCCAAAGGCGAGTCTCGAATACTGGTACACTCAGTCTGACCCGAGCGTAAAGCAAAATAAAAAACACTCAAGTCGGTGTTAACATTCTTATATTAATAAATCCAACTCAAGTGAAATAACAACTGAAATACAAGTAACTCAAAGGACATTGGAATAACCGTCCTCTAAGGATCCGTTAAACTATCTACTATGTAGTAATATACGCTAAATAGATAATGTCTATTAGTAATATAAAATATCAAAATAGTGTTAAAGCGTGACCGTTATCCCCCTTAACACATTTTATATAAGTGTTATAGTCTATACAGCACTGTAAACTCCACCGTAAACTAGTGGAATATCAAGGAGTACTCCATAGGTATAACACACAAAAAATTCGTAGTGGTCGCGTATATAGAGATACAAGTATGACAAGGCACATGAGGCAATACCCAAGGTAGTGAAACTACCGTTTGCCTGATCCGGACTGGTGAAAACGCATCGCCGCAACGATCGCAACACCGCAAAACAACAGTCCCAAAATTTCGAGGGTGCACCAATCAATAACAAGTAATGAGTAGTTTACGAAGAAGCGTGTTCGCTCGAGGTGGCTAATCCCATTTGGCCCGACACGGCTCCTGGTTTAGTCATTTCCAATTTGACACAAGTGTCAAGGCTATCCATTATCGTTCTCTTTCTTCAGTCATCACGTACATCATTCCAACCACTTCATTCTGGATCACACTCTGCGTATAGTTATTAAAGTGTTTTTCGATTTAGACAGAGAGTATGTCCATAACCAATCCCGGTTTCTTTAATAACTTTCGTAATTATTACACCGATTGGTCGTTTAATATATTTCAAAACCAAATCAAATTAAATTTCAATTAGACTTTGTAAACCAACGTTCCATTAGTCTTTCTATATCATTTTCCAAAATTTATGTTTCAAAACTTCCAAATTACTATTTCAAAATCTTATAATTCAATTTCAAGTTTTATTTTAAACAACTAAAATATTGATTCAAGTTCATATATAAATTACATTCTGTAATCATTTAAATTAATTTAATTTAACATTCAAATCAATTTAAATTCATTGATCAGTTTCATTCAATATTCATTAAGTTAATTTATCAATTCAAAACAATTTCTATTTAATTTCCAATTCATTAAATCAATTTAAGTTCAACTTCATCATATCAAAACTTCAAATTGAATTAAATTAGATTCGTCAATCAATTTCTCTAAATTATAAGTCTTATATTTATTCCAAGAAATCACATTTTATTTCTTGTTAAATAAATTCAATTTCACTTATTTATTTACTTAGTTACAAATTCCAAAACTCGGTTAATAAAGAAACTTAGTTCCACTTATTCAAGAAGTTTAATTTCACTTAATAAAGAATTCAATTTAGTTTAACTATTAAATAATTCACTCTCATTCAATTATCAAATAATTTCAAAACTTAATTATTACTAATTTCAAAACTAAATTATTAATAATTTCGAAACTTAATTATTAATAATTCCAAATTTTATTATTAAATAATTAATTTTTGAACAACACACTTTCATCAATCACTACATTAATACTTTGTTTCAGATTTCAAATATTAACACTTTCCTTCATTAAAATTTCAAACTCCAATTTCATTGAAAACCTTATTGTTTATTCAAATAAAATCTTTATTTTAATTTTAAATCAAATTATTGACCAATCGTGTTTTATTTAATTCTCTATCCTAAGTCAAGTTATATTTGGGTATTTATCATTTCAACCCGATTCCAATTCAATTCAAAAAAAATCAAAACATAGCAAAAGGAACTTGCAGTGTGATAATTGGGATGGTGTTAAAACAAATAAACAAGCAATAGCAACCATCAATAAACAATCCAATAATTAGTTCAAATAATCCCAAAATAATCATATTAATACGCATTGTTGTTTGTGCAAATGAATATAATTATTTCTAGAATCTACACTGTCATTTCATGTAGATTAAAGATTATTACATTAATATTTATACGGTTCTTCACTTGATATCTATTGTTCGATTTCAAAATACATCAATTTATACATCATACATTTAAATGGTTCAAGGTGTGGTTAACATTATTTCTACATGTCAATTTATTTAAACATTTAAAGGGGCCATATTATACAATTTAAACAAATCAAATTCAACACATACACCAATTTTAAATTATTAACTATCCTATATCAAATTCAATTGCATATTATTTATCACTTTAAACATCAACAATTTAACGTCCAATGTAAATATCAAATAATCAATCATTTATCAACCAAACTGGATTATCGTCATATAAATAACAGATAATGGTGTCAGATGTCATAGGTGAACTAATACAGGTAATAACATATATAACAGTGAAAAATAACTAACAACAGCGTATTTCAATTGTCATTTCAATTGAAATCAAATTTAATAAATAAAAGAACAATAATCGTGAGTGATTTCTCACCTTTCGAGGCTAGAGAATACAGAAAATGATACGGATATGCACACTGATACGGACATTGAAATTTGAATGACGAATCGATGCAAAGCAAAATCGTCTCGAATTCAACGATCAATGCTGACAAAAGAATTGACGAAATTAAATCAAAACCAGATCGATGAAAATAAATGGTATCAGTGAACTTATATAACTATAACTGTCTGGAAAAAAATCATATCCTAAGTTTAAACCCACCTTAAATTTAAATACAAATATTTCAATATTATTATTTAAATAAACACGTAAAATAAAAACAAACATATCTACCTATTTAAAAATTTGAAATATATATATACGCACACACACTTATATCACCTCTATATGCATTGTAACTTTTACGGCTCATCTAACTTATGTAAGTAAACTAATATACAAGTAGGCAGCCTACTGTAAACATATCAAAATGTATACACATTTTTTTATAAATACTCAAAACAAACTTTATCAACTTGAATATATAAACTAAAATATGTACATAAATAAAATTTGATAGATATAAACTACAGACTATAAATACATCCTGCATAACTACATATAATAAAAACCCTTGACAAGTTAAAAAAACATATATAAATTAACCTGATAACAAATGAACTATGCAGACTACACCAATGACCCACATCCTATGCAAACCAACATTTTTTTACTTAACATATTTATATATCATAGTTTACTTAAAAATCAAGGATATATTGAAAATTTATATAAAGCTAGATGGATGAGTACTTTTATTTTTTTATACTGTAACCTAGATCAAACTAAAATGTCAAATGCGAAACCAAGCTTTAATATAACACACACGTTTTAAACATATACAGTACTGCAAAGCATATATAAACTAAATATATACATCAATATATAAACATATATTTTATAATAAAACCGAGAAAAAAAAGAAAAAAAACTCAAAAAAAAAACTTATTTTATATTTTATAGTATTACAGATGGATATATATATATATATATATATATATATATATAATAATACCTTATATATATATATATCAAGAAGGGAAGGGATGCTTGTGGCTTCGGTCGGCCATTGCTGAGAAGAGAGGAGGCGTTTGACTATGGGTCCGCTGAAGTTGATGGGTGCGTGGGAAAAGCCTAGTGTGTTGAGAGGATGTGAGGTCAGCTCGAGTGGAAGGCGAGAATTTTCGGCAGTGCAAGGTTGATGGCGTTGGCTACATGGAAGAGGGAAGGGAAGCCACATGCTGCGCTGGGTGGAGAAGGCTATGGTGATCGGTGGAGGTGGGAAAAGACTGGAGATGGGAAGGAGGAGGCGCGAGTTGTGAAAAGACGGATGTGGTTGGTGGTGCCGGCCTTGCGTTAGAGGCTCGCGGTAAGGAGAATGCTTAGGGTGATGGCTGCTTGCACGACTATGTTAGCATGCAATAGTGGCAAGAGAAACAAGAGTTGGATTTGCGTGGCTAACCAGTGAAGGCAATGGAAGAAATATGAAAATGTGCTGGCAACAATTTCGCATTTAAACCAATTTTAATTTTTTTTTTAGTCGAAAGAAAGATTTTGCAGAAGAAAGAAAGGAATGGTCATGAACAATAAATTTTCTGGGAATATGAAATGTAAATAGCTGTTGAGTTATACATGGAAATTTGGATGGAAAAAATGAAGTCAAATGGTCATAAACCAAAAGAAAACCAGTAATGATAAGGTTAGCAGTTTCGCCGCGAACCGAACACCGAAACACAAAAGTGAATATACCACGGTGACCAGCATGATGAGACGGTTCAAACGATATACAGATATCAGCGATTCGATTGAATTATAAAAATTCGAATTTTCTACTGGCGGAAAATGCAATAAAAACGCAGAAAAATAAGATCGACGGAGTTAAAGAAATCCGAATTTGGTAAACGAAAAATGACGTCTTGGTCAGAAGATGATTTAGAATTTTTCTATATAAAAATATTTAGGTTTCGAACACATTTTATTTTCATCAATTTCTAACTCATTAAATTGAAATAAAATTACACACGAAAATAAACTTCATATTTTCGGATGAAAATTTACCGGTTGCTATGTTTAACCAGACATATTTCAAATATCAAATTTATATTTCAAAACATTATCGTTTATAATTTCACAAAATTTCAATTAAATATATAAATTAAACAAATAAAATTATTAAAAATTTATGGGTCGTTACATTCTCCCCCACTCAAAACTTTTCGTCCTCGAAAAGGAAGGAGGTAGGAGAATAGAAACAAGCAGAAGAAAATAGACTTGAATTACATACAACACAATTAATTTAAACCATATAAATTTCAATTTTAAATCATTTGTATTCAACACTGACTTTAAACTCTAGGAATTTCATTAACTTGGTTTATTTTCCATTTATCAATGTTTGTTACAAAAATTAATTTCAAACAACAATTTATTTTATTAATCCATTTATTATTCGACTAACTTAGTATTATATTTATCTCTATTAATCATTTTATAATTAAACTTCAAGTGTATAACATTTATTATAAGCACCCAAATTTTATTTATAAAGACATTTTATATTGTATATTATCCAATTATCTTAAATTAACAATTTCAAAGATCATAAATTTGAATAGTCGTTTATTATAATCATATTTTATTCGACAAATTTAATTCTTCTTTATTCCAAACTATTATTTAATTTATTCTACTTAATATATCTTATCACATATATATTAAGTATATTTACATTTATTATAAGTAAAATTTATTTAAAAACTCCTTTAACATCATTTTATAATATATAATATTCAATTACATAGTTAGCTTCTGAGTAATTTAGGTAAGTTATATTGTAATGCAATTGAGCATTATAAAGTAAAATTTTCTAATTTAATTATTTAGGCTTAAATATTTATTTAAAAGTTTGATTTCATTTTATAATTGGAATTATCCTTTAACATAAATTTAAGAGTTAAAATTTCGAGTAACTTCAAATTTATTCAGAGATAAATAAATAAATAAATATATATATTATGTAATTAATCAAATTTAAATCATACATCTATATACATTACAAATCAAATCATACTTTAAGAAATTTGTGATATCCCGGAAATTTGGCAATATAAATTTAATAATCCGTGTTAAAAATTTAATTGATTTGATAATTTTTGATAATAGATTTTGAGTTGATCTAATTGTAACAACCCGCATATTTATCGATTTTATATTTAAATATTTTATTTAAATATTTTATCGTTCGTCGGATTTTGGTCCGAAAAGCTACTTTATGCAAACAGTCGAGTTGGGACTCGAGACCACCCCCATTGAGTTCAAAATGACGTTTGCGACTTTTTTGAGTATAAACTTTGATATGTTTGGAGATAGTGAAATTTTGCCACTTTTTCACTTAGGGCTTTGGTTTGGGATGAACCCATTAGCCACTTACTAACTCAGTCCCAACCCCCTCTCCTCTTCATTACTTCATTCCTCATTTCCTAACACTCAAGCTTAAGCAAAAATGGTGGAAGAGAATGGAAATTAGAAACTCCAAGCCCTAGTTCCTCTTGCTAGCTCAAGTTCTTGCTCCAAAATCAAAGAGAACCCATTAGTAAGCATCTCCTTCTTCTTCTCCAACTCATTCTCTCTTTGATTTCAGAAATTCCTAAACCTAATTTAGGAAATATTTCTCTTTTAAGCTTAGATTGAAGCTTCTTGAGTTGTTATTGAAGAGGAATTGATCTTAGCATGTTTTTAAAGCTTCTTCTTCATTTGTTTGGGTTCAAAGGTGAGATTTTTATCTCACATCTTATTCTATATTTATCTTAGATTGTTAGGCATGAATTCCTAACACTTATTCTTGTGCAATTGTTTTGGTTTGGATTGATTTGGTGAATATTCCAATTTTTAGTGTTTTGGGTTCAAATCTTTAAAAATCATAACTTTGATGTTTTGATCATGTTTTTGGTGATGAACCAAAGAGATTCTATGGCCGGGTAGTCGATTGGCGTAAACCCTTAGTGACGTTGCTCGACGGTTTGCAAATTGAGTGAGTTTGTACCTCTTTTGAAATAGGGTAGGAAGTGCAAGTTTACAGGTTCGGCCGACCGAGCTCAGTGTCCGGTCGACCGATCTGCTACCCAGGCACTTCCTGCCTCTGTTTTGGAAGTGCTGGTTACAGGCTTCGGCCGACCGAGCCCCTGGGCCGGTCGACCGTCCTGGTGCCCGGGCACTTCCAACCTCTGGTTCGGTCAACCGACTCAGGGAGTCCGGTTGACCGACCTGCTCCTATCTGCCTACTATGCTTTTTTTGCCTAGTTGCTTGAATTTTCAACTTTAATCGATTCGTGTTGTTTCCTATTTGTTGCTATCATTTGTTATCGACTTTGATGGCATTTTCTTTGGGAATTTAGGATATATCCACTTTGATGGATTCAGTATCGATTTCTTGGATTTTATTCACTTCTTCGAATGTGAATTTTTATGAATTGATTGCTTCTACAATCACTTCTATGGTTTGTCACTTAAAAATATAAAGGTTTTCTATACTAGTAGTAAATATTGAAACTCTTTCTTCAAATGATTTCAACACTATTTTATTACAAAGCTCGTTTTCTCAAACCGATTTCCAATCTATTAGTATATACAAACCTTTACCTCACTCGTATGAGAAATCTAATTAAATGGCTTAGTAAAACAAGTGGTATGAAACGCTTGCGTTTATTTCATCGGTTAACTCTTGGACTTGTTCGATTGAATCTCTTATGACAATTTTCTAGTGGAGATTTACAATTTGTTTGTAAATATTTAAGTTAAGCTAGTGGTTATGGGACATGAAGCTAAGCTCATATATTACTAGCTTACTGTAATTGACACTTCTCTGTGATCATGACGATCATTTTTATGTTTTAGACTAGCATTGTGCGATGTCTTTTCGATTTGGTTCATCGGATGTCACCATGTACGACGTCGGTGCTCCGAATTATTTGATACATTGGATGTACCATTTGCACTACATCAATGTCTTTGCTTTTGATACATTGGATGTACCGTTTGCACTACATCAATGTCTTTGCTTTTGATACATTGGATGTACCGTTTGCACTACATCAATGTCTTTGCTTTTGATTCATTGGATGTACCGTTTGTATTACATCAATGTCTTTGCTTTTGATTCATTGGATGTACCGTTTGCACTACATCAATGTCTTTGCCTTCTGATTCATTGGATGCATCGTTTGCACTACATCAATGTCTTGGCCATCCTTTCTTGTGATTTCTGGATTTCGTGTGTTGAATTCTGGAATTTATGTTTCACCAACTTTTACGATTGGCATTGATATATATGTCATTTATTGTGGTTTGCTGAATGAAATTAGAAGTATGACATTCCTTTTTATCTTTGAGAAGATCTTTGCGATATTGATTAATCTCTTATTGATTTTTCAATTATTTATTTATCACAGCTTGGCATTGTGATTATTATACGTTTAGTCATATCTCTTATTTTATATCATTTCATCTGATATTTATAGCTAGACTGATCCTTTTATTATTTTCTTATTAAATAATACTCGGGTCAGACTGAGATTCTACAGGTGCTTCCTCCTGACTTCCTATCTGGAACTATCATCTGACTTTTGGCTAACTACTTAGATTAGTAGTTTTTGTTGTATACATTTGAGATACAGACTCTGTGATGTATACTTATTCTTTTGTCTAGCACTTGTATCTATTTTTTTGATATTGTGGATCTTGTTTGACCAATACTCTGGTGTACACTTTTATGTGTTATATATATTCATATCTATTTCCGCCTTTATGATATGAATTATCTGTGACTGATTTGTGTTATGTTTATTTCTATATTTGTTTCCCAAGACATAATAGCCACTGTGTAGTAGCTTTGAGATTGTGTCGGTATGTCGGATGTCCTCTTGAAAAGAAATGCAAGTTACATCTTATCTGGCATATCGGTACTCGCACAAAGCAATTATGCAGATGGTCGCTCCTCAACAGCCTTATTCTCCGTGCTAGTTGACGGCATTACACCTCAGTGTCCTTGGCTAGCGTGGGCATAGAGGTGGGGCGTCATAGCTTGGTATCAGAGCCAAACTTCGGAACAATGTAGAATAATTTAACAAGGATCATCATCCTAAGTCCATCTTAGGAGTCGTGCTTTAGGATTTAATTCGAGTCTTCGTACCGATTCATCCTATTTTCTTTATGATTCCATGTTTTATCAATCAAGTTTGATTGAAATTTATTTTGAGAATAACTTTTTCCTCTTCTCTCTTTCTTTCTTAAAGAAGAGAAATGATTAGACCTGGCCGTCCCAGCGCCGGTCAATCTAGTACTACTCCCCTGGATGGAGTATTCATGTCTGTTCAACAACTTTTGGATCTTGTAAAGAATCAAGAGTTTATCTATGCTTTGAGTAAGAACCCCGAAATGGTTCTACCTTTGAAACTTGAAGTTTCTTTCAATCAGCTTGTGGATGTTACTCTTCTTCATGGAGAGGTTGGTAAAGGAAGTGTTTGTGATATTGGGACTTCCAAGAAGAGGCATATTAAGTTCAAGAGCCTTAATCCCAATAAGAGAGTGAAGCAAACTACTTTTGTAGCAAATACTCCAATCCCTAATCGTGGAGGATGCTACAATTGTAATTCTAAGGAACACTATGCGAATATGTGTCCAAAACCCCATTCTTGTCGCTATTGCAAGAAACCGGGTCATCTTTTATCTGCATGTCCCAAACTTTTAAACAAGGACATGAGAAAGCTAAATATTGTGCAAGCCCCTAGAAACTCTTCTCTCGGTCAAGGTATTTTTCACTTGATCCTTGATTACATTTATTTTGTGATCTTTTTATTTGAGTTCTTTTTGATATGGGTTCCATCTCATTATTTTTATATCAAAAGAACTTGTCGATTCTTTTTCTCTGAATATTTTGGGCTTGATGACTTCTTTGAGGATTGTGAATCCGGATGGTAGATCCGCAACACTCAATTTGCTTTCTATTGATGTCAAAATTATTTTATGTGATTTTTCTTTCCGAGCCGATATTTTTTATTTATTTAGGCTTCGGAATCGATTTTGTAAGGATTGGCTCAATCGTTGTGAAGCCCATATCCTACTTTCCGTATGGACTATTCATCTTCGACATTTTCTATCTGTTAAGCAGATTACTATTTCTCCTTTGTGATTTCGATTCCAACTTGATGGCATCATTTTATTCTTTAAGCCCGCACGATAAGGAAAGTGTTGTTTCTCTCATTCATGTAGTTTGAGAAATTTTCCGGTATTTTTGAATTTGTCTTAGGACTGTCACCTAAGCAATCTTTTGAGTAGTGTTAAGGTCTTTTTAGCTCGACCTTGCCACTGGTTTTCATTTGCTACGAGTTGCGTAAGTTAGCATTCCACTTACAGCATTCCGCACTTGTTATGATTCTTATGGATGACTTATTATGTCATTCGTTTTATCCATCTTATTTCATCCATTTTATAAATCGAATATTCTATGAATATTTCGATGAGACCATTCTTGTATTTATTGATTTTGGATGAAAATAGTAATTTAAAATTTTGCAAATCTGTTCCATAAGATTTATTTATAAGTAAAATTGGATTTTTTTTCTTGAAACGAACGAAGAATATTCTTAAAAGTTTTTAAGAAACATGTTTATTATCTAGAAGACGATTTGTGATTTTATTGCCCATTGAGTGCTTTAAGAATCTTGGCCGATGCGCTTGATCAACGTTATCGACAGGAATTTCCTAAACGCTTTGATGAGACAATCAAACACAGTAAAATTTACTTCAAATAAGTAAGATTTTCTAAAAAGATGATTACATAAGTTAATTGTAATTTTGAAAGTTATAGTTTTTGGGAAAGAAGATTATTTGAAAGAATTCTTTTCCGATACTCTTATTCTTGTGTTTTCCGAAGGGAACCAAAAATTTGCTATTTGTACCGATACTAGTCGTATTGGTTTGGATGCCGTTCTCTTGCAAAGGAGAACGTGCTATCACTTGTGCTTCTAAATCATTATAGCTTATCGAGACTAGATATGCCACTCATGATCTAGTGCTCGCGGCTATTGTTTTTACTTTTAAAATTTGGCATCACCATTTTTGGATGAGAAATTCGTTCTCCACCTCGATCATAAATCTTTGGAATATTTATTTTCTCATAAGGAATTTCATGTCAACTCGAGTTCCTGGCATCTTATGATCTTGATATTCTTTTTATTCCCGGAAGGGAAATCGTGTTGCCAATGCGCTTTGTCGTAAGCAACAAGTGGTTGATTCTTTGATGTTGTCTGAATGGAATTATCTTTTTATCAAGTTCATCGGACGTTTTGATATACTTCGTTTTATTGAGCTTTATCTCATTTTTTTATGGACTAGCGTCCGATGTTCTTTTATGTTGTTCGGTTCATCGGATGTACTGTTATTATACTACATCGATGTTCCGTCTTATCTGGATCAATGGTTGTACCATTGTTACACTACATCGTTGTTCCGGTTTATCAGTTCATTGGACGTACCGTTTTTGTACTTTGTCGATGTTCCGAAATTATTCGAGCTTCGGATCATCTGGCGTACCATTTTTGTACTACGCCGTTGCACTGGCTCAATTTTCTGCTATTGATGACGTTTTCTGCGTCTTTTAACTATGGAAATGCTTTTAGGTTTCCTATTTTTATTCTCGAGCTGGTGTTATTGAGGAAATTGAAGTTTCACCCAATTTGATTTATGAGCAACATCCCATTCGCATCATTGCTTCGGAGGTTGAGCTCCTTCGGAATAAAGAAGTTCTTCTTGTGAAAGTTCATTGGTTCTCAAATCCTAGGGATTACTCTTGGGAATCTAGAGAATTCATCGAGCGATCCCATTCTTGCTAACTCTTTCGTGCTCTTTATGGTGAACTTCTTATTTCAATTTTCTTTTGTGTTGATATGCTTTTATGGTTGTTACTCTTAATTTTCTTCTTAAGTATTGCGAGGACATAATTTCTTTAAGGAGGGGAGTCTGTAACAACCTGCATATTTATCGATTTTATATTTAAATATTTTATCGTTCGTCGGATTTTGGTCCGAAAAGCTACTTTTTGCAAACAATCGAGTTGGGACTCGAGACCACCCCCATTGAGTTCAAAATGACGTTTGCGACCTTTTTGAGTATAAACTTCGATATGTTTGGAGATAGTGAAATTTTGCCACTTTTTCACTTAGGGCTTTGGTTTGGGCTGAACCCATTAGCCACTTACTAACTCATTCCCAACCCCCTCTCCTCTTCATTACTTTATTCCTCAATTCCTAACACTCAAGCTTAAGCAAAAATGGTGGAAGAGAATGGGAATTAGAAACTCCAAGCCCTAGTTCCTCTTGCTAGCTCAAGTTCTTGCTCCAAAATCAAAGAGAACCCATTAGTAAGCATCTCCTTCTTCTTCTCCAACTCATTCTCTCTTTGATTTCAGAAATTCCTAAACCTAATTTAGGAAATGTTTCTCTTTTAAGCTTAGATTGAAACTTCTTGAGTTGTTATTGAAGAGGAATTGATCTTAGCTTGTTTTTAAAGCTTCTTCTTCATTTGTTTGGGTTCAAAGGTGAGATTTTTATCTCACATCTTAGTCTATATTTATCTTAGATTGTTAGGTATGAATTACTAACACTTATTCTTGTGCAATTGCTTTTGGTTTGGATTGATTTGGTGAATATTCCAATTTTTAGTGTTTTGGGTTCAAATCTTTAAAAATCATAACTTTGATGTTTTGATCATGTTTTTGGTGATGAACCAAAGAGCTTCTATAGCCGGGTAGTCGATTGGCGTAAACCCTTAGTGCCGTTGCTCGACGGTTTGCAAATTGAGTGAGTTTGTACCTCTTTTGAAATAGGGTAGGAAGTGCAAGTTTACAGGTTCGGCCAACCGAGCTCAGGGTCCGGTCGACCGACCTGCTACCCAGGCACTTCCTGCCTCTGTTTTGGAAGTGCTGGTTACAGGCTTCGGCCGACCGAGCCCCTGGGCCGGTCGACCGACCTGGTGCCCGGGCACTTCCAACCTCTGGTTCGGTCAATCGACTCTGGAAGTCCGGTTGACCGACCTGCTCCTATCTGCCTACTATGGTTTTTTTGTCAAGTTGCTTGAATTTCCAACTTTAATCGATTCATGTTGTTTCCTATTTGTTGCTATCATTTATTATCGACTTTGATGACATTTTATTTGAGAATTTAGGATATATCCACTTTGATGGATTCGGTATTGATTTCTTGGATTTTATTCACTTATTCGAATGTGAATTTTTATGAATTGATTTTTTCTACAATCACTTCTATGGTTTGTCACTTAAAAATATAAAGGTTTTTCATACTAGTAGTAAATGTCAAAACTCTTTCTTCAAATGATTTCAACACTATTTTATTACAAAGCTCATTTTCTCAAACCGATTTCCAATCTATTAGTATATACAAACCTTTACCTCACTCGTATGAGAAATCTAATTAAACGGCTTAGTAAAACAAGTGGTATGAAACGCTTGCGTTTATTTCTTCGGTTAATTCTTGGACTTGTTCGATTGAATCTCTTATGACAATTTTCTAGTGGAGATTTACAATTTGTTCGTAAATATTTAAGTTAAGCTAGTGGTTATGGGACTTGAAGCTAAGCTCATATATTTACTAGCTTAATGTAATTGACACTTCTCTGTGATCATGACGATCATTTTTATGTTTTAGACTAGCATTGTGCGATGTCTTTTCGATTTGGTTCATCGGATATCACTCTGTACGACGTCGATGTTCCGAATTATTTGATACATTGGATGTACCGTTTGCACTACATCAATGTCTTTGCTTTTGATACATTGGATGTACCGTTTGCACTACATCAATGTCTTTGCTTTTGATACATTGGATGTACCGTTTGCACTACATCAATGTCTTTGCTTTTGATTCATTGGATGTACCTTTACACTACATCAATGTCTTTGCTTTTGATTCATTGGATGTACCATTTGCACTACATCAATGTCTTTGCTTTTTGATTCATTGGATGTATCGTTTGCACTACATCAATGTCTTGGCCATCCTTCCTTGTGATTTCTGGATTTCGTGTGTTGAATTCTGGAATTTATGTTTCACCAACTTTTATGATTGGCATTGATATATATGTCATTTATTGTGGTTTGGTGAATGAAATTAGGAGTATGACATTCCTTTTTATCTTTGATAAGATCTTTGCGATATTGATTAATCTCTTATTGATTTTTCAATTATTTATTTATCACAGCTTGGCATTGTGATTATTATACGTTTAGTCATATCTCTTATTTTATATCATTTCATCTGATATTTATAGCTAGACTGATCCGTTTATTATTTTCTTATTAAATAATACTCGGGTCAGACTGAGATTCTACAGGTGCTTCCTCCTGACTTCCTATCTGGAACTATCATCTGACTTTTGGCTAACTACTTAGATTAGTAGTTTTTGTTGTATACATTTGAGATACAGACTCTATGATGTATACTTATTCTTTTGTCTAGCACTTGTATCTATTCTTTTTGATATTGTGGATCTTGTTTGACCAATACTCTGGTGTACACTTTTATGTGTTATATATATTCATATCTATTTCCGCCTTTGTGATGCGAATTATCTGTGACTGATTTGTGTTATGTTTATTTCTATATTTGTTTCCGAAGACATAATAGCCACTGTGTAGTAGCTTTGAGATTGTGTCGGTATGTCGGATGTCATCTTGAAAAGAAATGCAAGTTACAACTTATCTGGCATATCGGTACTCGCACAAAGCAATTATACAGATGGTCGCTCCTCAACAGCCTTATTCTCCTGCTAGTTGACGGCATTACACCGTAGTGTCCTTGGCTAGCGTGGGCATAGATGTGGGGCGTCACACTAATAATCTTCTTTTAATAAATATTTAAATTTGTGGATTTTATCTTTTTGAAGCTAATAAATTGTTTTCTGTTTATAATATACATAATTTTATATATTGTAAATAAATAAGCTTTGATTTAGAATTTAGTAAATGAATTAATTTTTAGTTCTAATTTATTTTTGGTAAATTGGAAATTTGATTTAAATTTAACATTTGGCTTTTCAAAGCAATTTAATAAATAATTATATGGTTTATATTTATGATAAATCTTATTTGTTTTAAATTTATATTTTAATTAACTTAAATATGAATTTAGATTAGATTAACATGAAAGTTATGTTTTATTTTCTTTTTAAAATATTGTTTGAAATTTATATATACGAATTTAAAATACAATTTACAAATGATCTTAATATATTGAGTTATTGAAGTAAATTATAATCTCTTTTATAAATTATTTAAAATTATTTAATTTGTTATTTTCAAATGATAATTTTAATACCTAGTTTTTATAAACATAAATAAATTTTTAGAAATAGGATTTGTTATTTTTAAATTTAATAAGAGTTATATATGCATATATATATATATATAACATGATTTTTAAATTAGAATTTTAATTTGATTTGAATTTGGATTTAAATGTTTTGAAATTCAAAAGAATAAATACATAAAAATATGTGAATAAGCTTATGTTTATAATTTGTTTGTTTTCATTTCTTTTTAATTTAAAAAGGGAAGAAACTCATTTATTTATATATAAGAATAATAAATTAAGATTTAAAAGTTTATAAACAATTTTAAATTAAAATAAAAATAGTCTTAATGCATGTGTAAATATATTAACACTTAAAAGACATGTGTTAAGTTTTAAAGCTATCAAAGTGACAAATGTTAAAATTTGAACAAGTGTAATATTTAAATTTTCTTTTTATTTTAATCTAATTAAGTCAAAAAAATTCTTATATAAAAACTTTGCCCCTCATTCTCATATTCTTTTCTAATCTTCTTCTTCAAATCAAAAAGCCAAGACAATAAAAATCTGAAACCCCTGTTCCTCTAAACCAAAACCATCTGAATCAATATTCAGACCTGAAATGCAAGCATTAACCTGAAAAGCATTTGCAAATTCTCAAGCCTGCAGTCCTTCTCTGTTTTGAAAGCAACATCCAAACCTGCATGCAACTACATAGCTCAATCCATGCCTGCATTCTTTCTGGAATCATGCATGCAAAAAACATTGTACAAAATCAAGATGGAAGTTTTTAAAAGCAAATTGAAGTTCAAATTCATAAGCAAAAATAAAAGAAGCAACTTCAGGTTCAAAGCTTTTCAATAAACAGAGGCTCTGCTCATAAATAATTCTGTGAGCAACATTTTATACTAAATAAGCTTAATTATAAGTTAGTTGCTTGTTTACTCTAGAAATAAGCATGTTTGCATGCAAATTTACAAGTTCATTTACTGGTAGTTGTATGAATATATGTCTGCTGATTGAAAATATGATCTTTCCTGGTCTAGAATTCAGATTTAAATCCTGATCAAAAATCATGATATCATACTCAAATCCTTGTTATAGTTTAAGATTTAAACATAGTATGTTGTGTAACATAAGTTAGAGCTTAAACTTTATTAGTATAAGAAGAAGAAAAAAATCGTTCTAGTTGACTCTGGGAAACAAACATATAACAGAACAAATTTTATGAAAGTAGTAATTTTATTTGCCAGATTCATTGATTTAAGATTTCAAACCAATTACATTAACAATAACTTGAATTTTAAAACTAAAATTGGAATTTATAGTTTGAATTTGGTTGATTATTTCTGGTTTAACCAGAAATCCTATTTTTGGTTGGAACTGTCATCTTAGGAGGTCGGGGTGGCCATAGTTTTTCCTGGTGATGGAGTGATGATCGATGATGTAGGGAAAAATAAAGGGATATGGATTAAAACAGTGAGGCAGTGGTGATTTGGATTAACGATTTTAACCCTAATTTCTGTTCATCAAGAAAAATTTAATCGCTGCAATTTCTAGAGGCAATCGAGCCTTCCCCGATTCAAGTTGGGGACAAAGGGAATATGGAAATGGATGTGGCCGGAGGTGGTACTTCTTTGGTGATCAGATTTTGGAGTTTGAGGCAAATTCCAATTCGACGTTTTTTCCAGTTTTTGAGCTCGAATACTCGTTTTTAATTTAGGGGTTCCGCAGTGTATTTGATGATCGGAATGGTATTGGGTGATGGTCGCTGACTTGTGCGAGTGGTCGCGAGAGGCCGGAGGTGACGGTGGGGTTGGTGCAGGTGCACGGTGATCATGGCACGTTAGTTTGTTTTGAGGAAGATGAGTTACTCGTGTTTGTTTCGGGTAAATTCGTGGGTTGCTCGAAGTTTTAGGTTATTTGACTCGAAGTAAATTGTTTGTGGGTTCGGGTAATATGGTTGTTGCAGGTTTTTGTTTAAACCTGTCAGTTGTAGTTTGAATAAATTCAATAGGAAGGTTACTCGAGTTTATTTTAGTGTTGTTCGAGCTAGATTATGTTAGACTCTAATAAATTGTAGCTCGAGTTAGTTTGTTCATGATTAGAAAACGTGTTTTGTTTTCAAATTAAAACTGAATTTTAAAAGTATAAAGCAAAGATTTAAATTAAGTTTTAAATCTAATTTTTAATTATGGATTCAAGTTTAAATTTGAATATTAAGATGGAAATGAATAAGTTTTTATAATTCGAGTTTGTTTAAAATATTTTAAAAGGGTTTATTGTTTAAAGATGTTTTTAAAGAAAATTGAATTTAAATTGGAATTTAAAATATAAAGAAATGTTTTAAACAAAGTTTAAACTGATTCAAATCTGAATTTGAATCTTTGTTTCAAAATCGATTTAAGTTTTTTTTATAAATTTAAGTATTTAACTATTTTGAATGATTAAGTAAAATTAAATGGTTTGAAGGAATTTGTTTTAAACTCTTGTAAAATTTCTTTTATAAGAAAAGTATTATTTAAATTTAAAAGTTTTAAATTGATTTTAAAACTAGTTGAAGTTAAATTATAATTTAATGATTTGTTATGCATTTAATTATTAGGGTAATTAAATGAATAATTAATTTATTTAATAAATTAATGAAATGGTAATTAAGGGTTTAATCTTAAAGGTTTAAGATTAATTATTCTTAGAATAATTAACTTGTAATTTATACATCATTAATTAATAAGATTAAATTTTAATTAATGATTAGTAATTAATTAATCATGTAATAAAGGATTAATTAAGTTATAATTAACACTTAATTAATTAGGGGTTAATTAATGGATTATTAATGGTTAATTAATTTGTAATTAATAATAATTAAAATAAGTTAATCGTTTTAGAAAAATAATTAACGAATTGTTAATAGTTAATAAAGGTTATTAACTAAGGATTATTTAATAATTAATGTGATTAATTTTAATTATTAATTAGATTAATTAATTTAAAGATAATCATTTGTGTAAATTGTTATGTACAATTACTTATGGAAGTAATTAAGGAATTAATTACTAATTGTAATTAATTGAGTTTAATTGATTAGATTAAGTTAATTAATTTAGTTTAATTAATTTAAAATAATCATTTGATGATTTGTGAAGTATAATTACTTAATGTAATTTAATGAAGAGGAATTACTTAGGGAAGTAATTAATGGGTAATTACTGGATGTAATTAATTGAAGTGATTTGATGATGAGAGTAATTTGAGTATAATTACTTTGTAAAATTAATCAGGGATTAATTAGAGATAATTAGTTAATGAGTAATTAATTTATTTTGTGAAGTAATTAAGGGTAGTTAATTACTGAATGGGGTTAATCAAGGGTGATTAACAATTATGGTTTAAATAAAGATTAATTACTTAATGTAATTAATTTTAAAAAGAAAATGTAATTAGAGATCATTAATTATTATAATTAATGATGTAATTAAGAATAGATTTATAAATAATTAATGAATGAAGAAATTAATTAATGTAAATAATTAAGAAGTAATGTAATTAATTTATAGTTTATTAATTAAGGAAGTAATTAAATATTAATTACTGTATTTGGTTAAGTATAATTAATTTGAGAAATTAATTGGTGGATAATTACTTGAATGTAATTAAAGGTTAATTAATCAGGGATGATTAACTAAATAGAATAATTGGTTGATGATTAATTGATTGATTGATAATTAATTAATAGGGATGTAAGTAAGATTTATATTGATAAAGTAATTAGTTTAATTTACTTTAAATTAATTAAAAATGAGGTAATTAATTTAATTTATTTTAAATTAATTATATTTGGTGTGATTATTAATCATTGCTTATATGGATAATGATGTTGTTCGCCTTGAAATGGTTTGAATCTCAGATATTAGATAAGTAATGTTGAGTAACATGGATGCATTGGTTGCATTGTGATAATGATTTGGATTACCTTTTGATAATGATAATATGGATTATCTTTTGTGATGATAATGTTGGTTATCTATTGTGATTTGTGTATTATCTATCTGTGTGTATATAGATAATTGAATTGTTTTAAACCTTTAAAACAACTTGGCCTTAAAAGACACGTTTTGGATTTCGATGAGACCGGGATCGGGTTTCCATATTTGGATATCTGAAAACCACATCGATCCAAATTAACGATAGGTTGTGAGTCTCTAGTGAAGAGTGAAGACTCGAGGTGTAAGAACTATATTCGTCAGTATAACTCTGAGGGTGGTTCCGTGATGAATTTGACGGAGTAGTACTTTCAGATTCGAGATAAGATTCAGAGTGCAAGGGTTATCGTCGTTAACTCTGGGGGTGATTTCAAAATGAGTGTAACGAGATAATGCCTTCGGTTTCGTTTGAACCAAGAACGAACTTGTATGGATTAAATGCTTTCCAAACATCGTCAGGTGGACGATGAGCATTCTAAGAGATGTGGTCTCTAAAGGTAACCGTAGCCTCAAGCCTCATCAACCGGGAATGGCTAAAACAGGGGAGGTGCAGCAAGGCTAAGTGGGTCATGCCCATGTAGGACGAGATTTTCCCCTGTCTAGAGGTCCCTTTTTATTCGGCTGTGTGACGCCCCACCTCTATACCCATGCTAGCCAAGAACATTACGGTGAATGCTGTCAACTAGCACGGAGAATAAGGCTGTTGAGGAGCGATCATCCGTGTAATTTCTTTGCGTGAGCACCGATATGTCAGATAGTATAACTTTATTTCAAGAGGAAATCCAACATACCGATACAAACTCAAAGCTACTACACAGTGGCTATAATAATCTTCGGAAACAAAAATAGAAATAAACATAACGTAAATCAGTCACAGACAATTCATATCACAAAGGCGGAAATAGATATGAATATTACACTAGGAAGTGTACATCAGAGTAGTGGTCTAAAAAGATCCACAATATCACAAAAGAATAGTTACACGAACTACACAAAAGAATAAGTATACATTATGGAGTCTATATCTCAAATGTATACAACAAAAACTACTAATCTAAGCAGTTAACCAAAAGTCAAGGAGGTAATCCCGGATGTAAAGTCAAGCAGAAGCACATGTAACATCTCGGTCTGACCCGAGTATTATTTAATAAGAAAATAATAAACGGATCAGTCTAACTATAAATATCAGATGAAACGATATAGAGTAGGAGATATGACTAAACACATAATAATCACAATGGCAAGCTATGATATATATAAGTAATTGAAAATCAACAAGAGATTAATCAATATCACCAAATCCACACAAGAATCAAAGGAAATGTCATACTCCTTATTTCGTTCACCAAACCATAAATATTGACGATTATATCAATGTCAATCACAAAAGTCAATGACACACAAATTCACCAATGCACACATATTGATAAAACTTATCAGTGGAAATCACAAAAATTGGTGAAGCACAAATTCTAGAAATCATCTCAAGAAATCCCGTCAATGACACACAAATTCACCTATGCACAAAAATTGATAAATCATATCAATAGAAATCACATAAATAGGTGAAGAAGAAAATTCCAGAATTCGACACACGAAATCCAGAAATCACACAAAATGGGGGGAGGCCTATCACACGAACGGGAGCATGAAAACACACCAACATATGTATCACACGAACGAGATGCTATCTCATGGTAGCTAGCCATTAATTTTTGACACACGAACGACCCGAAGACCATGGGGCGCTACCCCATCAATTTGAGTGGAAACTTCACAAAACGGGGTTTAGTCTCCCTCGCAGACAAAGAGACATCGCACATTGCTAGTCTAAATCACAAAAATGATCGTCATGATCATTAAGAAAGCGTCAATTACACTAAGCTAGTAAATATATAAATTTAGCTTCATGTCCCATAACCACTAGCTTAACTTAAATATTTACGAACAAATTGTAGATCTCCACTAGAAAATTGTCACAAGAGGTTCAATCGAACAAGTCCAAGAATTAACGGACGAAGTAAACGCAAGCGTTTCATACCGCTTATTTTACTAAGTCGTTTAATTAGATTTCTCATACGAGTGAGGTAAAGGTTTGTACATACTAATAGACTAGAATTCAGTTTGAGAAAACGAGCTTTGTAATAAAATAGTGTTGAAATCATTTGAAGAAAGTGTTTTGATACTTACTACTAGTATAGAAAACCTTTATATTTTTAAAGTGACAAATCACAAAGAAGATTGTAGGAACAATCAATCACTAAAATTCACATACGAAGATGTGAATAAAATCCAAATAAACCGATAAAGAATCCATCGTAATGGATATTCAAAAATCCCTAAAAAGGAGTCATCAAAGGCATAATAAATGATAACAACAAATAGGATCATCACGAATCGATTTAAATTGGAATTCTCAAGCGAATAGGAAAATAGGCAAAAAGAGTGCAGATTCAGAAGTCTGAAATCGAGGATTCAGACGTCTGAATCTGGAAAATAAATATTTTCCAAAAACAGAATTCAGATGTCTGAATCCTTGAATCCAGACGTCTGAAATAGGCACTTTTTAACCTATTTCCTTTCTGGTTCAAAATGAACCAACTCAGACGTCTGAAATCATATATTCAGACGTCTGAATCTGGGAAAAAAAATCTTCCCAAAACAATATTCAGACGTCTGAATCTTACGTTTCAGACGTCTGAATGAAGGGTTCAGGGCATTCCCTGAACCTAGGCCAAAAATGGCCAAAAGAATATCGGAAACGATCGAACGAGAAAATGTCGATGACTAAGAAATTACGTCGAACGACAACCCAGCCTAAACGGCTCTTCGATACGCCTCAAATATCAATGTCCAAATATCCATAATAGGATTTTCATAAATTAGACCAAGACACCAAAAATTGGAATATACACCAAATCAATCCAAACCAAAATCAATTGCACAAGAATAAATGTTAGGAATTCATACCCAACAATCGAAGATAATTATAGACTAAGATGTGAGATAAAAATCTCACCTTTGAACCCAAACGATTGAAGAAGAAGCTATAGAGCAATGGTAAGAACAATCACTCTTCAATTCCAACCCAACAAGCTTGAATCTAAGCTTAAAGGAGAAACATTTCCTAAATTAGGTTTAGGAAATTTCTGAAATTGAATGGAGAAAGAGTTGGAGAAGATGAAGGAGGTGCTTGCCAATGGGTTCACTTGAGTTTGGAGCTAGAAGTTGGATTTGCAAAGAAAGCTAGGGCTTAGGAATTTCCTTTTCCCATCTCTTCCACCATTTTTACTTTAGCTTGAAGTGTTTAATTAAAGAGGAGAAGTTATGAAGAGAAGGGGTTGGGTTGAGCTAATAAGGGTGCAGTCCAAACCAAAGTCATAAGTGGGAAAAAGTTGCAAAAATCAACTTTCCCCAAACATACCGAAGCTTATACTCAAAAAGGTCGCAAATGGCATTTTGAACTCAATGGAAGTGGTCTCGATTCCTAATTCGACTGTTTGCAAAAAGTAGCTTTTCGGACCAAAATCTGACGAACGATAAAATATTTAAATAAAATATTTAAATATACAATCGATAAATATGCGGGTTGTTACAGACTCCCCTCCTTAAAGAAATTGCGTCCAAGCAATACTTAAGAAGGAAATAAAGAGTAACAACCATAAAAGCATATCAACACAAAAGAAAATTTGAAATAAGAATCCACCATAAAGAGCATGAAAGGGTAAGCCTGAACGGGATCGCTCGATGAATTCTTAGGAACCCCAAGAGAAATCCTTAGGATCTGAGAACCAATGAACTTTCACAAGAAGAACTCCTTTATTCTGAAGGCGCTCAACCTCCGAAGCAATGATGCGAATGGAATGTTGCTCATAAGTCAAATCTGGTGAAACTTCAGTTTCCTCAATATCACCGGGCTAAAGAATAAAATAGGAAACCTAAAACCATTTCCATAGTTAAAAGACGCAGAAAACGTCAAGAATAGCAGAAAATTGAGCCAGTGCAACGGCGTAGTACAGAAACGGTACGCCCGAGAAACTAGAAACTCAAATAATTTGGAATATCAGCGTAGTACAAAAATGGTATGCCTAATGAACCGATAAACCGGAACAACGATGTAGTAAAATAATGGTACATCATTGATCCAGATAAGACGGAACATCGATGTAGTATAATAACAATACATCCGATGAACCGAACACCATAAAAGAACATCAGACGCAAGTCTATAAAAGAAATGAGATGAAACTCAATAAAACGAAGTATATCAAAACGTCCGATGAACTTGATAAAAAGATAATTCCATTCAGACAACATCAAAGAATCAACAACTTGTTGCCTACGACAAAGCGCATTGGCAACACGATTTCCCTTCCGGGAATAAAAAGAATATCAAGGTCATAAGATGCCAGGAACTCGAGTCAACATGAAGTTCCTCATGAGAAAATAAATATTTCAAAGATTTATGATCGGGGTGGAGAACAAATTTCTCCCCCAAAAATGATGATGCCAAACTCTAAAAGCGAAAACAATAGTCGCGACCACTAGGTCATGAGTGGCATATCTAGTCTCAATCGGCTTTTAATGATTTAGAAGCATAAGTGATAGCACGCTATCTTTTGCAAGAGAACGGCATCTCAACCAATACGATAAGCATTGGTACAAAAGATAAAGTCTTGGTTCCCATCGGAAATCACAAGAATAAGAGTATTGAAAAGAAAGAATTTCTTTTAAATAATCTTCTTTTCTGAAAAGTTAAGACTTTCAAAATTACAACTATCTCTATGTAAAAACCTTTCTAGAAAAATTTACATTTTACAAGTCAATATATCGTGTCTGATTGTCTCATCAAAGCGTTTAGGAAATTCCTATCGATAACGTTGATCAAGCGCATCGACTAAAATTCTTAAAACACTAAATGGGCAATACAATCACAAAATCATCTTCCATATAATAAACATGTTTCTTAAAAACCTTTAAGAATATTCTTTGCTTGTTTAAGAGCAAAGTCAAATTATACTTATAAATAAATCTTATGAAAAAGATTTGCAAAATTTTTAAATTGCTATTTTCATCCAAAATCAATAAATACAAGAATGGTGTCATAGAAATATTCATAGAATATTCGATTTATAAAATGGATGAAATAAGCTGGACAAACTGAATAACAAAATAAGTCATTCATAAGAATCGTAACGAGTGCGGAATGCGGTAAGTGGAATGCAAACTCTCGCAACTCGTGGCCAAATGAAAATCGGTGGCAAGGTCGAACTAGAAAGACCTTAACACCATACAAAAGATTTCTTAGGTGATAATCCTAAGACAAACTCAAAAATACCGGAAAAGTTTCACAAATTATTTAGATAAGAGAAATAACACTTTTCTCATCTTGAGGGCTTAAAGAATAAAATGATGCCTTCAAGAATTTGAAATCGGAATCTCAAGAAAAAAAAGAAATCTGCTTAAAAGATAGAAAATGTCAAAGATGAATAGTCCACATGGAAAATAGGATATGAGCTTCACAACGATTGAGCCAATCCTTACAAAAATTAATTCCGAAGCCTAAGTAAAAATCGGCTCGGAAAGAAAAATCAAATAAAATAATTTCGACATCAATAAAGACAAATTGAGTGTTGTGGATCTACCATCCGGATTCACAATTCTCAAAGAAGTCATCAAGCCCAAAATGTTCAAATAAAAAGAATCGACAGGTTCTTTTGATATCAAAATAATGAGATGAAACCCATATCAAAAAGAACTCGAATAAGAAGATCACGAAATAAAACAATGCCATCAAGGATTGAGTGAAAAATACCTTGACCAAGAGAGGAGTTGCTAGGGGATTGCAGTTTTCCTTCTCTCTTGCTTTGAAGCTTAGGACACGAAGATAAAAGATGACCCGAACCTTTGCAATAACGACAAAAGAGGGGTTTCGGGCACTCCCTTGCGTAGTGGTCTGTGGACCCACAATTGTAGCATCGTCCATGACTAGAGGTAGGAGTCTTTGCTACCGGAGTTTGTTGCTTCCCTTTCTTATTAGAATTGGGGCCTTTGAATTTTATAGGCCCCTTCAAGTTATTGTCGAAGTTTTGTTGGGCACGCACAACTTCAACATCACCTTCACTATCGGCCTCTTCAAGACGAAGAGCGATATCAATAAGCTGATCAAAAGAAACTTCTAGTTTCAAAAGTAATGGCTTCTTAAGATTCTTATTCAAGCCATAGACAAATCTCTGATTTTTCTTCAATGGGGTATTAATATACTCGACCCCGTATTTGGACAGAGATTCGAAAGATGCGACATAGTCTGTCACAGAAGATTCACCTTGAACAAGGTCTATGAAACGCCGGTCTAAAGTTACTTTTTCAGCTTCCGGCACAAATTTCAATTCGAATCTTTCTCGGAATTGCTCCCAAGAGAGATCCGCTTCGATAATCTCCGAAGTCAAGAGCTCATACCAATCTAACGCTCTTTCTTGGAGCATGCTAGAAGCCACTTGGACTCGATGTAGATCAATAAGGTTCATGCGAGAAAAGATGCGATCACATAATTTGAGCCAAGCCTGAATTTCTATAACACTCTCGGATCCTTTGAATGGCCTTCCACCCAAATCGGTATAGTCTCTGCACAAGCGTGCAAAACCAGATCTAGGATGAGTAGGCTCTGGATTGGGTCCTGCAGCTTGAGCATTCTTCACAAGATCTAAAAGCTGCTGAGCAGACATGAATACTCCATCCTGAGGAGTAGCACTAGATTGACCGGCGCTGGGACGGCCAGGTCTAACCATTTCTCTTCCTTAAGAAAGAAAGAAGGAAGAAGAAGAAGGTTATTCACAAAATGAATATCAAGCAATCTTGATAGATAAAACAAGGAATCATAAAGAAAATAGGATGAATCGGTACGAAGACCCAAATAAAATCCTAAGGCTCGACTCCTAAGATGGACTTAAGACGATGATCCTTGCTAGATTATTCTACACTGTTTCGAAGTTTGGCTCTGATACCAAGCTGTGACGCCCCACCTCTATACCCACGCTAGCCATGAACATTACGGTGAATGCTGTCAACTAGCACGAAGAATAAGGCTGTTGAGGAGCGACCATCCGTGTAATTTCTTTGCGCGAGCACCGATATGTCAGATAGTATAACTTTATTTCAAGAGGAAACCCAACATACCAAAACAAACTCAAAGCTACTACACAGTGGCTATAATAATCTTCGAAAACAAAAATAGAAATAAACATAACGTAAATCAGTCACAGACAATTCATATCACAAAGGAGGATATGAATATTACACTAGGAAGTGTACATCAGAGTAGTGGTCTAAAAAGATCCACAATATCGCAAAAGAATAGTTACACGAACTACACAAAAGAATAAGTATACATTATGGAGTCTATATCTCAAATGTATACAACAAAATCTACTAATCTAAATAGTTAACCAAAAGTCAAGGAGGTAATCCCGGATGTAAAGTCAAGCAGAAGCACCTGTAACATCTCGGTCTGACCCGAGTATTATTTAATAAGAAATAATAAATGGATCAGTCTAACTATAAATATCAGATGAAACAATATAGAGTAGGAGATAAGACTAAACACATAATAATCACAATGCCAAGCTGTGATATATATAAGTAATTGAAAATCAATAAGAGATTAATCAATATCACCAAATCCACACAAGAATCAAAGGAAATGTCATACTCCTTATTTCGTTCACCAAACCATAAATATTGACGATTATATCAATGTCAATCACAAAAGTCAATGACACACAAATTCACAAATGCACACATATTGATGAAACTTATCAATGGAAATCACGAAAATTGGTGAAGCACAAATTCTAGAAATCATCTCAAGAAATCCCGTCAATGACACACAAATTCACCTATGCACAAAAATTGATAAATCATATCAATAGAAATCACAAAAATAGGTAAAGAAGAAAATTCCAGAATTCGACACACGAAATCCAGAAATCACACAAAATGGGGGGAGGCCTATCACACGAACGGGAGCATGAACACACACCAACATATGTATCACACGAACGAGACGCTATCTTATGATAGCTAGCCATTAATTTTTGACACACGAACGGCCCGAAGACCATGGGGCGCTACCCCATCAATTTGAGTCGAAACTCCGCAAAACGGGGTTTAGTCTCCCTCGCTGACAAAGAGACATCGCACATTGCTAATCTAAATCACAAAAATGATCGTCATGATCATTAAGAAAGCGTCAATTACACTAAGCTAGTAAATATATAAATTTAGCTTCATGTCCCATAACCACTAGCTTAACTTAAATATTTACACACAAATTGTAGATCTCCAGTAGAAAATTGTCACAAGAGGTTCAATCGAACAAGTCCAAGAATTAACTGACGAAGTAAACGCAAGCGTTTCATACCACTTGTTTTACTAAGTCGTTTAATTAGATTTCTCGTACGAGTGAGGTAAAGGTTTGTATATACTAATAGATTAGAAGTCGGTTTGAGAAAACGAGCTTTGTAATAAAATAGTATTGAAATCATTTGAAGAAAGAGTTTTGATATTTACTACTAGTATAGAAAACCTTTATATTTTTAAAGTGACAAATCACAAAAAAGACTGTAGGAACAATCAATCACTAAAATTCACATACGAAGATGTGAATAAAATCCAAAGAAACCGATAAAGAATCCATCGAAATGGATATTCAAAAATCCCTAAAAAGGAGTCATCAAAGGCATAATAAATGATAACAACAAATAGGATCATCACGAATCGATTTAAATTGGAATTCTCAAGCGAATAGGCAAATAGGCAAAAAGAGTGCAGATTCAGACGTCTCAAATCAAGGATTCAGACGTCTGAATCTGGAAAATAAATATTTTCCAAAGACAGAATTCAGACGTCTGAATCCTTGAATCCAGACGTCTGAAATAGGCACTTTTTAGCCTATTTTCTTTCTGGTTCAAAATGAACCAACTCAGACGTCTGAAATCATATATTCAGACGTCTGAATCTGGGAATAGAAATCTTCCCAGGACAATATTCAGACGTCTGAATCTTACATTTCAGACGTCTGAATGAAGGGTTCAGGGCATTCCCTGAACCTAGGCCAAAAATGGCCAAACGAATATCGGAAACGATCGAACGAGAAAATGTCGATGACTAAGGAATTACGTCGAACGACAACCCAGCCTAAACGGCTCTTCGATACGCCTCAAATATCAATGTCCAAATATCCATAATAGGATTTTCATAAATTAGACCAAAACACCAAAAATTGGAATATACACCAAATCAATCCAAACCAAAATCAATTGCACAAGAATAAATGTTAGGAATTCATACCCAACAATCGAAGATAATTATAGACTAAGATGTGAGATAAAAATCTCACCTTTGAACCCAAACGATTGAAGAAGAAGCTATAGAGCAATGGTAAGAACAATCACTCTTCAATTCCAACCCAACAAGCTTGAATCTAAGCTTAAAGGAGAAACATTTCCTAAATTAGGTTTAGGAAATTTCGGAAATTGAATGGAGAAAGAGTTGGAGAAGATGAAGGAGGTACTTACCAATGGGTTCACTTGAGTTTGGAGCTAGAAGTTGGATTTGCAAAGAAAGCTAGGGCTTAGGAATTTCCTTTTCCCATCTCTTCCACCATTTTTACTTTAGCTTGAAGTGTTTAATTAAAGAGGAGAAGTTATGAAGAGAAGGGGTTGGGCTGAGCTAATAAGGGAGCAGTCCAAACCAAAGTCATAAGCGGGAAAAAGTAGCAAAAATCAACTTTCTCCAAACATATCGAAGCTTATACTCAAAAAGGTCGCAAACGGCATTTTGAACTTAATGGAAGTGGTCTCGAGTCCTAATTCGACTGTTTGCAAAAAGTAGCTGTTCGGACCAAAATCCGACGAACGATAAAATATTTAAATATACAATCGATAAATATGCGGGTTGTTACAGGCTGTGTGGGCGATTAGAACGTACGCCAACTGCAAGGTTGTCTTGTTCGGGATTGTCCAGTAAGGGATGGTTCCGGTCTTGTGTTGTAGGGGATTGGGAGTGATCCTCGGTATGTTGATCTAGGCCACGTACTATGACGGACGGTACCCCGGTAGCCCTGCCATTGATGGAATCCAAAATCCAATTAGCTCCAACGGTTTTGATTGTATTACCTACTTTTGTTGCTAGTAGCTGGAATTTAATAGTGTAACAATTTCGGCTATTTCATATTTACTTGAAAAACCTAGACCTATTATAATATCACTGGATTTCCTAATAAATGTTTTGGTTAGCGTAAGGTAAAAACTTTTCCATGTTTATGTGTGGGAAGTCTTACGTGATACCTTTCTTTTCAAAGGTTTTTCAAAGTTAAGCAACTTTAAATTATTACTCACACCAGACCCATGTCTGACCCAGAGTTTATCTTCTGTTTTCTTAAACTCTTGGGTACTCAAATTTTTACGAGTAGCCAAGGGATTTAGGTTAGCTTTTTACGAATTGTGGAGGAGCAATGGAGCAGGAGGCTTCTGCGTTGTACATATATAGTTCCGCTGTGTGTTCTCTGTGTTAGTATTGCTTTGTTGAGTTGTATTGAGTTGTATAACTAGACATGTGTTTATAACTGTCTAGTATGTGATGTATATTCTGTGTAACTCTGATTAGTGTTGTATACTATGTAATATATATGTTATTAATATAATTTATTCGTTCCTCTGTTGAGATTCTAATGTTGTTTCTTCTTTCTTAACTTTCTTCTCTTTTCTATCCCTTTCTTTCTTCAAGATGATATGATTTTCTATGGTGGGAAAGTCGGGTCGTCACAGTTGGTATCAGAGCGCTAGGTTGAGTGAATACCTAGGCTTTGAAGTGATTTCTTTTCTTGAGAGAGCGTATTTGTAATTTTGAATATATATATATATATATATATATATCTACATATTTGTTGGGTTACCTGTTCAGGTTATCCAATATAAGTTATAAAGGTAGATAAGGTAGTGGGGTGTGTAACACGACTACTACCGATGGTTGGAGTTTGAGTGTTGAGGTTGGAAGTGTATCTGTCGAGACTGTAGACCTAATACCATCTCGAGTGAGTTGTGTAGAGTGTAAGGATTTCATAGATCTCTGAAGGTAACCAGTAATGGTTCGGAGTTCATCTTTGAGTTGGATGAGTAGAGTTTGGATCTGTCGGCTTGGTAGAAGTGAATGATGGTATCTTGATACCTCAGGAATTAGTAGCTGCGTGATGAGACGCAGTGACTATGGATGTCTCCGATTTTTTTTTTGGAACAAGTTTGGGAAGTATATTTGCTTCGATGTTGTGGTCGGGTTCAGCGGGATGTACTTGTCTGGTTTGAGGTCCGAGTTTCTCGAAGAGTTTTGGATTAGGAAGTCTTTGGCGTCGATGTCAGCAATGCAGCTCGGAGTATTCTGTGCCAGCTAGAAAGTCTTCTGGTTAGCAGTTTTTTTTGGGAGATGGAGTTCAGAAGCAGCAGAGTAGATCCATTTCTTCGATGGATTGGCTAGATAAGCATGAGTTGTTCTGATTGGTAAAGAGAGAACAGTTTACTTTGGATATTGGACTGGTTGATCGGAAAAAGCGACTTGCGATAGTTTGAGTGTTCTCTTGAGTTATCAGAGGGTTGGTGAAGCAGCTTAGGATCAGGTGGGACATCTGAGTTTTCTTTCATGGATCTGTTAGACCATATTTCTGAGATGTGTTGTCCAGTTTGTGCTCGAGTTCTTCATCAACATTTTCCTATCTACTCCAGATCAGAGTTGTTCAGCGGAAGCAGTTTGGAAGTGCTTTTGTTTTGTCTTTTCCGGATAGGAGAAGTAATTTAGTCTTCTGATGTTTGTGGAGCAGAGTTGGTGTTCTTGATTTCGGATTGATCTTGAGGAGATCATTTTGTTGATTTGTTTTAGTTTAGTTTGTTTCTAGAGACATCAGCGAAGGTTGAGCTGATTGAGAGAGTTGAAGGCGGCCCAGGATCGTCAGAAATATTTGGTGGATAAGAGATGAAGGAATTTGGATTTTGGAGTCGGAGATTTGATTTTGGGTAAGTTTTCTCCGATCTAAAGAGCTTTAAGATTGAGTAAGGTTGGGTAAGTCAGCTCTGAAGTGTTTTGGATCTTTTCCGTGTTCTTATGATGATTAGTGTTTGATTTTCAAGATTGAATTGCCAGTTTGGATAACTGGGATTCGATGATTTCACGTATCTCTGAGGGAGTACGTGTATGATTCATCTCTGGTTGTGGAACCAGCAATTCAGGAGGATGTGATTGTTGAGTCAGACTTGTCTGTAGTCTGATATCCTATTTAGTTTTGTAGATCTAGTCAGATAGGATTTCTGTAGCTTAGTAGTATTGATTGTTTGGTTTCTATAGAGCGAGTATGCCGGTATTTATACTAGGGAAACACGAGGAAATTCTGTCCAGAATTTTGTCTGGATGGTTAGATTTGTTTGTTTGATTTAATTGGTTGCTATGGTTGTTAGCATATGTTTGATAATATATGCTTGTGTTTTAAAATAAATCTTAGGATAAATTATTATATTACCCTTGCTTTTAAATTTCGGGGACGAAATTCTTTTAAAGGGGGAGGAATGTGATATCCCGAAAATTTGGCAATATAAATTTAATAATCCATGTTGAAAATTTAATTGGTTATTTTGATAATAGATTTTGAGTTGATCTAATAATCTCCTTTTAATAAATATTTAAACTTGTAGATTTTATCTTTTTAAAGCTAATAAATTGTTTTCTGTTTGTATTATATATAATTGTATATATTATAAATAAATAAGCTTTGATTTAGAATTTAGTAAATGAATCAATTTTTAATTCTAATTTATTTTTGGTAAATTGGAAATTTGATTTAAATTTAACATTTGAATTTTCAAAGCAATTTAATAAATAATTATATGGTTTATACTTATGATAAATCTTATTTGTTTTAAATTTATATTTTAATTAACTTAAGTATGAATTTAGATTAGATTAACATGAAAGTTATGTTTTATTTTCTTTTAAAAATATTGTTTAAAATTTATATATAAGAATTTAAAATACAATTTACAAATGATCTTAATATATTGAGTTATTGAGGTAAATTATAATCTCTTTTATAAAATATTTAAAATTATTTAATTTGTTATTTTCCAATGATAATTTTAATACCCAGTTATTATAAACATAAATAATTTTTTAGAAATAGGATTTGTTATTTTTAAATTTAATAAGAGTTATATATGTGTTTATATATATATATAATTTGATTTTTAAATTAGAATTTTAATTTGATTTAAATTTGGATTTATATGTTTTGAAATTCAAAAGAATAAATACATAAAAATATATGAATAAGCTTATGTTTATAATTTTTTTGTTTTCATTTCTTTTTAATTTAAGAAGGGAAGAAACTCATTTATTTATACATAGGAATAATAAATTAAGATTTAAAACTTTATAAACAATTTTAAATTGAAATAAAAATACTCTTAATACGTGTAAATATATTAACACTTAAAAGACATGTGTTAAGTTATAAAGCTATCAAAGTGACAAATGTTAAAATTTGAACAAGTGTACTATTTAAATTTTCTTTTTCTTTTATTTTAATTAAGTCAAAAAATTTCTTATAAAAAAACTTTGCCCCTCATTCTCATATTCTTTTCTAATCTTCTTCTTCAAATCAAAAATCCAAGACAATAAAAAATCTGAAACCCCTGTTCCTCTAAACCAAAACCATCTGAATCAATATTCAGACCTGAAATGCAAGCATCAACCTGAAAATCATTTGCAAATTCTCAAGCCTGCAGTCCCTCTCTGTTTTGAAAGCAACATCCAAACCTGCATGCAACTACATAGCTCAATCCATGCATGCATTCTTTCTGGAATCATGCATGCAAAAAACATTATACAAAATCAAGATGGAAGTTTTTAAAAGCAAATTGAAGTTCAAATTCATAAGCAAAAATAAAAGAAGCAACTTCAGGTTCAAAGCTTTTCAATAAACAGAGGCTCTGCTCATAAATAATTCTGTGAGCAACATTTTATACTAAATAAACTTAAGTATAAGTTAGTTGCTTGTTTACTCTAGAAATAAGCGTGTTTGCATGCAAATTTACAAGTTCATTTACTGGTAGTTGTATGAATATATGCCTGCTGATTGAAAATATGATCTTGCCTGTTCTAGAATTTAGATTTAAATCCTGATCAAAAATCATGATATCATACTCAAATCCTTGTTATAGTTTAAGATTTAAACATAGTATGTTGTGTAACATAAGTTAGAGCTTAAACTTTATTAGTATAAGAAGAAGAAAAAAGTCGTTGTAGTTGGCTCTGGGAAACAAACATATAATAGAACAAATTATATGAAAGTAGTAATTTTATTTGCCAGATTCATTGATTTAAGATTTCAAACCAATTACATTAACAATAACTTGAATTTTAAAACTAAAATTGAATTTATAGTTTGAATTTGGTTGAGTATTTCTGGTTTAACCAGAAATCCTATTTTGGGTTGGAACTGTCATCTTAGGAGGTCGGGGTGGCCATAGTTTTTCCTGGTGATGGAGTGATGATCGATATATAGTTCCGTCGTGTGTTCTCTGTGTTAGTATTACTTTGTTGAGTTGTATTTAGTGTTATAACTAGATATGTGTTTATAACTGTCTAGTATGTGATGTATATTCTGTGTAACTCTGATTAGTGTTGTATACTATGTAATATATATGTTATTAGTGTAATTTGTTCGTTTCGCTGTTGAGATTCTGATGTTGTTTCTTCTTTCTTCTCTTTCTTTTCTCTTTTCTATCCCTTTCTTTCTTCAAGATGATATGATTTTCTGTGGTGAGAAAGTCGGATCGTCACAAAATTCAAATTAATTTATATTATACAACAAACCATAGCAAACTACAGAATAGTCTCCCTACATCGAAACTCAGAAATGAAAGTCGATGATGCGGCCGTCATCGTCGAAATTATTTTCCAGCAATAAAGAGAAGAGCATGATCTAAACATTTTTTCTTTAGAGAACAATTTCTATTTGAAAATACTTTAGATAATACATTTTAAAACTTTAAAAACAAAGTTTGGAATTATCTAAAATTAAATTCTCAAATTCTAATTTAAATCCATTTAAATTCCAATCAACTTATAAACCATGTTGTTCATATGTTGGAAATCAATGGATCCCAAAACGATAAATGGAAATCAAATATTATTATTTTCAACAACCAATTTATTAACTCTTTAATTTCAGAAAACTTATACTTGTATATATAATATAATCATACAAAATTTATTTCATTCACCAAATTCGGAAATACTATTGTGTCAGTTTGTTCCGTTCAAGTGTTTTGAAAATCCTATCGATAGCGTTGATCAGACGAATCGATCGAAAACCCAAATCAACATCAACAACTCAAAAAACACAATATATAAAATATTTTTAATGAAAATTTACAAATAGGCTTCCTCGCTCGACGATACAAGAATGGATTTCAAAGCAAGGACAGAGATTCAAGTTTGATGGGCTCAAATCAAAGAGAATTTTGATTCGAATGCAAGTTCGAAAGAAAAGATAAGATGATTCAATTAACAGAATTGGGAGATGGATAAGCTTATTTAATTCACGGGCAACCTTAACCGGGTCGACCGTGACTTAAGGAATAAGATCGATGCATAATTCTGAGACAAATCATCATTCGATCGCAAGAGATAGAATTCAGGCATAGTAGAAGATAGATAGCATCGTAAATCGAGGATACAGAAATCTTCGGTGAATCGATGCTATTGAAAATGAGTTTCATCCCTTTACAATCCATATGAAGGTTGGCGAGATCGCCAATCCATTATAAAGATCACTCCAAGTGGAGTTATGGTATACTCCAGAATTCAGAAGAATACGAATAGTGAGGGACAAAATGAAATTCGAAACCGAGGGAACGTTCCAAAAATTCAAAGGAATCGAGTCAAAAAGGAAGAGATTCAAACTGGAATGAAAGTGATTCTGTAAATACATTTACCCTATATGCTAAGTTTTGCATAGAGCTACCAAAGCTCGGATACCAACTATAATGACCCGCTATTTTGGACTATTCGCATCCGCATATATCGGACTTGAATAATTCAAAATACCGAATTGTTAATTTAATTTAGGCAAAACTGAACATATATAGTAAATAAATAATCACAGATCACAGACACAGTAATAAATGCAGCAGAAACAAACGATAGTAGTTCATGAAGCTACTATATACATATCAGAGTGAAGTAAGGTACAACAGAAGTCTCGAATATAATGATCAAATACAATATCAGAATACAACACTGGAATCAACTGAATATCTAAAAGCTGGACAGATAGCTGGATCTCCAAGCGAAGATCCAACTCCAAAGGTGAGTCTCGAATACTGGCACACTCAGTCTGACCCGATCGTAAAGTAAAACACAAAACACTTGAGTCAGGATTAACATTCTTATATTAAATCCAACTCCAGCGAAATGACAACTGAAATATAAGTAACTCAAAGGACGTTGTAATAACTGTTCTCTAAGGATCCATTAAACTATCTACTATGTAGTAATATATGCTAAATAAATAATGTCTATCAGTAATATAAAATATCAAAATAGTGTTAAGGCGTTACCATTATCCCCCTTAACACATTTTATATAAGCGTTATAGGCTATACAACACTGTAAACTCCACCGTAAACTAGTGGGATATCAGGGAGTACTCCATAGGTATAACACAAAACAAATTTGTAGTGTTCACATATATAGGGATACAACTATGACAAGGCACATGAGGCAATACCCAAGGTAGTGAAACTACCGTTTGCCTGATCCGGACTGGTGAAAATGCATCGCCGCAACGATCGCAGCACCGCGAAGAACACTCCCAAAATTTCGAGGGTGCACCAATCAATAACAAGTAATGAGTAGTTTACGAAGAAGTGTGTTCGCTCGAGGTGGCCAACTCCATTTGGCCCGGCACGGCTCCTGTTTTAGTCATTTCCAATTTGACACAAGTGTCAAGGCTATACATTATCGTTCTCTTTCTTCAGTCATCACGTACATCATTCCAATCACTTCATTTTGGATCACACTCTGCATATAGTTACTAAAGTGGCTTTCGGTTTAGACAGAGAGTATGTCCATAACCGATCCCGGTTTCTTTAATAACTTTCGTAATTATTACACCGATTGGTCGTTTAATATATTTCAAAACCAAATGAAATTCAGTTTCAATTAGACTTTGTAAACCAATGTTCCATTAGTCTTTCTATATCAATTTCCAAAATTTACGTTTTAAAACTTCCAAATTACTATTTCAAAATCTTATAATTCAATTTAAACTTTTATTTAAAACAACTAAAATATTGATTCAAGTTTATATATAAATTTCATTCCATAATCGTTTAAATTAATTTAATTTAACATTCAAATCAATTTGAATTCATTGATCGTTTTCATTCAATATTCATTAAGTTAATTTATCAATTCAAAACAATTTCTATTTAAATTTCCAATTCATTAAATCAATTTAAGTTCAACTTCATTATATCAAAACTTCAAATTGAATTAAATTAGATTCGTCAATCAAGTTCTTTAAATTACAAGTCTTATATTTATTCCAAGAAATCACATTTTATTTCTTGTTAAAGAAATTCAATTTCACTTATTTATTTACTTAGTTACAAATTCCAAAACTCAGTTAATAAAGAAACTTAGTTCCACTTATTCAAGAAGTTTAATTTCACTTAATAAAGAATTCAATTTAGTTTAATTATTAAATAATTCACTCTCATTCAATTATCAAATAATTTCAAAACTTAATTATTACTAATTTCAAAACTAAATTATTAATAATTTCAAAACTTAATTATTAATAATTCCAAAACTTAATTTATTAATAATTTCAAATTTTATTATTAAATAAATAATTTTTAAACAACACACTTTCATCAATTACTACGTTAATATTTTGTTTCAGATTTCAAATATTAACATTTTCCTTCATTAAAATTTCAAACATCAATTTCATTTCGAAACCTTATTGTTTATTCCAATAAAATCTTTACTTTAATTTTAAATCAAATTATTGACCAATCTTGTATAATTTAATTCTCTATCCTAAGTCAAGTTTTATTTGGGTATTTATCATTTCAACCCGATTCTAATTCAATTCAAAAAAATCAAAACATGGCAAAGGGAACTTGCAGTGTGATAACTGGGATGGTGTCAAAGTAAATAAACAAGCAATAGCAACCATCAATAAACAATCCAATAATTAATTCAAATAATCCCAAAATAATCTTATTAATATGCATTATTGTTTGTGCAAATTAATATAATTATTTCTAGAATCTGCACTATCATTTCATGTAGATTAAAGATTATTACACTAATATTTATACGGTTCTTCACTTGATATCTAATGTTCAATTTCTAACTACATCAATTTATACATCATACATTTAAATGGTTCAAGGTGTGGTTAACGATATTTCTACTTGTCAATTTATTTAAACATTTAAAGGGGTCATATTATACAATTTAAACAAATCAAATTCAACACATATACCAATTTTAAATTATTAACTATCCTATATCAGATTCAATTGCATATTATTTATCACTTTAAACATTAACAATTTAACGTCCAATGTAAACATCAAACAACTAATCATTTATCAACCAAACTGGATTATCATCCTGTAAATAACAGATAACGGTGTCAGATTTCATGGGTGAACTGATACAGGTAATTACATATATAATAGTGA
The DNA here is from genome assembly GCA_030765085.1 of Allium cepa. Taxonomy (NCBI): domain Eukaryota; kingdom Viridiplantae; phylum Streptophyta; class Magnoliopsida; order Asparagales; family Amaryllidaceae; genus Allium; species Allium cepa. The sequence goes on from CM060928.1 coordinate 682,377,641, forward strand.
AAAATAACTAACAACAACGTATTTCAATTGTCGTTTCAATTGAAATCAAATTTAACAAACAAAAGAACATGAATCCTGAGTGATTTCTTACCTTTCGAGGCTAGATAATACAGAAAATGATACGGATATGCACATTGATATGGACATTGAAATTTGAATGACGAATCAATGCAAAGCAACCCGAATTCAACAATCAATGCTGATAAAAGAATTGACGAAATTAAATCATAACCAGATCGATGAAAATAAATGGTATCAGTGAACTTATATACCCACAACTGTTTGGAAAAAAACCATATCCTAAATTTAAACCCACCTTAAGTTTAAATATATATATTTCAATACCATTATTTAAATAAACACGTAAAATAAAAACAAACATATCTACCTATTTAAAAATTTGAAATACACACACAAACACACACATACACATACACACACACACACTCTTATACCACCTCTATATGCATTGTAACTTTATGGCTCATCTAACTTATGCAAGTAAACAAATATACAAGTAGGCAGCCTACTGTAAACATATCAAAATGTATACACATTTTTTATAAACACTCAAAACAAAATTTATCAACTTGAATATATAAAATAAAATATGTACATAAATAAAATTTGATAGATATAAACTACAGACTATAAATACAACCTATATAACTACATATAATAAAAACCCTTGACAAGTTAAAAAAATTATAAACTAACCTAATAACAAATGAACTATGCAGACTACACTAGTGACCCACATCATATGCAAACCAACATTGTGTACTTGTATAAACATATTTATATATCATAGTTTACTTAAAAATCAAAGGATATATTGAAAATTTATATAAAGCTAGATTAATGAGTACTTTTATTTTATAATACTGTAACCTAGATCAAACTAAAATGTCAAATGCGAAACCAAGCATTAATATAACACACACATTTTAAACACATACAACACTGCAAAGCATATATAAACTATATATATGCATCAATATATAAACATATATTTTATAACAAAACAAAGCAAACAACAGAAACAAAACTCAGAAAAAAACTTATTTTATATTTTATAGTATTACATATGGATATATATATATATAATACCTTATACATATCAAGAAGGGAAGGGATTCTTGTGGCTTCGGTCGGCCATTGCTGAGAAGAGAGGAGGCGTTTGACTATGGGTCGGCTGAAGTCGATGGGTGCGTAACAAAAGCCTAGTGCGGTGAGAGGATGTGAGGTCAGCTCGAGTGGAAGGCGAGAATTTTCGGCGGTGCAAGGTTAATGGAGGTTGTTACATGGAAGAGGGAAGGGAAGGGAAGGCACAGGCTGCGCTGGGTGGAGAAGGCTATGGTGATCGGTGGAGGTGGGAAAGACTGGAGATGGGAAGTAGGAGGCGCAAGTTGTGAAAAGACGGATATGGTTGGTGGTGTCGGCCTTGCATTAGAGGCTCATGGTGAGGAGGATGCTTAGGGTGATGGCGGCTTGCATGGCTATGGTAGCACGCAACAGTGGCAAGAGAAACAAGAGTTGGATTTGTGTGGCTAACCAGTGAAGGCAATGGAAGAAATATGAAAATGTGCTGGCAACAATTTCGCATATAAATCAATTTTAATTTTTTTTAGCCGAAAGAAAGATTTGGCAGAAGAAAGAAAGGAATGGTCATGAATAATAAATTTTCTGGGAATATGAAATGTAAATAGCTGTTGAGTTATACGATGGAAATTTGGATGGAAAAAAAGAAGTCAAATGGTCACAAACCAGAAGACACAAACCGATACTGATACGGTTTTCGTAGTTTCACCGCGACCGAGCATCGAAACACAAAAGTGAATATACCACGATGACCAGCATGATGAGGCGGTTAGAACGGTATACAGATATCAGTGATTCGATTGAATTATAAAAATTTGAATTTTCTATTGGTGGGAAATGCAGTAAAAACGTAGAAAATAAGATCGACGGAGTTAAAGACGTCCAAATTTGAAAAAACGAAAAATGTCATCTTGCTCAGAAGATGATTTAGAATTTTTCTATACAAAAATATTTAGGTTTCGAAAATATTTTATTTTCATCAATTCCTAACTGATTAAATTGAAATAAAATTACACACGAAATTAAACTTCATATTTTTGGATGAAAATTTACTGGTTTCTATGTTTAACCAGACGCATTTCAAATATCAAATTTATATTTAAATTTTATTGTTTAAAATCAATTAAATTTATAAATTAAACAAATAAAATTATTAAAAATTTATGGGTCGTTACAGGTGATCTCAAACCATAATAATTGCCAAATATTAGCCATCTTAAATAATTCCAATAAATAGTAATTATAAAACTCAAAATATGCCATAAAATGGCAAAAACATCTCAGAATCAATAATCCCAAATAGCTTTGATCGTACAATTCCGAAAGTAACCGAAATAGTAAACGCACATGTCCCATACCACATGTTTGAATAAATCATTTAGTTCTTTTTCTTATACATTTGAATAGCGCAAAAGTGTGTTTTTTACATTTAAAATGGTTTACTAGAGAAAACAATCTTTTAAAAATTTTCCCGAAAAGATTAATAAAGCCAATATTTGAAATTCCTTTACTATTGGAAATAAATAGATTTTATATTAGAAAAGTAATTTTAAAATACTATATAACAATAATTTGAAATGTCCATTTGTTTAAAAAGTCACTAGAAAATGGTTTAGTGAAAATCGTGCTCGAAAACAATGAAAAACAAGAATGATAGCTCAAGACCGATAACTTGAATTTAATACGATTTCAATTCAAATTTAATCCAAAAACAATTAAAATTCTATTTGAAGTTGAATTTCAAATTCTAAAAATATAGCTAGCCTATTGATAGGCATCCTAGCTCTCAAAAAAGAATGAGAGCAAAAATAAGCTAATACAATTCTTAGGTCAAAGATTATTATTGCTGCCGTTTTGCTTTCGCAACAGCAACAACCAAACATAGTTTTTACCAAGCTAACAATGGAATTTCAAAAAACTCAATACATGAAACTTTTAGCTCAAAGTCTAAGATTTTCGAAACATATAAAATTATTGAATTTGGATAAGAAATGTGAAAGATATGGCCAGTACAATTTTCGATATGAAGTTCACTACATCCATCATTTTAGGTTCGAGAAAGCGACACTAGAATGAACTTTCGACCATATAAACGTCAAAATTTAACAAATCTCAAAGCAAACAATATAAGCTTTCAAGAACATTAATAATAGTTAAATACGAACATCAAACGAAAAGGATATGCTCAAATTACGAACAACACTTAGCATAGAAAGTCAAAGTTTTACAGTGACAGGGCAGCAAGTTTGAATTGGGTTTTTCGACCCCTTATACTCAAAATTTTCGAAAGTGCTTAACATGAAATTATCACATTATTTTCAAGATTTCCAGAACTTCAAAGAAAATCAAATTTTGATTTAAAAAGAAAAGGATATGCACAATTTACTAACAGCGATTTATAAATGAACATGCAACAAACAAAATTGAGATTTCTTATATTGAAATCTAAATCAAAGTTAGAAAATATGAGTTTTGATACTCACCATACTGACTTAAATGTAAATACCCAGATTTAGATGCAAGACAGAAGCATGGCTTGAGATCACAAGCCTTGAGAACCTGTAGAAAGCAATTACAGACATGCAAAACAAATACAGTAAAGAGAATTAGAAAAATTCTTACTGTAAAAGATTTTTGTAATGACCCAGAATTTCTGTCATTTGAAATTCGTATATTTAATTGATTTTAAATATTAACAAGTAAAATTTGTAAGTCGAATAAATTATATTTCGAATATCTAGATTTAATTGGGTAATTAAATCGATAATTTAATATTTTAAATTACAGAAATAATTGGAAATTGGGTTTAATGTGATTAAAATTGATTTGTAAAGTTGTATTAAATCATATTGGAGTTAGAATGATGTTATATAACTTTTAAAATTTAATTAAAAGTTAATTTACAGAAATTGAATATTTTAATATTTAATTAACGAGTGAAAATAGCCATTTTTCAAACAGTCTCGGATTTGGACGAAACCAGTTTCATTGGATCTGTAATGTTATAGTATTGTAAGATTTCAAATATCGTGTCAATCAGATTTACGGTTTGTCCGGAGCAAGTTAAAACGCATAGAAAATGGTTTAAGTGAATTTTAAATTTAAATAATTCGATTTGAAAACCTATCTTCCAAATATGATGGAATTGGCTTTCGATATATATTCCATTTCGTTCGGAATAGGGGTAAAACATTATAAACTCTAGGCTGCACGCTTCATTTGGAGTTTGAAAATTTTTCGGATGAATAGTGTTTTGGAATTTTCTATATAAGGCCCCCTATTTCTTTCATTTGCATACAAAACCCTAGGGTTTCACAGACCGCCACCTTTATAATCAATAGCGGAAAATTTCAATTCTTTCTCTTCTATTTTCTTCCAATCCATTAATCGATTCGTAAAACTTCCAACTACAAAAATATAGAGCGAGTCGAGATCTTCGATATGAGCGGCTATGATAGAAATCAATGCGACGGATCGTCGGCAAAATAACTACGAACGACCGAAGTTCGTGCACGAATTTCGAGTGAAATGCTCGATCGAGCTTCACGTCGTTTGGGCCATGGGAGGAGCTAGGGTTGGCACACGTATCGATGGTGTTTGATCGGCCTCTAGGGCGGTGTGGTGGTCGCGATAATTGGGGGTAGGCGGCGACAATGGGTTACTTCATGCATTCGTAACCTGGAAGAAGGAAGAAACAAAGGCATGGGCCAGATCTCTCCAAAGAAAATCAACGGTCTGGATGATTTCTAGGTTTAAAAATAATTAATAAAATAGTAAATTGATTTATAAAAAATTCGTATAATGTTTAAAATGCAATAACTTTTTCATACGAGGTCCGTTTCGCACGAAACGAGTTGCGTCGGGTTCGTATGGACGAGCATTACACAATGGAGCTAGATTGGGATTTATTTGAGCTAGTGAAATTTTGGGTAAAATTAAACGCGCGTTTAATTTTATTCGGAATAAAACGATGAAATCGTTATTGGAAGCAAGGTGAGAACTTCTCACTCAATCTAATTATGTCTCGATTTAAATTTTAAATAGTTAGACTTAAAATTTCTTGATTGTGTGATTGAATGAAAAATTGCTATTTGTTGTATTGAAATAGACCCTATACGCCGCATATTAAGCGAAGGTTATTATATTAAATACATATACCGCGATATTCCACCATGAAGTGGAAGTGGTATTATATATGTACTTGGAGTTGACTTCCCGCATTATATAGCGGATGAGATCAAATTGCGCCGCATAATATCGGATAATATTGTATATAAACCCATGTACCGTGATATCCCGTCTTAAAACGGGATTGGTATTGTGCTAACATCTGTGGATGCAGGGAAACAGGTTGGAGGGATCCAACTGAATTCCTCAAATAATTGAATTTGTTTCAATGTTGTGTGTTGATTATTTACAATCTCCGTGTGATTATCTTTGTGATTGAAATCGTTGAAGGCTAAAATTTAGCCGAATATAATTTTGGCATCGTTGGATACCGAAAATAAATAAAAATTTGATTTTTGAAAATTGGATAAATTTAAAAGAAGGAATTCTAACATAATAAAGTTTTATTTTTATTTTTATTGAATAAAATTTCAAAATATGGAAAAAGCTTTAATGAAGGGATTACGGGTAATATTATTCAAAGGTTGAAGAATTTATTCAAAATACGGATTTTAAAGAGAAAGAAAAATAAAAGAATTATTTTCTTTAAAAGGAATTTATTTTTAAAAGGAAATAAAATTTGAAACCCATTTGGGAATTGATTTTTGGTGATTGAGTTTAAATCTTTTGAAAATCCATTTGGAAATTTATTTGGTGTTTTGAAAAGAATTTGGAATCAATTTAAAAAATTGAATTGTCGTTGAAAGTGAATATTTGAAATCGATTTGAAAATCGTATATCAGTGGATATTTGGAAATTTGAATTCACATTGAATTTATAAAGAAAAGGGAAATTTGTTTAAAAATAAACATTGATTTATTTTTGAAGTGTGGAAATAAATTTACGGATTTGGAACGTAAATTTAAAGTAATCGGTAAGGATTTATTTAATTAGTATAAATGAACCATTTTGAAATGAAAGTGTATTCTCCTTGGAAAGCCAAATAAAATTTCTGAATAGCTTTGAAAGATATATACATACATATATATATGTGTGTGTGTGTGTCTATATATATATAATTCTAGAATTGGTTTTGAAAAGGATATTTTGGAGAAATTAACTTCTTAAATTATTTTAAATCCTTTAAGTAAAGATTTGATAAGTTGATATAGAACTGATTGTTTCTAAGATTTAATCAATAATTGTTTTAGAAAATAGTTATTTAATAGTTAAACTCTATCTCCTAATTTTATTTTGAAAATTAGCTTGGACTTAAGTTATATGTAATATTGGTATAATATTTTTTTTATAACTAATATTTTAAGTAAGGTGTTTAAAGGAAAATAGTTTTATTTCAACGTGTTTTCCCGTTAGATTGGGATTACGTATGGACGAGCATTATGTAATGGAGCTAGATTGGGATTTATTTGAGATAGTGGAATTTTAGGTAAAACTAAACGCGCATTTAATTTTATTCGGAATAAAACACTGAAACCGTTATTGGAAGCAAGGTGAGAACTTCTCACACAATCGAATTGTGTTTCGATTTAAATTTTAAATAGTTAGATTTGAAATTTCTTGATTGTGCGATTGAATGATAAATTGCTATTTGTTGTATTGAAATAGACCTTATACGCCACATATTAAGCGGAGGTTATTATATTAAACACATATACCGCGATATTCCACCGTGAAGTGAAATTGGTATTATATATGTACTTGGAGTTGATTTCCCGCATTGTATAGCGGATGAGACCCTATTGCACCGCATAATAGCGGATAATATTGTATATAAACCATGTACCATGATACCCATCTTGAAACGGGATTGGTATTGTGCTAACATCTGTGGATGCAGGGAAACATGTTGGAGGGATTCAACTGGATTCCTCAAATAATTGAATTTGTTTCAATGTTGTGTGTTGATTATTTATAATCTCTGTGTGATTATCTTTGTGATTGAAATCGTTGAAGGAGCCGGATATAATTTTGGTATCGTTGGATACCGGAAATAAATAAAAATTTGATTTTTGAAAATTCAGGTTGAAATTTTATATTAAAATTTATTTTTGAGAATTGGATAAATTTAAAAGAAGGAATTCTAAAATAATAAAGTTTTATTTTTAATCTTATTGAATAAAATTTCGAAATATGGGAAAAGCTTTAATAAAGGGATTTCGGGTAATATTATTAAAAGGTTGAGGAATTTATTCAAAATACGGATTTTAAAGAGTTTGAAAAATAAAAGAATTTGTTTTTTTTAAAAGGAATTTACTTTTAAAAGGGAATAAAATTTGAAACCCATTTGGGAATTGATTTTTGGTGATTGAATTTAAATCTTTTGAAAATCCATTTGGAAATTTATTTGGTGTTTTGAAAAGAATTTGGAATCAATTTGAAAAATTGAATTGTCGTTGAAAGTGAATATTTGAAAGCGATTTGAAAATCGTATATAAGTGGATATTTGGAAATTTGAATTCACATGGAATTTATAAAGAAAAGGGAAATTTGTTTGAAAATAAACATTGATTTATTTTTGAAGTGTGGAAATAAATTTACGGATTTGGAACGCAAATTTAAAGTAAATTGGTAAGGATTTATTTAATTGGTTTAAATGAACCATTTCGAAATGAAAGTGTATTCTCCCTGGAAAGCCGAATAAAATTTCTGAATAGCTTTGAAAGATATATGCATGCATGCATGCATACATACATACATACATACATACATACATACATACATACATACATACATATATATAATTCTAGAATTGGTTTTGAAAAGGATATTTTGGAGAAATTAACTTCTTAAATTATTTTAAATCCTTTAAGTAAAGATTTGTTAAGTTGACATAGAAATGATTATTTCTAAGATTTAATCAATAATTGTTTTAGAAAATACTTATTTAATAGTTATACTCTATCTGCTAATTTTATTTTGAAAATTAGTTTGGACCTAAGTTATATGTAATATTGGTATAATATTTTTTTTTGTAACTAATATTTAAGTAAAGTGTTTAAAGAAAAATAGTTTAGTTTCAAAGTGTTTTCCTGTTATATTTTGGATAAGTGTTATAAATTATTTTAAAGTATTTGAACTCGGAAGATTTCCAGTGAAAATGAATAAATATTTGGAAGTGTTTCCACGTAAGGAAAATGATTTGAAATTTGTTTTCAAAAGTTGTAAAGGTGAAATTGATTTAAAATTTGTTTTCAAATGTTGAAGTGTGGAAAAATATATCTTGTAAAGATATTTTTGGAATATATATATAATTTGGGAAATTATTTGGAATTTGGTGATGTAGTGTATATCTATTGATAGTTAAATAAGCGACTATCAATATTTACCTTTAAATGGGTATTTGTTGTGTAACGACCAACTATTTTGGACCATTCAAATCGACAATAAAACCATACATGTCCGACTTGAATAATTCAAAATACCGAATCGTTAATTAAAATATTGCAAAACTTAAAATATACAATAAATTAATCAATCACAGATCACAGAGTAATATAATGCAGCGGAATAGATAAAGAATAGTAGTTCGTGAAGCTGCTATATACATCAGAGTTAGAAATAAAATACAACCGAATAGTTCAAATGCAGTGAAGTCTCTAATGCAACCAATGACTTCTCTGAACCAATCAACTGGAATGGATGGAATCTGAATCGATAGTTGGATCTCCAAATGAAACTTTGAACTCCAAAGGTGAGTCTCTAATGCTGTATCACTCAGTCTGTCCCGAGCGTAAAGCAAAACCAAAAACTCGAGTCAGGATTAACATTCTTATATCAATAAATCCAATTCAAGTGAAATATCAACTGAAATACAAATAACTTAAAGGATGTTTGGGATAACCATCCTCTAAGGGTCCATGGAACTATCTACAAGGTAGAAATATACACTATAACACGTGGTCATTTCAGCTTAATTTATACTTCAAAACCAAATATCATTTCACTTCAAATAGCTCTATATTTCCCAAAATAGTGTATATATATATTAAATAATTTATACAATAAAGTATTGTCAATTCCCTCAACTTAACAAATCGTTTCAACATCAACCCGACCTTCCCATTTAAATTAAATTCAATCTCAATTTATCAATTTAAATTCAACTCAATTCCTAAAATAAACACTTCAATTTATCGATCTCAAATTCGGATTTGTAATCACAAAAATACCCCTTTATATTTCAATATGTTTCAAAACTTTAAGTATTCAACGTTTCAACTAAATTTTTATTCAATTTAGTTTTCTAAATAATAAATTAAAATTTGGTTCAACCTAAATTTCACTTTAATTCAATTTAGTTGCTAAATAACAAATTCAACTACGTTGATTTCAAATGCAGATCTGAATCTCAACATAAACCATTTAAATTCCAATATAGTTCAAGGCTTTAATATTTAAATGTTCTATATAACAGTTTCATATAGATCTTGATTTAACCTCATTATTATTTAGTCTTGAAATACTCCCTTATTAGATTCAATATCATTTAAGTAACCTTAAATTACATTTTACTCAATATTTTCTTTAATTTTATTAAACGTGAAATATTCATTAAATCATTTAAATCAAAATCCAGTTACAAAATAATACCTTTAAATTTTCCATTCAATAATTTCAAATCGATTTAATTAAATAAATCCTTATTTAAATACCATTTTTAATAAACCCAAATTTATCTCCCAATCTTAATTATTCAACTTTTTATAGCGGTAAATTTTGAAATATAAATCTTAAATAATACTCAAACATATTATATGGATTAAATCAATCTCAATAATATTATTATTAAATCTATATATGAAATTTCCATTTATATATATAATATTTTAAGAACCAATATTTATTAAATCCCATTTATTTCTTTTCAACTGTAGAAATTTATTTTCAAAATATTTATATGGACCAACGGTGTCTGTATATATTTCCTATCATATAGTCAAGTGCTATGGATATTTATCATTTTAACTCGTACACTAAATATATACGGGTGGATATCATTTCAACCCCTAATCCCAAATTCAATTAAACGAAAATCGCTTGGGTTTATCATTTCAACCCATAACTATTTTCTCCTATTCTAAAGTCCGTTCGGGTATGTATCATTTCAAACCATAATGATTTCTATACTAACAGGGAACTTGCAGAGTGATAACAGATATGAAAATAATAATAACAACAGGTATATATCATCAAAATAAATATAAACAATAGGATATGGTGTCATATCCCATAAGTGAACAGTTATAGATAATAGCATATATAACAATTTAAATAACTATAGCCTCATATTTCAATTGTCGTTTCGATTGAAATCAAATTTCATAAATAAAACAACGTTAATCGTGAGTGATTGCTCACCTTTCGAGGCTAGAGATGAACGAAAGTGGGATAAATTACAAATCCAAGCACAAGTTTCAAAGCAAAGCAGGATTGTCACGAATTCAATGGATATAGCTCACAACAGAATTTTACAAGAAAAAATCCAAATCAGATTGACATAAATTGAAAATATAACATTATTATTTTCTTATTAAATTAATACTTCTTTTTAAGTCAAATATCAAACAAAATACGTATGTAATAAAAATCATTGGTTTGTATTGTTTAAAATCAAATATAATAAAATTTGAAATAAATGTTGTAACTTTTATATAGAAATATACATAACCATATACAAGTTTACTATAACAAAGAAAGCTACAAACGCTAACATAACAGTTTTATTATTTTATATAAAACAATATAACATATGTAACAGAACTGTTAAATCCCAAGACTTTGTAAACCACGAACGTATATATTTTATAAGAATCAATACTATAAATCACTAGAAACCAATGTATATATACTTAGAAATTTTATGGCTAAAGTATATAATCACACATATACACAGCTGTAAACTTATGCATAAACGAATAATATAAAATCATATGTATACTATTAAAATTTGTAAGTAAGTAGGATATAAACAATTGAATCTCAAATAAACAGTACTTTATCCCTATATATATTACTGCAAATGAAATACGTTAATATATATAATACTTAAAACAACATATAATATCAACTTATGTACTATTATAGTACAAAACATGTACATATATATTCTCTATCCCATATGAAATATATATATATATATATATATATATATATACACAAACAAAAATCAGTTTAAAACATACAAAGAAAATATATCTTTGAACATAGAAAATTATATAATACTTTCATATAGATATGCCTTGTATTAATTGTAAACAGTTGAAATATATATATATATATATATATATATATATATATATATATAGTTCTAACTTATATATTACTCACCTGCTGCACTAGAAGAAAAGGAGGAGGAACAAAAGGTTGGAGATGGCATTAGGGAAGAAGGATGGTTTGCATGTCCTTGGGGTTGAAACAGGAGAAGAGGATGCAAAAGTTTTCAACAACATGAATTGGATCCGGGAAGATGAAAGCTTTATTATAAGTATATAATTTATTTATTTGATAACGTGTAAGTACAGAAAAGGAATAGGTAAATAAATGATTCAAAGTGGAAATGGAAGTTACAGAAGCTATCATATCTAAAAATTTATTTCAAAGTAACGTACGCCATAGATCAGATTAAAAGAAAATTTTAATAGGAACGGTTGTCCATTGATTCAGCAAAGTGTTTAAGGCAATAAAAAAAGAACCATTGCCAAATAAAGATAAGAAACGTATACCATAAATATAAAGTGATTTGAATAGTAACGGTCCCTCAGATTGAGCTAAATAATTAAAGCAATAAATTTTTGTTTGTTTGGACAGTACGTAATTAGTTTGGAAAGGCAAGGATGTTAAAATGGAAAAAGGAATGGACAGAGAAATTTAAGCAAAGATAAAATGTATGCATGTTTTGTACATTCATACTTCCAAAATGGTATGACGTGGCAACGGTCGAATTTCGGTAAAAGATGAAATAAATGTGAAAAATGAAATAAATAGGAATGAACCGCATTTTTCCAAAACCAAACATATGCAACAAATCAGCAAATAAATAGAAACGTGTAGGGAGATGAGTGAAATAAATAGAAAATGTTAAAATATAAATAAATATAACATACATGAAAAGGACAATAGGACGATTTAGAAATTAATAAATGAGAAACGTATATCCCTATACGTTTTAGTTTCAAAAAGGACAGAAATTTTTATCAAAAGTTATAAAGAGTTAAAAGCATTGAAACGTGGTTTCCGCTGAAATTTATTTTATTCCCAACCGAGATGAGAGAGAAAGGGAAAGATTTCAAACAAATGAATATATTCCAAATGAATGTAATATAAACGGTCATGGTGTGGTTCATCTGAAAATTTAATGCCATTCATAATTTTGTGAGCTGTAGTTGATTTAAGGAAAATATAAAAGCAATTAATGGCTTGATTTAATAGTACGTTTCAAATTTGAAAACAAAAGAGAAGTAAGGGTTGAAATTTTGATTTCAATTAAATGATCGCGTGAATGAGCAAATAGGAATTAGCAAATAGCAGAAAGAGATAATGGAATATATGGTAGAAAAGGAATAAATGAAATGTGAACGGATAAAATGCAAATTTAATAGAATTATATAATAAATAAACCTTCATATAATTAATTGAAAATTTACCATCTGCTATATTTAATTATAGGTAAACCAAATATTAAAACTTTATTTCAAAATATTATTATTAAAATTTCTCAAAATCCAAATTAAATACGTTATAAAACCAATTAAAAATTAATAAAATTTTACGGGTCGTTACATGTTGTGATTTGCTTGAATTTGAATGCTACACTTATTTTAAAATAAGCGCTCATTATTCGGTTTAGCCAGGAAATCCCATTCCGAATAGTGATACGTCGTAATGGATAGCATTTGAAGACCGGTGTTGAAGACCGGATATTTTCGAAAACAGAAGGATTGCCGTCGAATGTCTCTGCATCGACTGATCCCCGATAGATATTTTATCACCCTTTGTGATGGGAATTCCGAACGTGATTAGTGAATATCTGGATTTTCAAGGGCTTCTTTGGAAGTGCCTTCGGTTCCCTTCGATCCCAGAATGGACTTGTATGGATGTGTGTCTGACATTAGAATTTGAGGTGTAAAGCTGGTTTCTATCAAATACATTTCTGTTGGTGGCGTAGAATTTATTCTCTTAGCTTAACACCCTTCTCTGAGACGTACTAGCTCAGAGGTTATGTAGTCGATGGTTACTGGTGATATTCCCAATTTGGTAACGTGGCATGCGGAGTGCTGTTGATCATTTGTTGATCAAAGCGTGGCTTTTGTGAAAAGTGTAGCTTTGCGGACGAGACTTCGTCGAACCTCACAACCCGGTAATGGTCAAAACAAGAAAAATGCAGCAAGGTTATTTGGGGATAGCGCCCCCATAGGGTATGTATATTTTCCTTCTGGATAGAGGTGGTATTATGGTATGGAGCCCAGATACTTAACCTATATGGTTGCTGCAAATTTATTTCTTTGTGGTTGTTGGTGAATCCTGGGATAAAGGTCGGTTACGACCAGAGGATGGCATACTCGTGTCAATAGTTACCTAGTTCAGAGGTAACCGACCTTGTGTTGGCAGAGATACGGTTAGGTTGTCGGGGTGTCTTTCCAGAGGCGTATCCATGTGGCAATGGGAAGTTCCTTAGCCTGACCATTTGTTGGAAAATCCAAAGAAGCAATACGAGCCCTATACAGTTTAAGTTGTATAACCTGCCATTTACTTATGGTGGCGCCCCACTGTTTAGATGGTAGCTATAGTAGGCATACGATAATGGTCGTATGTTGGCTAAGATTTATATAATACTTTTGAAATGTTTTCCTGCACATTGCACTTATAGTAATAATATTAAAGAAATTTTTCTGCGTATCAAGCATGTTTGACTATCATAAGGAAAAATCTCCTCTAATTCTGTGTTTTCATTGTGTGTGTGGCGGGAGGCCTTATGGTAGTTACATTTTCTAAAAGCATTGCGGATCTATTTTAAAATATTTCTTTGTTTTTTTTAAAGATAAACTATTTTAAGTTCTCACACCAGTCCCATGACTTACCTGGAGTTTATTGTTCCCTTCCTAAACTCTGGGTGCCCACCAATTTCGACACGGGCAGTCTAGAGTCAGTTTATCAGGTCATTCTGAAATTCAGGAGATGCTGTGGAGATCAGGAGCAAGCTAAATGGCGAAACGTATCACTTATATATTATATTATCTTTTCCACTGTGTATTCAGTTGTGAGGACAGGTTTATATAACTGTCCATTATTGTGTTGTGTTGTATATTGACTCTGATGATGTAATGTATAAAATGTACAGTTCTTTTGATTTAAAGATTATTCATTTATCTATTATATGTTGTTCGCTGCGACTGTGAGATTCTGATATCATTTCTGTTGCTTTTCTTTCTTTCTTACTTCTTCTTCTACCTTTTCTTCATTCTTTAAACCTTAACGTCTTGTAGGTTTGTTCCACTTTGGCTAAATTGTTATGGAAATTTGCCAGCTAAAAGGGGTATGGATTTGCGGGTCTTTACAATTTTTGTGATGAAATTGTTTGATTTGGAGTTATGTACCTTTTATTTATCTTTATCTTGAAAAAATATTTGAATTTGGTTGAATTTGCTGAAGAAATTAGCTTGGTTTTGAGAAATTGGGAAAATGATTTACTGACTCTGCTTTTAGGCTGTAGGAGGAAGAAGGTAATAAGAAATGAACGTACAGCCACTTCCTTTTTCCTCTTTTCTTAACTAGGCTAAGATGAATGGGCTAATAGGTTTGAGAAGAAAAATAATTAAAAGAATTAAAATGGCTTAAGGTTTATTAAACAACACTTAACAATATTAATGTGTACATGTCATGTATACACATGATAGAAATTCATTTTCTTCATATTTACACATAAGAAAAATATATAAACCTGTATACATGCGAAATAAAACATTTTCTATCATATAAAATGATTAATTTATATCTTAAAACATTTTTATTATTTAAATCCTTATTTTAACAAAATACACTATTTACTCAAATAAATGAATAAAACTTTGTTTTTAACTATTAAATTCCATAAAATTTACTTTCTTACTTAGAAAAATATTTAAACCCATTTCAAAACAT
The DNA here is from genome assembly GCA_030765085.1 of Allium cepa. NCBI lineage: Eukaryota > Viridiplantae > Streptophyta > Magnoliopsida > Asparagales > Amaryllidaceae > Allium > Allium cepa. The sequence goes on from CM060928.1 coordinate 682,393,007, forward strand.
TATTTATAGCCAAAACTTATTTTTAATCCAATTTACACCTTTTATTTCAATAAACCACCTTTAAAATTTACATATTTCTTTTTAAAAATTATTAAAAGAAGCAATTGGTCAATAACTAATATAATTATTGCATTTCTTTACGATGAAATCATTTTCATTATTTAAAGTCCATATCTTTTTTGTTGTTTATTCAAAACTTATTGTTTATTCAAAATAAACAATTTTGACAAATTCTTTATCTCCAATTTATTTTATTTCTCTATTACTAAATTTTACTACCATTATAATTTAAATTTTATAGGTAATCTCCAAAACAAAGGTTGTTACAGACTCCCACTATAAAAATTGTGTCCTCCCAATTTCTAAACAAGGGCCGTATTAAACACGATTATTTATCTAGCAATGGAAGATAGATAAGCTTGAGTTTAAGATTTCTCACCCTTAACACCAGATGTTAGAAAACTAGGATAAGATTGCTCGATTAATTCTATGGTTTACCAAGTGTAGGCATTGGAATTATCGAACCATTGAATTAATATTTTTTAGGAGCAATACACCATGATTTTGAAGACTTCACACCTTCAAAACGAGAACACGGACAGAATGCCACACAAAAGATCAAAAAAGTGAGATAGATTTCTCATAAGCTTCTCGAATAGAGTCAGAATTTTAACATACTTTATCCCGATTCTAACCAACTAGATAATTATTGAGATGATCTTCTATGTGTCACTACGAAAGGAAACACACCGATAAAACATTGACAATAATAGAGGTAAACAAGAGGTAGGTGGTTTCTTCAATACCACCAACCCAAATGATCGCATAAATGCAAGTCGTTAGATAATTGCACAAAAGCAAAACAAACTCAAGGAATGGATTTTATACTTCTATTTTACTAAACAAATATTCATAAAGTTTTCTAACCCATAATCTTCGAGGTTTAAAATTCTCAATTTTCAACACTTGAAAATTTAAAAAGCTTCTTACTTAGATTTTAAATTCAAATTCATTACTTTTCATTAGAGTAAATAAATTTTGAGTTGTTTATTCTTTAATTCTTCCATAGGTAATCTCTAGTTTGCAACATATATTATTATTATTTTCCAATTTGTTTCTCAAATCATCAAAGTGTTAGAAATTTTGAGAAAAATCGATGGGATCTCCTTTGTACGAAGGGCCGTATACAATATTATAAAAATGACTCACATAATATACATCGATCATTATGTCGGAACACAAAATATATATCATCATTCAACTCTTAAAAATTAATCCCAAAAACATACCTTTCATTTTAGCATTTTAAAGCGAGTTTGCACAAACTTATATATATTCTTTTTTTCTCAAAATATAGTCCAACCATCATCTTTTCACCTATACTTAATTCAAATAGATGATATTAGTTCATGCTCATAAATAAGAAGTGCTACACTTAACTATTAAGGGGAAATAAATCAATTTCATTTCAAACATGCTATAAAGAAGACTTATTTTGACCCAGCAAACAACAAAATCTGAAGAACTTTATAAAATAAAAGTTGTTCTACTCAATATAAGCTTTCCAGCAATATGAAGATCATCAAAATCAGATTTAAGAAAGTTATGTCAAATTTACTTTTAGCATAAGTCTTAGAGAATTTTCAAATAGGACAGAACTGCCTATCCACTTTCAAACCCGTTTTAGGCTTAGTAAAATGCAAAATCTTTAAAAGTAACAAAAGGAAACTTTATTTCTTACTGAAAGATCTTTCATTTTAAAAAATATTTAGCCTTTCTCTAACTCAAGGCTATAAGTAAATTCATCATCTAAAAATTGGTGAAATCAAAATCAAAAACCGATAAAAATTTCCCAAAGTGGCCAAATTCTATTTGCATGCCGAAGTGGTGCTACACGTGCCATTCTCAAACGGCTGAAGCCTCTGACAAGGTCGCTAACACCTCCAAAACACTTCATCCTCATGAAAAGGTCGTTGACACCTCTCTAAGCCGTTTTACCAGCCCTAACAAGGACGCTAACACCCCCAAAGCAGTTCGTCCTCATGACTAGGTCGCTAACACCTCTAAAAGCAGTTTTGTTAGGTAAACATCGTGAATGTGTCACAAACTCACGGATATGAACCCGAAAGTATTAACATGTGTCCCATACCACACATTCGCCCTTAGTGGTTTACTAGCCGCTAGTCGACGTGAGACGCCCCACCTCTCTACCTGTTAGCACCAAAATTGGTCACTAACACCCTTGAGTAGAGTTATGTAGAGAGATTAATGAAGAGATTAAGTTAAAACAGAAGAATAGTGTAATTCAATGTCAAAAGAACAATAAAAACGAGAACACCAGATTTATAGTGGTTCGGCGTAATTGCCTACCTCCACTTTGAGTTTGATCTTTATTGCTTTCTCAATTACTTGAATACAGATACAATCTGTAAATCAATCACTTGAATAAAGATACAATCCGTAAATCAATCACTTGAATACAAGTTTGAAATGAAAAGCGGAGAGCATAAAAAATGGCAGAGTCTCCCCAGTGTTCCTGGAAAAAGGTCCCTTTTCAGTGTGCCCCTGCCTTTCTATTTATAGACGAAGATGGGTTGGACTTCCTTGGTGGGCCTGGTGGCTGAATATCTCGGTCCAAATGGAATAAGCCATGTGTGCTGAGTGGAACATGCCGAACGGTCAGCATGCCGAGCCCTCCTTTCCAAGTCGATGGATCTCTCTGTTGAATGGAGGAAGCGGGCCGAACGATGCTGGGATGCCGAGTGAGGCATGGATGCCGAGTGAAAGGATACGCCGAGTAGAGGGAATGCCGAACACAGGACGTGCCGAGCAAAGGATATGCCGAGCACAGGATGTGCCGAACAAACTGTTATGCCGAGCGTACATAAATGCCGAGCCTACCTCCATGCCGAGCAAACCAACATACCGAACGTACCTTGTGGTGCCGAACGTCCATGGATGCCGAACGTGCCTTGTACGCCGAACGTTCATGGATGCCGAACATTCTTTAGGTGCCGTTCGATATTCAATACCGAACGTCCCTTTATGCCGAACGTCCTTCTAATGGGCCTGACAACTTGCTAACACCTCCAGGCTCTTCGAGGCCAGAATCTTGTCTAGTGCTGATAATAGTGTCTTCAACCGTCGTTTTGTAACCGGGCCAAGATGCCGGTTAACATTTGCCCCCCAAAGTGTGTCGTGTGAAGCAACACAACACGCTTTGAATCAACGAGTATTCCTTGTCTTCAGAAAGAAATCCATCATGTTTGTTTAATAATCATTATCCTTCGACTTTATCCTCCCAAGCTGTCATATCTTTCTTTGGTCGTCTTGACGCTTGGTTGATTCCCAATATTATAAATCCAGGGTTTTAGTTCATCAGTGACCACTCGTGTCTGATTCTACAGAGCTAGCAAGCTTCGGCTATCTGATCTAGTATTTTCTCAATAACCCTTAGTGAGAATTTAATTTCTGTTGATTTCAAGAAGTCGGACTTTTTCGGATATACACATGCACGTTTGGGTACATGTTCTTTCCATTGGCTCTCGAATGCGTTTTATATGCTCATAAGTTGTCGCCAAATCCGTCCAGTTTAATTGCAATTCAATTGCGATTCTTTGCTGTGAAATAAGGGTCGCAATCAGCCACTTGAGGAGTTTTCCAAACCCCTCTTCAGTAAAAACTCTATGATTTTGTTCACAGCTTCAACCTTTAGGATTGGTAAGAAGAGGACGTCAATGCCCCCAAGTGGGAAACGGCCGTGGACTAGCCATTTGAGTAATTTCCATCGGTGGGGTTCCTGGATTTTTGCAAACATCTTGCACTTTTCGCATTGTCTAGCATGATCGACCGTACCTAGATTGATAGTTGGCCAGTAATACCTGTAGTAAAGCATCTTCTTTGTCATGGTTTTCCCCCTGATGCTATTACCGCATTCTTCTTCATAGAATTTTCTCAAGATATCATCATGGGCGATGCGCCGAAGCATGGGGATGGATAAACTCCTTTTGACAAACGACTTATTCTTAAATGATTTGGTATGAAGATTTGAGGAGGATCTGTCGTTTTTCATTCCTCCGTTCAGTAAGAATTCCTCATTGTAGATAGTCTTTGATGGGAGTCAACCATGACACCTTTTCATTTTGTTCGCTGAGGTGTGTAATGATGTAATACGTGAAGTCGGTTAGTGGCCCTTGGACTTGGTCGAGATAAGGAGCAAGACAATGCCCCCTAGCAAGATCAACTTCCTTAAATTTGTATGCTACCAATCAAGAATCACAAAAGATATGTAAAGTTTTCACTTCAAATCCTCTGGTAAGTTTGAGGCTAGCAGTCAAGGCTTCATACTAAGCATCGTTGCTTGTTATAGGTAAATCGAGTTTCAGGACGTAGCAGATTGATCGTTCCTCGGGAGTCATTATCATGACTCCTATGCCATAACACTGATCATTGGATGCTCCATCCGTGCACATTTTCCATCTTATGGTTGGTTCTCTGCTACTCTTCGAGTAGTCTTCTGTGGTAGTGAATTTGGGTGTGAGGTCTGCTGATTTCCGTCCTTAGATAGCCCTTCGAGGGAAATAAGTGATATCGAATTAGCTTAGTTTGATATTTTATTTAAGTAGTCTTTCAGACATCTCAGGTCATTGTATGCCCTGTCGCAACGGCTGGTAGGCATAGACGTTGATGGATTGAGCCTAAAAGTAAGAGTGGAGCTTTCATGGTAAAAATCAATAGATATTATGCTAGCTTTTGTAGCTTGGGGTTGATATCCAATGCATGGCTCGCGATAGTTAATGAAATCACATATGCTTGTCAGAATGGGTCCAAGGGAACATATCATCATTTATTCAGAAAATCCAACTAATTCTTTTATCATCACTACACTGAGTTGTGAACCGATATTCAGCACCCGGAGAGGGTCGCCATGGCTGAGTGTAATGTCGACCGTCACCTTAGCAGGTGCCATCCCAGATTCTTTGAGTATAGATGTAATTATTTTGCATAACATTCAATGTGAAATATGGTTGGGACGACCAATAATGATGGTTGCTCTAGTCGAACCCTAGAGTCTTGTCATGAGTTTTTAAGTCTAATAGCGAAGGACTCTGAATGCTCTAATAGATTATCAACAAATGGCCAAAGATCAAGCTTAAAAGCGCATTGAAGGAAATGTCGAGTGGGGGTCAGCATCGAGTGGCGTGCAACTGTATAGCTGGATCTTGCTATGAGTTTGAATTTGCTTGTGTATTCGAGTAACGCACTTTCTATTCAATGCATTCATGATCCTTTACCCGTCCTTCGGGTTGGAGTGAAAGTCAATTGCTCATGAGCTAAAGTGTCAATTCAAGGCATCCTTTCGGTCGTCTCCTTGAGCAACTGTAAGCACTATATATAAGTTTCAATACTGAGCTATCGTAGCCAGTTTTAGGACGACCATGCGTCTTCTCCCAGTCTCAGGTTGATAAATGTACTGCAAGGACGGTTAAGTCTCGTCCTAGCTATGTTTATGTTTTCACCTAAGTTCCAAAGACATAGAGGTGATCGGTGAATAGTCGGTTCACATTCATCTTGCTCCTCGCTCGTGCCCCCAGGTCTGGGGCATATACTGATAAGTAGGAAGGCCAGCCACGCCCACTTTAGCTTTACTCTCTTTCCCGTTGAATCGTGGGATCATGTCAATCGATGGGAGACTAGGTCTCACCTATCTCGGATTTTATCGTGGTTTTTCATTCCAAGAGGAATACTTCGATGCCACGTCAGTTTCAGGGCGTAATTTGGACAGTGGATGGTCATCTACGTCCACTTTGGTTCATGCTCTGTAATCAGTTCTCGGGGTAAAGTTGGCTACAAATGCAGTCGGGTTATGCTCATCCAGTTTCATACTCCTCTTGACGAATCGAATGAGGGTGCTGGAGAATTTTTGACCAAGTATTCATGGTTTACCCTCCTTTCCACACTCTGGAGGTCATAGTTTTTCAAGAAACATCCAAGTTACATTCGTATGTGCTTGGTACGGATTGGTATTGACCCTCGATCTGAGGTATGATATAGTCGATTGCTCGTAGCTTTGGATGCCATTTCGATTGGTTTTGTATTGAGGCTTCCCTGCAGTCGTTGCTTCAAGTTATAAAGAACGCCACGCTAGAGCTATAGTAAGCTGTCGTATTCAGCTCTTTAGTGATTTGTACCCATGCTCCCAGCATTGATTTGGCCAGGCCACTAGTTGGATGGTCGAACTCCATCCTTAGCGGGTTAATAATCCTTCGGTCGATTCCATGCCGAAGTTTGCGTAATAGAGAATGGTCGGAATCCACTCGTCTATTTATCGATGTTTATACACCACTCTGCATTCTGGTGACTTAGTGTTATTCTCCCCCCGGTTGATTCGCGCCCAATTTGTACTCATGCTTCGGTCCATGCTCCGGGGACTTAGAGATTTGTCGAACGGTTTAAGCTTTAGTCCACAGTTCGAGACACAGGGATTTTTGTCAACTCGTTTATACCCAGTCCGCATTCTGGGATTTTAGAGTAATCTATTCCGCTTCTGGGATTTGGAGATTCTTCTCAAGTCTTCTATAATCTAGTCCATGCTCTGGGGACTGAGAGTACCGTAGTCCGCACTCTGGGGATGTGGAGGTTTTTTAAGCCGTTTATACTCTAGTCCGCACTCAGGGGACTTAGAGCACTCTAGTCCGCACTCCGGGGATGTAGAGGTTCTTAGGTCGTTTATACTCCAGTCCGCACTCAGGGGACTAGGAGCACTTTAGTCCGCACTCTGGGGACATAGAGGTTTCTGAGTCATTTATACTCGAGTCCGCACTCTGGGGACTTAGAGTACTCCAGTCCGCACTCTGGGGATGTAGAGGTTCTTAGGTCGTTTATACTCTAGTCCGCACTCAGGGGACTTAGAGTACTCCCGTCCGTGCTCAGGTGATTGGAGCGCTTGATGAAGACAAGTCCAGAACCTCCTCCTATACCGACGGGGGTTATGAAGTAGAAATTACAGGTGCCTCTAATCACGCATCCGAATTGAGCATGAAGGAGCGGCTCGAGAAAGAGAAGGTCAGGTTCAAGGTCGAGCCCCGAGTTGTGGACTTGGACGATCCTTTGAACAAGCCGTTGAAGGTCATCCTTCCTGGCGGGTCCAAGCCTATGGAAGTTCTCCGTACTTCTTTAGTTGCTACCCCTCTATCAAAGAAGAGTACCAAGGGTAAATGCTACGGAGAGGAGCCGTCCGGAAAGAAGTTGAAGAAGCACAAGAACTGTTTAGTATCCTCGTTCAACGAGAGTTAGTTTAACTTGTGTAATTATTTCCATCTATCTCATTAGTCCTTGCAAATAGAATGTCGACTCCGAACTTTGGAGGGGTTGTAATAGAAAATTATTTCTGAATAAAGTTTAGTTCCTTTATTTGTCTTACAAAAGACTCTTATTGTTCAGTTTTCTTTGTGATTGTGATTTTAATCCAAGCAGTTGTGAGTAACACAGACTTCTTGGTCCATCTTCATATAACTCGGAAAATCTTCGGGAGTTGTTGAACCTCCATTCTGTGCTTCAAGCACTTAGAATACTTTCTAGCCCATATGTCAGGGATTCGACAAATTCAAGTCATCTGTGTCATAGTTCATATTCAGGGAACTTGGAGATCCGAATCGCTTATATTCGAGTCTGCATTATGGGGACTTAGAGTACTCCAGTCCGCACTCTGGGGACTTGGAGGTTTGAGTCATTTATACTCCAGTCCGCACTCTGGGGACTTGGAGCACTCCATTCCGCATTCCGGGGACTGGGAGATTTTGAATCATTTATACTTGAGTCCGCACTCCGGGGACTTGGAGTACTCCAGTCCGCACTCCGGGGACTTGGAGGTTTAAGTCATTTATACTACAGTCTGCGCTCTGGGGACTTAGAGTACTCCAGTCCACACTCTGGGGACTTGGAGGTTTAAGTCATTTATACTCCAGTCCGCACTCTGGGGACTTGGAGGTTTAAGTCATTTATACTCTAGTCCGCGCTCTGGGGACTTAGAGTACTCCAGTCCGTGCTCTGGGGACTTGGAGGTTTAAGTCGTTTATAATCTAGTCCGCGCTCTGGGGACTCAGAGTACTCCAGTCCACGCTTTGGGGACTTGGAGGTTTAAGTCGTTTATACTCTAGTCCGCGCTCTGGGGACTTAGAGTACTCCAGTCCACGCTCTGGGGACTTGGAGGTTTAAGTCGTTCATACTCGAGTCCGCACTATGGGGACTTAGAGTACTCCAGTCCGCACTCTGGGGACTTGGAGGTTTAAGTCATTTATACTCTAGTCCACGCTCTGGGGACTTAGAGTACTCCAGTCCGCACTCCGGGGACTTGGAGGTTTAAGTCATTTATACTCTAGTCCACGCTCTGGGGACTTAGAGTACTCCAGGCCGCACTCCGGGGACTTGGAGGTTTAAGTCATTTATACTCTAGTCCACGCTCTGGGGACTTAGAGTACTCCAGTCCGCACTCCGGGGACTTGGAGGTTTTAAGTTGAGAGCAGTCGTATTTCCACTCTTTAATTTGTGTACATCTACCGTATCGAGGCTAATGTTGTCGAATGAACAGTCGAACCATGTTTGCTCATGGAATGGAATCTTTCCCCCAGCTTGAGGGATGAAATTTGAAAAATGGACGATCGATTCTCGTCTGCTTGGTGATTATAGCTCTTCCCATCAAGTCAAGGAAGACAGTATATGACAGATGGTTGGATCACATCCATGTTGGGTTAGATAACCAAATCTCTTATAATTTTCCCCGTATCTCCTTCTAGAAAATAAGGATAATAGATTGTTGAGTAGACAAAGTAAGTTGCATATGTTCCAAGGTGCAGTCGTGTCCATGTATTGAGGGCGATGGTTAATGAGTAGGCAGTCCACCTCAACTACTTCAAGTCGGGCTTTCGAATAACCTTTTGTGTTCAAGGTAGGACTTGATGTGTAGATGAACAAATCACGTCCACTCTGGACAGATCCCGACATCACTAAGCTTCAGGAGGGGCATCTGTATTTTGTCCAACTTTGTTCTATGACTTGATTTGAGTGGGCGATCGAGCCATACTCATTCCAAGCCCTGTTCAGGTCTCTGAGTCAAACGTGGAGGTCAATGAATGGATGGTCAGTCATGTCGACTTTGTATTTGGGCTCTAATCGTGATGAGCTTTTCAATCTCTAGTTCTTGGCCCCAAATTAAAGGCACATGATTGATGATGAGCGATTGAATTATTCTCGTCTAGATGTAACTCCACACGTCCGATCATGGTCTGTGTGGATTGGTTGGTGACCAAATCTGAGTATCCAATCTCCTGCATCGTTTTGAAAGTAATTTAGTTTAAGTTAGTCTTAGTTCATAGAACAATTAAAATAGAAATGGAAATAATTGAAAGAAGGCTATGATAAATCTCATTGATAAGTGAAGCAGCATCGTGCGCTCGCTATTCGACTTTTGCCCCTGGCTCCTTTCAAAGGGATGTCGGCCGTCAGCAGCCCAACTGATAATCATAGCCCTTTATTAATAGGCATCGGATATTCGCTGCCCGCCATTCTGCAGGAAATGTACATACTATTGAAGCTTTACTTTCTAGATCAGCTTTTCGATCACACCTCGGAGGTGTTTGTAATCGCCCGTGTTAGGATCAGTGAGCATTTGGGAATATACAACATTCCCTTGATTTTCTTTAGACTTTGGTGTACTCTCTCGAGGTTGGTTTCCAGTACCACTTCGAGTCGTGAGTATTCAAGTAGAGGTTGTCAATTGAATCTTTCAAAGAGCATATGAGCCAAATTTTAAGGTCTTGTTTCGGCTACTAGGATCTACATCCTCAGCCAACGGGCCATCATTGTTATTTTTCTTAGTCTGTTCCGCTCCTCCACACTTTGGTTTAGATTCATTTTTATCATAGAAACGATCCATGGTTGTAGGAGGCTCTCCAGGTAGCTGGCTTCCAAAATATATATGGAGGTCGATTCTCCTCAAGGGTGATCAGTATGGTATCCCTTTGAGTGTATCGTTTGAGTAGCGGTAGTTTTTCCGTTCCCTTGTTGTCGTTTAGAAGCTGTCGCTAGATCATCTATTCCCTGGCCGACCAGGGGATGTAAGGGTAGTAGATAGGACGTTCCTTTATTAAGTTGAGTTTTGAATTCAATATTTGGAGGCACTGCGCTGCGGTTAGGGTTCGGGGGGAAACTTGGGAAATTATTTTTTAGCCTCTTTTTTGGAAATTTGGGTCGTACCCGATTTTTTTTTTTTTGAAAATAGGGGTCATTCGGCATTAGAGAGCGCTCGGCATTTAGAGAGCGTTCGACCTTAGAGAGCGCTCGGCATTTAGGAACGTTCGACATTGGTGCTGTTCGGCCTAAATTTCTATTCGGCCTTCTTTCTGTTCGGCCAAATTTCTACGCGGCCAAATTTCTGCTCGACCTAATTTCTACTCGGCCAAATTTCTGTTCGGCCAAATTTATGTTCGGCCAAATTTCTGTTCGGCCTTATTTCTGTTCGGCCTTCTTTCTGTTCGGCCAAATTTATGTTCGGCCAAATTTCTGTTTGGCCTTATTTCTGTTCGGCCAAATTTTTACTCGGCCAAATTTCTGTTCGGCCTTCTTTCTGTTCGGCCTGGAGTGCTCGGCATAAGCCTTTTCTGGGGCGATCGGCATACGCCTTTTTGGAGTGTTCGGCATACGCCTTTTCTTGAGCGATCGGCATACGCCTTTTTTGGAGTGTTCGGCTGAATTGCCTTTGGAGGAGGGTCGGCCTTTATTCAACTTGAGTGCAAACTTCAACGTCCAATCCTTAGATCTTGCGTACATCAGTGAATCCAATCCTTTCACATGAATACGAACACTTGATTAACTTACGGCTGTCAGCTTTCTTTAGATTTCTTTCAAATCTGAGTAGAATAGGAAGTTTTCTAGTAAACAACTGGATCTATCTCGCGAATATGGAAATCCACTAGTAGATGATGAGATCCAATCAAGCTGAGAAATTCAATTCTCAGTAAAAACACCAAAATGTTAGCACCAAAATTGGTCACTAACACCCTTGAGTAGAGTTATGTAGAGAGATTAATGAAGAGATTAAGTTAAAACAGAAGAATAGTGTAATTCAATGTCAAAAGAACAATAAAAATGAGAACACCTGATTTATAGTGGTTCGGCGTAATTGCCTACCTCCACTTTGAGTTAGATCTTTATTGCTTTCTCAATTACTTGAATACAGATACAATCCGTAAATCAATCACTTGAATAAAGATACAATCCGTAAATCAATCACTTGAATACAAGTTTGAAATGAAAAGCGGAGAGCATAAAAAATGGCAGAGTCTCCCCAGTGTTCCTGGAAAAATGTCCCTTTTCAGTGTGCCCCTGCCCTTCTATTTATAAACGAAGATGGGTTGGACTTCCTTGGTGGGCCTGGTGGCTGAATATCTCGGTCCAAATGGAATAAGCCCTGTGTGCTGAGTGGAACATGCCGAACGGTCGGCATGCCGAGCCCTCCTTTCCAAGTCGATGGATCTCTCTGTTGAATGGAGGAAGCGGGCCGAACGATGCTGGGATGCCGAGTGAGGCGTGGATGCTGAGTGAAAGGATACGCCAAGTAGAGGGAGTGCCGAACACAGGACATGCCGAGCACAGGATGTGCCGAATAAACTGTTATGCCGAGCATACATAAATGCCGAGCCTACCTCCATGCCGAGCAAACCAACATACCGAACGTACCTTGTGGTGCCGAACGTCCATGGATGCCGTACGTGCCTTGTACGCCGAACGTTCATGGATGCCGAACATTCTTTAGGTGCCGTTCGATATTCAATACCGAACGTCCCTTTATGCCGAACGTCCTTCTGATGGGCCTGACAACTTGCTAACACCTCCAGTCTCTTCGAGGCCAGAATCTTGTCTAGTGCTGATAATAGTGTCTTCAGCTGTCATTTTGTAACCGGGCCAAGATGCGGGTTAACAATACCCACGTTAGCCAAGGACACTACGGGGTAATGTCGTCGACTAACACGGAGAATAAGGCTGGTTAGGAGCGACCATCTATAGCCTTGCTTTAAATATCTATTGAATACAACGACAATAACCATACACAGTAGATCGACATATCCAATGAATACTTAAAACAAAACCATAGGTGGTTGGAGGATCTATCAGAACAGAATATAACAACTCAAATATAATATACATCACAGAACAGTAGATCATGATATACACATATATTGATACATAACAGAGTATACAAACTGATACACCTCAAGTGGTATAGCAAACCATAATATATAGACGAATCCAAAAGAATACATATATCAGAGTTATAACAAAATGGGACTACACAGAAAGCCATAACAAAAAGAAGCTAGCGAAGTAGTCCACGTGGAAGTAAAATAGGCTAAGTTCAAAAGCACCTAACCTGAAACATCTCGGTCTGACCCGAGTACAAATACAAGGGTCGGTCTAGCTAAACAAATCAGTTAGATAAACTGAACAACAATAACCCGCAAGGTCACAAAGTATAACAAATATCTCTAAAAGAGATAACACAATCATCTAACAGAAGATGAATCATAACAAGACAAGCCTCATATCATCGGCAACACAATAGACAAAGGATATGAATATCCCAAAACAAGCCAAAAAAAGCAAATAAAAAATACCAATGAAGGTAACACAAGTTCCGCAAGGTAACCGCAATATATCGTGCGGCTCAAAAAGACCAACACCGAAGGGCGATACCTAGGGAATATACATATCAATGAAACAACAGAAAAATTTGCACGTGCTCAGTACTGTATAAACAAGGATCCATGAGCCCGAAGACTCCAAACCCAGTATCACTCGAGCGGTCACGAATGACCAACTCCAAAAGTGATACAATAGGGCAACAAACCCGAAGGCACAAACCCGAAGGTACAAACCCGAAGGCAACATACCCGAAGGCAACATACCCGAAGGCAGCAAACCTGAAGGAGACGGTCCGAAGACACTATCCCAAAGGCAACAAATCGTAGTGGTGAAGGTCCGGAGGCCCAATACTGGACAGCACTAACTGGCATAATGTGTCATAACTCCCAAAAAGGAATCCGAAAAATGGTAACGTGAGTCCCATAACCACCCGTTCGCACTAAACAGTTTACTATCCGTTAGTCAATTTCACACTCAAAGCAGTACAAAGTTTACCTCATCTCATCGGTAAACCAAACCAAAAGGTCAAAACAATCAATCGAATAGGTCGGGGATTAATTGGAAAGATAAACGCACGGATTCATGGTCCGTGTTTTACCTAACCATTTAATCTCCTTTCCTTTCCGCTCGAAGTGCAAAATTGTGTGTGTGTTTTAAATAGAATTCATAAATTAGAGAAGTGAGCTTTTAATACGATTGGAAGAGATCATTTTATAAAACCCATGTAGGAAACTAAAGAGAAATCATCAAAATCAAAAATGCAATAACAACTACAAATATACAATTAAACAATGTTAGAGATGAATGCATAAATCATCTCCAAACCACTTGCACATGCCTTCTACCACCTATGCTTCATCTATAGGTCAGAAACACATGGCTAAGGAGTGGGTTTGGATCTGATTTGGGTTCAAATGGGTCGGCCATACATAGGAAAAGATGATGCAAAGGTATGTGTGCATGGAACTAAAACTACAAGGAAACTACCATGGATTCTATGCAACATATGGGTTCGGCCACAAGCTAGCATGGTGCGGCCATCACTGTAGTGGGCTGGAGGATGGTGTGGAAGAGGGTTTTAGGTCGTCCATGGGTGGTGGGGGTGGATTTGGTGGCGGCCAAAGTAAGGTCAAAGGTGATGAGGACATAGGTGTTGGCTATGGTGCATATAAATGAAGTTTTGTGCAAGTATTGTTGGATTTGGTCACATGGGTGTGTGGCCATGGGCTTTGACAGAGGGCTGGACATGGTGGTTGGTGGTTTAGTTGGTGGAGGAGGCTGCCATGGTGAAGGAGTGGAGAGATCCTAGCATAGAAGGTGAGAAACCAAGTAAAAATCAACAAACAAGAAGAAAACAATGAAAAGAGAAAAAGAATTTTACCCAAAATTCTTGGAGATGATGGAGGCCGAACTTTTTTCAGAAATGAGAAGAAAATTCACGTGAAAAATGGTAGGGAGAAGTGGTCGGCTGAAAGAAATGAAAATGTATGTCCAATTGAATGAAAAGTAAGGTTGAAATGTGAAAAGGTGGGAATACAAATAGCCTTAGGAAATAAAAAGCCACAAACCTTTCACATTTCTCTATTTCTTTTTGTAATTTTAAAAATAAATGAAATACATATAATTATTCAGTCAAAATTCGAAAATATTACAAATAAACAAAGTATAAATAAATAAATATTAATTATATATGATTAAAATAAGAAAATAGCACAAAAAATGAAAACTAGTCTAGAAAATTTGAAAATAAATAGAATAAACCTTGAAAAAATTTTATGGACTTGGAAAATATTTATAAATAAAGATAAGAACGTAAAATAAAAATGCATTCAAAAAAATAAATAAATATATTTTAATTAAATATCATTTAAATGAAGAAAATAGCAACGAAAATAGAAACTAGGCTTTAAAAATAGAAAATAAATTCAATAAGCTTTGGAAAAATTCAAACATCACTTTAAAAATATTTAAAAGTCAAAATATACATAATATAACATAAATATACAAATTAGAATAAGATATATCAAGTAAAAATATCCTTTATATAAATTTGAACAAAGAATATTGCTAAATAACCTTATATGCACGCAATATTGTAAAGGGTATAACTTTCACAATTTAAATCCAATTTCAACGAAACGAAAAGCAGATTCGTGATATTAAATCTATTTTCATAATAAAATATAAAATGCAATAATTTAAAATTTAAAATTTAAAATTCAAAAGTCAAAGTTTGATCAGTTTTGACCACAAATCCATTTTTCAGGAAAATATGCAATTTATACCAGTTTGAAATTATAATTCATATAATAATCAAAATTTAAATTTAAAAATGAAATGTTTGAAATAAAACAAGTTTAAAATAATTTCAAAATAAAATAAAGTAAAATTTAAATTATATGCAAAAAATATAGGTTTGTTACACTTTACGTTCATTTCTTATTATCTTCTTCCTCCTACAGCCTAAAAGCAGAGTCAGTAAACCATTTTCCCAATTTCTCAAAACCAAGCTAATTTCTTCAATAAATTCAACCAAATTCAAATATTTTTGAAAGATAAAGATAAATCAAAGGTATACAACTCCAAATCATACAATTTCATCACAACAAACTTTTATAGTAAGAAGTTTTCTAATTCTCTTTACTGTGTGTGTTTTGCGTGTTCGTAATTGCTTTCTACAGACTCTCCAGGCTTGTAATCTCAAGCCATGTATCAGTCTTGCATCTAAATCTGGATATTTGCATTCAAATCAGTAAGATGAGTATCAAAACTCACATTTTCTTGCTTTGATTGAGATTTCAATGTAAGAAATCTCAATTTTGTTTGTTGTATGTTCATTTGTGAATCGTTATCTGTAAATTGTGCATATCTTCTTCGTTTTAAATCGGAATTTGATTTTCTTTGAAGTTCTGGAAAGCTTGAAAAGAGTATGATAATTTCATTTTAAACACTTTCGAAAATTTTGAGCATAAGGGGTCGAAAAACCCAATTCAAACTCGCTGCCCTGTCACTGTAAAACTGTGACTTTCTATGCTAAGTGTTGTTGTTAATTTGAGCATATCCTTTTCATTTGATGTCGGAATTTAAAGATCATTGATGTTTCCGAAAGCTTAGATTGTGTGCTACAACTTCATGTTATAAATTTTTGTATTATTTTGATATTTACATGGTCGAAAGTTCATTCTAGTATCGTTGTCCTGAAACTAAACGACAGTTGTAGTGAACTTCATATTTAAAATTTGTTTTGTCCATATCTTTCACATTTCTTATCCAAATTCAATAATTTTGGATGTTTCTATACTTTGTGCGAAAAGTTTCATGTATTGAGTTTTCTAAAATTCCATAGTCAGCTTGGTCAACACTGTGCTTGTTTCTTGCTGTCGCAAAAGCAAAACGACAGCAATAACAATCTTTGACCTGAGAATTGTATTAGCTTATTTTTGCTCTAATTCTTGTTCGATATTGATGTGGTCTTTGAGATGTTTTGAGAGCTACGATGCCTATTAATAGGCTTGCTATATTTGAAGATTTAAAATTCAAATTTCAATAGAATTTGAATTGATTTTGGGTTAAATTTGAATTGAATTCGTATTGCATTCAAGTCATCGATCTTGAGTTATCTTTCTTGTTTTTCATTATTTTTTAGCATGATTTTAACTAAACCATTTTAAAGCGATTTTTTAAATAAATGGGCATTTCAAATTATTATTATTATATAGTATTTTAGAATCATTTTTCTGATATAAAATCTATTTATTTCGTATAATAAAGGAATTTCAAATATTGACTTTATTAATCTTTTCGGAAAAAAGTTTTAAAAGCTTGTTTTCTCTAGTATTCCATTTTAAACATAAAACACACTTTTTTACGCTATTCGAACGTATGAGAAAGAGAATTAAACAATTTAGTAAAAACACGTGGTATGGGACATATGCATTTTCTATATCGGTTAATTCTTGACTTGTACGATCAAAGCTATTTGATATTATTGATTTTGAGATCTTTTGTCATTTTATGGCATATTTTGAGTTTTATAATTCCTTTTTATTGGAATTGTTTAAGATGGCCAATATTTGGCAAGTATTATGGTTTGAGATCTCATATGCAGGAGTATGGTCGATAAGAACCATCACGATGTTATATTTACTTGCCAATGATATAAGGAAAGCCTTGAGTGCATGATTTCATATTTTGATATTTATGGTTTATGAGGAACCATCACGATGTTTTCACTTGTCGATGAGATGAGACCAGTTATGATGCCATTTAATACTTGTCAATGATATGAGATGAGTATGGTGTCTTTTTATCACTCGCCAATGCGACGAGGCGAGATATGATTTTCAGAGTTTTATGATGTTCCTCGTATGGCGTCGTGTAACAACCCGCATACTTAACGATTTTATATTTAAGCGTTTTATTTAAATATAGTGTCATTAGTCGGATTTAGGTCCGAAATGTCACTTTTTGCAAACGGTCGAATTGGGATTCGAAACCATTTCCATTGAGTCCAAAATGGCGTTTGCGATCTTTTTGAGTATAAGCTTTGATATGTTTGGAGTAAGTCGAATTTTGCTATTTGCTAAGTGGGCTTTTGGGTTTGGGTTCAACCAACTCATTCTATACCTCAACTCAGCCCCCTCTCCTCTCCACTCACTCATTTCATTTCATAAAACTCAAGCTAAAACTGAAAATGGGGGAAGAGAATGGGAAATAGAAATTCCGAGCCCTAGTTTACTTTGCAAACTTGAATTCTTGCTCCAAAGTCAAAGAGAAGCTATAGGTAAGCCTCCTCTTCATCTTCTCCAACTCTTTCTTCCTTCAATTTCAGAAAGTTTCATAAACATAGCTTAGGAAATACTTGTTTTGAACTTAGATTGGAGCTTGTAGAGTTGAAGTGGAGAGTGGTTGGTCTTTTCTTTGCATTTGAGCCTCTCTACTCTTGTTTTTGAGTTAAAAGTGGAGATTTTTATCTCACATCTATGTTTACAACTATGTTGGATTGTTAGGTATGAATTCCTAACACTTATTCATGTGTAATTGCTTTTGATTCGAATTGGTTTTGTGAACATTGCAATTTTTGGTGGTTTGGAGTCAAATCTTTGAAAATCATAACTTTGATGATTGAACATGTTTTTGGTGGAGAATCAGAGAGTCAATGGTGCTGGGTTGTCGATTAGTACGAATCCTTAGCATTGTTGCTCGTTCGATTGCATTTTGGAGGAGTTTTCCCTTCATTGGATAAGCTGAGATACAACCTCAAGACTCAGTCAGTCGACTGGTTGTAGCCAATTGGCGTATCAAAGCCGTTGACAAAGACAAGAAGTCCCTGTTTTCTGCAATCAGTCGACTGACCCTCTGCAACCAGTCGACTGACTGCATGAAATGGGATTTTCATGTTTCTGGATCAGTCGACTGATCTCAGAGGTCCAGTCGACTGACCTGCTTATTTTGGTCTATTTTGCCTATTTATTTGTGATTCTAATTTTTATCCATTCAGGTTGATTCCAATTATATTTGAGTTTGAAACTTATGTTATATATTTGTTTTGTTGGCTATTGATATTTGGCTCTCCACTCTCAAATCATATTCATGCTTTCGTGCCTTCGAAGTTCTTTGTTGTGTGTAGTTGTTTGTCATCTCCAGCTAATACAAGTGAGTTATTCTCACCAGACAATTTTGTACTTATATTACTAGTAAATCGATCACCTGTGAATCTGTAAAATGCATCACCATATTATGTCTGCTATATTATGATCATATGATGTTCACCCATGCTAAAGCACCTGTTATATCATATGTTACTATTATATTATGTTGTTCTGTTTTTTATACCAGTTTATCACACTGTAAGTTCCCTTTAGATTAGAATCACTATGGGTTGAAATGATACATACCCGAACGGACATTAGAATAAGGGAAAACCATTATGGGATGAAATGATAGGCCTGAGCGATTTTCAATTTATTTCATTTACTTGAGACTGCGAGTTTGAAATGATAAAACCCGGGTTTTTTTGTAAATAACGGGTTGAAATGATATATTACCTGTATCACTTTACCTAGCATAGAAAATTATATACAGACCCGTAGTTAAAATATGTTTTTCTAAATTTTTTAAAATATTTTAGAAATATACATATTACTATATTTTGATTTAAACTTAATTAAAAATGATTTTTGTAAAGTATTATTGATTTGCTGGAAATTTATAAGTTAAATAAATTATGGAAAGTTAGAAATTTTGAATGTAAGTTATTTTGAAAATTTTGATTTAATTATAATTGTAAATTAAATTAATGTGAAATTATGATAAATTTATGATAATTTGAATTTAAAATGAATTTAAAGTGATTTTATAATATATTAATGATTTTTGAATAAAGTTAAAATATGAAATGAATGATTATTTAAGTTGAAATTTTGAAATATAACCAAAATGGGAATTTGACTTAAAAGTGAATTTTAAGTTAAGTAAATAAAATTGAAATTAAGTCATATTTTGAAATTTGAAACTTAAGTGTTAAGTTGAAATTTAATTCAATTAATTTAAAATCGAATGTTGAAATTTAATAAGTGAATTATTATTAAATCTTGATTTTTGAATGGAAATTTAACTTTATAAAATCATTATGTAACGACCTGATATTTTCAACCATTCGCACGCACACATGTCGGACTTGAATTGCTCAAAATATCAGATTGTTAATTTAAATTTGGCAAAACTCAGCATATGCAGTAAATAAATTAATCACAGAATCACAGATACAGAGTAGTACAATAATACGCAGCGGAATAAATAGAGAATAGTAGTTCAGGAAGCTACTATATACATCAAAGTTAGAAATAAAATACAACAGAATATCTCAAATGCAGTGAAGTCTCCAGTACGAGCAGATGACTTCTCTGAACCAATCAACTGGAAAAGCTGAAAGCTGAATCGATAGTATGATCTCCAAACGAAGCTCCAAACTCCAAACGATGAGTCTCAAATGTTGTATCACTCAGTCTGACCCAAGCGTAAAGCAATACACAAAACACTCGAGTCAGGATTAACATTCTTATATCAATAAGTCCAACTCAAGTGAAATAACAACTGAAATACAAATAACTGAAAGGATATTTGAGGATAACCATCCTCTAAGGATCCATGGAACTATCGACAAATGTAGAAATATACACTATACACCGTGATCATTTCAAATTAATTTATACTTCAAAACCAGAGTATCATTTCCATTTTATATACATACATACATACATATATATATATATATATATATATATATATATATATATATCCAAATTTTATCATTTCAAAGTTACGATTCAAATCAACTCAATTTCCAAATTCAAATTTAATTAAATCTCAATTCAACAAATTTCAATTCAATTCAGTTTCTAATAAACAATTTGCAAATTTTATTGATTTCCAATGCCGATATACACCTCAAAATAAACCATTTAAATTCCAATATATTTCAAAGCTTTAATATTCACATTTTCAAAGCTACATTTAATAGTTTCATATATCTTGATTTAACTTCATTATTATTTGAAATATTCCCTCATTAAAATTCAATATCGTTTAAGTAACCTCAAATTACAGCTTACTAAGTATCTCCTTTAATTTATTTTTACATGGAATATTCACTAAGTCGGTTAAATCCAAATATCCAGTAAAAATCATATCTTTAAATTTCAATCTCACTAGTTCCAAATCGATGTTTAATTACTAAAATTCTTAATTACATGCAATTTCAAATACGTTTAAATTTATCTTCCCAGCATTAATTTATTCAAATTATTACCAAAATCTTTAAATTTAAATAAGTACCTGAACATATTATAGGTATTAAATCCATCTCCATTTAATTAAATATTATTATTAAATCTATATATTATATTTCCATTTATATAAAATATTTAAGAATCAGTATTTATTAAAACCTTATATTTCTTTCCAAAACCATAGAAGTTTTTTTCAAAATATTTATATATGGACCAACGGTGTCTGTATATAATTCGTATCCTATGGTCAAGTGATACAGATATGTATCATTTCAATCTGCATACTAAATATATACGGGTGGATATCATTTCAACTTGTAATCCCAAAATTCAATGAAAATCGCTTGGGTCTATCATTTCAACCCATAACGATTTTCTCATATCCTAAAGTCCGTTCGAGTATGTATCATTTCCACCCATGGTGAATTCTATACTAATAGGGAACTTGCATAGTGATAACATATATGAAAAATAATAATAACATGCATATATCATCAATAACAATATAATATAAACAACAGGATATGGTGTCATATCCCACAGGTGAACGGTTACAGATAATAGCATAGACGACTATTTAAATAACTACAGCTGCATATTTCCATTGTCGTTTCAATTGAAATTAAATTTAATAAATATGAAAACGTTAATCGTGAGTGCTTAATCAACTTTCAAGGCTAGAGAAACTTGACAAGGAAACGAGCTACGAATTCTAAAGCAACGCTAGATGGATATAATCGCTGAAGTAAACAGGCACGACGGACAACTGATAATGAGGAATCGATGTAACGATTAGGATCAGTTTGACATAAATTGAAAATAGACATATTATTAATACATATTCAGTATTCTAATTTAAGACAAAATCAAAATAATATAAAAATTTCTAAATCATCGTTCTTAACTCAAGCATTAAAAATCAATGATTTCTTTTTATTATACTTAAACTATTTCCCGCAACAATTTCTTAAACACATATAATATATATATATACACACACATTCCAAAATCCATTGTTTTGGAATAAAATGTAATTTATTTAAAACCCCTACATTTACCTAAAGTCAGTACTCATTTTATATACAAGCTTTTAAGCGTACTTAAAAATATACTTAAATCCATCATAACCCCATATACTTTATACATATCTTAGAATATGAACAAATTAACAAGTATAACATATGCAGACCAAAAAAATTCATGTTGACGCCTAAAAAATAAGATGCTGTTTTAAAACAAACCAAATATATTTAATACTTAAAATAGCCAATCAAAACAAAATAACTACATATTTTAACTTTAATAATGAGTTACAACACTAACAAAAAGTTTATTATTTTATATAACATAGTATAACATATATCACAGAACTTAATATCATTTACTTAATTAGACCATATACAAATAAACTATTATAAGCATGTACGCAATCCATCAGCCTCTATATAAACATATGCATTATATAAGTTTTGTCAACATATTATACGACGTACATAAATTTGTATATATAAAGCAACAGGTATCGGTACAGCTTAAACAATGGTGGAACTCATTTTTTTTCAAAATAAAAATAAACAATGCTAACATGTTTTAAAAATTCATATACACTAACCTATATATACTGGATACATCTGCATCTATTTTCTATTAAACCAATGTTTATAAAACTCCTCACTAACGCAAACAAAAACCAAGTTTAAAGCAAAATTTTACACAAATTTCTTTACACGACAAAAGACTACTGCTCCCAAACATACACATATATTTATTAAAGAATCAAAACATTAATGTATAATAAAAATCAAAATTGTTATATATATCTACCTCAACACATTACTAATATAAAACTATAACCAATTTTAGTATAACATACTATAACATAATTAATATATGCATGATTGGTAAAATTTGTACAACAGACATATTTAAAATCTATCGCACGCAAAACAAAATATAAGTTTGTACATATATTAACCCAAAATAGAAAGCTCCGAGTTATATCTATATATACTAACGTATTTTGATCCAAAACTAACATATACATATAGTAAATTATATATATGTAGTTTAAAATCATAAACAGCAGTGATAAAATATACTATGATATAATATACTATACTATTACATGTAACACACGCATCATACGAAAAAAAGAAGAAGAAGCAACTTATAACACCATATAAAAAGATTAACCCAAAATAAGTTTTAAAACAACTTACTTACTTATATAAGTATATAAATGAGGGGAAGGAAGCAGAAGGCTTGTTCTGGAATTGGCGAAGGTAATGAGATCCAGGTGGAAAAAGATGAAGCAGCGATGCTTTTATTTTTATAAATTTTTTTTTCCTTGCCGAGTGAAAATATGAAGGTGGATTTGGCAAATTTATATTGAAAGCAGAGAACAGGGAGAGGGGGAAGAAAAGAAACATATAAAATGGGTAGAGTGGAAAAACTGAACTGTCAAAAGGTTAAAACTGTTTCAGCGGTTAAAACAAGTAATGTAGGAAAAACGAATAAGCACAAATTGGAAAACATATCACATAAATAATAAATATAAGTAGCAGGTGAGAATTTTAGGCAATAAATATTCACGTTGATTTATACACACAAATAAATTATGAGCTGCAGCCAAATCAAATAATTAAAAAAGGAAAAACGTACGTACATTATATGTTTCTTCAAGTGATCGTGCAGAACCAAAGATAAAGGGAGTAATAAAGCTAGACGACCGTTTGAATTTGTACTGTTGGCAATAAAATAAATGAGAAGTAACATAAACACTTGATTGACGCAGATAATTAAGCAATTGATATGCGTGCGCAGCACGTTTCAAAATTTAAAACCGAAGGGAAATTAAATGTCACAATTAAAGGTGCTGATATAAATGTAAAGTAATGAATAATTTGCTGCAATTAAATAGCAACAGTTAAAAGCATTGATTCAGGAAAGATTATTAAAGCAATAAATTTGATTGGACATGAAGTTTTGAATTATTTTTTAAACGGAAGGAGATTGAAGAGTCAAAATAAATGCTTCAGGTAAGCGGAAAGAGAAATAATAGAAACACACGTGAAAATTAAGCAGGTGGAATAATACGCAAAGAAGGCAGTGTATACTTCTTTCCGAAAGCAACAGGGGAAGAACGGAACAAATAGAAATGAAATGTATCAAATTAAATATGAGCAGTTTTAGAAGCAACAGTCAAAAAATTTCTTCCAAAAATCGTGGCTACTGATTTGTTTTCAGTAGCTAATGTATGAAATTTATAAGCACGTAAAAAGTGCAGAATTTTAATTGAAACGCACGCTCAAATAATTAACAAAAGTAACGTGATTAGAAACTATTCGTTTCTTATTTATTTATTTCCTATATAGTTAGTACAAGATATGCTAAATTTATAACAAAAGTAACATATCTAAATTTATACGTTACTTATTTATGCTCTACCTATTTTTAGTAAAATATAAAAGAATATTCATTAGCTATGTACCATTTTATATGCTAACTAAATAAATCTAAACGGATATAACGTTCAGATTAAAACGTGTGTTTTAAATAGCCTATTTATGCTCTATTAACTTTTAAATTTATTACTTAATTAACTTTTGATTTGTTTACATTCGTTTGATTCACTTAACATTTAACAAATAACTGATGTATACACGTAAAAAGAAAACGTAAAATTTATCTCCTATATATTATTCAATTTAAAATTTTATTTATTAATCAATTAACTAAGAAACAAATGTGTATATGCATAAAGTTTATTTCTTTTATAGAATATTAATTACTTGATTTAAAGGTGTATAACCAATTTTTAAAAGAATAAAAGTGGAAATAAAATGTTGTTACCAATATATTCAGTTAAGTAAAAAGATTTGGAAGTTAGAATTTAAAAGATTTAAATTGCAATAAATGTTAAACTTTAACCAAAAATAAGAAATATAGAATTGCCTTACATTAATAAAATTTTGGTGACTATTTATAATTAAATAAAAAAAATTCAACTTTTTTTTAAAATTAAAACCCCAAAGTTTATAAATAAAAGAATAAAATACTTGTTAGAATTTTTGGGTTGTTTACACTCTCCCCCACTCAGAACTTTTCGTCCTCGAAAAGGAACAAAATAGGAGAATAGAAACAACCAGATGAAAAATTAGACTTTGAAAAACGAATAAACAATTTATTTAAAACCATATTTTTTTTTATTAATTAATATTTAATAGTTTGGTTAAACTCATTTTATTAAATCCATTCAGTTATTTATGAGGCCAATTATTTATATAAAACACTAAAATTTTTACTATTAAACCAGGTAGTATATAAATAAACAATATTTTAAAGATTATATTCAAAAAAGGAAAGGAGGGTAGATTCAGGAAACATAATATAGGTGAATAAATAAGCTGAGCAGATAAGGTTGATTCAAAAGAATAGTATCGGCACGAATCGTAAATTTCAAAACATAAGAGTCTCAATTTCAATATTAATACAAAATTTCTTTGTTGAAAAATACTTTTATAATAAAATACCTTTATATCGAAACAAAATTTTCTTTCGAAAATTGTAACAGCCCGCTATTTTGGACCATTCAAATCGACAATAAAACCATACATGTCTGACTTGAATAATTCAAAATACCAAATTGTTAATTTAATTTGGCAAACACAGCATAAACAGTAAATAAATAAACACAGTTCACATAAATAGAGTAGTAAAAATGCAGCGGAATAGATAAAGAATAGTAGTTCATGAAGCTACTATATACATCAGAGTTTAGAATAAAATACATCAGAATATCCCAGATGCAGTGAAGCCTCCAATACGAGCAGATGACTTCTTTGAAACAATCAACTGGATGACTGAAGGAATAGATAGCTGGATCTCCAAGCAAAGCTCCAACTTCAAAGGTGAGTCTCAAATGCTGTATCACTCGTTTTGACCCGAGCGTAAAGCAAAACACAATACACTCGAGTCAGGATTAACATTATTATATCTATAAATCCAACTCAAGTGAAATATCAACTGAAATATATTTAACTTAGAGGATATTTGGGATAATCATCCTCTAAGGATCCAAGGAACTATCTACAGGGTAGAAATATACATTATAACACCGTGGTCATTTCAATTTTATTTATATTTCAAAACTAAAATATCATTTTCATTTCAAATATCGTATTTTCCAAATTAGTTTATATATATCCAATAGTTTATGAAGTAAAGTATTTTTATTTCCTCAAACTTCACAAATCGCTTCAAAAATCAACTCGACCTTCCCGTTCAAATTTTATTAAATCAAAATTTATCAATTTCCATTCAATTTAATTTCTGACTAAACTAATTCAAATTTTATCTATTTTAAATATCGATTTGAACCACAAAATGAACCATTTAAATTCTAGTATATTTGAAAGCTTTAATATTCAACATCTCAAAGTTCAATTTAAAAGTTTCATATAGATCTCGATTTAACCTCGTTATATTTTAGTCTTGAGATATTCATTTAATAAATTCAGTATTATTTAAATATCCTTAATTTACCTTTAATTTATTTAAAACATGAAATATTCATTAAATCACTTAAATCAACATCCGGTTATAAAATCATATCTTTAAGTTTCACATTCAATAGCTTCACATTAATTTAACTAAACAAAATTCTTAATTTGATACCATTTCATCTAAATCCGAATTTATGTCCCCACCTCAATTTATCCCAATTATTGCAAAAATCAATTTGAAATATAATTTACATAAATATTTAACATAATTTATGTATTACATCAATCTTAATTAAATTAAATACTATTAAATCTATATATATCGTTACCCTTTACGTATAATAATTTAAGAATCAATATTTATTAAAACCACATATTTCTTTCCAAAACAATGAATTTATTTTCAAAATATTTATATATGGACCAATGGTGTCTATATATATTTCTTATCATATGGTCAAGTGCAACGGATATTTATCATTCAATCCGTACACTAAATATATACGGGTGGATAGCATTTCAACCCGAAATCCCAAATTAAATTAAATGAAAATCACTTGGGTCTATCATTTCAGCCCATAATGAAATTCTCCTATTCTAAAGTCCGTTCGGGTACGTACCATTTCAACCCATAGTGAATTCTAAACTACAGGGAACTTGCAAAGTGATAACAGATAATAATATAAAAGGCATATATCATTAATAACAGTATAATATAAACAACAGGATATGATGTTATATCCCACAGGTGAACAGTTAAAGATAATAGCATATAAAAAATTTAAACAACTACAGCGGCATATTTCAGTTTTTGTTTCAATAGAAATCAAATTTAATAAATAAAAGAACATTAATCGTGAGTGATTGCTCACCTCTCGAGCCTAGAGAATACAGAAGATGACACGGATACGCATACTGCTACAGACACTGAAATTTGAATTATGAATCGAAGCAAAGCAAAATCAGCACGAATTCAATGATCAAAGCTGATAACAAGAATTGATGGAACAAATTAGAACAGGATCGGCGAAGATAATGGTATGAGTGGACTCTTATATATAACTATATATATAAAGTCATATTCTAAATTCAACACAAATTTAATACACATGTATTTATATTTTCCAAAATCATTGTTTTTTTTTTGAATTCAAAACACATAAATTAGAATCAAGCATATATACAATATGAAATTTGAAATAAATACTTATGTAAACAGACTAATATAAATCATGTGCTAGGTTACAACACTGACATATTTTAGCAGTATGAAAGAGTATAATGAAAGAAGTCAACACCAGTTATAATATATTTATGTAAACCAAATGTAACATATATTTAGTTGACATAAAAAATGAATTCTTTTATAAAATAATATACAGTGGGCGCTATTTCATAAAAATGCACATACAATAACATTTATATACGAACAACAAAAGTAGCTTATATGTACATAGATATACTATTTAAAAATCAATATTTACATTTCAACTAACATCAAAAAACAAATATAAACTTTATACTTTATATAGGTTTTATGGAAAAAGAAAAAAACAGAACGCAAAGTGGATCCAACGTTTCGAATTCAGGGATCAGTCTTGAAGGCTAATACACTGTCGGATCATTTTTATTAATTTTTTAAATAAATTGCTACTCTTCTACTGAAATTTATCCAAAAATTTAATAAAAATGATCCGACGGTGTATTAGCCTTCAGGACTAATCCCTGAATTCCAAATGTTGGATCCACTTTGCGTTCTGTTTTTTTTTCGTTTTCCATAAAACCTATATAAAGTATAAAGTTTATATTTGTTTTCTGATGTTAGTTGAAATGTAAATATTGATTTTTATATAGTATATCTATGTATATATAAGCTACTTTTGTTGTTCGTATATAAATGGTATTGTATGTGCATTTTTATGAAATAGCGCCCACTGTATATTATTTTATGAAAGAATTTATTTTTTATGTGAACTAAATATATGTTACATTTGGTTTACATAAATATATTATAACTGATGTTGGCTTCTTTCATTATACTCTTTCTTATAGCTAAAATATGTCAGTATTGTAACCTAGCACATGATTTATATTAGTCTGTTTATATAAGTATTTATTTCAAATTTCATATTGTATATATGCTAGATTCTAATTTATGTGTTTTGAATTCAATAAAAAAACAATGATTTTGGAAAATATAAATACATAAATATTTCATTTAATTTAATATGTGTTGAATTTAGAATATTACTTTATATATATGAGTCCACTCATACCATTATCTCCGCCGATCCTGTTCTGACTTGTTCCATCAATTCTTGTTATCAGCTTTGATCGTTGAATTCGTGCCGATTTTTCTTTGCTTCAATTCATAATTCAAATTTCAGTGTCTGTAGCAGTATGCGTATCCGTGTCATCTTCTGTATTCTCTAGGCTCGAGAGGTGACCAATCACTCACGATTAACGTTCCTTTATTTATTAAATTTGATTTCAATTGAAACGACAACCGAAATATGCCGCTGTAGTTATTTAATTTTTTTATATGCTATTATTTGTAACTGTTCACCTGTGGGATATGACACCATATCCTGTTGTTTATATTATACTGTTATTGATGATATATGCCTTTTATATTATTATCTGTTATCACTCTGCAAGTTCCCTGTAGATTAGAATTCACTATGGGTTGAAATGATACATACCCGAACTGACTTTAGAATAGGAGAATTTTGTTATGGGTTGAAATGATAGACCCAAGTGATTTTCATTTAATTTAATTTGGGATTTCGGGTTGAAATGCTATCCATCCGTATATATTTTGTGTACGGATTGAATGATAAATATCTGTAGCACTTGACCATATGATAAGAAATATATACAGACACCGTTGGTCCATATATAAATATTTTGAAAATAAATTCATTGTTTTGGAAAGAAATATGTGGTTTTAATAAATGTTGATTCTTAAATTATTATATATAAAGGGTAATGATATATATAGATTGAATAGTATTTAATTTAATTAAGATTGATTTATTACATAAATTATGTTAAATATTTATGTAAATTATATTTCAAATTGATTTTTGCAATAATTGGGATAAATTGAGGTGGGGAGATAAATTTGGATTTAGCTGAAATGGTATCAAATTAAGAATTTAATTTAGTTAAATTGATGTGAAGCTATTGAATGTGAAACTTAAAGATATGATTTTATAACCGGATGTTGATTTAAGTGATTTAATGAATATTTCATGTTTTAAATAAATTAATGGTAAATTAAGGATATTTAAATAATACTGAATTTATTAAATGAATATCTCAAGACTAAAAAATAACGGCGTTAAATCGAGATCTATATGAAACTGTTAAATTGAACTTTGAGATGTTGAATATTAAAGTTTTCAAATATACTAGAATTTAATGGTTCGATTTGTGGTTCAAATCCATATTTAAAATAGATAAAATTTGAATTAGTTTAGCCAGAAACTAAATTGAATGGAAATTGATAAATTTTGATTTAATAAAATTTGAACGGGAAGGTCGAGTTGATTTTTGAAGCGATTTGTGAAGTTTGAGGAAATAAAAATATTTTACTTCATAAATTATTGGATATATATACTAATTTGGAAAATAGAGATATTTGAAATTAAAATGATATATTAGGTTTGAAATATAAATAAAATTGAAATGACCACGGTGTTATAGTGTATATTTCTACCATGTAGATAGTTCCTTGCATCCTTAGAGGACCGTTATCCCAAACATCCTCTAAGTTAAATATATTTCAGTTGATATTTCACTTGAGTTGGATTTATAGATATAAGAATTTTAATCCCGACTCGAGTGTTTTGTGTTTTGCTTTACGCTCGGGTCAGAACGAGTGATACAGCATTTGAGACTCACCTTCGAAGTTGGAGCTTTGCATGGAGATCCAGCTATCTATCCCTTCAGTCATCCAGTTGATTGGTTCAGAGAAGTCATCTGCTCGTACTAGAGACTTCACTGCATCTGGGATATTCTGATGTATTTTATTATAAACTCTGAGTTATATAGTAGCTTCATGAACTACTATTCTTTATCTATTCCGCTGCATTTGTACTACTCTGTGTATGTGATCTGTGTTTATTTATTTACTGTTTATGCTGAGTTTGCCAAATTAAATTTACAATTCGGTATTTTGAATTATTCAAGTCAGACATGTTGGTTTTATTGTCGATTTGAATGGTCCAAAATAGGAGGCTGTTAAGTTGGTATCAGAGCATTGGCTCTAGGAAAAACTTTGCATATATGGTAAATTTATTTACAGAATCACTTTCGTTCGAGTTGAATCTCTTCCTTTTTGACTCGATTTCCTTTGAATTTTGGAATGTCCCTCGGTTCCGAAATTCTTTCTTGTCTCTTTCTATTTATATTCTTTGATTCTGGAGTATCCCATAACTCCACTGAACGTTTTGTAAAGGGGATGATGACTCCTTTACAATTGGCATTGATTCACCGAAGATTTCCGTATCCTCGGTTTACGATGCTGCTATATCTTGATATGCCGGATTCTATCTCTGGGCGATCGAATGTCGATTTGTTTTGGAATTCCGTATAGATTATATTCCTGAAGTCACGGTTGACCCGGTTAAGGTCGCCCGCGATTTATATAAGTATATCCCTCTTCTAATTTGTAATTTAATTTTCTCATCTTCGATCGAGTCTATCTTCGAATCAGAACTCTATTTGATTAGAGACCCTCTAATTTGAATCTCTATCTTTGTTTGAAACCCATTCTTGAATCATCCTTTGAAAATCGGGGTTTTGTTTGTATTTTAAAATTGGTTATATACCGAAATTTTTATTTGGGTAACTATAATTTTATTTTATATATAAAGGAGAAAATATTTTCAATAAGGATTATATAAAAAAAATGAAAGTCTGGAATTTTGAAAGGATGTGAAATTTTGAAAATTTATAAGAAAATTGATTTATATAAATATGATTTATAACTGAAAGGTTTTGAATTTGAAATTCGAGAGATTGGACTCCGGTATTTTTTAAAAAATTGGTTTGAGATTTTGAACTATATAATAATAAGATTTGAAAGTATTTTCTGAATAAGAAATGTTTCAAATGACTTCAAATGAGTATCAAAAGAAGTTTTCAAGAAAATAGAAGTCCAGAACACACTTATGTCGCTGGAAAATAATCTCGGTGATGGGTGCACACATCATCGACATCGATTTTCGAGTTTCAGAGCGGGGGAGAGGCCACTTTAGTAGCTCTGTTATGCGAGTGATTTTGTGAAACCAATTTTTGATTTCAAATTCCGAAGTATGATTTGATATTCGAAAGATATAGGTATATATATTTGAAATAATTTAAAGTAAGCCGGTGTTCAATCCTCGAGTTTTCGATTTGATTTAGTATAACCCTATCTAAAAAAAATTGATTTACTGATTTGTTGCTGATTTCCAACTCTTGGATTTGGAATTTGATTTCACCGACTATTTTGAAGGTTCGAGCACTTCCAAATCAAGGTTTAAAATTTTAAAACTAAGAAATTTCGAAGAGTATAAAATATTTGATAAAGAATATAAGTCTAGTTTTGTATGTTTAAAGTATGAAGATTATGACTTAAGTAAATTCGAAACTTTTGTCAAATAAATAATTTGCAAAGGAAAATTGGATTTTTAATATAGAAATAAATAGCTTAAGGGTTTTAAAGGGATAATTATAAATTTGGAAACCATTTTGAGTATAACTGATTTTGAGAAAAATATTGGATTTTGAAATTTGATTGGAATTAAAACCAGTATTATATGGTGATTTTGGACATGAAATTGTTTGAACTAAATTTTGTTGATTTGGAAATTTGGATTATTTTCTAAACATATTGTTTAAGAAATTTTGAAACTGAATTGATATTGAAATGATTTGAAATTGAGAACCTTATATTATTAAGCACTTGATTTGGGAGTGGTCGAACTTATATAAAATGGATTTGTATAAGTATGAAGTTGATTTGAAATCTATTGATTTGAAAGGTACTCAATTTGGAAAGAGAATTTTATATAATCGAAGTCTATATAAGTATGATTTGATACACTATTGATTTGGAAAGTATTCGATTTGAAAAAAAAATCCTATATATAATGGACTTTATATAAGTATGACATTTGAAGGTATTTGAAAAGGTACTATATGATATATATTTTCGAAGCAATGATATGGAAAGTGCCTTCTGCTTGATATCCGCTTTGTTGCCACATTGTGGATTCATTCTATCGATATTATTCTCCCTGATTTTTGGTTTTCCGAATGTGATACTCGAGTGTTCCCACCGTGGCGTAACCCATGGTTTTTTTTCTCTCGCGACTGCATAGCGAAATTTCCTGGCTGAGTCTGGCCTAGGGGTACGAATTGTTTCCTGGGGGATCCAGGCGTAACCATTGTGCATCTGCAATCTGTGTAGGTCGCATTTAATAGCAAAACTGTCTGGCTGAGATGGCCTAGGGGTACGGATTGTTTCTTGGGGGACCCAGGCGTAACCATTGTGTTTCCTGCACTCTACTAGTCATCATGGCGTAACTCGTAGGGCTGAGAAAGCTTACGGATACGGATTTTTTCCTAGGGGATCCAGACGTAACCATTGTGTATCTGCGCCGTGGTTGGACAAAGGTTTTGGTTTGGTTGTTTTTTTTGGATTCTACTTTCCATATCTGTTTTAAATGTTTTTCAGGTATTTTCACTGGGTGTTGAAACAAGTCTACTAAGTACTTGAAGAATTCTAGCTTTGCGCCTGATCAACGCATGGCCAGAGTCTGCAAGAACGAGGACAAACTTGTTGAAATATCGAGTTATAAAAATATTTCTGAAAGAAAGATTTATTTCGATATAAAGGTATTTTATTAAAAAGGTATTTTTCAACAAAGAAATTTTGTGTTAATATTTGAAATTGAAACTCTTATGGTTTGAAATTTACGATTCGTGCCCGATTCTATTCTTTGAATCTACCTTATCTTCTCAGCTTTAGTTGTTTACCTTGATTCTGTTTTTCCGAATCTACCTTCTTTCCTTTTTGAATATAATCTTTTAAATATTTCTTATTTGTATACTACATTGTTTAATAGAAAATTTTAGTGTATAAATATTTTTGAAGTTATTAATTAAATAAAACATATTTAAAGTGAATGATTTATTAATAATGTTTGGAAAGTATCTAAAGACAAATTTATAAATTTATGAATTATGGATTTAATGTTTTCAATAGCTTCTTTGTAAATATAACTAATGATGCAAATAATTGTTTTCAAATAGCTTTCATATATGTATAAAGGTGTTAGTTAAACATATTAAATTCCAATGAGTTTTGAAAATTTTAAAGTATTAAAGATAACTGAATCGCAAATGAAGTTTTCAAATGAATATTTCAAGTAAAATTTATATAGTTTTAAATTAATTATTTACCCTTGACTTTCAATCTACCTTTATTTCTGGTTGTTCTATTCTCCTACCTCCTTCCTTTTCGGGGATGAAAAGTTTTGAGTGGGGGAGAGTGTAACGACCCATAAAATTTTATTAATTTTTAATTGGTTTTATAACGTATTTAATTTGGACTTGAGAAATTTTAATAATAATATTTTGAAATAAAAATTTGATATTTGGATTACGTCCAATTAAACATAGCAGATTTTAAATTTTAAATTTATTTTATCAAAGTTTATTTCATTGTGAAATTCTATTTAAATCAAATCGGTTAATAATTATTGATAATAAAATATTTTCCAGACCTGAATATTTTTGCATAAAAAAATTCTAGATCATCTTTTGAGTGAGACGTCATTTTCCATTTTTCAAATTCGGACTTCTACGGCTTCGTCGATCTTATTTTTCTTCGTTTTAGCTGCATTTTCAGCCAATGGGAATTCGAATGTTTATAATCCAATCGTACCATCAATATCCATATACCATTTTGATCGTCTCATCTTACTGATCCCTACGGTGTATTCAATTCTGTGTTTTGAAGTTTGGTAAATAACGGATTCCACGAAACCAGTAACCGTATCGGTACCGAATTCGTGACTGTTTGCTTCCTTTTGAAGTTCAAACATTAACTGTGTCATCCAAGAAAATATTAATTGCTTTAATAACTTTTGCTGAATCTGTG
Source organism: Allium cepa (assembly GCA_030765085.1). Lineage (NCBI taxonomy): Eukaryota > Viridiplantae > Streptophyta > Magnoliopsida > Asparagales > Amaryllidaceae > Allium > Allium cepa. The sequence goes on from CM060928.1 coordinate 682,427,155, forward strand.
GTCATGCTATTTATTAATTTTTGGTACATTTATTTTGTTTCCTTCGTTTCTTTGATATTCTAGCGTTATAAAATAAATTTATTATAATGTTATTATACATGAACTTGTATTTATTTCTGAAAACGTGTACGTTTCCTCTCTTGCTTATATACTTGCCTCTTATCTCTCCTATCTACTGCAGAAAGGACGCAGCCCACTTCTTTATATAAATCATCTTCATTCTTTAACAATTCGACTACTCTCCTCCTTTCTTCTCTTTTTCCTTTTACTTTCACTGTTAGATTTTTTCTCTCCTCGCCCATACTTCATCACCTTTTTCGGCCGATAACGCCTCCCCCACCAGCCGACGTCCATCATCATCCGGTTCCATTGCCTCAGCCTAAACTTCACCGTGCCCTTACACGAGTCAGCCTCACCCATCCCTAGATCTTCCGCGCCCATCCCCTTCATCACCGCCGCCACCTAAAGCTCTATCTCCACCACGAGTTGAACAACCACGCACGGCCTCCAAAAACCGACCACTATCTCGCCTATCTCCCTCTCCACGTCGTAAAACCGAAGCCATCCACCACCACTAACAGTAGCACCACCTCCGTGCAACCGCTTCTACCCTTCGCAGCCTCGACCCGGCCTACCCGCGTTTTCCACGCAAGCCTATAACTCACCTCCTTCCTTCTAACAGACCCTTCCTTCACCGTAGAACAGAACCCAAAACCCAAGCTTCTCGATCTTCCTTCTCCGCCTCCCTGGCCATGGGCTTCGCCCTGATGGCCTTCCTCCTCTTCTTTTTCTTGTATAGCCGTTAAGTAATGTAAGTTAGTATTATATATATATTGAACAATTTACAATTTATATAAGTCGTATTTATATGTTAATATTATATTAATCTTCGTTGTTCAGAGCCATATTTTCCTTTGTATATTTTAAAACCGATTTGTTTGTATATGTATATAAAGTATATATATATATAAGTATTTGTATACATAAGAGGTTACATCATAAAATATTAGTTATATATTTCTTCTTCCCTGTTTTGTACTCAAGTTCAGGTTATAATTTGCAAAATTTTATAAAGTGTCTTGCAACGTTGCTAAGTATATAATATATGTATTGTTTTGGATATAGGGTGCTGCTTTGGGTTTTAAGCACACATATTTTTGTTATGTTTTGGTTTACACAGTAAGTTCATGAGATTTTGAAAGTTTATAAAGGATATTTGTTATTTGGTTTATAATATGATGTTGATAGGTTAGTATATTGTTATATAATGTGTATAATATATATATATATATATATATATATATTACTAGCTTATATAGTTGATAGTTTATTTTATAAAGTATATGGTCTGCATTTAAAACTTAGGCATACATCCTTGTTTTGAGTTGCGCATATATATATTATAATACATTATAATATGTTCTGATGAATAATATGATATACAGGTTTTGTTATATATGAAAGTGAATAAGTTATATATAAACTGATATGTGATATAATTGTGTCTGCATAGTTATTGATACATATGTAGTAAAGTTTCATCTTTTTTTCAATATATTTAGTTATAGTATTGAATCTACATCTATGTTTTTTATTATATAGGGTCTGCATATGTCCTTCTTGCAGTATGGATATCTAGATTTATGTAACGAAAATGGGGTTTTGCCCGCTCGAAAATCGACATCCATACTTCAAATCGTATTCGAATGCCGTAGATTCGACCGTTCAAATCCGATTCGCCGGAGCTTATAACCACATTAAGTAAATAACACAGCGGAATAAAAAGAATAATACATTGATATACAATATCTGATACAACAGAATGATACAATAGATATCAATATACATCAGAGATACAATAGAATAGCAGCGGAAAGAAAAATAGATAACACTAGCAGCGGAACAAATAACTCTAAGATAGTCTTCAACGAAGAACTCCAAATCTGAACTCCATCTCCAAGAACTAATCCAGCAATAGCTCGAACTCCCCATAACGATGCATAAAGATAAGCAAGACTGGTGTGATCCAAATACTGAACTAACTCCAGATAATCTACTACATCTAACTATCTGAAAAACCCAACTCTAGACTGCTCGTGTAGAAAATAATGAGCACCCAGAGTTTAGGAAAGGAACAATAAACTCTGGATCAGTCATGGGACTGGTGTGAGCAACAAAAACAGTTTATCTTTTAGTTCAATCAATAAAAGAATTTTAAAGTAAATTCGCAATGCTTTTTGAAAATGAAACTACCATAAGACCTTCCGCCACACACACAATGCAAACGTAGATTTGGAGGAGATTTCTTCTTATGATAGTCAAACATGCTAATACGCAGAAAATTTCTTTGATATTATTATTATAAGTGCACGGTGCAGAAAAACATTTCGAAAGTAGAATATAAATTTTAGCCAGCATAGACATTTCGAACTATGCCTACTATAGCTACCATCCAAACAGTGGGGCGCCACCATAAGTGAATGGAAGGTTCTACAACTAAAACCGTACAAGGCTCGTATTGTTTCTTTGGATTTCCAACAAATGGTCAGGCCAAGGAACTTCCCATTGCCACATGAGAACGCCTCTTGAAGGACGTCCCCGAGAACCTAACCGGATCTCTGCCAACACAAGGCCGGGTTACCCCTAACTGGGTAACTACTGACACGAGTATGTCATCCCCTGGTCCTTTAGGACCTTTAACCGAGCGCTCGATAACCAACATCACACCATAATAAATAGAGTGTTTTCCACATGAGTAAGTATCTGGGATCCATACCATGATACCACCCTTTTCCAGAAGGAAATGAACATACCCTAAAGGGGCGCTACCCCCTAATAACCTTGCTGCATCTTTCCTGTTTTGACCATTCTGGGGTGTGAGGCTCGACGAAGTCTCGTCCACAAAGCGACGCTTTGGTACAAAGCCATGCTTTGGGTCAACAAATGATCAAACTAATGATCACAAAGATAAATGATCAAACAAATGATCCTATCACAAATGATCAAACAATGATCATTTCACAGCAACACTCAGCATGTCACATTACCAAATTGGGAATATATCGCTGATAACCTTCAACGACATAACCTCTGAGCTCGTACGTCTCAGAGAAGGGTGTTAAGCAAAAAGAATAAATTCTCCGCCACCAACAGAAATGTATTTGAAAGAAATCTGCTTTATATCTCAAAATGTAATGTCAGACACACAATCCATACAAGTCTGTTCCAGGTTCAAACAGAACCGAAGGCACTTCCAAAGAAGCCCTTGCAATCCGGATAATCCCTAATCACGTCCGGATTTCCCATCACATATGGAGATCTCTATACCGGGGATCAGCCAGTGCAGAGACAATCGACAAGAAATCCTTTCGTTTTTGAAAATATCCGGTCTTCACCACTGGTCTTCAAATGCTATCCATAACGACGTATCACATATTCGGAATGTGATATATGACACAAAGGTCCTCTCCCGGCTAAACCGAATAGTGAGCGCAATATTTAAAAAACATATGGACATTGGGATTTCAATTAAGTCACAACTTAAAACCCAAAAACTTTCTTTCAATGGTTAGACAATTTACCATTTCAAATCTTTAGACAAAAAGATTTATTTCACAAAGATCAATTCATAGATTTCCAAAACAATTTCATTTCTATAGGATTAACCCATTAAATCTTTAAATCAAAGATCTTTAAATCAAAGATTTAACTTATAGTTTCAAACCGTTTCCAAAACTTGGAAGTCATTTTCATTTTCAAACTTGAAATTCTTTTTAACACAAATTGGACGTTCATTTCTTATGTGAAAGCCTTTATTATGTGAAAACAAACAGTTTTCGTTTCAGAAAAATCCAATTAATTTACACGAGTTAAAGTTCTCAATTTATGTTCATATTTCCAAATTATTACATTTTAAAATGATTTAACCCATATATAACTGGTATAACATCTTTAATCCCTAGTTTCAAATTATAAAATTCAGTTTCACATTTTGAATTTAAATTTAAATCAAATTATTTAAATTTCAAACTTTATCAAGTTATTCAAAAATAAATTTCATCTTTGAAATTTCATTTCAAAAGCTTTTCACATTTAACCCGATTCCATTTCAAACTATTTGAATTTAAAAATTCAAATTCAAAACTATTTTCAAAAATCTGTGACTTAATCGATTTCCTCGTGAAATCCATATTTGTGTGTGTATGGTGTGGTCCAGGGGTTTAACACAATAGTGCAACATCATTCAATCATCATAGATCAAAACACAGAAATGTAGTTGATAAGCGATATAAATTATAACGCTCATCGCCCATTCACAGATTCACAGATAATATACAGATGCAAATAAATACACACAGTTAAATCTACAGAACAAAATATCACAAATCATATAGGATAATCAATTCAAGGCATCACATATAATACGATCATTCATAAGTAATTCAAGCATACAATAATCATTTATAAAAAGGATTTATTTATCGTTTAATCCTATGTAATTCAATTTATCTCCAATTAAATTAATTACTTATGAATTTATTATCCAATTCTGATTAGATTATTTTCATTAAGTAATTACATTTAAATCATTTATACTTGATTATCTAATTTATTTAATCCAATAAATCATTAACATTAATCACTTTAAATCAGTTACTTAATAATCCTTAGTTAATTATCCTGATTAACTAATAGTATTTCTTAATCACTTTCTTAAGAAATTATCTTAGATTAATTCATTATTAATCATTTCTAATTATAAATTAATCTAAATTATTTACTTATAAATCAATTCTTTAATTCCCTTATAAACTAAATCATTTTATTACCTTAATTATCTCTACGATCATTAATTTCTTTATTAATGATTTCATAAATCATTTAAGTGTATTTTTAAACCTTACACTTCAAATTTAGACTCAAACTTCATTTTGAATTTGAAATTATATATTTAACATTAACCAAATTTTAAATATCAATTAATAAACCTATATACGAAAAATCCTAACAAAATTACTCAAATTTTTATTTAAAATTTTAAGCTTTAATACATATTTTATTTTATCTTGCAAATTCAAGTTAAAACTATTTATTTAATTTTTCACTCAAAATTTAGGAAACCTTTATGAAAGAATTTTATCAAAATCAAGTTAAACATTTGTTTAAATCAAACTTACTTTTTAAAACTATTTATTTTAAACTTATTTTTAAAACATTCATATTTAAAAAGTGATTTGAATTTCCAAATTTGAATTCAAAGTAACTTGAATTGATACTTTAACCTTTAATCTAACTCAGTTCAACTTTGTTATAATTTAAAGTTAAGCTTCAGGAGATTGAACAGTTTCTGGAACCTGTAACCATCACATTCTAGAGCAAATCTCCCATTGCATCGAGTCAACACTCCAAAGACCCGAGTGAAACCCGGGTAAAAACTGCACATGCCACAAAACCAACAGGCCTTCAAACATGCACGGTGCACATGCACTGCGCCTCCAGCCATCACCGGCCATCGACCAACGTCGCCACCCATCGCTCATCAACCCATGACCCCATCACAACCCACTAAAGCCACTGCCTTGCTTCAAAACAAAATACGAGCACTCCATTCAAACCTGGAACCACGCACTCGTCCAACGTCGCAAACCTGACAACGCGCCGCCTTCGAAATTTCGACCAACAGAACACGCCGCACCTCCGCCCAGACCTCCGTCTACGCCCCAGCTTCCATCAACCAGAGGCGCGCGCAACTCGATGCTCGAACGAGGCTGTGGTGCTCGACTTCCCCCTTCACTAAAAATTTAGGTTTACAGACTTATACTTCACGCCGCCGCCGCCTCGATGATCGAGAGTGTTCCCTACTATTTTTCCTAACATCGCCGATCACTCACCTAGCCTCAACCCAAACCCCGGCCTCGCTAGTGCCTCCGACCACCTGAATTTGCCTAAAACCCATTCCCAGTTCATTTCGAAAGTGCTTTGGGAATACAACACTAAAAGTTATCATATTGGCCCTAAAAATCCTATTTTTAAGTAAGTATTCAAGTTATATAATTTAATTTGCAAATTGTTATATTCGAATTTAATCAACATTTAGATTTTCTCTGTAAAAACCAAATTTTTTACATACTCTATATTCTTATTCTTCTTGGAACTATTTTTAAATAATAACTGATACTTAACCAAGCATATTTGCTTTTGAAATCTAAACCTAACAGAGGTTGATTCAAGAGGAAATGAATTTTGAGTAAAATCTAGGCTTGTAAATTAAGAACAGAGATATATCCACTATCATATATACACAGGAACGTACTTACACACATACATCACAGACATATTATTATTAAGAGATGAGTATGCAATAGTATTTATAGCTTAAACTATTTAAATTAGTGATGTTACTCACAGTGGATTCAAGGAAATGAACAGAGAGCAATGGTTGATGGAAACTGCAGTTTGAATCTCCTGTAACTTCTCCCTGACTTTGATCTATGGTTTGCTATTTGTTTTCCAGATTTCTGAAATTGCTTGTTTACTGAGTTGCTTCTTTGTTTAAATTGTTAGATAATATTTACTTTTAATTTTCTCAGCTTTTGAATACACGAAATGAAATAGGAGATTGATGTATACAAATGAGTTACAGGTGATATATGGTTTTACCATATAGCATGGGTGAAGTTGCTTGTTTTAAAGGGAAGTTTGTTTCAGTTTGAAATGGTATGTACTCAGTTTCGAACGAACAACTGAGTTGAAGCTTGAAGATAGTGTTATATAGAAAGAGTTGTACAGGAGATATCTCATTTCTTTGCATACAGGTACAAGGTTTTATAAATTTTTGCTCAGAGATTTTTTTTATACTTGACTAAACAAGATTCTCGGCTGAGAGAAGATATGTTGGTGGCTAATGTACTTGTATTATTTTTTTTTCTTTCTTTCAGCTGATATGAAATGTTATGGTGTACTAGAGGCAATGGCATTAAATGCCCATGTCCTTAATGTCTTCACCTTGAACGATTTGTTCACTTCAGCCATACTTATGTTGTTTTTACAAGCTTCATATGTATTTATTCTTATTATTTACTTTGCAGGTACATGTATAAACTTATTTTTGCTTGGTGGCTGAAGATATACTTAGCATTTATTAGCTTGTACTTTATTCTTTCCAACCTATACTTATTCAACTTTGTTTTATGCTTTGTCATATTTCTTTACTTCTTGCACTCGGCTGCTATGACATGCTAGGGTGCTAAAGATATTACATTTACTTTGTTTCTATTTGTAAGTTTTGTATATGTACTTACTTGCCTTATAGGCTACAGCCTACATACTTTTTGTTTTATATTTGTTTCATAATTTTCAAATGCTCGATTATCAAAATTTTACTAACATTTTGTATAAATTACTAATTATTACACAATTTTAATTCAAAAATTAAATTGATAATTTATTTACACTCAATTAAATCCGGGATCGTTACAGACTTCCCCCCTTAAAAAGAATTTCGTCCTTGAAATTCGCCAGAGAGAGATAACGAAGATAGACGAAAGATAGAAGAACAATTCTTTGTGTCAAACTAGATATCTATTCTGCATTTGGCTTACCAAATCAGAACATCAATGATATGAGCACAAACTCATACAATATAGGATACTCGGGTCATCAAATTTACGACATATGCATGAGCATTGGTCAGTTCGAAGGGATAACTAACCATTCGTAGAATATATTGGGACCCAAAAATAGACAGATATATGGATACAATTTCAAAGTTTTTAGTTTAAAACTAAAGTATACCTATCAACCATAACAACCAAAACAACCAATTCATCCAAACAACAATTCTGGCCAAATTGGAGTTTATGTCCCATATTAATATATCGAATTTCCTTCCTGGATCTACCAGGAACTATCAAAGAATTGAAAAAGAGATGCTGAACAAAGAGATTGATAGAGAAAAAATTGTTTCCACTGTTGTTACAGGGTATTGACCATTTAGTGATACTTCCCTGTCCCCTATCTCGTTCTCTTCTCGCACTCATACTCACTATCAGTGGATAGTAAGAGAATTTACTGAGGCATTCAAACGGATATCTTAGGGATTACTCATTCTAGGGTTTACTTCACCCTATCTCTAATGAGCTACTTAATGTGTTATACTCCTGAGCTAAAGTTTCACCTTAGCTCTGATACCAAATGTAACGAAAACGTGTTTTGCCCGCTCGAAAATCGACATCCATACTTCAAATCGTATTCGAATGCCGTAGATTCGACTGTTCAAATCCGATTCGCCGGAGCTTATAACCACGTTAAGTAAATAACACAGCGGAATAAAAATAATAATACATTGATATACAATATCTGATACAACAGAATGATACAATAAATATCAATATACATCGGAGATACAATAGAATAGCAGCGGAAAGAAAAATAGATAACACTAGCAGCGGAACAAATAACTCTAAGATAGTCTTCAACGAAGAACTCCAAATCTGAACTCCATCTCCAAGAATTAATCCAGCAATAGCTCGAACTCCCCATAATGATGCACAAAGATAAGCAAGACTGGTGTGATCCAAATACGGAACTAACTCCAGATAATCTACTACATCTTACTATTTGAAAAACCCAACTCTAAACTGCTCCTGTAGAAAATAATGAGCACCCAGAGTTTAGGAAAGGAACAATAAACTCCGGATCAGTCATGGGACTGGTGCGAGCAACAAAAACAGTTTATCTTTTAATTCAATCAATAAAAGAATTTTAAAGTAAATTCGCAATGCTTTTTGAAAATGAAACTACCATAAGACCTCCCGCCACACACACAATGCAAACGCAGACTTGGAGGAGATTTCTTCTTATGATAGTCAAACATGCTTAATACGCAGAAAATTTCTTTGATATTATTATTATAAGTGCACGGTGCAGAAAAACATTTCGAAAGTAGAATATAAATCTTAGCCAGCATAGACATTTCGAACTATGCCTACTATAGCTACCATCCAAACAGTGGGGCGCCACCATAAGTGAATGGCAGGTTCTACAACTAAAACCGTACAAGGCTCGTATTGTTTCTTTGGATTTCCAACAAATGGTCAGGCCAAGGAACTTCCCATTGCCACATGAGAACGCCTCTGGAAGGACGTCCCCGAAAACCTAACCGGATCTCTGCCAACACAAGGCCGGGTTACCCCTAACTGGGTAACTACTGACATGAGTATGCCATCCCCCGGTCCTTTAGGACCTTTAACCGAGCGCTCGATAACCAACATCACACCATAATAAATAGAGTGTTTTCCACATGAGTAAGTATCTGGGATCCATACCATGATACCACCCTTTTCCAGAAGGAAATGAACATACCCTAAAGGGGAGCTACCCCCTAATAACCTTGCTGCATCTTTCCTGTTTTGACCATTCCGGCGTGTGAGGCTCGACGAAGTCTCGTCCACAAAGCTACGCTTTGGTACAAAGCCATGCTTTGGGTCAACAAATGATCAAAGTAATGATCACAAAGATAAATGATCAAACAAATGATCCTATCACAAATGATCAAACAATGATCATTTCACAGCAACACTCAGCATGTCACATTACCAAATTGGGAATATATCGCTGATAACCTTCAACTACATAACCTCTGAGCTCGTATGTCTCAGAGAAGGGTGTTAAGCTAAAAGAATAAATTCTCCGCCACCAACAGAAATGTATTTGAAAGAAATCTGCTTTATATCTCAAAATGTAATGTCGGACACACAATCCATACAAGTCTGTTCCGGGTTCGAACAGAACCGAAGGCACTTCCAAAAAAGCCCTTGCAATCCGGATAATCCCTAATCACGTCCGGATTTCCCATCACATATGGAGATCTCTATACCGGGGATCAGCCAGTGCAGAGACAATCGACAAGAAATCCTTTCGTTTTAGAAAATATCCGGTCTTCACCACCGGTCTTCAAATGCTATCCATAACGACGTATCACATATTCGGAATGGGTTAAATGACACAAAGGTCCTCTCCCGGCTAAACCGAATAGTGAGCGCAATATTTCAAAAACATATGGACATTGGGATTTCAATTAAGTCACAACTTAAAACCCAAAAACTTTCTTTCAGTGGTTAAACAATTTACCATTTCGAATCTCTAGACAAAAAGATTTATTTCACAAAGATCAATTCATAGATTTCCAAAACAATTTCATTTCTATAGGATTAACCCATTAAATCTTTAAATCAAAGATCTTTAAATCAAAGATTTAACTTATAGTTTCAAACCGTTTCCAAAACTTGGAAGTCATTTTCATTTTCAAACTTGAAATTCTTTTTAACACAAATTGGGCGTTCATTTCTTATGTGAAAGCCTTTATTATGTGAAAATAAACAGTTTTCGTTTCAGAAAAATCCAATTAATTTACACGAGTTAAAGTTCTCAATTTATGTTCATATTTCCAAATTATTACATTTTAAAATGATTTAACCCATATATAACTGGTATAACATCTTTAATCCCTAGTTTCAAATTATAAAATTCAGTTTCACATTTTGAATTTAAATTTAAATCAAATTATTTAAATTTCAAACTTTATCAAGTTATTCAAAAATAAATTTCATCTTTGAAATTTCATTTCAAAAGCTTTTCACATTTAACTCGATTCCATTTCAAACTATTTGAATTTAAAAATTCAAATTCAAAACTATTTTCAAAAATCTGTGACTTAATCGATTTCCTCGTGAAATCCATATTTGTGTGTGTATGCTGTGGTCCAGGGGTTTAACACAATAGTGCAACATCATTCAATCATCATAGATCAAAACACAGAAATGTAGTTGATAAGCGATATAAATTATAACGCTCAACGCCCATTCACAGATTCACAGATAATATACAGATGCAAATAAATACACACAGTTCAATCTACAGAACAAAATATCACAAATCAGATAGGATAATCAATTCAAGGCATCACATATAATACGATCATTCATAAGTAATTCAAGCATACAATAATCATTTATAAACAGGATTTATTTATCGTTTAATCCTATGTAATTCAATTTATCTCCTATTAAATTAATTACTTATGAATTTATTATCCAATTCTGATTAGATTATTTTCATTAAGTAATTACATTTAAATCGTTTATAATTGATTATCTAATTTATTTAATCCAATAAATCATTAACATTAATCACTTTAAAGCAGTTACTTAATAATCCTTAGTTAATTATCCTGATTAACTAATAATATTTCTTAATCACTTTCTTAAGAAATTATCTTAGATTAATTCATTATTAATCATTTCTAATTATAAATTAATCTAAATTATTTACTTATAAATCAATTCTTTAATTCCCTTATAAACTAAATCATTTTATTACCTTAATTATCTCTAAGATCATTAATTTCTTTATTAATGATTTCATAAATCATTTAAGTGTATTTTTAAACCTTACACTTCAAATTTAGACTCAAACTTCATTTTGAATTTGACATCATATATTTAACATTAACCAAATTTTAAATATCAATTAATAAACCTATATACGAAAAATCCTAACTAAATTACTCAAATTTTTATTTAAAATTTTAAGCTTTAATATATATTTTATTTTATCTTGCAAATTCAAGTTAAAACAATTGATTTAATTTTTCACTCAAAATTTAGGAAACCTTTATGAAAGAATTTTATCAAAATCAAGTTAAACATTTGTTTAAATCAAAATTACTTTTTAAAACTATTTATTTTAAACTTATTTTTAAAACATTCATATTTAAAAAGTGATTTGAATTTCCAAATTTGAATTCAAAGTAACTTGAATTGATACTTTAACCTTTAATCTAACTCAGTTCAACTTTGTTATAATTTAAAGTTAAGCTTCAGGAGATTGAACAGTTTCTGGAACCTGTAACCATCACATTCTAGAGCAAATCTCCCATTGCATCGAGTCAACACTCCAAAGACCCGAGTGAAACCCGGGTAAAAACTTCATATCCCACAAAACCAACAGGCCTTCAAACATGCACGGTGCACATGCACCGCGCCTCCAGCCATCACCGGCCATCGACCAACGTCGCCACCCATCGCTCATCAACCCATGACCCATCGCAACCCACCAAAGCCACTGCCTTGCTTCAAAACAAAATACGAGCAATCCATTCAAACCTCGAACAACGCACTCGTCCAACGTCGCAAACCTGACAACGCGCCGCCTTCGAAATTCCGACCACAAGAACACGCCGCACCTCCGCCCAGACCTCCGTCTATGCCCCAGCTTCCATCAACCAGAGGCGCGTGCAACTCGATGCTCGAACGAGGCTGTGGTGCTCGACTTCCCCCTTCACTAAAAATTTAGGTTTACAGACTTATACTTCACGCCGCCGTCGCCTCGATGATCGAGAGTGTTCCCTACTATTTTTCCTAACATCGTCGATCACTCACCTAGCCTCAACCCAAACCCCGGCCTCGCTAGTGCCTCCGACCACCTGAATTTGCCTAAAACCCATTCCCAGTTCATTTCGAAAGTGCTTTGGGAATACAACACTAAAAATTATCATATTGGCCCTAAAAATCTTATTTTTAAGTAAGTATTCAAGTTATATAATTTAATTTGCAAATTGTTATATTCGAATTTAATCAACATTTAGATTTTCTCTGTAAAAACCAAATTTTTTACATACTCTATATTCTTATTCTTCTTGGAACTATTTTTAAAGAATAACTGATACTTAACCAAGCATATTTGCTTTTGAAATCTAAACCTAACAGAGGTTGATTCAAGAGGAAATGAATTTTGAGTAAAATCTAGGCTTGTAAATTAAGAACAGAGATATATCCACTATCATATATACACAGGAACATACTTACACACATACATCACAGACATATTATTATTAAGATATGAGTATGCAATAGTATTTATAGCTTAAACTATTTAAATTAGTGATGTTACTCACAGTGGATTTAAGGAAATGAACAGAGAGCAATGGTTGATGGAAACTGCAGTTTGAATCTCCTGTAACTTCTCCCTGACTTTGATCTCTGGTTTGCTATTTGTTTTCCAGATTTCTGAAATTGCTTGTTTACTGAGTTGCTTCTTTGTTTAAATTGTTAGATAATATTTACTTTTAATTTTCTCAGCTTTTGAATGCACGAAATGAAATGGGAGATTGATGTATACAAATGAGTTACAGGTGATATATGGTTTTACCATATAGCATGGGTGAAGTTGCTTGTTTTAAAGGGAAGTTTGTTTGAGTTTGAAATGGTATTTACTCAGTTTCGAATGAACAACTGAGTTGAAGCTTGAAGATAGTGATATATAGAAAGAGTTGTACAGGAGATATCTCATTTCTTTGCACACAGGTACAAGGTTTCATAAATTTTTGCTCAGAGATTTTTTTTATACTTGACTAAACAAGATTCTCGCCTGAGAGAAGATATGTTGGTGGCTAATGTACTTGTATTATTATTATTATTTTTTCTGTAACAACCCTGGCATTGGAGATGACTTGTTAATATTAAATTATAAATGTAGTTATAATTTAGTATTTTCAATTAAAATATAATTGAAATTTTTAAATTTGTTTATTTGGGATAAACAATGATTTTTTGTAAATAAAATGTGAAAATAAAGTTTTGAAAACTTTATCTTGAGTATTTGTGAGAATGATGAACGAAATATGATTTTATTTAGTGAAAATGCAACAATTGTTGTATTTATTGCCAATTGCCTCTTTTCATAATTTCTGAAGAAAGTATTTAATTTTAAAATATGTTTATTTTAAATGAAAAGGTGAAATTTGATTTAAAAATAAGTTTTGAACATAAGTTGGTGGAGAATGGTTTGTTGTATTTTATTACGTAAGAAAATATTTTTTTGCGCAATTTCGGGAGCTAAAAATAGTGTTATATGTAAATATTTGTGTTAAGTTGGGTATTTTATTAAAATAAGAGTTTTTAATAGTGAAAATAATTTTTAGAGAAAAGTTATCTTTTATTTCGTTGAAGAAAAAAATGTTTGTTAAAACATACGAATGTAGTTATGAGATTTTATTGTGTTCAAATCTTGTAAATATAAGTTGTTTTGATTTAAATAAAAGAGATTTAGTTTAATTAGTGATAATTAGTATTTAGGCAAATTAATGTTTATTGGGTCAAAGCCCATTTTTATCTCTAACCTGAAGTAAAGAGGAAGCTTCTTTTCCTCAAACAAAGTACGTACAGTACAAACTTCACATAACCAGAAACAAAGAAGAAAATTAAGAAAACTCTTTCCCTCTTCAAGCCCTAAACCAAAATCTTCAAATTATTCAACCCCTTTGCTGAAGTTATCCAAATTAAAGACAACAAAATCAGGTTCTTAAAGCATATACAAGGCCAAAGCTCAAATTTTCTTCAGATTTCCTCAAGTATGATCTGATTTTGTCAAGGTGAGTATCAAAACTCACATTTTCTAGCATAGATTGAGATTTCAAAGTTAGAAATCTCAATTTTATTTTTGTTGCATGTTCATCTATGAATCACTGTCAGTAAATTGAGCATATTTCTTACGTTTTTAATCGGAATTTGATTTTTTTTGAAGTTATGGAAAGCTTGAAAATAATGTGATAACTTTCATGTTAAACACTTTCGCAAATTCTGAGAGTAATGGGTCGGAAAATTTAAGACAAACTTACTACCCTGTCACTGTAAAACTGTGACTTTCTATGCTTAATGTCATTGGTAATTTGAGCTTAACTTTCTCATTCAATGTCTGAATTGGACGATTCTTGATGTTTTCGAAAGACAAGATTATCTACTACAACTTTTATGTTTTGGGATTCGTTAAATTTTGACGTTTACATGGTCGAAAATTCATTTAAGTATCGCTGTCCCGGAGCTAAAACGACAGCCATAACGAACTTCGGATCTGGAATTTATTTTGGCCATATCTTCCATGTTTCTTATCCAATTTCAATAATTTTAGATGTTCTGTAAAGCTTAGACTGTGTTCTAAAAGTTTCATGTTTTGAGTTTTCTGAAATTTCGAAGTTATCTTGATCAAAACTGTATTAGTTTGTTGCTGTCCCGATAGCAAAACGATAGCAATAATAATCATTAACCTGAGAATTGCATTTGCTTATTTTTGCTCTCATTCTTGTTCAATTTTGATGTTGTTTTTGAGATGCTTTGAGAGCTGTGATACCTATCAATAGGATAGTTATATTTGAAGAATTTGAAATTTAAATTTAAATAGAATTTGAATTGGTTTTGGGTTATATTTAAATTGAATTCGTATTGAATTCAAGTTGTCGGTCTTGAGTTATCTTTCTTGTTTTTCATTGTTTTCGAGCACAGTTTTCACTAAACCATTTTGAAGTGATTTTTGAAATAAATGAAAATTTCAAATTATTATTATATAGTATTTTAAAATTATTTTTCTAATATAAAATCTATTTATTTCCTATAGTAAAGGAATATCAAATATTGGTTTTATTAATCATTTCGGAGAAAAGTTTTAAAAGCTTGTTTTCTCTAGTAAACTATTTTAAATATAAAACACTCACTTTTGCACTATTCGAACGTATGAGAAAGTGAATTAAACGATTTAGTAAAACACGTGGTATGGGACATGTGAGTTTACTATTTCGGTTAATTCCGGACTTGTACGATCGAAGCTATTTGAGATTATTGATTTTAAGATGTTTGCCATTTTATGGCATATTTTGAGTTTTATAATTCCTATTTACCGGAATTATTTAAGATGGCCAATATTTGGCGAGTATTATGGTTTGGGATCTCCTAAGCAGGAGTATGGTCGATGAGAACCATCACGATGTTTTATTTACTTGCCAATGATATAAGGTAAGTCTTGAGTATATGATTTCATATTTTGAGATTTTGTGGTTTATGAGGAACCATTACGATGTTTTCACTTATCGATGAAATGAGACAAGTTACGATGTCATTTAATACTTGTCGATGAGATGAGACGAGTATGGTGTCTCTTTACCACTCGCCAATGAGATGAGGCGAGATATGATTTTTTGATTTTTATGATGTTCCTAGTGTGGCACCGACTAGCGGCTAGTAAACCGCTAAGTGCGAACGAGTGGTATGGGACACACGTTAACACTTTTCAGATTCCTATCCGTGAGTTTGTGACACATTCACGATGTCTACCTAACAAAACTGCTTTGAGAGGTGTCAGCGACCTTGTCATGAGGACGAACTGCTTAGGGAGGTGTTAGCGACCTTGTTAAGGCTGACAAAATAGCTTGGAGAGGTGTCAGCGACCTTGTCATGAAGACAAACTGCTTAGGGAGGTGTTAGCGACCTTGTTAGGGCTGACAAAATGGCTTGAAGAGGTGTCAGCGACCTTGTCATGAGGACGAACTGCTTTGGGAGGTGTTAGCGACCTTGTCAGAGGCTTCGGCCGTTTGAGAATGGCACGTGCAGCATCGCTTCGGCATGCAAATGGGATTTGGCCAATCCGGGGAATTTTTATGAGTTTTTGATTTTGATTTCACCAATTTTGAAATGATGAGTTTACCTATAGCCTTGAGTTAGAGAAAGGCTTATATATATGTGTGTGTTGTTTTATGGTGATTTCAATATGGGGATTATAAACTCTTATTGAGTTTCATAAGTTTTTATTTGGAGATTATCATCGGCGATTGTTTATGTTATTTGAGTGTATTGTAGAGTTTACCTCTTTTGAGGCCTTTGTATGCTTAAATGACATTGTTTCACTTAAGTCATGAGTATGTGTATTTTCTATTGCCTCTTCTCGGTTGAGAAGAATTATCACCTTGTATCTTATGCTTCATATTATCTTCTATCCTTATGAACTGATTGTTTTAGCTAGACTGACCCGTGTATTTTATACTCGG
Source organism: Allium cepa (assembly GCA_030765085.1). Taxonomy (NCBI): domain Eukaryota; kingdom Viridiplantae; phylum Streptophyta; class Magnoliopsida; order Asparagales; family Amaryllidaceae; genus Allium; species Allium cepa. The sequence goes on from CM060928.1 coordinate 682,444,028, forward strand.
GTCAGACCGAGTTGTTTCAGGTTAGTAATCAGTTACGGGACTTAGCTTTGATGCATCTTCTTGGATTTCAGCCTAGCACTTTTGTTTAGTTTATATTTCTTTCCGCTTGACTCTGATATATATTTGATTAGATGTATATAGTGTGGTCTCTGTACCACTTTTGTATATTAGTTTGTATCATACTGGGATTTATCTGTGTATACGTATTTATATATATAATGATTACTGTTCTATGATGTGATATGCATTCTGTTATTGTACTTTGTTCTGATAGATCCATTAGCCACCTATAGTTTTGTATTAAACATTTATTGGATATGTCGATCCACTTGAAATAAAAAAATATATAGAGCATTTATCGACGTATGCAGTAGATATTTAAGACAAGATTATAGATGGTCGCTCCTAACCAGCCCTATTCTCTGCATTAACAGACAGAATAACCCAGTAATTCTCTTTGTTAATGTGGGTCTTGGGGTGGGGCGTCACAGCTTGGTATCAGAGCGAGATTCAGAACAAAGTATGATAAACACAGAACAGAAAAACATATTACGGTACATCTAAGTGTAATACAAGTGTTACGAATTCCTTAATCATCGTGTCCTTTACCTTATCGTGCCTTTTGGAGTAGATAATTTGGGATATGTCTAGGAATATGGTTTATTCGAAATATTCCCAAATTTAATTGATGACATCTTATCTTAGGAGTAATCCTAATCGTGATTGTTTTATTCAAGTCCTCTTCAATACGGGTGCTTGACACCCATCCATATTGAAGGAGTTTGTTGATGATCTTTGACGTTCTTATTTTGTGATTTCTTTGAGGATTGCGAATCCTATTGAGGGGATCTGCAATATTTGGTATGATGTTAAGGATTTTGGATTTTTTTTCCTTATAGCTTATCTTTTCAAGTGAATTAGAATGCTTTTTCCTCTTTAGAGTTTGGAATGATTTAAGTTGGGGTAGCTTGGGTATTTTCTAGTTGCATTCTGTAATTCGAAGGAAGCTAAAATTTGGTATCCTAATTTTAACTGATTTGTTGTTTCTTTCTCTTCGGGATGTTATTGATGATTTTGAAGTGTCTGTATTCACTCTTGAGTTTCGAGATGTTGATGATCTATCTCAAATTCCTGTCATTGTGACTCTGTTGATTTCTGTGTGTCCGTTTTGGGTATGACACATAATCGGGCAATCGAATATTGTATTGACTTCATTCTCGGTTCTTGGCCTGTCGGTCGTCCTTCTATGAGGATGTCTACTAGGGAACTGAGGTGTTTTCAAATTTTTCAAAAAAAAAATCAAAAAAAAAATCAAACTTAAGATATGTTTCTAAGAGAAATTAGTTTATATTTTTGGGGAAAAACAAAAAATATTTTAAGTATTATATATGAGGTATTTCTTTTTAAAGAAAATGAATTTTTGTGTTGGGTTGTCCGTCTAGTGCTTTAAGAATTCTGGTCGATGCGTTTGGCCAATGTTATCGATAGGGATTTCCTAAACGCTGTGATGAGACAGTCAGACACGGTAAATTTAGTTTTATTTAGTAAATTTTGATAATAATTAATAGGGTAGAGTATTTTTTTTTAAAATTGTTTAATAAAACCATTGAACCATGGTGAGTGTTGGAGGAGTGGCGAGGCATTTTTGACCGTTTGATTAACTATGCAGCCAATCGATGGGGTCATTCACCATAAATCAATGGTGAGACAACACCCTTATATTATTTGAAATTTGAGAAAATAAATATGGTAATTTGTGTAAGTAAAGTGAATAATTCTAATTAAGGGGATGTCTTAATTAGAAGAAAATATCATTTGATGTTTTGATTAATAAAATGATGTATTTAAGGTAAAAGAATACATTGGTTTAAAAATTAAATTATTAATTGAATATTTTAGTACAAGTTATTAATGATGACTATAAAAATTTATTTTGATGGATAATCAATAATCATCTCTTTATAATGCAAGAAATTAGTATCTCTTTGAAACTGAGTTTTCATGGTTAATTGTTTTTAAAGTCAGATTTTGGAAAGTAATGAACATATTTCCACTTAATAAAATGTTTTGTGGTGATTACGTAGAGTTGATCATAATTTTATATGTCTTAGCTTTCCAGAGGAAAAAAAGAGGATCATTTAATAAAATGATTTATCCAAAAGCTTGTTTGAAATTGTAGTTTGAAACTAAAATGGATTGGGAGAATTTTAAATTTTAAAATTGATTTTGAATGCTGAAATTTCATTTAGAAAATTGTTGTGCTAAAACAGGGATAGCTAGAGATTTATAACTCAAAATGAGCTCAGTCTTTTTGCAAATGAAAAATCTTTCAGTAAGCTATAATGTTTCTTTTTACAACTTTTAAATATTTTGCAATTTACTGAGTCTAAAATGGGTTTGAATGGGGATAGGCAATTCTGCCCTATTACAAAATTCTCTAAGATTAAGCTGAAAGTAAATTTAACATTACTTTCAAACTGTAAATCCGATTTTGATGATCTTTATATTGCCGGAAATCCCAGACTAATTAGAACAACTTTCATTCTATAAAGTTCTTCAAATTTTGTTGTTTTCTCGGTATAAAGAGGCCTTCTTTACAGCAGGTCTGAACTGAAATTGATTTATTTCCCCTCAATAGTTAAGTGTAACATTTCTTATTTATGATCATGAACTAATATCATCTATTTGAGTTAAGTGCAGGTGAAAAGAGGATATTGAAATATTTTTTGAGCAAAATGATTATATATATAAGTTTGTGCAAAACCGCTTTAAAATGCTAAAACGGAAAGGTATGTTTTCGGATTAATTTTAAGAGTTAGATGATGATGTATTGTGTTTCCGACCTAATGGTCGATGTATATTATATAAATAATTTTTATAATATTGCATACGGCCCTCCGTACAAAGGAGACTCCGTCGATTTTTCTGAAAACTTTTAACACTTAGAAAATTTGAGAAACAAATTGAAAAAAAAAATATGTTGCAAATTAGAGAATACCTATGGAAGAATTAGAGAATAAAGCACCTTTTGGTTGATCTATCTTGTCTCTTTTGATTTCTATCTTGTATTGATGTGGTTCCTTCCGTGGTGTCATATAGAAATCATATTGATAATCATTTTGTTGGTTAGAGTTTGAGTTGGAGTTGTGCTAAATCCCACCTCTACTCCTGGAGCTTTTGAGAAATCAATTTCATTCGAGTAATCTTTTATGTGTAGCATCTTGCTGAGTTTCCAATTCGAAGGTGAGGTGCCTTCGAAATTTTATGTATTGCTCGGAATATTCAATGGTTTGCTAGTCTCAATATTAGCGCTTTAGAAACCATATAAGTAATCGAGCGAGTCTTGTCTTCGTTTTCTACCATCCTACTTGAGAGTGTGAGAATTTCTTTTAAACTCAAGCTAGTTTATCCTTCCTTTGACTGATGAAATTAATATGTTGAATACAAACTCTACTCTAGAAATTGCGAGGACGCAATTTTATTAAGGATGGGAGTTTGTAACAACCCTGGCATTGGAGATGACTTGTTAATATTAAATTATAAATGTAGTTATAATTTAGTATTTTCAATTAAAATATAATTAAAATTTTTAAATTTGTTTATTTGGGATAACCAATGAATTTTTGTAAATAAAATGTGAAAATAAAGTTTTGAAAACTTTATCTTGAGTATTTGTGAGAATGATGAACGAAATATGATTTTATTTAGTGAAAATGCAACAATTGTTGTATTTATTGCCAATTGCCTCTTTTCATAATTTCTGAAGAAAGTATTTAATTTTAAAATATGTTTATTTTAAATGAAAAGGTGAAATTTGATTTAAAAATAAGTTTTGAACATAAATTGGTGGAGAATGGTTTGTTGTATTTTATTACGTAAGAAAATATTTTTTTGCGCAATTTCGGGAGCTAAAAATAGTGTTATATGTAAATATTTGTGTTAAGTTGGGTATTTAATTAAAATAAGAGTTTTTAATAGTGAAAATAATTTTTAGAGAAAAGTTATCTTTTATTTCGTTGAAGAAAAAAATGTTTGTTAAAACATACGAATGTAGTTATGAGATTTTATTGTGTTCAAATCTTGTAAACATAAGTTGTTTTGATTTAAATAAAAGAGACTTAGTTTAATTGGTGATAATTAGTATTTAGGCAAATTAATGGTTATTGGGTCAAAGCCCATTTTTATCTCTAACCTGAAGTAAAGAGGAAGCTTCTTTTCCTCAAACAAAGTACGTACAGTACAAACTTCACATAACCAGAAACAAAGAAGAAAATTAAGAAAACCCTTTCCCTCGTCAAGTCCTAAACCAAAATCTTCAAATTACTCAACCCCTTTGCTGAAGTTATCCAAATTAAAGACAACAAAATCAGGTTCTTAAAGCATATATAAGTCCAAAGCTCAAATTTTCTTCAGATTTCCTCAAGTATGATCTGATTTAGTCAAGGTGAGTATCAAACCTCACATTTTCTAGCATAGATTGAGATTTCAAAGTTAGAAATCTCAATTTTATTTTTGTTGCATGTTCATCTATGAATCACTGTCGGTAAATTGAGCATATTTCTTACTTTTTTAATCGGAATTTGATTTTTTTTGAAGTTCTGGAAAGCTTGAAAATAATGTGATAACTTTCATGTTAAACACTTTCGCAAATTCTGAGAGTAATGGGTCGGAAAATTTAAGAAAAACTTACTACCCTGTCACTGTAAAACTGTCACTTTCTGTGCTTAATGTCATTGGTAATTTGAGCTTAACTTTCTCATTCAATGTCCGAATTGGACGATTCTTGATGTTCTGGAAAGACAAGATTATCTACTACAACTTTTGTGTTTTAGATTTTGTTAAATTTTGACGTTTACATGGTCTAAAATTCATTTAAGTATCGCTGTCCCGGAGCTAAAACGACAGCCATAACGAACTTCGGATCTGGAATTTATTTTGGCCATATCTTCCATGTTTCTTATCCAATTTCAATAATTTTAGATGTTCTGTAAAGCTTAGACTGTGTTCTAAAAGTTTCATGTTTTGGGTTTTCTGAAATTTCGAAGTTATCTTGATCAAAACTGTATTAGTTTGTTGCTGTCCCGATAGCAATAATAATCATTAACCTGAGAATTGCATTTGCTTATTTTTGCTCTCATTCTTGTTCAATTTTGATGTTGTTTTTGAGATGCTTAGAGAGCTGTGATACCTATCAATAGGATAGTTATATTTGAAGAATTTGAAATTTAAATTTAAATAGAATTTGAATTGGTTTTGGGTTATATTTAAATTGAATTCGTATTGAATTCAAGTTGTCGGTCTTGAGTTATCTTTCTTGTTTTTCATTGTTTTCGAGCACAGTTTTCACTAAACCATTTTGAAGTGATTTTTGAAATAAATGAAAATTTCAAATTATTATTATATAGTATTTTAAAATTATTTTTCTAATATAAAATCTATTTATTTCCTATAGTAAAGGAATATCAAATATTGGTTTTATTAATCATTTCGGAGAAAAGTTTTAAAAGCTTGTTTTCTCTAGTAAACTATTTTAAATATAAAACACTCACTTTTGCACTATTCGAACATATGAGAAAGTGAATTAAACGATTTAGTAAAACACGTGGTATGGGACATGTGAGTTTACTATTTCGGTTAATTCCGGACTTGTACGATCGAAGCTATTTGAGATTATTGATTTTAAGATGTTTGCCATTTTATGGCATATTTTGAGTTTTATAATTCCTATTTACCGGAATTATTTAAGATGGCCAATATTTGGCGAGTATTATGGTTTGGGATCTCCTAAGCAGGAGTATGGTCGATGAGAACCATCACGATGTTTTATTTACTTGCCAATGATATAAGGTAAGTCTTGAGTATATGATTTCATATTTTGAGATTTTATGGTTTATGAGGAACCATTACGATGTTTTCACTTGTCGATGAAATGAGACAAGTTACGATGTCATTTAATACTTGTCGATGAGATGAGACGAGTATGGTGTCTCTTTACCACTCGCCAATGAGATGAGGTGAGATATGATTTTTTGAGTTTTATGATGTTCCTAGTGTGGCACCGACTAGCGGCTAGTAAACCGCTAAGTGCGAACGAGTGGTATGGGACACACGTTAAAACTTTTCAGATTCCTATCCGTGAGTTTGTGACACATACACGATGTTTACCTAACAGAACTGCTTTGAGAGGTGTCAGCGACCTTGTCATGAGGACGAACTGCTTAGGGAGGTGTTAGCGACCTTGTTAAGGCTGACAAAATAGCTTGGAGAGGTGTCAGCGACCTTGTCATGAGGACAAACTGCTTAGAGAGGTGTTAGCGACCTTGTTAGGGCTGACAAAATGGCTTGAAGAGGTGTCAGCGACCTTGTCATGAGGACGAACTGCTTTGGGAGGTGTTAGCGACCTTGTCAGAGGCTTCGGCCGTTTGAGAATGGCACGTGCAGCATCGCTTCGGCATGCAAATGGGATTTGGCCAATCCGGGGAATTTTTATGAGTTTTTGATTTTGATTTCACCAATTTTGAAATGATGAGTTTACCTATAGCCTTGAGTTAGAGAAAGGCTTATATATATGTGTGTGTTGTTTTATGGTGATTTCAATATGGGGATTATAAACTCTTATTGAGTTTCATAAGTTTTTATTTGGAGATTATCATCGGCGATTGTTTATGTTATTTGAGTGTATTGTAGAGTTTACCTCTTTTGAGGCCTTTGTATACTTAAATGACATTGTTTCACTTAAGTCATGAGTATGTGTATTTTCTATTGCCTCTTCTCGGTTGAGAAGAATTATCACCTTGTATCTTATGCTTCATATTATCTTCTATCCTTATGAACTGATTGTTTTAGCTAGACTGACCCGTGTATTTTATACTCGGGTCAGACCGAGTTGTTTCAGGTTAGTAATCAGTTACGGGACTTAGCTTTGATGCATCTTCTTGGATTTCAGCCTAGCACTTTTGTTTAGTTTATATTTCTTTCCGCTTGACTCTGATATATATTTGATTAGATGTATATAGTGTGGTCTCTGTACCACTTTTTTATATTAGTTTGTATCATACTGGGATTTATCTGTGTATACGTATTTATATATATAATGATTACTGTTCTGTGATGTGATATGCATTCTGTTATTGTACTTTGTTCTGATAGATCCATTAGCCACCTATAGTTTTGTATTAAACATTTATTGGATATGTCGATCCACTTGAAATAGAAAAAAAATATAGAGCATTTATCGACGTATGCAGTAGATATTTAAGACAAGATTATAGATGGTCGCTCCTAACCAGCCCTATTCTCTACATTAACAGGCAGAATAACCCAGTAATTCTCTTTGTTAATGTGGGTCTTGGGGTGGGGCGTCACAGCTTGGTATCAGAGCGAGATTCAGAACAAAGTATGATAAACACAGAACAGAAAAACATGTTACAGTACATCTAAGTGTAATACAAGTGTTACGAATTCCTTAATCATCGTGTCCTTTACCTTATCGTGCCTTTTGGAGTAGATAAATTGGGATATGTCTAGGAATATGGTTTATTCGAAATATTCCCAAATTTAATTGATGACATCTTATCTTAGGAGTAATCCTAATCGTGATTGTTTTATTCAAGTCCTCTTCAATACGGGTGCTTGACACCCATCCATATTGAAGGAGTTTGTTGATGATCTTTGACGTTCTTATTTTGTGATTTCTTTGAGGATTGCGAATCCTATTGAGGGGATCTGCAATATTTGGTATGATGTTAAGGATTTTGGATTTTTTTTCCTTATAGCTTATCTTTTCAAGTGAATTAGAATGCTTTTTCCTCTTTAGAGTTTGGAATGATTTAAGTTGGGGTAGCTTGGGTATTTTCTAGTTGCATTCTGTAATTCGAAGGAAGCTAAAATTTGGTATCCTAATTTTAACTGATTTGTTGTTTCTTTCTCTTCGGGATGTTATTGATGATTTTGAAGTGTCTGTATTCACTCTTGAGTTTCGAGATGTTGATGATCTATCTCAAATTCCTGTCATTGTGACACTGTTGATTTCTGTGTGTCCGTTTTGGGTATGACACATAATCGGGCAATCGAATATTGTATTGACTTCATTCTCGGTTCTTGGCCTTTCGGTCGTCCTTCTATGAGGATGTCTACTAGGGAACTGAGGTGTTTTCAAATTTTTCAAAAAAAAAATCAAAAAAAAATCAAACTTAAGATATGTTTCTAAGAGAAATTAGTTTATATTTTTGGGGAAAAACAAAAAATATTTTAAGTATTATATATGAGGTATTTCTTTTTAAAGAAAATGAATTTTTGTGTTGGGTTGTCCGTCTAGTGCTTTAAGAATTCTGGTCGATGCGTTTGGCCAATGTTATCGATAGGGATTTCCTAAACGCTGTGATGAGACAGTCAGACACGGTAAATTTAGTTTTAATTAGTAAATTTTGATAATAATTAATAGGGTAGAGTATTAATTTTTTTTTTAAATTGTTTAATAAAACCATTGAACCATGGTGAGTGTTGGAGGAGTGGCGAGGCATTTTTGACCGTTTGATCAACTATGCAGCCAATCGATGGGGTCATTCACCATAAATCAATGGTGAGACAACACCCTTATATTATTTGAAATTTGAGAAAATAAATATGGTAATTTGTGTAAGTAAAGTGAATAATTCTAATTAAGGGGATGTCTTAATTAGAAGAAAATATCATTTGATGTTTTGATTAATAAAATGATGTATTTAAGGTAAAAGAATACATTGGTTTAAAAATTAAATTATTAATTGAATATTTTAGCACAAGTTATTAATGATGACTATAAAAATTTATTTTGATGGATAATCAATAATCATCTCTTTATAATGCAAGAAATTAGTATCTCTTTGAAACTGAGTTTTCATGGTTAATTGTTTTTAAAGTCAGATTTTGGAAAGTAATGAACATATTTCCACTTAATAAAATGTTTTGTGGTGATTACGTAGAGTTGATCATAATTTTATATGTCTTAGCTTTCCAGAGGAAAAAAAGAGGACCATTTAATAAAATTATTTATCCAAAAGCTTGTTTGAAATTGTAGTTTGAAACTAAAATGGATTGGGGGAATTTTAAATTTTAAAATTGATTTTGAAAGCTGAAATTTCATTTAGAAAATTGTTGTGCTAAAACAGGGATAGCTAGAGATTTATAACTCAAAATGAGCTCAGTCTTTTTGCAAATGAAAAATCTTTCAGTAAGCTATAAAGTTTCTTTTTACCACTTTTAAACATTTTGCAATTTACTGAGTCGAAAATGGGTTTGAATGGGGATAGGCAATTCTGCCCTATTACAAAATTCTCTAAGATTAAGCTGAAAGTAAATTTAACATTACTTTCAAACTGTAAATCCGATTTTGATGATATTTATATTGCCGGAAAGCCCAGACTAATTAGAACAACTTTCGTTCTATAAAGTTCTTCAAATTTTGTTGTTTTCTCGGTATAAAGAGGCCTTCTTTACAGCAGGTCTGAACTGAAATTGATTTATTTCCCCTCAATAGTTAAGTGTAACATTTCTTATTTATGATCATGAACTAATATCATCTATTTGAGTTAAGTGCAGGTGAAAAGAGGATATTGAAATATTTTTTGAGCAAAATGATTATAGATATAAGTTTGTGCAAAACCGCTTTAAAATGCTAAAACGGAAAGGTATGTTTTCGGATTAATTTTAAGAGTTAGATGATGATGTATTGTGTTTCCGACCTAATGGTCGATGTATATTATATAAATAATTTTGTAATATTGTATACGGCCCTCCGTACAAAGGAGACTCCGCCGATTTTTCTGAAAACTTCTAACACTTAGAAAATTTGAGAAACAAATTGAAAAAAAAATATGTTGCAAATTAGAGAATACCTATGGAAGAATTAGAGAATAAAGCACCTTTTGGTTGATCTATCTTGTCTCTTTTGATTTCTATCTTGTATTGATGTGGTTCCTTCCGTGGTGTCATATAGAAATCATATTGATAATCATTTTGTTGGTTAGAGTTTGAGTTGGAGTTGTGCTAAATCCCACCTCTACTCCTGGAGCTTTTGAGAAATCAATTTCATTCGAGTAATCTTTTATGTGTAGCATCTTGCTGAGTTTCCAATTCGAAGGTGAGGTGCCTTCGAAATTTTATGTATTGCTCGGAATATTCAATGGTTTGCTAGTCTCAATATTAGCGCTTTAGAAACCATATAAGTAATCGAGCGAGTCTTGTCTTCGTTTTCTACCATCCTATCTTGAGAGTGTGAGAATTTCTTTTAAACTCAAGCTAGTTTATCCTTCCTTTGACTGATGAAATTAATATGTTGAATACAAACTCTACTCTAGAAATTGCGAGGACGCAATTTTATTAAGGATGGGAGTTTGTAACAACCCTGGCATTGGAGATGACTTGTTAATATTAAATTATAAATGTAGTTATAATTTAGTATTTTCAATTAAAATATAATTGAAATTTTTAAATTTGTTTATTTGGGATAAACAATGAATTTTTGTAAATAAAATGTGAAAATAAAGTTTTGAAAACTTTATCTTGAGTATTTGTGAGAATGATGAACGAAATATGATTTTATTTAGTGAAAATGCAACAATTGTTGTATTTATTGCCAATTGCCTCTTTTCATAATTTCTGAAGAAAGTATTTAATTTTAAAATATGTTTATTTTAAATGAAAAGGTGAAATTTGATTTAAAAATAAGTTTTGAACATAAATTGGTGGAGAATGGTTTGTTGTATTTTATTACGTAAGAAAATATTTTTTTGCGCAATTTCGGGAGCTAAAAATAGTGTTATATGTAAATATTTGTGTTAAGTTGGGTATTTAATTAAAATAAGAGTTTTTAATAGTGAAAATAATTTTTAGAGAAAAGTTATCTTTTATTTCGTTGAAGAAAAAAATGTCTGTTAAAACATACGAATGTAGTTATGAGATTTTATTGTGTTCAAATCTTGTAAACATAAGTTGTTTTGATTTAAATAAAAGAGACTTAGTTTAATTGGTGATAATTAGTATTTAGGCAAATTAATGGTTATTGGGTCAAAGCCCATTTTTATCTCTAACCTGAAGTAAAGAGGAAGCTTCTTTTCCTCAAACAAAGTACGTACAGTACAAACTTCACATAACCAGAAACAAAGAAGAAAATTAAGAAAACCCTTTCCCTCTTCAAGTCCTAAACCAAAATCTTCAAATTATTCAACCCCTTTGCTGAAGTTATCCAAATTAAAGACAACAAAATCAGGTTCTTAAAGCATATATAAGTCCAAAGCTCAAATTTTCTTCAGATTTCCTCAAGTATGATCTGATTTTGTCAAGGTGAGTATCAAACCTCACATTTTCTAGCATAGATTGAGATTTCAAAGTTAGAAATCTCAATTTTATTTTTGTTGCATGTTCATCTATGAATCACTGTCAGTAAATTGAGCATATTTCTTACTTTTTAATCGGAATTTGATTTTTTTTGAAGTTCTGGAAAGCCTGAAAATAATGTAATAACTTTCATGTTAAACACTTTCGCAAATTCTGAGAGTAATGGGTCGGAAAATTTAAGAAAAACTTACTACCCTGTCACTGTAAAACTGTGACTTTCTGTGCTTAATGTCATTGGTAATTTGAGCTTAACTTTCTCATTCAATGTCCGAATTGGACTATTCTTGATGTTCTGGAAAGACAAGATTATCTACTACAACTTTTGTGTTTTAGATTTTGTTAAATTTTGACGTTTACATGGTCGAAAATTCATTTAAGTATCGCTGTCCCGGAGCTAAAACGACAGCCATAACGAACTTCGGATCTGGAATTTATTTTGGCCATATCTTCCATGTTTCTTATCCAATTTCAATAATTTTAGATGTTCTGTAAAGCTTAGACTGTGTTCTAAAAGTTTCATGTTTTGGATTTTCTGAAATTTCAAAGTTATCTTGATCAAAACTGTATTAGTTTGTTGCTGTCCCGATAGCAATAATAATCATTAACCTGAGAATTGCATTTGCTTATTTTTGCTCTCATTCTTGTTCAATTTTGATGTTGTTTTTGAGATGCTTTGAGAGCTGTGATACCTATCAATAGGATAGTTATATTTGAAGAATTTGAAATATAAATTTAAATAGAATTTGAATTGGTTTTGGGTTATATTTAAATTGAATTCGTATTGAATTCAAGTTGTCGGTCTTGAGTTATCTTTCTTGTTTTTCATTGTTTTCGAGCACAGTTTTCACTAAACCATTTTGAAGTGATTTTTGAAATAAATGAAAATTTAAAATTATTATTATATAGCATTTTAAAATTATTTTTCTAATGTAAAATCTATTTATTTCCTATAATAAAGGAATATCAAATATTGGTTTTATTAATCATTTCGGAGAAAAGTTTTAAAAGCTTGTTTTCTCTAGTAAACTATTTTAAATATAAAACACTCACTTTTGCACTATTCGAACGTATGAGAAAGTGAATTAAACGATTTAGTAAAACACGTGGTATGGGACATGTGAGTTTACTATTTCGGTTAATTCCGGACTTGTACGATCGAAGCTATTTGAGATTATTGATTTTAAGATGTTTGCCATTTTATGGCATATTTTGAGTTTTATAATTCCTATTTACCGGAATTATTTAAGATGGCCAATATTTGGCGAGTATTATGGTTTGGGATCTCCTAAGCAGGAGTATGGTCGATGAGAACCATCACGATGTTTTATTTACTTGCCAATGATATAAGGCAAGTCTTGAGTATATGATTTCATATTTTGAGATTTTATGGTTTATGAGTAACCATTACGATGTTTTCACTTGTCGATGAAATGAGATAAGTTACGATGTCATTTAATACTTGTCGATGAGATGAGACGAGTATGGTGTCTCTTTACCACTCGCCAATGAGATGAGGCGATATATGATTTTTTGAGTTTTATGATGTTCCTAGTGTGGCACCGACTAGCGGCTAGTAAACCGCTAAGTGCGAACGAGTGGTATGGGACACACGTTAACACTTTTCAGATTCCTATCCGTGAGTTTGTGACACATTCACGATGTTTACCTAACAGAACTGCTTTGAGAGGTGTCAGCGACCTTGTCATGAGGACGAACTGCTTAGGGAGGTGTTAGCGACCTTGTTAAGGCTGACAAAATAGCTTGGAGAGGTGTCAGCGACCTTGTCATGAGGACAAACTGCTTAGGGAGGTGTTAGCGACCTTGTTAGGGCTGACAAAATGGCTTGAAGAGGTGTCAGCGACCTTGTCATGAGGACGAACTGCTTTGGGAGGTGTTAGCGACCTTGTCAGAGGCTTCGGCCGTTTGAGAATGGCACGTGCAGCATCGCTTCGGCATGCAAATGGGATTTGGCCAATCCGGGGAATTTTTATGAGTTTTTGATTTTGATTTCACCAATTTTGAAATGATGAGTTTACCTATAGCCTTGAGTTAGAGAAAGGCTTATATATATGTGTGTGTTGTTTTATGGTGATTTCGATATGGGGATTATAAACTCTTATTGAGTTTCATAAGTTATTATTTGGAGATTATCATCGGCGATTGTTTATGTTATTTGAGTGTATTGTAGAGTTTACCTCTTTTGAGGCCTTTGTATACTTAAATGACATTGTTTCACTTAAGTCATGAGTATGTGTATTTTCTATTGCCTCTTCTCGATTGAGAAGAATTATCACCTTGTATCTTATGCTTCATATTATCTTCTATCCTTATGAACTGATTGTTTTAGCTAGACTGACCCGTGTATTTTATACTCGGGTCAGACCGAGTTGTTTCAGGTTAGTAATCAGTTACGGGACTTAGCTTTGATGCATCTTCTTGGATTTCAGCCTAGCACTTTTGTTTAGTTTATATTTCTTTCCGCTTGACTCTGATATATATTTGATTAGATGTATATAGTGTGGTCTCTGTACTACTTTTGTATATTAGTTTGTATCATACTGGGATTTATCTGTGTATACGTATTTATATATATAATGATTACTGTTCTGTGATGTGATATGCATTCTGTTATTGTACTTTGTTCTGATAGATCCATTAGCCACCTATAGTTTTGTATTAAACATTTATTGGATATGTCGATCCACTTGAAATAGAAAAAAATATAGAGCATTTATCGACGTATGCAGTAGATATTTAAGACAAGATTATACATGGTCGCTCCTAACCAGCCCTATTCTCTGCATTAACAGACAGAATAACCCAGTAATTCTCTTTGTTAATGTGGGTCTTGGGGTGGGGCGTCACATTTTCTTTCAGCTGATATTAAATGTTATGGTGTACTAGAGGCAATGGCATTAAATGCCCATGTCCTTAATGTCTTCACCTTGAACGATTTGTTCACTTCAGCCATACTTATGTTGTTTTTACAAGCTTCATATGTATTTATTCTTATTATTTACTTTGCAGGTACATGTATATACTTATTTTTGCTTGGTGGCTGAAGATATACTTTGCATTTATTAGCTTGTACTTTATTCTTTCCAACCTATACTTATTCAACTTTGTTTTATGCTTTGTCATATTTCTTTACTTCTTGTACTCGGCTGCTATGACATGCTAGGATGCTAAAGATATTACATTTACTTTGTTTCTATTTGTAAGTTTTGTATATGTACTTACTTGCCTTATAGGCTATAGCCTACATACTTTTTGTTTTATATTTGTTTTATAATTTTCAAATGCTCGATTATCAAAATTTTACTAACATTTTGTATAAATTACTAATTATTACACAATTTTAATTCAAAAATTAAATTGATAATTTATTTACGCTCAATTAAATCCGGGATCGTTACAGACTTCCCCCCTTAAAAAGAATTTCGTCCTCGAAATTCGCCAGAGAGAGATAACGAAGATAGACGAAAGATAGAAGAACAATTCTTCGTGTCAAACTAGATATCTATTCTGCATTTGGCTTACCAAATCAGAACATCAATGATATGAGCACAAACTCATACAATATAGGATACTCGGGTCATCAAATTTACGACATATGCATGAGCATTGGTCAGTTCGAAGGGATAACTAACCATTCGTAGAATATATTGGGACCCAAAATAGACAGATATATGGATACAATTTCAAAGTTTTTAGTTTAAAACTAAAGTATACCTATCAACCATAACAACCAAAACAACCAATTCATCCAAACAACAATTCTGGCCAAATTGGAGTTTATGTCCCATATTAATATATCGAATATCCTTCCTGGATCTACCAGGAACTATCAAAGAATTGGAAAGAGATGCTGAACAAAGAGATAGATAGAGAAAAAATTGTTTCCACTGTTGTTACAGGGTATTGACCATTTAGTGATACTTCCCTGTCCCCTATCTCGTTCTCTTCTCGCACTCATACTCACTATCAGTGGATAGTAAGAGAATTTACTGAGGCATTCAAACGGATATCTTAGGGATTACTCATTCTAGGATTTACTTCACCTTATCTCTAATGAGCTACTTAATGTGTTATAATCCTGAGCTAAAGTTTCACCTTAGCTCTGATACCAAATGTAACGAAAACGTGGTTTTGCCCGCTCGAAAATCGACATCCATACTTCAAATCGTATTCGAATGTCGTAGATTCGACCGTTCAAATCCGATTCGCCGGAGCTTATAACCACGTTAAGTAAATAACACAGCGGAATAAAAAGAATAATACATTGATATACAATATCTAATACAACAGAATGATACAATAGATATCAATATACATCGGAGATACAATAGAATAGCAGCGGAAAGAAAAATAGATAACACTAGCAGTGGAACAAATAACTCTAAGATAGTCTTCAACGAAGAACTCCAAATCTGAACTCCATCTCCAAGAACTAATCCAGCAATAGCTCGAACTCCCCATAACGATGCACAAAGATAAGCAAGACTGGTGTGATCCAAATACTGAACTAACTCCAGATAATCTACTACATCTAACTATCTGAAAAACCTAACTCTAGACTGCTCGTGTAGAAAATAATGAGCACCCAGAGTTTAGGAAAGGAACAATAAACTCTGGATCAGTCATGGGACTGGTGTGAGAAATAAAAACAGTTTATCTTTTAATTCAATCAATAAAAGAATTTTAAAGTAAATTCGCAATGCTTTTTGAAAATGAAACTACCATAAGACCTCCCGCAACACACATAATGCAAACGCAGACTTGGAGGAGATTTCTTCTTATGATAGTCAAACATGCTTAATACGCAGAAAATTTCTTTGATATTATTATTATAAGTGCACGGTGCAGAAAAACATTTCGAAAGTAGAATATAAATCTTAGCCAGCATAGACATTTCGAACTGTGCCTACTATAGCTACCATCCAAACAGTGGGGCGCCACCATAAGTGAATGGCAGGTTCTACAACTAAAACCGTACAAGGCTCGTATTGTTTCTTTGGATTTCCAATAAATGGTCAGGCCAAGGAACTTCCCATTGCCACATGAGAACGCCTCTGGAAGGACGTCCTCGAGAACCTAACCGGATCTCTGCCAACACAAGGCCGGGTTACCCCTAACTGGGTAGCTACTGACACGAGTATGCCATACCCCGGTCCTTTAGGACCTTTAACCGAGCGCTCGATAACCAACATCACACCATAATAAATAAAGTGTTTTCCACATGAGTAAGTATCTGGGCTCCATACCATGATACCACCCTTTTCCAGAAGGAAATGAACATACCCTAAAGGGGCGCTATCCCCTAATAACCTTGCTGCATCTTTCCTGTTTTGACCATTCCGGGGTGTGAGGCTCGACGAAGTCTCGTCCACAAAGCTACTCTTTGGTACAAAGCCATGCTTTGGGTCAACAAATGATCAAAGTAATGATCACAAAGATAAATGATCAAACAAATGATCCTATCACAAATGATCAAACAATGATCATTTCACAGCAACACTCAGCATGTCACATTACCAAATTGGGAATATATCGCTGATAACCTTCAACTACATAACCTCTGAGCTCGTACGTCTCAGAGAAGGGTGTTAAGATAAAAGAATAAATTCTCCGCCACCAACAGAAATGTATTTGAAAGAAATCTGCTTTATATCTCAAAATGTAATGTCAGACACACAATCCATACAAGTCTGTTCCGGGTTCGAACAGAACCGAAGGCACTTCCAAAGAAGCCCTTGCAATCCGGATAATACCTAATCACGTCCGGATTTCCCATCACATATGGAGATCTCTACACCGGGGATCAGCCAGTGCAAAGACAATCGACAAGAAATCCTTTCGTTTTTGAAAATATCCGGTCTTCACCACCGGTCTTCAAATGCTATCCGTAACGACGTATCACATATTCGGAATGGGATATATGACACAAAGGTCCTCTCCCGGCTAAACCGAATAGTGAGCGTAATATTTCAAAAACATATGGACATTGGGATTTCAATTAAGTCACAACTTTAAACCCAAAAACTTTCTTTCAATGGTTAAACAATTTGCCATTTCAAATCTTTAGACAAAAAGATTTATTTCACAAAGATCAATTCATAGATTTCCAAAACAATTTCATTTCTATAGGATTAACCCATTAAATCTTTAAATCAAAGATCTTTAAATCAAAGATTTAACTTATAGTTTCAAACCGTTTCCAAAACTTGGAAGTCATTTTCATTTTCAAACTTGAAATTCTTTTTAACACAAATTGGACGTTCATTTCTTATGTGAAAGCCTTTATTATGTGAAAATAAACAGTTTTCGTTTCAGAAAAATCCAATTAATTTACACGAGTTAAAGTTCTCAATTTATGTTCATATTTCCAAATTATTACATTTTAAAATGATTTAACACATATATAACTGGTATAACATCTTTAATCCCTAGTTTCAAATTATAAAATTCAGTTTCACATTTTGAATTTAAATTTAAATCAAATTATTTAAATTTCAGACTTTATCAAGTTATTATAAAATAATTTTCATCTTTGAAATTTCATTTCAAAAGCTTTTCACATTTAACTCGATTCCATTTCAAACTATTTGAATTTAAAAATTCAAATTCAAAACTATTTTCAAAAATCTGTGACTTAATCGATTTCCTCGTGAAATCCATATTTGTGTGTGTATGGTGTGGTCCAGGGGTTTAACACAATAGTGCAACATCATTCAATCACCATAGATCAAAACACAGAAATGTAGTTGATAAGCGATATAAATTATAATGCTCATCGCCCATTCACAGATTCATAGATAATATACAGATGCAAATAAATACACACAATTCAATCTACAGAACAAAATATCACAAATCAGATAGGATAATCAATTCAAGGCATCACATATAATACGATCATTCATAAGTAATTCAAGCATACAATAATCATTTATAAACAGGATTTATTTATCGTTTAATCCTATGTAATTCAATTTATCTCCAATTAAATTAATTACTTATGAATTTATTATCCAATTCTCATTAGATTATTTTCATTAAGTAATTACATTTAAATCATTTATAATTGATTATCTAATTTATTTAATCCAATAAATCATTAACATTAATCACTTTAAATCAGTTACTTAATAATCCTTAGTTAATTATCCTGGTTAACTAATAATATTTCTTAATCACTTTCTTAAGAAATTATCTTAGATTAATTCATTATTAATTATTTCTAATTATAAATTAATCTAAATTATTTACTTATAAATCAATTCTTTAATTCCCTTATAAACTAAATCATTTTATTACCTTAATTATCTCTAAGATCATTAATTTCTTTATTAATGATTTCATAAATCATTTAAGTGTATTTTTAAACCTTACACTTCAAATTTAGACTCAAACTTCATTTTGAATTTGACATTATATATTTAACATTAACCAAATTTTAAATATCAATTAATAAACCTATATACGAAAAATCCTAACTAAATTACTCAAATTTTTATTTAAAATTTTAAGCTTTAATATATATTTTATTTTATCTTGCAAATTCAAGTTAAAACAATTTATTTAATTTTTCACTGAAAATTTAGGAAACCTTTATGAAAGAATTTTATCAAAATCAAGTTAAACATTTGTTTAAATCAAACTTACTTTTTAAAACTATTTATTTTAAACTTATTTTTAAAACATTCATATTTAAAAAGTGATTTGAATTTCCAAATTTGAATTCAAAGTAACTTGAATTGATACTTTAACCTTTAATCTAACTCAGTTCAACTTTGTTATAATTTAAAGTTAAGCTTCAGGAGATTGAACAGCTTCTGGAACCTGTAACCATCACATTCTAGAGCAAATCTCCCATTGCATCGAGTCAACACTCCAAAGACCCGAGTGAAACCCGTGTAAAAACTGCACATCCCACAAAACCAACAGGCCTTCAAACATGCACGGTGCACATGCACCGCGCCTCCAGCCATCACCGGCCATCGACCAACGTCGCCACCCATCGCTCATCAACCCATGACCCCATCGCAACCCACCAAAGCCACTGCCTTGCTTCAAAACAAAATGCGAGCACTCCATTCAAACCTGGAACCACGCACTCGTCCAACGTCGCAAACCTGACAACGCGCCGCCTTCGAAATTCCGACCACCAGAACACGCCGCACCTCCGCCCAGACCTCCGTCTACGCCCCAGCTTCCATTAACCAGAGGCGCGCGCAACTCGATGCTCGAATGAGGCTGTGGTGCTCGACTTCCCCCTTCACTAAAAATTTAGGTTTACAGACTTATACTTCACGCCGCCGTCGCCTCGATGATCGAGAGTGTTCCCTACTATTTTTCCTAACATCGCCGACCACTCACCTAGCCTCAACCCAAACCCCGGCCTCGCTAGTGCCTCCGACCACCTGAATTTGCCTAAAACCCATTCCCAGTTCATTTCGAAAGTGCTTTGGGAATACAACACTAAAAATTATCATATTGGCCCTAAAATATCCTATTTTTAAGTAAGTATTCAAGTTATATAATTTAATTTGCAAATTGTTATATTCGAATTTAATCAACATTTAGATTTTCTCTGTAAAAACCAAATTTTTTACATACTCTATATTCTTATTCTTCTTGGAACTATTTTTAAAGAATAACTGATACTTAACCAAGCATATTTGCTTTTGAAATCTAAACCTAACAGAGGTTGATTCAAGAGGAAATGAATTTTGAGTAAAATCTAGGCTTGTAAATTAAGAACAGAGATATATCCGCTATCATATATACACAGGAACATACTTACACACATACATCACAGACATATTATTATTAAGAGATGAGTATGCAATAGTATTTATAGCTTAAACTATTTAAATTAGTGATGTTACTCACAGTGGATTTAAGGAAATGAACAGAGTGCAATGGTTGATGGAAACTGCAGTTTGAATCTCCTGTAACTTCTCCCTGACTTTGATCTCTGGTTTGCTATTTGTTTTCCAGATTTTTGAAATTGCTTGTTTACTGAGTTGCTTCTTTGTTTAAATTGTTAGATAATATTTACTTTTAATTTTCTCAGCTTTTGAATACACGAAATGAAATGGGAGATTGATGTATACAAATGAGTTACAGGTGATATATGGTTTTACCATATAGCATGGGTGAAGTTGCTTGTTTTAAAGGGAAGTTTGTTTGAGTTTGAAATGGTATTTACTCAGTTTCGAACGAACAATTGAGTTGAAGCTTGAAGATAGTGATATATAGAAAGAGTTGTACAGGAGATATCTCATTTCTTTGCACACAGGTACAAGGTTTTATAAATTTTTGCTCACAGATTTTTTTTATACTTGACTAAACAAGATTCTCGGCTGAGAGAAGATATGTTGGTGGCTAATGTACTTGCATTACTTTTTTTTTCTTTCAGCTGATATGAAATGTTATGGTGTACTAGAGGCAATGGCATTAAATGCCCATGTCCTTAATGTCTTCACCTTGAACGATTTGTTCATTTCAGCCATACTTATGTTGTTTTTACAAGCTTCATATGTATTTATTCTTATTATTTACTTTGCAGGTACATGTATATACTTATTTTTGCTTGGTGGTTGAAGATATACTTTGCATTTATTAGCTTGTACTTTATTCTTTCCAACCTATACTTATTCAACTTTGTTTTATGCTTTGTCATATTTCTTTACTTCTTGTACTCGGCTGCTATGACATGCTAGGGTGCTAAAGATATTACATTTACTTTGTTTCTATTTGTAAGTTTTGTATATGTACTTACTTGCCTTATAGGCTACAGCCTACATACTTTTTGTTTTATATTTGTTTTATAATTTTCAAATGCTCGATTATCAAAATTTTACTAACATTTTGTATAAATTACTAATTATTACACAATTTTAATTCAAAAATTAAATTGATAATTTATTTACACTCAATTAAATTCGGGATCGTTACAATTTATGTAGTTGCTATGTATATAAAATTACATAGGTAGGTTACGTATTATAATATTTATAAAGTATAATTGTTATTTGTTTAATATATAAAATAAGTGGGGTGTTAACACATATTAAGTTTATAGTATAGAATATTTGTTTTACTCGGCTGTTAAAGTAGGGAATGTTAGTAGTAACAGATGACATTTTTTAACAAGTGTATATATATATGCATATATATAAACACTGATTTGAAATTATAATGTGTATTTATGTTTAAACTTAATATCGATTTTCATATTTATTTATATATTTTAAAGATTTTTATGCGTTTGAATTTGAGAATATGATTTATAAATATATTGTTTATATTGTTATATGTATAGGTTCACTTATACAAATTTTACTCGTCGATCCGGTTCTGATTCCTTTATCAATTCCTACTATCAGCTTTGTCCGTCGTGCTTGTTTTCTCCGTTGAATCATGTCCATCCAGCCGTGCTTGTAATTCATAACTTGGCTTCATTGTCTATCTCTCTAGCCTCGAAATGTGAGCAATCACTCACGATTAACGTTCTTTTATTTATTAAATTTGATTTCAATTGAAATGACAATTGAAATATGAGGCTGTAGTTATTTAAATTGTCATATATGCTATTATCTATAACTGTTCACTGATGGGATATGACACCATATCCTATTGTTTATATTTATTTTGATGATATATGCCTGTTGTTATTATTATCATATCTGTTATCACTCTGCAAGTTCCCTGTTAGTATAGAAATCATTATGGGTTGTAATGATACATACACGAACGGACTTTAGAATAGGAGAAAATCGTTATGGGTTGAAATGATAAACCCAAGCGATTTCCATTTAATTGAATTTGGGACTACGGGTTGAAATGATATCCACCCGTATATATTTAGTGTATGGGTTGAAATGATAAATATCCGTAGCACTTGACTATATGATATGAAATATATACAGACACCGTTGGTCCATATAAATATTTTGAAAATAAATTTCTACAGTAGAAAAGAAATATATGGGATTAAATATTGGTTGTTAAAATATTATATGTATAAATGGAAATTTTATATATAGATTTAATAATAATATTATTGGGATTTATTTAATCCATATAATATGTTTGAGTATTATTTAAGATTTATATATCAAAGGTTACCGTTGTAAAAAGTTGAATAATTAAGATTGGAAGATAAATTTGGGTTTATTAAAAATGGTATTTAAATAAGGATTTATTTAATTGAATCGATTTGAAATTATTGAATGGAAAATTTAAAGGTATGATTTTGTAACTGGATTTTTGATTTAAGTGATTTAATGAATATTTCACGTTTAATGAAATTAAAGAAAATATTGAATAAAATGTAATTTAAGGTTACTTAAATGATATTGAATCTAATAAGGGAGTATTTCAAGACTAAATAATAATGAGGTTAAATCGAGATCTATATGAAACTATTATATAGAACATTTAAATATCAAAGCCTTGAACTATATTGGAATTTAAATGGTTTATGTTGAGATTCAGATCTGTATTTGAAATCAACGTAGTTGAATTTGTTATTTAGCAACCAAATTGAATTAAAGTGAAATTTAGGTTGAACCAAATTCGAATTTATTATTTAGAAAACTAAATTGAACAAAAATTTAGTTGAAACGTTGAATACTTAAAGTTTTGAAATATATTGAAATATAAAGGGGTATTTTTGTGATTACAAATCCGAATTTGAGATCGATAAATTGAAGTGTTTATTTTAGGAATTGAGTTGAATTTAAATTGATAAATTGAGATTGAATTTAATTTAAATGGGAAGGTCGGGTTGATGTTGAAACGATTTGTTAAGTTGAGGGAATTGAAAATACTCTATTGTATAAATTATTTAATACATATAAATACTATTTTGGGAAATATAGAGATATTTGAAGTGAAAATGATATTTGGTTTTGAAGTATAAATTATGCTGAAATGACCATGGTGTTATAGTGTATATTTCTACCTTGTAGATAGTTCCATGGACCCTTAGAGGATGGTTATCCCAAACATCCTTTAAGTTATTTGTATTTCAGTTGATATTTCACTTGAGTTGGATTTATTGATATAAGAATGTTAATCCTGACTCGAGTGCTTTGTGTTTTGCTTTACGCTCGGGTCGGACTAAGTGATACAGCATTAGAGACTCACCTTTGGAGTTTGGAGTTTCATTTGGAGATCCAACTATCGATTCAGATTCCAGCCTTTCTAATTGATTGGTTCAGAGAAGTCATCTGTTGCATTGGAGACTTCACTGCATTTGAACTATTCGGTTGTATTTTATTTCTAACTCTGATGTATATAGTAGCTTCATGAACTACTATTCTTTATCTATTCCGTTGCATTATATTACTCCGTGATCTGTGATTGATTTATTTACTGTAAATGTTAAAATTTGCCTAATTTCAATTAACAATCTGATATTTTGAGCAATTCAAATCCGACATGTGCGGATGCGAATGGTCCAAAATAGCGGGTCGTTACAAAAATACTTTTATAACTCGATGTTTCAACAAGTTTATCCTCGTTCTTGCAGACTCTGGCCATGCATTGATCAAGCGCAAAGCTAGAATTCTTCAAGTACTTAGTAGACCTGTTTCAACACCCAATGAAAATACTGAAAACTTTTAAAAACAGATATGGAATGTACAATCCAAAAAAAATTACCTGGATCGCAGGATACATAACAATGGTTACGCCTGGATCCCCCAGGAAACATCCATATCCTTTAAGCATTCATTGCCTTACGAATTACGCCATGATAAAAAAAACCCGTGGACCGCAGGATACATAACAATGGTTACGCCTGGTTCCCCCAAGAAACATCCATACCCTTTAATAAATCTCTGCCTTGCGGATTATGCCACGACAAAAAAAAGGTAGACCGCAGGATACATAACAATGGTTACGCCTGGATCCCCCAGGAAACATCCATACCCTTTAAGCAATCTCTGCCTTGCGGATTACGCTACCCCAGAAAAAAAAAAGACCGTGGGGTACGCCACGGTAGGACACTTAGTATCACATCCTAAAAACCGAAAATCAGAGAGAATAATCGATAGAATGAATCCAAAATGTGGCCACAGAGCGGATATCAAGCAGAAGGCATTTTCCATATCATTACTTCGAAATATATATCATATAGTACCTTTTCAAATCACTTTCAAATATCATACTTATATAAAGTCCATTATATATAAGATTTCATCTTCAAGTCGAATACTTTCCAAAATCCATAGTATATCAAATCACACTTATATAGATTTCGATTATAAGAGATTTCACATTTCAAATTGAGTACCTTTCCAAATCAATAGTTTTCAAATCACTTCATACTTATACAAATCAATTTCATATAAGTTCGACAATTCCCAAATCAAGTATTTAGTAAATTAAGGTTCTCAATTTCAATTCGTTTCAAAATTAGTTCAGTTTCAAAATCATATACGATTTCACCAATTTATTTCTTCCAAATTAAATAACTCAAGTTTCAAAATTTCCAAATAATAGGTTTAGAAAATAATCCTAGTTTCCAAATCAACATAATTTAGGTCAATAAAATCCATTTCCAAAATCATCATATAAATACTGGGTTTTGAATTCCAAATCTTATTTTTCAAAACCAAATATTTTCTAAAATCAATTATACCCAAATGATTTTCAAGTTTATAACCACCCCTTCGAAACCTTTAAAATATTTATAAAGCATTCAAAACCAGATTTCATATTAGTATAATTCAAATTAGTCCTATCCATTTACTTAACAAGGTAGTTTTAAACTTATATACTTTATCCATTAATGTATACTTTTCGAAATTACTTAGCTTTAAAATTTTAAACCTTGATTTGGAACTGTTCGAACCTTCAAAATAGTCGGTGAAATCAAATTTCAAATCCAAGAGTTGGAAATCAGCAACAAATCAGTAAATTAATTTTTATAAATAGAGTTATACTAAATCAAATCGGAATACTCGAGGAACGAACACCGGCTTACTTTAAATCATTTCAAATATATATACATATATCTTTTGAATATCGAATTATACTTCGAAATTTGGAATCAAAATTGGTTTCACAAAATCACTCGCATAGCGAAGCTATTAAAGTGGCCTCTCCCCCACTTTGAAACTTGAAAATCAATGTCGATGATGCGTGCAATCATCACCGAAATTATTTTCCAGCGACACAAGTGAGTTCTGGACTTCCATTTTCTTGAAATTTTCTTTGAGATTTCTTAGAAATTCATTTGAATTCATTTGAATCCATTTGAAACATTTCTTATTCGGAGAATACTTTTAAATCCTATTATTATATATTTTCCAAAACCTTAAAACCAATTTCAAAACACCAGAATTCAATCCCTCGAATTTCATATTAAAACCCTTCAGTTATAGATTATTTTTATAGAAATCCATTTCTTATAAAATCTTCAAAATTTCAAATCCTTTCGAAACTTTTATATATAGAATAAAATCATAGTTATCAAAATAATAATTTCAGTATATAAAACAATTTCTAAAATGCAAACAACCCGGATTTTCAAAGGATGATTCCAGAATGGATTTCAAAACAAAGATAGAGATTTAAATTAGAGGAACTCTAATCAATAGAATCCTGGTTCAATGATAGACTCGATCGAAGATGAGATAATTAAATTACAAAACAGAAGATGGATATACTTCTATAAATCGCGGGCGACCCTAATCGGGTCAACCGTGACTTCAAGAATATGATCGATGCGGAATTCCAAGGCAAATCGACATTTGATCGCCAGATATAAAATTCGGCATAACCAGAGATAGCAGCATCTAAACAGAGGATATATAAATCTTCGGTGAATCGATGCTATTGTAAAGTAGTTTCACCACTTTACAAATCATTCAGTGGAGCTATGGGATACTCCAAAATTTAGAAAACACGAATAGGGAAAGACAAGAATGGATTTGGAACCGAGGGAATGTTCCACAATTCAAAGGAAACCGAATCAAATAGGAAGAGACTCAAGCTCAAACGAAAGTGATTCTGTAAATAAATTTACCATATATGCTAAGTTTTCCTAGAGCCAAGCTCTGATACCAACTTTAATAACCTGATATTTTCAACCATTTGCTTCCGCACATGTCGGACTTGAATTGCTCAAAATATCAGATTGTTAATTTAAATTTGGCAAAACTCAGCATATGCAGTAAATAAATAAATCACAGAATTACAGATACAGAGTAGTACAATAGTATGCAGCGGAATAAATAGAGAATAGTAGTTCATGAAGCTACTATATACATCAGAGTTAGAAATAAAATACAACAGAATATCTCAGATGCAGTGAAGTCTCCAGTACGAGCAGATGACTTCTCTGAATCAATCAACTGGAAAAGCTGAAAGCTGAATCGATAGTTGGATCTCCAAATGAAGCTCCAAACGATGAGTCTCAAATGCTGTATCACTCAGTCTGTCCCGAGCGTAAAGCAAAACACAGAACACTCGAGTCAGGATTAACATTCTTATATCAATAAATTCTTATGTCAAATAAATCCAACTCAAGTGAAATAACAACTGAAATACTGGTAACTCAAACGATGTTGGGGATAAGCATCCTCTAAGGATCCATGGAACTATCGACAAATGTAGAAATATACACTATACACTGTGGTCATTTCAAATTAATTTATACTTCAAAACCAGAGTATCATTTCCTTTATATATATATTTCCAAATTTTATCATTTCAAAGTTACGATCCAAATCATCAATTTCCAAATTCAAATTTAACTAAATCTCAATTCAACAAATTTCAATTCAATTCAGTTTCTAATAAACAATTTGCAAATTTTATCGATTTCCAATGCCGATATACATCTCAAAATAAACCATTTAAATTCCAATATATTTCAAAGCTTTAATATTCACATTTTCAAAGCTAAATTTAATAGTTTCATATATCCTGATTTAACTTCATTATTATTTGAAATATTCCCTCATTAAAATTCAATATCATTTAAGTAACCTTAAATTACATCTTCTAAGTATCTCCTTTAATTTATTTTTACATGGAATATTCATTAAGTCGCTTAAATCCTAAAATCTAGTAAAAATCATATCTTTAAATTTCAATCTCATTATTTCCAAATCGATGTTTGATTACTAAAATTCTTAATTACATACAATTTCAAATACATTTAAATTTATCTTCCCAGCATTAACTTATTCAAATTATTACCAAAATCTATAAATTTAAATAAGTACGCGAGCATATTATATATATTAAATCCATCTCCATTTAATTAAATATTATTATTAAATCTATATATTATATTTCCATTTACATATAATATTTAAGAATCAGTATTTATTAAAACCTTATATTTCTTTCCAAAACCATAGAATTTTTTTTCAAAATATTTATATATGGACCAACGGTGTCTGTATATATATTTCCTATCCTATGGTCAAGTGATACAGATATGTATCATTTCAATCCGTACACTAAATATATACGGGTGGATATCTTTTCAACCCGTAATCTCAAATTCAATGAAAATCGCTTGGGTCTATCATTTAAACCCATAACGATTTTCTCCTATTCTAAAGTCCGTTCAGGTATGTATCATTTCAACCCATAGCGAATTCTATACTAACAGGGAACTTGCAGAGTGATAACAGATATGAAAAATAATAATAACAGGCATATATCATCAATAATAATATAATATAAACAAAAGTATATAGTGTCATATCACATAGGTGAACGGTTACATATAATAGCATAGTTGACTATTTAAATAACTACAACAACATATTTCCATTATCGTTTCAATTGAAATTAAATTTAATAAATACAAGAACGTTAATCGTGAGTGATTACTCACCTTTCGAGACTAGAGAAATTTGACAAGGAAACAAGCTACGAATTCCAAAGCAACGCTAGATGGATATGATTCGATGAAGAAAACAGGCACGATGGACAACTGATAATGAGGAATCGATGGAACGATTAGGATCAGTTTGACATAAATTGAAAATAGACATATTATTAATACATATTCAGTATTCTAATTTAAGACAAAATCAAAATAATATAAAAATTTCTAAATCATCATTCTTGACTCAAGCATTAAAAATCAAAGATTTTTTTTTATTATACTTAAACTATTTCCCACACCAATTTCTTAAACACATATAATATATATATATGTACACACACATTCCAAAATCCATTATTTTAGAACAAAACACAATTTATCTAAAACCCCTACATTTACCTAAAGTTAGTACTCATTTTATATACAAGCTTTTAAGCGTACTTAAAAATATACTTAAATCCATCATAACCCCATATAATTTATACATATCTAAGAATATGAACAACTTAACAAGTATAACATATGCAGACCAAAAAAATTCATGCTGACGCCTAAAAAGTAAGATGTTGTTTTAAAAGAAACCAAATATATATAATACTTAAAATAGCCGATCAAAACAAAATAACTACATATTTTTACTTTAACAATGAGTTACAACACTAAAAAAAAGTTTATTATTTTATATAAAATTGTATAACATATATCACAGAACTTAATATCATTAATTTAAACAGACCATATACAAATAAACTATTATAAGCATGTACGCAATCCATCAGCCTCCAGTAAACATATGCATTATATAAGTTTAGTCAACATATTATATGACATACATAAATTTGTATATATAAAGCAATGGGTATCGGTACAGCTTAAACATTGATGCAGCTCATTTTTTTTTTCAAAACAAGAATAAACAAATGCTAACTTGTTTTAAGAATTCATATACACTAACCTATATATACTGGGTACATCTGCATCTATTTTATATTTAAAGTAATGTTTATAAAACTCCTCACTAACGCAAACAAAACAAAAGTTTAAAGCAAAATATTACACAAATTTCTTTACACGACAAAAGACTACTGCTCCCAAATATATACATATATTTATTAAAGAATCAAAACATTAATGTATAATAAAAATCAAAAACGTTATATATATCTACTTAAACACATTACTAATATAAAACTATAACCAATTTTAATATAACATACCATAACATAATTAATATATGCATGACTGGTAAAATTTGTATAACAGACATATTTAAAATTTATATAAGTTTATATATATTATATTAGAACGTATATATAAAATCAGAAAGCAAAGTATTCATATAAACGAAAATAGAATATACACTACCTTTATATATATAACAGATAGAACTCACACGCAAAATAAAATATAAGTTCGTACATATATTAACCCAAAATAGAAAGCTCTGAGTTATATCTATATATACTAATGTATTTTGATCCAAGACTAACATATACATACAGTAAATTATATATATGTACTTTAAAATCATAAACAACAGTGATAAAATATACTATGATATAATATACTATACTATTATATGTAACACACGCATCATACGAAAAAAAGAAGAAGCAACTTATAACACCATATAAAAAGATTAACCCAATATAAGTTTTAAAACAACTTACTTACTTATATAAGTATATAAATGAGGGGGAAGGAAGCAGAAGGCTTGTTCTGGAATTGGCGAAGGCAACGTGATCCAGGCGGCAAAAGATGAAGCAGCGATGCTTTTATTTTTATAAAAAATTTTTCCTTGCCGAGTGAAAATATGAAGGTGGATTTGGCAAAATTATATTGAAAGTAGAGAACAGGGAGAGTGGGAAGAAAAGAAATATATAAAATGGGTAGAGTGGAAAAACTGAACTGTCAAAAGGTTAAAAATGTTTAAGCGGTTAAAACAAGTAATGTAGGAAAAACGAATAGGCACAAATTGGGAAACGTATCACATAAATAATAAATATAAAGTAGCAGGTGAGGATTTTAGGCAGTAAATATTCACGTTGATTTATACACGCAAATAAAATATGAGCTGCAGCGAAATCAAATAATGAAAAAAAGAAAAAATGTACGTACGTTATACGTTTCTTCAAGTGATCGTGCAGAACCAAAGATAAAGGGAGTAATAAAGTTAAATGACCGTTTGAATTTATACTGTTGGCCATAAAATAAATGAGAAGTAACATAAATACTTGATTGACGCAGATAATTAAGCGATTGATATGCGTGTGCAGCACGTTTCAAAATTTAAAATCGAAGGGAAATTAACTGTCACAATTACTTACCATTTGAATCAGAAATTAGTATCAAAAGAAAACTAACCTTATTATTCAATTTCAAACATCCGATGATGATTCGCAGTCTCCTTTCAAATCTCAGGTCGATGATGATTTGCGAGCTGGAAGATTAAATCAGAGAGGGCGATTAGGGCAAACGAAGGGAAAAATGTAAAGTAATGAATAATTTGCTACAATGAAATAGCAACGGTTAGAAGCATTGATTCAGGAACGATTATTAAAGCAATAAATTTGATTGGACAGGAAGTTTTGAATTTTTTTTAAACGGAAGGAGATTGAAAAGTCAAAATAAATGCTTCTGGTAAGAGAAAAGAGAAATAAAAGAAACGCACGCGAAATTAAGCAGGTGGAATAATATATAAAGAAGGCAATGTATATTTCTTTCTGAAAGCAACTGGGAAAAGAACGGAACAAATAGAAATGAAACGTATCAAATTAAATATGAGTAGTTTTAGAAGCAACGGTCAAAAATTTTCTTTCAAAAATCGGGCTACTGATTTGTTTTCAGTAGCAAAGGTATAAAATTTATGAGCGTGTAATAGATGCAGAATTTTAATTGAAACGTACACTCAAATAATTAACAAAAGTAACGTGATTAGAAACTATTCGTTTCTTATTTATTTATTTCATATATAGTTAGTACAATATACGCTAAATTTATAACAAAATTAATGTATCTAAATTTATATGTTACTTATTTATTCTCTACCTATTTTTAGTAAAATATACATTTTAAAGAATATTCATTAGCTACATACCATTTTATATGCTAACTAGATAAATCAAAACGGATATAACGTTCAAATTAAAACGTGTGTTTTAAATAGCCTATTTATACTCTATTAACTTTAAAATTTATTACTTAATTAACTTATGATTTGTTTACATTGGTTCGATTTACTTAACATTTAATAAATAACTGATGTATATACGTAAAAAGAAAACGTATAATTTATTTCCTATATATTATTCAATTTAAAATTTTATTTATTAATCGATTAACTAAGAAACAAATGTGTATACGCATAAAGTTTATTTCTTTTACAGAATATTAATTACTTGATTTAAAGGTGTATAACCAATTTTAAAAGAACAAAAGTGGAAATAAAATGTTGTTACCAATATATTCAATTAAGTAAAAAGATTTGAAAGTTAGAATTTAAAAGATTTAAATTCTAATAAATGTTAAACTTTAACCAAAAATAAGAATTATTGAATTGTCTTACATTAATAAAATTATGGTGACTATTTATAATTAAATAAAAAAATTAAACTTTTTTTAAATTAAAACCCCAAAGTTTATAAATAATAGAATAAAATACTTGTTATAATTTTTGGGTTATTACACATGAACTTAAGGAAAATTAAATGATGTTTATAAATGTGAAAATGCATGATTTTATAAGTTAAAAATATTTTAAATAAAAATATAATTGGTTGTGAAATTATATTGAATACCTGAATTTAATTAATTGCATTTTTGAAATGCTATTAATTGTAATGTAAATGATATTACTACATTTGTAAATGCTGTAGTTAATGATAATGAACTAAAAAGCTAAATTGAATTAAAGGCTATTATAGCATTTTTGTAAGTGCAATAATTACTGAATTCAACTAATTTTATTTGAAATTTAAGTAAACCCTATTACAACATTTTAAAATGTTGTCTTTTGTTGAATTGAACTATTTTAAATATAACTTTTCAGAGCATTTTCTAAATGCTGCGAAAAGTGAATTTTCGATGTTTTGATTAACTTAAGTGAATAAATAAACTTTGAAAGTTGAAAATTTTGAAAATTTAATAATTTAATTATTAAATGTAATAACTTCATTTTTGATTTAAATGAAGTAATTTGATTTGAAATATAAACTGTTTTGAAATGTGAATTGAAATGGTTTGGAAATGATTAGATCTTTATTTTGATATATTGATATTACAGCGCTTTGTAAGTATTGTTGTTGATAAAAATGAACTATGTATAAATTATAACCGAGTGGTATTACAACAATTGGTAAGTGCTGTAACAACCCTGGTTTTGGAGATTACCTGTTAATATTAAATTATAACGGTGGTTATAATTTAATATTATAAATTAAATAAAATTGAAAGTTTATATTGTTTATTTGGAATAAACAATGAATTTTGGAAACAAAATGTGGAATAAAGTTTTGGTAACTTTATTGTGTTTAATTGTGAAAACAATAAATGAAGTATGATTTTATTTTGAGTAAATGCAATAATTATTCCAATTATTGCCAATTACTTCTTTAATAATTTTTAACAGAAGTATTTGTTTTTTTCAAAAAGGTGTTTATTAAAATAAAAAGATGGAATTTGGTATAAAAATATATCTTGGTTATAAATTTGAGTTTGAAATGGTTGATTAGATTTTTCTATCTAAGAAATAATTATTGTAGAATTTTTAAAGTTAAAAATGAGGATTTATGAATTTAATTGTATGAATTGTATATTTATATAAAATAAGGGTTTTTAATAATAAAAATGTTTTAAAAACTAAAATTAACTTTTTATATGATGTGAAATATTTTATTTCATATGTGAGTATGTTTGCATAAATTGGTTGTATTAAAACTTGAAGAAAAATACATTGTTCTCATTATAACATTGTGTTTATGTGCATATTTGTTTAAGTGGTGAATTAAAAATTTTTTTAGTCTAATTTATTTTCTCTATTGGGTCCAAAGCCCATTAGCAAATTATAACCAGGAAGGAGAAAAAGAGGAATGAATTACCTGTACGTTCACAATTTTTAGTTCCTCTTCTTCTTCATTAGCCTGGAAATAGAAAATGAGAGCAAAATTCCTTCATTTGTTCAATCTAAAGCCTTAAACCTCCAAATCTTCAAATAAAAATGGTTGCTTTTATCAATTAGAGAGGATTGCAACAGGTAATCAATTCCAACATGAGATTAATTCGTCAAAAATCCAATTTTTATGTTTATGTTGTTTGTTAATTTCATTTTGCATGTGCTGTTCTAATTTTTCTACAGGTTTTGGAAGCTTTATTCTCCTCAAAACTTGTTTATTTCAGCAAAAATCTGAGATTTGATCTTCTCTAATTCAAGGTGAGTTGAAAACTCACATTTTCTAGCATAGATTGAGATTTCAAGGATAGAAATCTCAATTTTATTTTTATTGCATGTTCATTTGTGAATCACTGTCAGTAAATTAGGCATATCTTTTTCGTTTTAAATCGGAATTGTATTTTGTTTGAATTTCTGGAAAGCTTGAAGAAAGTGTGATAACTTTCATGTTGAACGCTTTCGCAAATATTGAGCATAGAGTATCGAAAACCCCAATACTAACTTTCTGCCCTGTCATTGGAAAACTGTGTTTAATATTGTTGGTAATTTTAGCATATCTTTCTCATATGATATCCAAATTTAACGATTCTTGATGTTCTGGAAAGCTTAGATTGTCTTCTATAAGTTTCTTGTTTGTATTTTGTTAAATTTTGAGTTTTAAATGGTCGAAAGTAGCTTCTAATGACGCTGTCCCGAGGCTAAAATGACAGCAGATGTGAACTTTAAATCTGAAAATTGTTTTAGTCGTAACTTTTTCATTGTTTATCGGAATTTGGCGATTTTGGATGTTCCAGAAAACATATTTCATGTGCTACAACTTTCATGTTTTTTTATTTTCTGTAATTTGGATGTTAGCCATGTCAAAATCCAATTTTTCTACTGCTAACCCGAGAGCAAATCCAATATTTGCTATGTCATTGAAGCTGAAACGAATTTGATAATAACTTAATCATTTCCTAACCGATTTTGATAATCTTGATCATTCTGAAAAGCTTAGAAATTAAGCTACAACTTTTATTTTATTCATTTTGCCAGAATTTGAATTTTACTATGTCAAAATTGTGGTTTTTCTTCTCTGGCCTGTTAGTGCATAGCTACCGGCCTTAGACTCTTTTCTTCCGTTGTTTTCAACGCAGAACCCCGACTTTGCGACGCCACCCTGGGGACGTCCGATGCCGGAATCTGCCATTCTTAGTCTTGTTGGAAAGATGAAGTGATGATCTAAACTTTTGTATAGTTTCATAAAAATCTGGGTTGGTTAGATATGACGATCTCGTTGTCGAAGTCGAACCTTTGCGCTGTTTTGAATAAACAGAAAATCCTAGTTTCGGTCCAACTTTGAGACGACGTCACTTCTTCGTTTCAAGTCCGAATTGAACGGTTCTTTTTAAAAATTGTAATATAAGTATTGGTCTATGCTCCTACCTAATTTCATGAAGATCTGGGTTCAGTTGCCCCTTCGAACTCATCGTCGAAGTTGAACATTTGCGCTGTTTTTACACAGCAGTTTATAGTGGTTTTAGTCCGACTTCGAAGTGACGCGGATTCTTTATTTCAAGTCGGAATTGGATCAATCTTTTTGCAGATTAGAGTAGGGATGTTATTCTATATTACTGCAAAATTTCATGTCATTTGGACTATGGTTTCAGGTCCAAACCTGCTGTCGAACTAGTGATCATAGCTTGATTTCAACGGTGTTTATATTTAGAATAATTTCCACCATTTTTGATATTTTCCCAAATTCTTGAGTTTTCTCTCTAGATTTCGTGCATGGGTTTTATAAAGCATTTTAAAGGGTTTTTCAAACAAATTGGCTTGTGAAATTATTATATAGTATTATTTTAATCTATAAAATCTATTTATTCTCCATAATAAGGGAATTTTCAAATATCATCTTCAAAATTGATTTCGAAAAATGGTTTTAAAAGCTTGTTTTCTCAAATAAATTATTTAAATTTAAACTGCACATTTATATACTATTCAAACGTTTGAGAAAGAGAATTAAACGATTTAGTAAAACAGATGGTATGGGACACATGCGTTTACTATTTCGGTTAATTCCGGACTTGTACGATCGAAACTATCCGGGTTATGATTTTTGAGTTACTTAGCCAATTTATGGAAGGTGTTTGAGATTATAATTCCTATATTTAAGAATTATTTGGGAAGGCCAATATTTGGCGAGTTTTATGGTTTGAGATTTCTACTTTGAGATTTATGGTTTATGAGTAACCATCACGATGTTTTCACTTGTCGATGAGATGAGACAAGTTATGATGCCATTTAATACTTGTCGATGAGATGAGATGAGTATAGTGTCTCTTTATCACTTGCCAATGAGACTAGGCGAGATATAATTTTCTGAGTTTTATGATGTTTCTAGTGTGGCATCGACTAACGGGTGGCAAACCGCTAAGTGCGAATGTGTGGTATGGGACACACGTTAACACTTTTCGGGTTCCTATCCGTGAGTTTGTGACACATTCACGATGTTTACCTAACAGAGCTGCTTTGAGAGGTGTCAGCGACCTGGTCATGAGGAAAAACTGCTTTGGAAGGTGTTAGCGACCTTGTTAGGGCTGACAAAACAGCTTGGAGAGGTGTGAGCGACCTAGTCATGAGGACAAACTGCTTTGGGAGGTATTAGCGACCTTGTTAGGCTGACAAAACAGCTTGGAGAGGTGTCAACGACCTAGTCATGAGGACAAATTGCTTTGGGAGGTGTTAGCGACCTTGTTAGGGTTGACTAAATGGCTTGGAGAGGTGTCAGCAACCTTGTCATGAGGACGAACTGCTTTGAGAGGTGTTAGCGACCTTGTCTGAGGCTTCAGCCGTCTGAGTTTAGCACGTGCAGTATTGCTTCGGCATTGCAATCGGGGATTTGGCGAATCCGTGTTTTCGGAGTTTTCTGTTTTATTATGATTTCACATTTTTAAGATCTTTTATTACATCGATAGCCTAGTGCTATATGAGATGTTATATATATGGTGATTTCAATATGATGTTTTAAACTCTTATCGAGTTCCTTGAGTTATGAGTTTTGATAATTTCATGATTTTATAGGATATTCTGGGTTTTGCCATTTTGGCGACTTGAGATTGAGATTTATATACATTTACACCGATGAGATGAGGTATAATTGAATTTGGAGATTCATCTATAATTGAGTTTTGGATCACCCTATTTGAGAATGTTTTATGTTTGCCATTTTAGCGAGAGTTTTTATTGATGTTTCTCCTTTTGAGGAAATATGGTTCATGGAAACCATGTAGACATTTTAGGATGTCGCCGATGATATAAGGCACTTGTGTTTGATTTGAGTTACCTCCTTCGAGGTATTTGTTCACTTAAGTAGCGTTTGTTACTTAAGTGTTGAGCTTATGAGTTTATCAATTCATTCTTCTCTTTCAAGAAGAAGTATCTTCATGTCTATTCTGCTTCATATTACCGATATTAACTGATTTGTATAGCTAGACTGACCCGTGTATTTGTACTCGGGTCAGACCGAGTTGTTTCAGGTATCATCTATTGGACTTAGCTTGAAGTTGATGCTGGATATCAGCTCTCCTTTTTCTTTAGCAATTTCTGTTCTTCCGCATACTCTGATGTAATTATATTTGATTCAATGTATATGGTGTGGTTGAGTACCACCTTTATGCATTCATATTGTATTGTACTAAACATATATGAGTGTATATGTATATATATGATGTTGGTTACTGTTCTGTTCTATGATTTACATTCAATTATTGTATTTTGTTCTGATAGATTCCGTTAGCCACCTATAGTTTTGGGTTAAACATTTACTGAGTATGTCGATCCACTTGAGTTGCAGAAAAAAAATTATATTGCATTTATCGACGTATTCAATAGATGTTTAAGACAAAATTATAGATGGTCGCCCTTAACTAACCCTATTCTCTGCTTTAGTAGACAGAATTACTTGCTAATTCTCTTTGCTAAGGTGGGTCTCGGGGTGGGGCGTTACAGCATGGTATCAGAGCTGTGGTCAGAACAAAGTAGAATAAACACAGAATAGTACGTATATCACGATACATCGAAGTACAATACGAGTGAATCATTGTCCTTTCTTCGAGCTTGTTTTCGAATCGTGCTTTGATGCTTTTTCGAGTTTTGCGATATGTTGAGATGGAATTTGTCTAGGAATATAAATTGTATTTCGTAGTATTCCATAATAGAGTTTGATGTCATCTTATCTGATATAAAATCTTATTTGGGATTATTCTGTTCTTATTTTTGTCGATACGAGTGAGTTCGTATCGATGAAGCTGATTGATTTCTTTGAGCATTCATGTTGCATTCCTTTGAGAGTTGTAAATCCTATTGAGGGTATCCACAACGAGTGGCTTGTTGTGAGCATTCTAAGTTTTCTATTTGTTGCTATTTTAGTGAGTATTTGTTTATTACTCACTATCTTGAGATGTATCTGATTTGAGATGGATTGACTTATTTGATGTTAAATTCGATCGTTTCGTTGTTATAAGATCCTATATTTATTTAGGCATCCTAACTTGATTGGTTTATTATTTCCATTACGTTGAAATGTTGATGATGATTCCAAGGTTTCTGAATTCACTCTTGAGTATCGAGATGTGATGACATATCTCAAATTCCAGTTAATGTGACTTTGTTGACTTTTGTGAGTCCTTTTGGATTTGACATCCAGTCGGGCAATCGAGTGTTGAGATAACCTTATTCCTGGCTCTTAGCTCTTCGGTTATCCTTCCATGAGGACATTCACTAAGGAATGAGGTGAGTTTCTAGATTGTTCGAGTTTGATTGAGTTTATCATTCAGCTTCATTTGAGTGTTCGTTTCATATACTCAATCAATGTTATCCTTTAGCATTACTCTGACTGAAGTAGTGATTCGTGGATTGTTTCTTCTTTTCCTTCGAGAAGAATATCTTGCTTACCCTGTATCTTGATGATTTTTGGGAGTGGCTCGTGACATCGTAAGTTTGATGAACACTCTATCTCCATCTATTGATTTTGAGAATCGAGTATTCTAGGAATATCTCGATGCATTCTCTTAATGTTCTTTGGTTTGAGTTTTGAAGCTATATAAATATGAGTTTTAAAGAGAAATTTGAGCTTTGAGGAAAAAAAATCAAAGAATATTTTGAGAATATATTTACATGAGTAGTACTTCTTTTATAGAAATAATTTGAGAGTGTTGGGTTGACCATCTAGTAGTTAAGAGTTCTAGTCGATACGCTTGATCAACGTTATCGACGGGAATCTCCTAAATGCTATGATGAGACAATCAGACATGATGGTTTGTGTTTTAAAAATTGAGATTTTGAAAATAATATTTGAGATTAAATATTAAATTTATTTTTGAATGGTAATTGCAGCCATTGATTTTAGAGATGAGTATCAGAGTGGCGAGGCAGTTTTGATCGTTCGATCGACTCTGCAGCCAACAGACATATCCATTTATTAGGGATTCAGTGGCGAGGCAATGCCATTTATTTATATATTTATTTTGAAATTATAAAGATGAAAATATGTGAGAAAATTATTGAGCTATACTTTATTGAAAATATATTTTAAGATTTTAGAATTTATATTATATACATTGGATGTTTTAAGAGAAGAGTTATAAGAGGATTTGAAGATTGTGTTAAACTATTTAAGCGGTTTAATAAAAAGAGTAAAGGGAATTTAAACCCTCACTTTATTTTGAGGAATATTATGATGGATTTACAAAATTCTTTGAAAATTAATTTTGAAGTAAGAGAAGAAATTTGGACTTTTAATTTGAGTTTTATATTACTTACTAAGTAATATAGTAGAGAGTTTGAAAATTTTCAAATGTTGAAAATGCAGATTTAAAATTTAAAAGATGTTGAGAAAAAAATTCTAAATATCTTGGACTGAAAAGTAATTTGAGCTCATATTCTTGTTTCTTGAGTATATTCTATCCCTGAGCTAATATCAACGACATGCATATTTCGTGGTCGTTCGAGTTTGGTGGCCTTGTGAAAAGCCATCTTGTGATTTATCAATCTTGTCTA
The DNA here is from genome assembly GCA_030765085.1 of Allium cepa. Taxonomy (NCBI): domain Eukaryota; kingdom Viridiplantae; phylum Streptophyta; class Magnoliopsida; order Asparagales; family Amaryllidaceae; genus Allium; species Allium cepa. Next base: position 682,483,477 of record CM060928.1, read on the forward strand.
TTGTGTTTATCTTGTTGTGAGGATGTTCTTTCCGTATTATCGTGTGGAAAATCTTGTTGTTGATCTTCTTTATTGCTTAGAGATTGGGTTTGTATGAGTTTAGTCCCAACTCTATTCATAGAATTTTGAGTAATCAATCATTTTCGATTGACTATTTGTTGAGGATTTTATTGAGTTTTAATTCGAGATGGGAGATGTTCGAAATTCTTTCGAGTTGCTTGGAAAATTCGATGGTTCGCTAATTCTATATTTGCACTTTAAAAAAACAATAGAATTAATCGAGCAATTTTATATTGGTCTTCTTTCATCTTGAGTTGAAAGTGAGGAATTTTGATCCCGTGCTTGTCTATCCTTCTTTGGTTGGTGAAATAATTGTGTTGAATACAAACTCCTCTCTAGAAATTGCGAGGATGCATTTTTGATAAGGGGGGAGTCTGTAACAACCCTGGTTTTGGAGATTACCTGTTAATATTAAGTTATAACGGTGGTTATAATTTAATATTATAAATTAAATAAAATTGAAAGTTTATATTGTTTATTTGGAATAAACAATGAATTTTGGAAACAAAATGTGGAAATAAAGTTTTGATAACTTTATTGTGTTTAATTGTGAAAATAATAAATGAAGTATGATTTTATTTTGAGTAAATGCAATAATTATTGCAATTATTGCCAATTACTTCTTTAATAATTTTTAACAGAAGTATTTGTTTTTTTTAAAAAGGTGTTTATTAAAATAAAAAGATGGAATTTGGTATAAAAATGTATTTTGGTTATAAATTTGAGTTTGAAATGGTTGGTTAGATTTTTCTATCCAAGAAATAATTATTGTAGAATTTTTAAAGTTAAAAATGAGGATTTATGCATTTAATTGTGTAAATTGTATATTTATATAAAATAAGGGTTTTTAATAATAAAAATGTTTTAAAAACTAAAATTAACTTTTTATATGATGTGAAATATTTTATTTCATATGTAAGTATGTTTGCATAAATTGGTTGTATTGAAACTTGAAGAAAAATACATTGTTCTCATTATAACGTTGTGTTTATGCGCATATTTGTTTAAGTGGTGAATTAAAAAATTTCTTAGTCTAATTTATTTTCTCTATTGGGTCCAAAGCCCATTAGAAAATTATAACCAGGAAGGAGAAAAAGAAGAATGAATTACCTGTACGTACACAATTTTTAGTTCCTCTTCTTCTTCATTAGCCTGGAAATTGAAAATGAGAGCAAAATTCCTTCATTTGTTCAATCTAAAGCCTTAAACCTCCAAATCTTCAAATAAAAATGGTTGCTTTTATCAATTAGAGAGGATTGCAATAGGTAATCAACTCCAACATGAGATTAATTCATCAAAAATCCAATTTTTATGTTTATGTTATTTGTTAATTTCATTTTGCATGTGCTGTTCTAATTTTTTCTACAGGTTTTGGAAGCTTTATTCTCCACAAAACTTGTTTATTTCAGTAAAAATCAGAGATTTGATCATCTTTAATTCAAGGTTAGTTGAAAACTCACATTTTCTAGCATAGATTGACATTTCAAGGATAGAAATCTCAATTTTATTTTTATTGCATGTTCATTTGTGAATCACTGTCAGTAAATTAGACATATCTTTTTCGTTTTAAATCGGAATTGTATTTCGTTTGAATTTCTGGAAAGCTTGAAGGAAGTGTGATAACTTTCATGTTACACGCTTTCGCAAATATTGAGCATAGAGTATCGAAAACCTCAATACTAACTTTCTGTCCTGTCATTGGAAAATTGTGCTTAATATTGTTGGTAATTTTAGCATATCTTTCTCATATGATATCCAAATTTAACGATTCTTGATATTCTGGAAAGCATAGATTGTCTTCTATAAGTTTCTTGTTTTGTATTTTGTTAAATTTTGAGTTTTAAATGGTCGAAAGTAGCTTCTAATGACGCTATCCCAAGGCTAAAACGACAGCAGATGTGAACTTTAAATCTGAAAATTATTTTAGTCGTAACTTTTTCATTCTTTATCGGAATTTGGAAATTTTGGATGTTCCAAAAAATATATTTCATGTGCTACAACTTTCATGTTTTTTATTTTCTGTAATTTGGATGTTAGCCATGTCAAAATCCAATTTTTCTACTGCTAACCCGAGAGCAAATCCAATATTTGCTGTCATTGAAGCTGAAACGAATTTGATAATAACTTCTTCGTTTCCTAACCGATTTTGATAATCTTGATCATTCCAGAAAGCTTAGAAATTAAGCTACAACTTTTATTTTATTCATTTTTCCAGAATTTGAAGTTTACTATGTCAAAATTGTGGTTTTCCTTCTCTGGCCTGTTAATGCATAGCTACCGGCCTTAGACTCTTTTCTCCCGTTGTTTTCAACGCAGAACCCCGACTTTGCGACGCCATCCTGGGGACGTCCGATGTCGGAATCTGCCATTCTTAGTCTTGTTGGAAAGACAAAGTGATGATCTACACTTTTGTATAGTTTCATAAAAATCTGGGTTGGTTAGCTATGACGATCTTGTTGCCGAAGTCGAACCTTTGCGCAGTTTTGAATAAACAGAAAATCCTAGTTTCGGTCCAACTTTGAGACGACGCCACTTCTTCGTTTCAAGTCCGAATCAAACGGTTCTTTTTGAAAATTGTAATAGAAGTATTAGTCTATGCTCTTACCAAATTTAATGAAGATCTGGGTTCATTTGCCCCTTCGAACTCATCGTCGAAGTTGAACATTTGCGATGTTTTTACACAGCAGTTTATAATGGTTTTAGTCCGACTTCGAAGTGACGCGGATTCTTTATTTCAAGTCGGAATTGGATCAATCTTTTTACAGATTAGAGTAGGGATGTTATTCTATATTACTGCAAAATTTCATGTCATTTGGACTATGGTTTCAGGTCCAAACCTGCTGTCGAACTAGTGATCATAGCTTGACTTCAACGGTGTTTATATTTAGAATAATTTCCACCATTTTTGATATTTTCACAAATTCTTGAGTTTTCTCTCTAGATTTTGTGCACGGGTTTTATAAAGCATTTTAAAGGGTTTTTCAAACAAATTGGCTTGTGAAATTATAATATAGTATTATTTTAATCTATAAAATCTATTTATTCTCCATAATAAGGGAATTTTCAAATATCGTCTTCAAAATTGATTTCGAAAAATGGTTTTAAAAGCTTGTTTTCTCAAATAAATTATTTTAAATTTAAACTACACATTTACATACTGTTCGAACGTATGAGAAAGAGAATTAAACGATTTAGTAAAACACATGGTATGGGACACGTGCGTTTACTATTTCGGTTAATTTCGGACTTGTACGATCGAAACTATCCGGGTTATGATTTTTGAGTTACTTAGCCAATTTATGGTGGGTGTTTGAGATTATAATTCCTATATTTAGGAATTATTTGGGAAGGCCAATATTTGGTGAGTTTTATGGTTTGAGATTTCTACTTTGAGATTTATGGTTTATGAGTAACCATCACGATGTTTTCACTTGTCGATGAGATGAGACAAGTTACGATGCCATTTAATACTTGTCGATGAGACGAGATGAGTATAGTGTCTCTTTATCACTTGCCAATGAGACTAGGCGAGATATAATTTTTTGAGTTTTATGATGTTTCTAGTGTGGCATCGACTAACGGGTGGCAAACCGCTAAGTGCGAATGTGTGGTATGGGACATACGTTAACACTTTTCGGGTTCCTATCCGTGAGTTTGTGACACATTCACGATGTTTACCTAACAGAACTGCTTTGAGAGGTGTTAGCGACCTAGTCATGAGGACAAACTGCTTTGGAAGGTGTTAGCGACCTTGTTAGGGCTGACAAAACAGCTTGGAGAGGTGTGAGCGACCTAGTCATGAGGACAAACTGCTTTGGGAGGTGTTAGCGACCTTGTTAGGGCTAACAAAACAACTTGGAGAGGTTTCAGCGACCTAGTCATGAGGACAAATTGCTTTGGGAGGTGTTAGCGACCTTGTTAGGGTTGACTAAACGGCTTAGAGAGGTGTCAGCAACCTTGTCATGAGGACGAACTGCTTTGAGAGGTGTTAGCGACCTTGTCTAAGGCTTCGGCCGTCTGAGTTTAGCACGTGCAACATTGCTTCGGCATTGCAATCGGGGATTTGGCGAATCCGGGTTTTTTGAGTTTTCTGTTTTATTATGATTTCACGTTTTTAAGATGTTTTATTACATCGATAGCCTAGTGCTATATGAGATGTTATATATATGGTGATTTCAATATGATGTTTTAAACTCTTATCAAGTTCCTTGAGTTATAAGTTTTGATAATTTCATGATTTTATAGGATATTCTGGGTTTTGCCATTTTGGCGACTTGAGATTGAGATTCATATACATTTACACCGATGAGATGGGGCATAATTGAATTTGGTGATTCATCTATAATTGAGTTTTGGATCACCCTATTTGAGAATGTTTTATGTTTGCCATTTTAGCGAGAGTTTTTATTGATGTTTCTCCTTTTGAGGAAATATGGTTCATGGAAACCATGTAGACATTTTAGGATGTCGTCGATGATATAAGGCACTTGTGTTTGATTTGAGTTACCTCCTTCGAGGTATTTGTTCACTTAAGTAGCGTTTGTTACTTAAGTGTTGAACTTATGAGTTTATCAATTCATTCTTCTCTTTCAAGAAGAAGTATCTTCATGTCTATTCTACTTCATATTACCGATATTAACTGATTTGTATAGCTAGACTGACCCGTGTATTTATACTCGGGTCAGACCGAGTTGTTTCAGGTATCATCTATTGGACTTAGCTTGAAGTTGATGCTGGATATCAGCTCTCCTTTTTCTTTAGCAATTTCTGTTCTTCCGCATACTCTGATGTAATTATATTTGATTCAATGTATATGGTGTGGTTGAGTACCACCTTTATGCATTCATATTGTATTGTACTAAACATATATTAGTGTATATGTATATATATGATGTTGGTTACTGTTCTGTTCTGTGATTTACATTCAATTATTGTATTTTGTTCTGATAGATTCCGTTAGCCACCTATAGTTTTGGGTTAAACATTTACTGAGTATGTCGATCCACTTGAGTTGCAAAAAAAAAATTATATTGCATTTATCGACGTATTCAATAGATGTTTAAGACAAAATTATAGATGGTCGCCCTTAACCAGCCCTATTCTCTGCTTTAGTAGACAGAATTACTTGTTAATTCTCTTTGCTTAGGTGGGTCTCGGGGTGGGGCGTTACAAGTGCCGTGATAACAGAAAAATAATTAAAATCTGAAACTAAATAAAGGGCTACAGTAGCATTTGATAAGTGTTGCGGTAGGCTGAAATAAATGTTTGAGGTTTTGATTAAATAAATGAGCTCAGAATTTGTCTAAAATTTTGGGAACTAAATATTTGATTTTAAGTATAATGACTTCACTTTTAAATGGTTTAAATGAATTGTTTTGATTTAAAAATAAAACTATTTAAAACGTGATTTGAAATGATAAATAAATGAATGATATCTTTGAATTAAAAAGGATAATAAATGAATGATATCTTTGACTTGAAAAGGATATTTAAATGTATATATTTGGATTTAATTCAAATAATAATTTGAAATGAATTTTGAAAGATATGATATTTTGATATATTGAAATGGTTTGGAAATGATTAGATCTTTATTTTGATAAAGATTTGAATTTAAAATGATATTTATTTTGAAGTATAAACTATGACTTTTAAATTATAACTACGGGTTATAATAAAGATTGGTCGTTAAAGAGACCGGGATCGTATATGGACATACTCTCTGTCAATACCGAAAACAACTTTAACAACCGTGTACGCGGTGGAGTTTCCAGAATGAAGTAGGATGGTGGCGACATTCTTGAGGTATATTTATGTGGACGCGACTCCCATGAGTTGGCGTAACGTGGCTAAAACAAGAGCGATCTTGGGCCAAAAGGGGTAGCTCCTCTGGTCGGACACATTCCTTCGATACTATACTCTTACTTGTGATTGATTAGATGGCCATCCTCCGATTTTGATATGGGAGTGTGTTCCGAGGTAGGCGTATGTGGCTGCTGCGTTACCACCAGCCCGTGTGCGTAGTGGGTATATCTACCCTGGCATTGCCTTGTGTGCCATGTCTCCTAACATACAGAGCCTTTACTATAAGTTTGTTTTTCTCCCGTAACCCATGGAGTATTTAGGTTAGTCTCCCGATCTAGAGATATACTGATACTGGATGGACTACTAGGACTATTATGTGTGAAGGGTGATATGGGTAGCCCGGAACGCTATTTAAAAGTAAGTTTATTTTACTGTAGACATTATTATAATGGCGCAATATTACTATATAGTAAATAGTTTAACGGATCCTTAGAGGATGGGTGGTCCTAGACGTCCTTTATGTTACTTGTACCTTATTACAGTTCACTTGAGTTAGTTTACATTATATAAGTATAAATTGTCCTGACTCGAGTGTTTGTATTTTTATTTACGCTCGGGTCAGCTTGAATTATTCATGGATTTGGATTCCACTTTTTGGAGATTGGAATCGTTGGAGATTATCTGTTTATCCAGTTTTATCTATTTCGGTTCTATTGTTCTATTCAACTTGTACTTGGTTATCATCTTGAGACATCTGTTGTACTTTATTTATTCTATTGTATTTTATTTAACTTTGATATATTTACATAGTAGCTTCATGAACTACTATCTCTTTTACTTCTGATGTGTTTCTTTCTCTGTATCTGTGTTCTGTGATTATTATTTACTGTATGTTCTGAGATTTGCTAAATTTTATTTACAATGCGGTATTTTGAGCAATTCAAGTCCGACATGTGCGGATGCCATTGCACTTGGAGGGTGCAGCATGATCGGGGGTTCTCGCTTCCTAGTTTGGTAGCGAACGGTTGACTCTTACTCCTATATGTCCCCACGGGGGTTGGTGGTGCAGTCGAGAGGCTGGCCGTAAAGGCAGAACACAGTTACCAATGTATGCTACGGTGGGCATTACCCCACTGGCGCGGCTCATTACATTTGGTATCGGAGCTTTGGCTTTGAGGCAAAACTTAGAATGTATGGTAAATTTAGTTACAGAATCACTTTCATCCAAACTTGAATCTCTTCCTCGTTGGTTCAAATTTCATTTGAATTTTGGAACGTTCCCTGCGGTTCCAAAATTCATTCGTGTCCCTCACTATTCATCTCCTTTTGATTCTGGAATGTCCCATAACTCCACTTCGAGTGAGCTTTATAGTGAATTGGCGGTCCCGCCAATCTCAAAAATTCATTTGTAAAGGGGGAAACTCCTTTACAATTAGCATCGATTCACCATGAGATTTATATCTATCCTTGGTTTAGATGCTAATATCTTTTGTTATTCCACACTCTATGTATTGAGATCGAATGTAGATTTACCCAAGAAAATCCATATCGATCTTATTCTTTAAGTCACGGTTGACCTGTTTAAGGTTGCCCGTGATTTATTTAAGCTTATCCACCTCCCTATTTTGTTATTCAATCATCTCGTCATTTGTTTCCAATCTATCTTCCAAACATTTTGAATTGTACTTGTAAATCAATATCAATGTTTTGTTTATATTATGTTCTTTGAGTTGTTAATGTTGATTTGGGTTTTCGATTGATTCGTTTGATCAATGCTATCGATAGGGTTTCTAAAACGTTTTGACAGAACAAATTGACACAATATTATTTTAAAATTTGGTTAATGAAATAAATTTTGATATAAGTAAACTTATGGAGCTTAATAAATTGATTTAAATTAATCATTTGAAATTATAATACTTGATTTATCATTTATTGTTCTATAAATGAATTTATAAATAACTGTTTATAAATTGATTTGGGAAATGAAATGAGTTTAAAACAAGAAATTTGAGAATTTAATTTCCAATGGTTTCAAACCTTGTCTTTAAAGTTTTAAAATGGGTATATTATTTAAAGTATTTTCTAATAGAAATTTGTTTCCAAGAAATTTTGAAGTTTAAAATCAGTGCTCTTCTCTTTGTCGCTGGAAAATAACTTCGGTGATGACTGCGACATCATCCATGTTCATTTTCGAGTTTCGAAGTGAGGAGACCGTTCTGTAGTCTTGCTACAGCTTTGTTTTGGGAAATTTAATTGATTTGAATTTCTAAAGTAAGATTGGATTTATAATATATATAGATATATGATTTAAATTTGATTTGACATATTATGTATATATATTTATTTATCTCTAAATGGTTTGAAGGAATCGAAAATTTTATTCTTAAACTTTATCTCGAAGAATCATTTCAATTGTAAAAAAAAAAATTAAAATTTTAGATAAATGATTCAAACTTGAGATTAGGGAATTAGAAAGTTTTATTTGTATAATGCTCAATTGCATTTAAATATAACTTACCCAAATTATACAGAAGATAACAATGTAATTAGATAATATGCAATATAAAAAAAGATTTTATAAATAAATTTTGAATGGTTAAAATAAATGTTATACACTTAAATTTTAGTTATAAAATGATTAACAGGAGTAAATAGAATAAAAGGTTAATTGAATAATTTACAATATAAAATGATTTTAATGGAACTAACAATAAATTAAAGCAGATATAATAAGAGTAAGTATAATGGGTATAGATGATAAAATATATTGAGAGGAATAAATTTAACTTTAAGTAGGAATAAAGAAGTGTTAAATTTATTAAGTACATTATGAGTATAGTGAATGATTATTTTTTAAATCTATGATCTTAGAAATTTTTAATTTAAGATGATTAGAAGATAAGGTAATAAAATTTGAGATAGTTAAGATTTATTTAACTTGTGCAAAAAAATTAATTATCTATTTAAGTTGAAATTTCCATGGTTTCTAACTTAATATCTTATTTTGTTTTTCAAACTATCTTTTGGTTGTCCTTATTTTTCCTTATCTTGCTTCAGGCTGGTGTAGGCGTTTTTCTATAATTTTTCTGTTTAGAAATCTTTCTATAATCTGATAATCTCCACATTGTTAAACTTACCTATAACAATAGTTATCAGGTATAATTTCAATCTCCTTGTCATCTTGTCTTAATCTTATTTCACTTTATCTTTTTCCGTGCTTTCCCGTACCTCATTCCTTTTCGAAGACGAAAAATTCTAAGTGGGGAAGCGTGTAACAACCCTAGATTTTTTTGCATATAATTTAGATATGACTTTATTTTATTTTTAAATTATTTTAAACTTGTTTTATTTCAAACATTTCATTTTTAAATTTAAATTTTGATTGTTATATGAATTATAATTTCAAACTAGTATAAATTGAAAATTTTCTTGAAAAATGGATTTGTGGTCAAAACTGGTCAAACTTTTACTTTTAAATTTTAAATTTAAAAATTTGAATTCCTGAATTTTATATTCTATTATGAAAACAGATTTAATATCATGAATACCGCTTTTCGTTTCATTTAAATTGGATTTAAATTGTGAAAGTTACTCTTTACAATATTGTGTGTATATGGGGTTATTAGCAATATTCTTTGTTCTAATTTATATAAAGGATATTTTTACTTGATATATCTTATTATAATTTGTATATTTATGTTATATTATGTATATTTTGACTTTTAAACATTTTTAAAGTGATGTTTGAATTTTTCCAAAGCTTATTGAATTTATTTTCTATTTTTAAAGCCTAGTTTCTATTTTCTTTGCTATTTTCTTCATTTAAATTATATTTAATTAAAATTTATTTACTTATTTTTGTGAATTCATTTTTATTTTATGTTATTATCTTTATTTATAAATATTTTCCAAGTCCATAAAAAATTTTCAAAGTTTATTCTATTTATTTTCAAATTTTCTAGACTAGTTTTCATTTTTTGTGCTATTTTCTTATTTTAATCATATATAATTAATATTTATTTATTTATATTTTTCTTATTTGTTATATTTTCGAATTTTGACTGAATAATTATATGCATTTCATTTATTTTTAAAATTATAAAAAGAAATAGAGAAATGTGAAAGGTTTGTGGGTTTTTATTTCCTAAGGCTATTTGTATTCCCACCTTTTCACATTCCAACCTTACTTTTCATTCAATTGGCCATATCTCTTCATTTCCTTCAGCCGACCACTTCTCCCTACCATTTTCACGTTAATTTTCTTCTCATTTCTGAAAAAAGTTCGGCCTCCATCATCTCCAAGAATTTTGGATAAAATTCTTTTTCTCTTTTCATTGTTTTCTTCTTGTTTGTTGATTTTTACTTGCTTTCTCACCTTCTATGCTAGGCTTCTCTCCGCTCGTTCACCATGGCTGCCTCCTCCACCACCTAAACCACCCACCACCACCTCCAGCCCTCTGTCAAAGCCCATGGCTGTGCACCCATGTGACCAAATCCAACAATACTTGCACAAAACTTCACCTATATGCACCATAGCCAACACCTATGTCTTCATCACCTTCAACCTTCCTTTGGCCGCCACCAACTCCACCCCCACCTCCCATGGACGACCTGAAACCCTCTACCACACCATCATTCATCCCACTACAATGATGGCCACACCATGCTAGCTTGTGGACAAACCCATATGTTGCATAGAATCCATGGTAGATGCCTTGTAGTGTTTGTTCCATGCACACATACCTTTGCATCATCTTTTCCTATGTATGGCCGACCTATTTGAACCCAAACCAGATCCAAACCCACTCCTTAGCCATGTGTTTCTGACCTATAGCTGAAGCATAGGTGATAGAAGGCAAGTGTAAGTGGTTTGGAGATGATTTATGCATTCATCTCTAACATTGTTTAATTGTATATTTGAGTTTGAAACTTATGTTATATATATTTGTTTTGTTTGAATGTATCCAAGGCTATTAATCTTTGGCTCTCCACTCTCAAATCATATTAATGCTTTCGTGCCTTCGAAGATCTTTGTTGTGTGCGTATTTTTTGTCATCTCCAGCTAATACAAGTGAGTTATTCTCACCAGACAATTTTGTACTTATATTACTAGTAAATTGATCACCTATGAATCTGTAAAATACATCACCATATTATATCTGCTATATTATGATCATATGATGTTCACCCATGCTTAAACACTTGTTTTATCATATGTTACTATTATATTATGCCGTTCGGTTGTTTATATCATTTTATCACACTGCAAGTTCCCTTTAGATTAGAATCACTATGGGTTGAAATGATACATATGTAACGACCCCGATTTTTCGTGCCAGAAAAAAATCGGACCATTTAAATGAAAAGAAGGAGGTAGAAGAAGAGAAAACAAAATCAACATCAGAATCATACCATCGCAGCGGAATAAAATATAATAGATAGTAAATAATCTTTACTCAAAATCAAATATATCTGTTTACATACATTACATCATCAGAATACATCAGTCACAACTCAACATCAATATCATACAATGGGTGCACAACATCTCAACACAACGGAAAACGTATATAAATATACAAGTACGAGAGTACGTTTCGTCATCCAGCTCGTCTCCTGAGCTCCACAGCATCATATCCTGTATCCTATAATACTCGGTCTGACCCGAGCATTACAGTTAAATAACACCCGAGTCAGTCTGGATTACCAGCGTGAGAAAATCACACCCAATTGATTATTAAAGTTTCAAAATCCTTTGAAAACAAAAGCATCTCGTAAGACCACGCCACAAATAAACATGTCGGGTTTTTACCTTACGATAGCTAAAACAATTTTATAGAAATCCTCTGATATTATAATAGGGTCAATACACAAGTACTTATAAAATAGCCGAAATTGTTACATTATTAAATTCCAGCTACTAGCCACAAAAGCGGGTAATACAAACAAAACTCGTACAAGGCTCGTAGGGAGAATGGATTTCCAACTAATGACTAGGCACTGGGGTACCACCTGTCACAGTACGGGGCCTAGATCACCGTACCAAGGATTACTCCCTTCATCCCCTGCAACACAAGGCCGGAACCATCCCTTACTGGACAGTCCCGAGTGAGATCACCCCGCGGTTGGGATCAGCAACCGCACCACTAAGCCGAAAAAGAAATAAGGGACATCTAGACTGGAATGACCTCACCCTGCTTGGGTGCTACCCACCTAACCTTGCTGCATATCCCCTGATTTTCAGTCATTCCCATTTGATGAGGCTTGAGGCTAAGCGTTACCTTTAGAACGTTTCACTTAGAATGCCCATCGCCCACCTGACGATGTTTCGCAAGCATTTTTCCATACAAGTCCGTCCCGGGTTCGAACGGAACCGAAGGCACTATTCCTACTACATCCATTTTGGAAATATCCTCAGGATTAGTAGCGACTAGCCCTTGCACTTCACTGCTCCATCTTCGACTCCGAACACGTTTTTCGCACGAAACGTACAAACCGGATCGAAGTGGTTTTCGAGAAATAAATCTCGATCCCGGTTTCTTCGAAACGATCAACGCATTTGTCCAATATTGATAGTCGGTTATTTAACTATCAATTAATATTCACAAACATCCATCAACCAATAAATAATTTCCCAAATTATTTATTAATCCCAAAATATCTTCCCGAGATATATATTTCCAATTTTCAACCCCTTTTTAAAAACAGTTTCAAAACCCGTTTTCCCTTCCCAGGGTACATTCCCAATTATTATTTCCATTGGAACGCCAAGTACAAACACTTAAGTTTAAAATAATTTAAAAACATTTTTTTATAAAATATACTTATAACTTTTAAAATTATAACTTAAATATTTTATTAAAATAAATATACTAACAAAATATTTTGTATAAGACAATTTATAAAAATAAACTAAATTTCCTCTTTTAAACTCAATACCAAGTTACTTTATATAGTTATTTCAATAATAGATTTTAGAAAAATATACTTGCTTTAAAAATTTAGATTTAGAAATAATAAACTTTCCAAAACCTGCTTTTTAAACGATCTTAAAAACTTTAAATATTTTTGAAAACCATACTTGGCTATCCAGGGAAATCCTCTTCTGTTTCCCATTTCTTAAAAATAAATCACCATTTATTTTTAAACAAATACCCATTCCTTTAATAAATTCTTACCTTGAATTTATAAAATATCCACCGACATTTTATTTCACTTTATAACCCAGTCATAAAGCCCCAAAATCTCTCTTCACTTTAAATTTAAATTTCAACACCTAAATCAATTTTACAATTGATTTTCATTTACTTTACCATGAAATAAATTCTCTTACTTCATTTATTTCAAAATTTATTAATGTTAGATTTAATTTCCAATTTATGTTTTAAAATCTTTAAACTGAAAAATACCAAATTCAGATTCCTCAATTTCCTTTCTTTACCTTTAAATTTAATCCTTACATTTAAAATAATGACTTTTATTCACTTAAGTTCCAGAATTTATTATTCCTTTGTTAATTCAATTTCCTCATATTCCATATTTTGTTAGATTTTAGAAATCACTCTATTTTATTTTATTTTCACTTCATTATTCAATTTATTCCAATTTACTAGAATTATTTACTTAAAATTCTACTCTTTTATTACCTTTCAAAAAATCCAATTCCATAGATTTCGGTAACTCTTTAAACTGAGTTATTCCATCCAACCATACTATCCAATATTCCAGTTATCCATAAAACAATCACAGGATATCAAATATTCATCACACAAAATATTAAATAATCTAATAAATTTGAGGAATCCAGTTGGATCCCTCCAACCTGTTTCCCTGCATCCACAAATGTTAGCACAACATTTATTTACTAATTTCAGAATATATCATACTATAGCACATCAATCAATCAATTTCAACCATTCAAACAATTATTTAAATTTAATCATTTAAATTTAAATTTAAACTGAGTGAGATTAACTCACCTTTGGCCTAAGATTGCCATTCACCTCAAACTCGTCTTGTTTCCGCGATTTATAGACCTTGTATAAATAATTTATACAATTTATTAATATTCGAACAGATTGAACAATTAAATTCCATTGATATAAATTTTATCTTATCTAATTAACTTTAACTCCAAACAAATCTTCTTTTATTAAAATACTTAAACAAATTTTTCCCTACCCACTTCCTTTTAATAGCTTTATTTAACTAAAAAGTTATATTAAACAAATTTATTTCTACAACACATTATCGTTCCAAATCGAAACTATATATTATTTTCTGCTTATAGCTTGTTTCCTTTTACACTACTGGACAGTATTATTTATTTATTTATTTTTTTCAAAATCTTATCTTTATAAATTTTCTGTAAATAACCCTAGAGATCTATTTTACAGCATAAACATATACATATATCTAAATTAAATAAAAGAAAACAGCCAAGCTTTACCTTACTGAGATAGCCCTATATCGATCTCAACTCGACATCCGGACCACCATCGCCAGAGCCGCCACGCAGCGCTGCCTCCCCCTCAACTGTCGCCGGTCGTAATCCAGGCCTAGATATCCACGCAACCCCTCCTCCCGATCGAAACCACCTCCGACCCCTAATCGAACCGCTCCCTTCCACATCCTCTCAACCATCTTGTGACGATTCGCAGGCACAACTCGAGTTCGAGCTCGCCTAATTGATTCGAACGGCAAAGATTCCTCCAACCTGATCGACCACTTCGCCGCCCCTCCCTATTCGCGAGTCCCTCAGGTCAGTTGTCGCAACCCAACTTCAAAATCTTCGAAACCCTAGCTTCCCCGATTCGAAAATTGCACCCCACCATGAAACTGCAGTCGGCGACCCCCAAACCCTTCGCGATTCTGGCGCCACCTCGAATGTCGCGAGCCCACCATTCGAACAACTTGCATCACTCATGAGAATAAACGAGTCGTGGGGTTTGGGCTTGAGTGTAGAAGTAGGGAAATTGAATTTAGGCTTCGGCCATTTTTATTGAATGTGATGCGGTTAGATTTTGATGAGTCTCGTTTTCTAATTGAAGATGAAAACGAAGGGGAGATCTGGCCATTTCCCAAATTTTTTTTTTTTTAACTGCCGATTTCAATCTTGAAGTATAAGGCTTCGGGCCAATTATTTAAGTGCAAATAAAACTGAAGAGAGAGGAAAGAAGATTGCACTGGAAGCTACGAGAGTGTGGCTTCAAAGAAAAGGTTTGACAATGTAAATTTAAATTTAATTAGATTCTTCTTGTGCATTTACGGGTTGTACGACCAAACCATCACTCCAAACACTGCGGAAATTGAAAAAAATAATAATAAAATATTACGAATCCAACGGAACTGGTTTCGTCGAGTTCCGAGACTGCGCCTCGGAAGGCTATTTTTAAATTCAATTTTAAACTATAAATTTTTAAAACTGAACAAACCACTATTAATTTCAATTTTTCAACTTCCATCGTCTTCAGTATTATTAATATAAATTAAATAAGCCTTCTAATTATTTTTAACCAGCTTTAAAATCAAGATTCAATATTTTTACCCAATCCCGAAAATTAAATTTAATAATTAATTATTCAATAAATATTGATTATTTGAAATTAAAGTTAATAATTAACTTTCGAATATTTAAAATTAATTAAATATTCCCATTTCAAATGTCTAAAAATTCCGGGTCGTCACATTCCTCCCCCCTTAAAAGAATTTCGTCCCCGAAATTACTAGTTGGAAGACTGATCCATAACCCATTAACTATTTCCTCAAGCCAAACAATTTTTAACAACTTAGCAAACAAATCTTTTTATCGAAGACACTCTAACTCTATCCTAGCCTTTTAAACTTACCCATAACCCTTAAACCATATTACATACTTACTTATCAATTCAAATCTTAAATTTGAATTCAAATTTTAAATTATCAAAATTTTCTCAAAATTTTTCTAACTCTCTAAATTTTCGAAAAATTTCGCCAGCGTCTCCTTTGCGCGGCTAGCTCGGTACTACTACAAAAATGGCTCTACGGCCACCCAAATCTCAAAAGAAAACAAAAGCCTAGTGGCTAGATCCAAAAACCCAATCAAATTTCATATAGAAATTTAAACACATACCTTTTTGTCGGGCCATTTAAATTTTATCTTCTGAAATCAAACATCAATTTCCTTCTGCTTTTAAAACACCTGTATATCCTGTTATAACAATAATGTCCATCCACAACATTCAAAATCATTTTGCATTACTTCTACACAAATTTCAATATTTGCTTTATTTAAGCCCATACGATGCACACATATTATTCATATGCAATTACCAAATCCGATCGTTCACTCGATCACACAATTTCACTTCCGAACTAGTATCGTCCACCCGACCTCCTAGTGCGGACTCAGATCTGGTTTCTTGATCAGAAACCGTCATTCTCCTTGCATAGTCATAACTATGATAGAGAATTTCCAGAATCAATCAACAATCCATATCCAGGTTCGCCGTCGAAAATCGAGTGAAAAATCCTAACTCGGATCGATATAACTATCTCGAAAATCTGTGCTCGAATTCTGGATCAATATAGCTATGCGAATAAATAATATACGTACACCTTATGTAATTAGCCCAATTTATTTTTAGCTACACCAATTCTCTTTTTATTCACATTCGCAGCTATCACTTTAACCTTCAGTTTATTTCCATTCAATTATTCTCTTGGAATAATTTTTCCCAATACCAAATTTAGTTAAGAATTTCATTTTCCATTCCTTAAGTTAAATTTGAATATTGTATATAATTCTTATATAAATCTTCATTTTACTATTGAAGTTTATTTCCATTACCATTCTCTTTGCCTTTACAATTTCATTTAAGTTTAAATTTTGGTTTCCACTTTGAATATTGTATTAGTTGCACTTACCAATTAATTTAAATCTCAATTAAAGTTTATTTGCAAACTTTACTTCTTTAGTTTCTTCAATTTCATTCTCTTTACATTTACATTCCAATTAGATTTCAATATCCAATTTCAATTTTATTTGTTTAGCAAATTTAGATCATTTGCCGTTAATGAAAAATTTTCGAGAATTTCAAAAATTTTCTAACTCCCAAA
The DNA here is from genome assembly GCA_030765085.1 of Allium cepa. Taxonomy (NCBI): domain Eukaryota; kingdom Viridiplantae; phylum Streptophyta; class Magnoliopsida; order Asparagales; family Amaryllidaceae; genus Allium; species Allium cepa. The sequence goes on from CM060928.1 coordinate 682,500,442, forward strand.
ATTTACGGAAAATTTTGGCAGAGTCTCCTTTGTACGGAGGGACTTCTGCGATATCGCAGGATGCACAAAAACATATATACATCGGCCTCAGGCCGGAAATCAATATACATCGACCCACACGGTCGGAAAACAGAAAAACAGTTCATATTTCCTATTTGTATTGCGTAGGCATACCTTATTTTAACATTTTTAAGCAAGCGGCGATTTATTTTAGCAAATTGCGCAATCAAATCCAGCCAAACGGCTTCCCTGAACCTGTACTTACTCAATATAAATATGTAAGTGACAATTACACAAATTTATAGCATTTCACTTAAATATAAATAATTAAAACATGGGTTTCATAAACGATGCATATCATATACTTCCACAAGCACATGTGAAACATTTCGACATTTATTTTGAATACTTCCAATCCATTCCAATACCATTTCATTTAATTCATTTTACATTCCAATTAAATGATTTACACTTCATTGCCTACTTCCAATTCATTTGAATCCAAACGAGTTTATATTTATTCCAAGTGATTCAAAAATAAATTTTATTTCACTTCTATCAACTCATAAAATTTTATTCAATGAATTCCCATTTTATTCGAAGCCAAGCTCTTGTTAATATAACTTGAGTTACTCAACTTAATTACTAATTTCATTCCACTTACCAAACAGGTTTTATTATAAACCATTTATAATTCAACCGATTTCAAAAATCAATTTTTAGTCAATTTCTATTCATTCATAGAATTTTGATTTTATTAATAACAAGGTCTTTTCCATTCTATTTCAACCTACTTGGAATTGATTCACAAATTCCAACCATCACTGTTATAACCCAATTTCATTTTGTTGGACGACACTCCCAATTATTTTTAATTCATCGTTGGTCTAAGTTGAATTTATATGTTACTCGAGCTCATTTCCAATTTCATTGTTAGCTCCATTCGCTTAAATTAAATTAGTATATTTCATCGAATCAATATGAATTCTAATTCACATTCAATAATTTATCTCTGAATTCCTTTTATCTTATAACGAGGCCATTTCCAATTTATCTCTACTTGGATTTTATTTGCAATACAAATCATTTTTATATTAATTCAATTCCATTCAACTTAAATTCAAATTTAATTCACTTACAATTTCAAGTTGAATTTCTATTAATAACTCAACATCTCTTTCAAATTTTATCATTTATCCGCAACTCAAATTTTTATTTAAACAATTCGAGTTCCATTTCCATATTCCATTAATTAATCTTGGAACATTCCATATTATTTACATCGAATATTCATCCCATAATTCATTTACAAACTCAACATTTGTCACCACAAAATTTGATATTCAACATACATTAAATCAATATTTGATTTTTATTTCAAAATTTCTTTATCTATTTTACTGGAGTTCAACCTATTTATTTTATAAGTTAAGTTTTGGATTTCATTCACTTTCCAAATTCAAAACTATTTTATTTTGGCTTATTAATCTCATTTCTAAATTTTATAGGTCACATTTTATTTATTTTCACACTTCCATCTGTCCACAATCAATCTCATTCACATTTTTACTTATATCCAGGAATTTTTATTTCAATACTGTTAAATTCATTTATAAGTTGTCGAAACTTATTTATTCCAATTCGATACTTTCTCTGTTACATTTATTTAGTCTAGTATATTTTTATTACTCCATAAACATTTAAATACTATTCCAGAGTTTTTAAACAATTCTTAAAATTCCAAAATTAACTTTGAAATCAACTATATCCAAAATCCTTTGGTAAATTCAATTGTCCTCTGAATTTCAAGACCAAATCCAGTTCACAACCAATTCCATTTTAAAACAATTTGGCAGCAATTTCTCTTTTAGAAACTCGAAAATAAACATCGATGATGCTGCAGTCATCACCGACGTTATTTCCCAGCGACCGAAAGAGAATTAGATGCTTTTATCTCTTTAAAGCACTTCAAATATTTTTAATTTCCAAATCTCTCCAGATTCAATCTCAATCCAAAAATATTCCCGAAATAATACCACTATTTTTTTCTCCAAAACTTTTGAAAACCATTTCCAAATCCAAAGGAATTTAGATTTTCCCCAAAAATTCCAAATTGCAATTCCTTTAAATCTATATTCAAACATTCTCTGGAATTTTATCTCATTTCAATTTCAAAATTATAATCACCTTTACCGTTTACATTTACAAATCTCATTTGTATATAAAGTTTATTTCAATTAATAAATTACATTTAAAATCTATATTTCAAATTCCATTTGTTATACAAATTTATTCTTCAACTTTGATTATAAGTTTTCAATTTCTTATTCAATTTGTACACAATGGTGTTAATAATTTAATATTATCATTCCTTAACAATCAAGCATCCAAATACTATAATACTTTACAAAAATTATATCTTTTATATACAAAAATAATTAGGGTAAAATTATTTCATTTACCCTATTTTAAAACAATACTGTGTCGAATTGTTCTATTCAAGTGTTTAGAGATCCCTATCAATAACATTAATTACTCGTATTGACCAGAATCCATAAACTACTCAATAAACCAATCGACACAATATAAAACCGTTTTATATTCACTAACAAATACGCGCTCATATTTATTAATACGCTCATACTCATTATAGAGTACTACGGACTCTACATGAATAATTCCCACCAAAGCCTAGGTTGTCGCCAACCTAAGCTCTGATACCAAGTGTAACGACCCCGATTTTTCGTGCCAGAAAAAAATCGGACCATTTAAATGAAAAGAAGGAGGTAGAAGAAGAGAAAACAAAATCAACATCAGAATCTAACCATCGCAGCGGAATAAAATATAATAGATAGTAAATAATCTTTACTCAAAATCAAATATATCTGTTTACATACATTACATCATCAGAATACATCAGTCACAACTCAACATCAATATCATACAATGGGTACACAACATCTCAACACAACGGAAAACGTATATAAATATACAAGTACGAGAGTACGTTTCGTCATCCAGCTCGTCTCCTGAGCTCCACAGCATCATATCCTGTATCCTATAATACTCGGTCTGACCCGAGCATTACAGTTAAATAACACCCGAGTCAGTCTGGATTACCAGCGTGAGAAAATCACACCCAATTGATTATTAAAGTTTCAAAATCCTTTGAAAACAAAAGCATCTCGTAAGACCACGCCACAAATAAACATGTCGGGTTTTTACCTTACGATAGCTAAAACAATTTTATAGAAATCCTCTGATATTATAATAGGGTCTATACACAAGTACTTATAAAATAGCCGAAATTGTTACATTATTAAATTCCAGCTACTAGCCACAAAAGCGGGTAATACAAACAAAACTCGTACAAGGCTCGTAGGGAGAATGGATTTCCAACTAATGACTAGGCACTGGGGTACCACCTGTCACAGTACGGGGCCTAGATCACCGTACCAAGGATTACTCCCTTCATCCCCTGCAACACAAGGCCGGAACCATCCCTTACTGGACAGTCCCGAGTGAGATCACCCCGCGGTTGGGATCAGCAACCGCACCACTAAGCCGAAAAAGAAATAAGGGACATCTAGACTGGAATGACCTCACCCTGCTTGGGTGCTACCCACCTAACCTTGCTGCATATCCCCTGATTTTCAGTCATTCCCATTTGATGAGGCTTGAGGCTAAGCGTTACCTTTAGAACGTTTCACTTAGAATGCCCATCGCCCACCTGACGATGTTTCGCAAGCATTTTTCCATACAAGTCCGTCCCGGGTTCGAACGGAACCGAAGGCACTATTCCTACTACATCCATTTTGGAAATATCCTCAGGATTAGTAGCGACTAGCCCTTGCACTTCACTGCTCCATCTTCGACTCCGAACACGTTTTTCGCACGAAACGTACAAACCGGATCGAAGTGGTTTTCGAGAAATAAATCTCGATCCCGGTTTCTTCGAAACGATCAACGCATTTGTCCAATATTGATAGTCGGTTATTTAACTATCAATTAATATTCACAAACATCCATCAACCAATAAATAATTTCCCAAATTATTTATTAATCCCAAAATATCTTCCCGAGATATATATTTCCAATTTTCAACCCCTTTTTAAAAACAGTTTCAAAACCCGTTTTCCCTTCCCAGGGTACATTCCCAATTATTATTTCCATTGGAACGCCAAGTACAAACACTTAAGTTTAAAATAATTTAAAAACATTTTTTTATAAAATATACTTATAACTTTTAAAATTATAACTTAAATATTTTATTAAAATAAATATACTAACAAAATATTTTGTATAAGACAATTTATAAAAATAAACTAAATTTCCTCTTTTAAACTCAATACCAAGTTACTTTATATAGTTATTTCAATAATAGATTTTAGAAAAATATACTTGCTTTAAAAATTTAGATTTAGAAATAATAAACTTTCCAAAACCTGCTTTTTAAACGATCTTAAAAACTTTAAATATTTTTGAAAACCATACTTGGCTATCCAGGGAAATCCTCTTCTGTTTCCCATTTCTTAAAAATAAATCACCATTTATTTTTAAACAAATACCCATTCCTTTAATAAATTCTTACCTTGAATTTATAAAATATCCACCGACATTTTATTTCACTTTATAACCCAGTCATAAAGCCCCAAAATCTCTCTTCACTTTAAATTTAAATTTCAACACCTAAATCAATTTTACAATTGATTTTCATTTACTTTACCATGAAATAAATTCTCTTACTTCATTTATTTCAAAATTTATTAACGTTAGATTTAATTTCCAATTTATGTTTTAAAATCTTTAAACTGAAAAATACCAAATTCAGATTCCTCAATTTCCTTTCTTTACCTTTAAATTTAATCCTTACATTTAAAATAATGACTTTTATTCACTTAAGTTCCAGAATTTATTATTCCTTTGTTAATTCAATTTCCTCATATTCCATATTTTGTTAGATTTTAGAAATCACTCTATTTTATTTTATTTTCACTTCATTATTCAATTTATTCCAATTTACTAGAATTATTTACTTAACATTCTACTCTTTTATTGCCTTTCAAAAAATCCAATTCCATAGATTTCGGTAACTCTTTAAACTGAGTTATTCCATCCAACCATACTATCCAATATTCCAGTTATCCATAAAACAATCACAGGATATCAAATATTCATCACACAGAATATTAAATAATCTAATAAATTTGAGGAATCCAGTTGGATCCCTCCAACCTGTTTCCCTGCATCCCAAATGTTAGCACAACATTTATTTACTAATTTCAGAATATATCATACTATAGCACATCAATCAATCAATTTCAACCATTCAAACAATTATTTAAATTTAATCATTTAAATTTAAATTTAAACTGAGTGAGATTAACTCACCTTTGGCCTAAGATTGCCATTCACCTCAAACTCGTCTTGTTTCCGCGATTTATAGACCTTGTATAAATAATTTATACAATTTATTAATATTCGAACAGATTGAACAATTAAATTCCATTGATATAAATTTTATCTTATCTAATTAACTTTAACTCCAAACAAATCTTCTTTTATTAAAATACTTGAACAAATTTTTCCCTACCCACTTCCTTTTAATAGCTTTATTTAACTAAAAAGTTATATTAAACAAATTTATTTCTACAACACATTATCGTTCCAAATCGAAACTATATATTATTTTCTGCTTATAGCTTGTTTCCTTTTACACTACTGGACAGTATTATTTATTTATTTATTTTTTTCAAAATCTTATCTTTATAAATTTTCTGTAAATAACCCTAGAGATCTATTTTACAGCATAAACATATACATATATCTAAATTAAATAAAAGAAAACAGCCAAGCTTTACCTTACTGAGATAGCCCTATATCGATCTCAACTCGACATCCGGACCACCATCGCCAGAGCCGCCACGCAGCGCTGCCTCCCCCTCAACTGTCGCCGGTCGTAATCCAGGCCTAGATATCCACGCAACCCCTCCTCCCGATCGAAACCACCTCCGACCCCTAATCGAACCGCTCCCTTCCACATCCTCTCAACCATCTTGTGACGATTCGCAGGCACAACTCGAGTTCGAGCTCGCCTAATTGATTCGAACGGCAAAGATTCCTCCAACCTGATTGACCACTTCGCCGCACCTCCCTATTCGCGAGTCCCTCAGGTCAGTTGTCGCAACCCAACTTCGAAATCTTCGAAACCCTAGCTTCCCCGATTCGAAAATTGCACCCCACCATGAAACTGCAGTCGGCGACCCCCAAACCCTTCGCGATTCTGGCGCCACCTCGAAGGTCGCGAGCCCACCATTCGAACAACTTGCATCACTCACGAGAATAAACGAGTCGCGGGGTTTGGGCTTGAGTGTAGAAGTAGGGAAATTGAATTTAGGCTTCGGCCATTTTTATTGAATGTGATGCGGTTAGATTTTGATGAGTCTCGTTTTCTAATTGAAGATGAAAACGAAGGGGAGATCTGGCCATTTCCCAAATATTTTTTTTTGTTTTTTTTTTTAACTGCCGATTTCAATCTTGAAGTATAAGGCTTCGGGCCAATTATTTAAGTGCAAATAAAACTGAAGAGAGAGGAAAGAAGATTGCACTGGAAGCTACGAGAGTGTGGCTTCAAAGAAAAGGTTTGACAATGTAAATTTAAATTTAATTAGATTCTTCTTGTGCATTTACGGGTTGTACGACCAAACCATCACTCCAAACACTGCGGAAATTGAAAACCGATAATAATAAAATATTACGAATCCAACGGAACTGGTTTCGTCGAGTTCCGAGACTGTGCCTCGGAAGGCTATTTTTAAATTCAATTTTAAACTATAAATTTTTAAAACTGAACAAACCACTATTAATTTCAATTTTACAACTTCCATCGTCTTCAGTATTATTAATATAAATTAAATAAGCCTTCTAATTATTTTTAACCAGCTTTAAAATCAAGATTCAATATTTTTACCCAATCCCGAAAATTAAATTTAATAATTAATTATTCAATAAATATTGATTATTTGAAATTAAAGTTAATAATTAACTTTCGAATATTTAAAATTAATTAAATATTCCCATTTCAAATGTCTAAAAATTCCGGGTCGTCACAACATACCCGAACGGACTTTAGAATAAGGGAAAACCGTTATGCGTTGAAATGATAGGCCTGAGCGATTTTCAATTTATTTCATTTACTTGGGACTGCGGGTTTGAAATGATATAACCTAGGTTTTCTTTGTAAATTACGGGTTGAAATGATATATTACCCGTATCACTTTATCTAGCGTAGAAAATTATGTACAGACCCGTACTTAAAATTTGTTTTTCTAAAAAAATTAAAATATTTTAGAAATGTAAATATTACTATATTTTGATTTAAACTTAATTAAAAATGATTTTTGTAAAGTATTATTGATTTTCTGGAAATTTATAAGTTAAATAAATTATGGAAAAGTTAGAAAATTTGAATGTAAGTTATTTTGGAAATTTTGATTTAATTATAATTGGAAATTAAATTAAATATGAAATCATGATAAATTTATGATAATTTGAGTTTAAAATGAATTTAAAGTGATTTTATAATATATTAATGATTTTTGAATAAAGTTAAAATGTGAAATGAATGATTATTTAAGTTGAAATTTTGAAATATAACCAAAATGGGAATTTGTGAATTTGGCTTAAAAGTAAATTTTAAGTTAAGTAAATAAAATTGAAATTAAGTCATATTTTGAAATTTTAAACTTAAGTGTTAAGTTGAAATTTAATTCAATGAATTTAAAATTGAATGTTGAAATTTAATAAGTGAATTATTATTAAATCCTGATTTTTGAATGGAAACTCAACTTTATAAAATCATGAACTTAAGGAAAATTAAATGATGTTTATAAATGTGAAAATGTATGATTTTATAAGTTAAAAATGTTTTAAATAAAAATATAATTGGTTGTGAAATTATATTGAATATTTGAAGTAACTACATTTTTGAAATGCTATTAATTGTAATGTAAATGATATTACACCATTTGTAAATGCTGTAGTTGATGATAATGAACTAAAATGCTAAATTGAGTTACAGGCTATCATAGCATTTTTGTAAGTGCTATAATTATTGAATTTAACTAAGTTTATTTGAAATTTAAGTAAACCCTATTACATCATTTTAAAATGCTGTCTTTTATTAAATTGAACTGTTTTGAATGTAAATTTCCGTAACGTTTTCTAAATGCTCCAAAAAGTGAATTTTCACTGTTTTGATAAACTTAAGTGAATAAATGAACTTTGAAAGTTGAAAATTTTGGAAAGTTAATAATTTAATTATTAAATGTAATAACTTTATTTTTGATTTAAATGAAGTAATTTGATTTGAAATATAAACTGTTTTGAAATGTGAATTGAAATGGTTTGGAAATGATTAGATCTTTATTTTGATATATTGATATTACAGCGCTTTGTAAGTGCTGTGGTTGATCAAAATGAACTATGTATAAATTATAACAAAGTGGTATTACAGCACTTGGTAAGTGCTGTGACAACAGAAAGATAATTAAATTCTGAAACTAAATAAAGGGCTACAGTAGCACTTGATAAGTGTTGCGGTAGGCTAAAATGAATGTTTGAGGTTTTGATTTAAATAAATGAGCTCAGAATTTGTCTACAATTTTGGGAACTAAATATCTGATTTTAAATATAATGACTTCACTTTTAAATGGTTTAAATGAATTGTTTTGATTTAAAAATAAAACTATTTAAAAGGTGATTTGAAATGATAATAAATGAATGATATCTTTAAATTTAAAAGGATAATAAATGAATGATATCTTTGACTTAAAAAGGATATTTAAATGTATATATTTGGATTTGAATTCAAATAATGATTTGAAATGAATTTTGAAAGATATGATATTTTGATTTATTGAAATGGTTTGGAAACGATTAGATCTTTATTTTGTTAAAGATTTGAATTTGAAATGATACTTTATTTTGAAGTATAATGTAACAACCCTGAATTTTGTGATTTAGTTTAATTGTTTATTTTGATTATTTTATTTGAAATTTTGATTTAAGAATTTTATTTTTTTATTAAAATGAATAATTTATGTTATTTTAAATATAAATGTTGATTTTTATGAATTATAGTTTCAAACTTGTGTAAATTGAACATTTTACTAAAAAAGTGAATTTCTACTCAAACTATTCAAACTTTGACTTTTAAACTTCAAATTTAAATTTTTAAAAATCTTAAATTTTATCTTTTATTATGAAAATAGATGTAATAACTTGAACACTGCTTTTCGTTTCGTTGATAACGGAGTTAAAAAAGTTATGTATATTTCAATACTGAGTGCAATTTGTTTATTCTGCAATTTTGTTCTTTTAAATTTTATAAATTATATTTTCTTTGTCATATTTTATTTTAATATGTATTAATATGTTATTTTATGTATATTTTTGTCTTTTAATATTTTTAAAGCGATGTAGGAATTTTTCTAGAGTTAGTAGTATTTTTCTTGTAATTTTCATGCCATGTTTTCAATTTTTAAACATTTTCTTTAGTTTTTTTCTATTTTTATCCAATTTAATTATTTATTTTATTCTAGAAATGATAAATAAATTATTTTATTTCAAATTTTTACTCCATAATATTTTTAAAATGAAGTGTATATTTTTCCAAGACTAGTAGTGATTTATTTGTAATTTCTGTACACTGTTTTGTATTTTTAAGTAATTTCTTTCATTATTTTTATATTTTCTTTAAAATTAATTTTTTTATTTTCTTATATTTTCACTTGCTTTCGGTTTTTAAAAGTATTTGCTGATTTATTTTTAATTTTATTTGATCTTTAGAAAATGGAAACGTGAAGAGTTTAAGGCGTTTCATTTCTAGACGTTTCATTGTCCAAAAACGTTTCAAATGCCATAACCATCTCATTTATTCATTTTGGCTGCCCATTTTCAGTTTCTAGCCGTGACTGTCATCCTATTTCTCACTCAATAAACCATTCTTTCATTTTATTCATGGCTTCAAACAATTTGGGTAATGTCTTCTTCTTATTATCTTCATTTTCTTCCTATTTTCTTATGTATTTTTTCCTTGCTCTCTCCACTCTTTCGCTCGGCCTCCACTCCATAGCCATGGCCACAACCTCCTACACCTTTTCTCTGTCATCATCACCACCTACTCCTTATATCTAAAACATGCCCGAACCCACCATGATGCTAAAATCCAAAAAAATACAACCTATGCCTTGAAAACATGCTAGTTTGAGCCTTGTTGCTTCACCACCTCTTTTTCCACCACCACCGCCACCACCTCTAGCCGCCGCCACCACCTCTGACTAGACCACCACACACCACTACAACATCTATCCAGATCTGAACTTGAATGGCCAAGCCAAACCCCTACATGGTCGAGCCTTTTGTTGACCAAAAACCCACCTATTTTGCATAAGCCTCTTCATATTCATGCGTAGTAACTCCTCCACCACTTCAATACCTTGTAGCTATGACTTATAGGACCCAAACCTGAACCAAAATATGTCCAAACCTGAGCCAATACATCCCCTAGGCCGTGCAATCAAATGTAGAAAGTAAGGCAAAAGACTGTGTATTCGTATCTCTTTTTATTTCAAAGTAGTTTCAATTTAATGTTGTGTTGAAATGTTAATTTATTTGGTTTTGTTTTGGGTTATAACACAAGTTCTAAGCTTGGATCTCTTCCCACTTGAGCCTATTTTTGTGTCATCGTGCCTTCTGGAATTTGTTGTGTCATTTAGTTAATATTTCCAGCACAAAAAGGTGAGTAAATCTCACCAGACTAATATATACTTATATAACTGATAAACTGACACCATTTGAATCTGTAACTGTTTATCATCATGTTATATCTGCTATATTATTATCATATGATGTCCACACCTGTTATTACACTTCTTTTATCATATGTTATTGTTATTTCATGCTATTTCGTCATTTATATCAGTTATCACCATTGCAAGTTCCCTGTAGACTAGAATCACTATGGGTTGAAATGATACATACCCGAATGGACTTTAGAATAGGGGAAAAACGTTATGGGATGAAATGATAGGCCTGAGCGGTTTCCAAAATCATTCATTTTACTTGAGACTGCGGGTTTGAAATGATAGAACCTGGTTTTTCTTTGTAAACTGCGGATTGAAATGATATATATCCATGTCACTTGACCTAGGCTAGAAAACTATATACAGATCCGTGGTTTATGTAATATTTTTGAAAATGTTTTAAAATATTTTAAAATGTAAAATTTATAATATTTTGATAATATTTTTATTTAAATTTAATTAAAAATGATTTTGTAGAAATACTTGTGATTTTCTATAAATTAAATAATGAATTAAGTAAACTGTAAAGTAGAATTTGAACTATAAGTAAATTTTGGAATTTATGTTTTGTTTTAAAAAGGAAATATAAGAAAAATATAATATTTTGATTTAAAAATGCATTTTATAAAAATAATAATGATTTTTGAATAAATTAAAATGTTAAACGAATGAATGTTTAAGTAAATTTTGAAAGATAACTTAAATGTGAAATTTTAAATTTTGTTTTAAAAAAGTGAAATTTTAATTAAGTAAAATTTATGGAAATAAGTTATATTTTGTAAATTTAAACCTAGTTGTTAAGTTAATAATTTAATTAAAGAAATGGAAGTTAATACTTGAATTTAAATAAGAAATTATGTTAAAAATTGATTTTTGGATGAGGTTTAACTTTATAAAAATAAGAGTATTGAAATGATGATTTTAAAACGTAAAATTTATGATGTTTACAAGTTAAATGATTTAAATTAAAGATTAACTGTTGGTGAAATTTGTATTTAAACCATGAATTTGATTTCACAGCATTTTTGAAGTGTAATATAAAGGATATTACAGCATTTTGTAAATGCTGTAGTTGTTTTAAATGAACTAAAAAGTTAATTTGAAATAAAGGCTATTATAGCACATTGTAAGTGCTATAGTGGTTAAACTTAACATTTAAAGTTTATTTGAAATTTAAAGAAAATCTATTACAGCACTTAAATGCTGTATTTTGTTAAATGAACTGTTTTAAACTATAACTTTACGTAGCATTTTTTAGTTCTACGGAAACTGAATTTTTTTATTTTATTAAATTTTAATGAGATTAATCTTTGGAATAAGTTTTAAATTTTTGGAAATTAAATATTAAACTATTAAGTATAAGGATTTGACTTTATTTTTTTATGAAAAGATTTAATCTTTAAGTATAAACTCCTTTGAAATGTAAGTTTGAAATGGTGATTAATTTCTAAATAAAATGAATGGTTTTAAATGGTATTTAAATGAATTAAAAATGAATGATGCTTTGAATAATACTTTGGTATTTTGATATTTTGAAATGATATTTGTTGATTTATTTAAGTTATTTGATAGATGGATATTTAAAATATACATATTATTTGAGTTTATTTAAATAATATTGGATTTATGAAATATGAGATATTAAAGCTTTGAAATAAAATGGTTTTGGTTTTGAAGTATAAACTATCATTGAAATGATATTTTGATATATTAAAATGATTTGAAATGAAGTTTTGGAAAGATATGATATGTTATATTAAAAACATTTTGAAATGAAGTTTTGAAAGATATGATATTTTGATAATAAAATGAATTAAAAATAAAGTTTTGAAAGATATGATATTTTGATAATAAAGTGATTTGAAAGGAAGTTTTGAAATGATATGATATTTTAATATACTAAATGGATTTGAAAGGAGTTTTTGAAAGGATATGATAATTTAATATATTGAAATGGTTAGAAATGACTTGATATTTATTTTGATAAATATTTGAATTTGAATGATATGGTATGTCGATATATTGAAATGGTTTTGGAAATGATTTAATCTTTATTTTGATAAAAATTTGGATTGAAAAGGATATTTTATTTTGAAGTATAAAATATTGTTTTAAAAGTTATAACCACAGGTTATAAAATGATTGGTTGGCAAAGAGACCGGGATCGGATATCTGGCATACTCTCTGTCGATACCGAAAACCACTTTGACAACCGTGTACACGGTGGAGATTCCAGAATGAAGTAGGTTGGTTGGGGAACGCTACTGGAATGAAGTGAGAGAAAAATGATGGATGGCCTAATTATGACTAAAACAGGAGCTATACCGGGCTACACAAAAGGTCGCACCCTTTCATCGAGCATGCTTCTTCGGAAACCATTCTATTACTTTTGTGATTCGATATGGTGGCGCCACTTTGATTCGGGGTATTGATCGAGGTGGACGGAAGCTGCTGGCTTGCCGTCACCACCGGTCCGGCAGTGCAAACGGTGTATCCACCCTGGCATTGCCTCGCGTGCCTTGTCATATGTTCCTTATATCGAGCCCACTATGATTTTGATTTAAAGATCAGACCGCGTTAAGGTTCACCATCCCCTTAACGCTATTTTCTATATGGTTATACTTTACTGATTAAACACTACTGTATATAGCGCAATATACTACATAGTAAATAGTTTAACGGATCCTTAGAGGATGGGCGGTCCCAAGCATCTTCTAAGTTACTTGTACTTTTACTACAGTTCACTTGAGTTGGTTTACATTGTATAGGTATGTATGTCCTGACTCGAGTGTTTGTATTTTTTATTTACGCTCGGGTCAGCCTGAGTATTCACAAATTTGGATTTCCACTTTCTGAAGGTTGGAATCGCTGGAGATTATCTGCTTATCTAGTCTTATCTATTTCGGTGCTGTTGTTGTATTCAGCTTGTACTTAGTTACCATATTGAAATTTCTGTTGTATTTTATTTAACTTTGATATATTTATATAGTAGCTTCATGAACTACTATTTCTTTTGCTTCCGCTGCATTATTAAATACTCTGTGTCTGTGATCTATGATTTTTATTTACTGTATATTCTGAGATTTGCCAAATTTTTATTTACAATGCGATATTTTGAGCAATTCAATTCCGGCATTAGTGTCTACCTATACACTTATAATGGATGCGAATGGTTGAAAATACTGGGTCGTTACATATAAACTATGACTTTTAAATTATAACTACGGGTTATAATAACGATTGGTTGTTAAAGAGACCGGGATCGGATATGGACATACTCTCTGCCGATACCGAAAACAACTTTAACAACCGTGTATGTAACAAACGGGGATTTTCGACTTTCGAAAATTCAACATCGACACTCACTTTATCGACTGCCGAGAAATCGAAGGCCGGAAACACGGAATGTTATGGGTTTTAACAAAAATTTTAAGAAGAGAAAAAGAAAGAAGAAGAGAGAAAATGGAGAAAGAAAACAGAAAAACAGAAAGACTGAGAATTTGAAAATAGAAGATAGAAGAATTTTAAAAAAATAGAACAGAAAGGAAAAAGAGAGAAGTAGAAGAAGATAACAGAAAATAGAGAGAGAGGAAGATAGAAAAATAGAAAATTTGATAATAGAAGATAGAAGAATTTTTTTTAAAATAGAACGGGACAGAAAGGAACAACAACAGAATCTCACAATTCGCAGCGGAACAACATATAATAATAAATGAATAATCTTTAAACAAAGAACTATATCAGTTATTACATTACATCACATTTTATTACATCATATCATCACATCAGAGTGTACAACAACATACAACAACAAACAATGCAGCGGAAAAAGAAATACTATATAAACTAGTAATACGCCATGCCATCCAGCTTGCCTCCAGCAACTCCAGAATATCCAGAATATCCTGATAAACCTTAACTCTTGACTGCCCGTGTGGAAATTGGTGGGCACCCAGAGTTTAGGAAGGAAAACAATAAACTCCGAGTCAGTCATGTGACTGGTGTGAGAACTCAAAACAGTTTATTTACTTTAAAATCAAAATAGAGGAATATTTTTAAATCAATTCGCAATGCTTTTAAAAATGAGACTACCATAAGGCCTCCCGCACACACACACATGCAAACGCAGAATCGGAGGAGATTTCTCCTTATGATAGTCAAAGATGCTTGATACGCATTTAAAATAATATTTGATATTATTATTAGTGCATAGTGTAGAGGAAAATCATTTCGAAAATAAAGATATAAATCTTAGCCAACATACGACCATTATCTTATGCCTACTATAGCTACTATCCAAACAGTGGTGACCACCATAAGTGAATAGCAGGTTCTACAACTAATACCGTACAAGTTTCGTATTGGGAATTGGATTTCCAACAAATGGTCAGGCCAAGGAACTTCCCATTGCCACATGAGAATGCCTCTGGATGGACATCCCCGAGAACCAAACCGGATCTCTACCAACACAAGGCCGGGTTACCCCTAACTGAGTAACAACTGACCGAATATGCCATCCCCCGGTCCTTTGGGACCTTTATCCGAGAGCGCTCTCTAATCAATTCACACAATCATAAAAACAAAGTGTTTCAACATGAGTAAGTATCTGGGCTCCGTACCATGATACCACCCTTTTCCAAAAGGAAATGCACATATCCTAAAGGGCGCTACCCCTCATAACCTTGCTGCTTCTTTCCTGTTTTGACCATTTCCGGGATGTGAGGCTCGACGAATTCACGTCCACAAAAACATACTTTATACAAAAGCCATGCTTTGGGTCAACAAATGATCAACACAATGATCACTAAGATAGACGATCAAATAAATGATCCTATCACAATAATCAACACAATGATCATTTCAGCATCACTCAGCATGTCACATTACCAAACTGGGAATATATCGCTGATAACTTCAACTATATAACCTTTGAGCACATGCGTCTCAAAGAAGGGTGTTAAGCAAAGAATAAATTCTCCGCCACCAACAGAAATATATTTGAAAGAAATCGGCTTTATATCTCAACTTGTAATGTCAGGCATACAATCCATACAAGTCTGTTCCGGGCTCGAACAAAACCGAAGGCACTTACAAAGAAGTCCTTGCAATCCGGATATTCACAATCCTGATCGGATTCACCATCACATATGGAGAACTCAATACCGGAGCAACTCGGTGCAGAGTCAATCGATAGTTCATCCTATCACTCTTGCAAATACCGGTCTTCAACACCGATCTTCAAATGCAATTTACAACGACGTATCACATATTTGGAATGGGTTGTACGACCCCATGGTCCTTTCCCGGTTAACCCGAATAGTGAGCGCTTATTCAAAAATAAGTGTGCATTCAAATTCAATCAATTCACATCAAATACCCATTCAAAGGGAAATATTGATAGTCGGCTATTGAACTATCAATGGATATGCATACATCACCAGATTCCAAATAATTTTCCAAATTATTTATTTTCCAAAATATCTTTACAAGATATATAATTTCAACACTTCAAAAATAAATCAATATTTATTTTCATACAAATTCCACTTTCACATATAAATTCCATAATGAATTTATATTTCAAAAATATCCATGAATAACCGATTTCAATTATTCATTCTCAATTTATCTTCAAAAAGATAAATTCTAAATATTCACTTCATATTGGAAAACATTTCCATACTTATTTATTAATAAGAAATTCACAAATCTCTTTTATTTTCAACACTTAGAAAATATTCAATATACTTAAATCGAATTAAGTATATATTTCATTCTTTAAGGAAATCATTCTCTTAACATATTTATTTGGGCCAAAACGAATGTTGCGTAAAACATCGTTACGACAACCCAAAATCACTAGTATAGGGATTCGAAATTAAATAGATATATAAATCCCAATACTATGCAAATATTTCCTTTCGGAAATCATTTACTATAACAACAGTGTTATACCACCATTTCCTTTTATTTCTCGAAAACGTCTATTTCAACAATGAATGTTGAAATCTATGATTTCGAATCTCAATGCATTTAAAAACATCGTTAGATCGTTTTAATTCTGTTTAAAATATCACATTCTAAACATTTTCTTTAACGTGTTATTCACTATTCAAAAATGTGAATAAATTTCATTAACAAATCTCATCTTTTTATTCGTTTTAATTCAAAGGATTATTCACAATCAAAAATGTGAATAAATTTCCTTTAATAGGTTCCAACAATTTTCTCATCAAAATAAGTCATTTGCGAATTTATAAAACATCGTTTATAAATTCCATTTCTATTTATTTATAAAAACTTCCTTTTTATAAATTCTTTTATTAACTTATTCCAGTTTATAACTAAATTATAAACTAAACGTTCATATTATAAGTTAATTACTCATAAAACGATTATTTTATAAAATCGTTCTTTAAACTTCATAATTATAAATCTTATAACTTATAAGATTCATTTATTTAACCAATCTATTCTTCAAATAATTTCACCAAATTTATAAATCTTACTATTTATAAATTTTCATTTATAACTTCACAGTTTATAATTCTATAAATTTCATTCTATTATGAAATTCATTTTCACTTCATTCAAACACTTATAAAAACTCGTTTTATAATGTCAATATTTCGATTTATAAATATCCATTTATAAATCTCTTAATATAAATCAATTTATATTATTCTTTAAAACGTCTTTAAATTCCTTTATAATTTCATCATTCTCTTGATTTATAAAATAATTAAATTTTATAAATCCTATATTTAAACTTTTCGCAATAAATTCAAAAATTCCATTTTAAACTATTTTATAACATCATTAACCCGTATTTTCAAAAATCAATCTTTTAACTATATTTCTCAAAAATCATAATTTTTATAACTTTAAAAATTATAACGTTTATTTATTTATAATGGATCAATTCCAAAAATATAGTATATTTCAAAAATCACTTTGAAAATCATTTTAAAATCCCAAAATCTGGGTCCAATGATGCTACACACCAAATAGTCAATCACGACAACAACGATATCATATATCGATATGATAATCCATCAAATATCAAAATATCTGAAATCAAATAAAAACTGTTGAGGAATCCAGTTGGATCCCTCCAACCTGTTTTCCTGCATCCAAAAACATTAGCACAATACCAATTTCGCTCCAGTACGAAATTATCGCGGTATATGTTCTTAATAAATATTATCCGCTTAATAACGGCATAATAGGGTCTCATCCGCTAAACAAAAATGCGGGAAATCAACAGCTGCAATATATACATATGCCAATATATATATATTGATATTATATATAATACCAATTTCACTGTTTATGAAATTTTCGCGGTATATGTTTTTAATAAATAACATCCGCTTACTAACGGCGTATAATGTCTATTTTAACAATCAATAATTTACAGTCATCATTCAAACATGCATTCAAATATTTTAAATCTATAACTATTTAAAATAAAATCGAAACCTATTCGATTGAGTGAGAAGTTCTCACCTTGATTTTAATTTCCGTTTTAGCGATTTATTTCGAATAAAATTAAACGCGCGTTTAATTTTACCCAAAATTCTCACTAACTCCAAACGACTCCAAACCAACTCCATCGCGTAGTGCTCGTCGATACGATTCCAACGCAATTGAGTTTGCATTTTTTCGACCTCGTATGAAAAAGTTATTAATTTTACAAGATTGCACACGATTTTAATAACTAATTACTATATAAACTTTTATAATATAACCTTCAACTAATCCTAGCCCTTGGATCCAAAGCCCACACCATCAGGCCGTTCCCCCATCATCTTCTACATTCACGCAACCTACAGGTTTGAGGCCGAACTCCTCAACCCATTCAACATAGATTAGGGTTTCATAATACTCCCCAATCACACGACGATACTTCATCACACCACATGCATTTTGAAGCTCCTCTCCTCCTTCATGTTCGCCCCCAACTGTAGTGAACTCGGCCTCGTGTATAGCCTAGGAAGTCGTGCGAAACCTGATGCAAACGGCCACACATCACTCCCCCTCCGTTGCACCAAAATCCATCATCACCGTATGGATTTCAAGAACTCATCGTGCTCTTCGATTTTGCTGTTGATCACTTTGGCTAATTCTTGATGGATTGGAAGAGATTAAGAGATGAGTGTTGAGCATTTCTGGCCATACATTGCTAAAGTGGCGGCTACATGATATTAGGGTTAGGTTTTAGTGTTTATTTTGATTTTATGAAGAGGTAGGGGCTATTTATAAGGAACCGACGAAACACTATTCATCCCGGAAATTCCAAACTCCGATTTAGGCGTCGTAACCAGCGTTTCTAAGGTTTACCCCGCGTTCCGGACACAATGGAACAGGTTTCGGAAGCTAATTCTAAAGTATGTGCGAGTTATGGCTGAAAACGCTCAATTTAAATTAAACCGATTTAAACGATTTTCTAGGCGTTTTAATTTGTACATGACAAACGGTAAATCCAATTGACTTGAAATTTGAAATCTTACAATAATATCACATTACGGATCCGATGAAACTGGTTTCGTCGAATTCCGAGACTTTTTGAAAAATGGCTATTTTGACTCGCCAAATTTAAATTAAAAATAATTCGATGCGTTTCGAGCTGCCACGATCAAACGATAACTCCGATTGACACGAAAATTGAAATCCGGTAATAACTAACTATTACGGATCCAATGAAACTGGTTTCGTTCAATTCTGAGACTGTTCAAAAATTGACTATTTTCACTAGTCGATTTAAATATTAAAATATTCAATTTTCACAAATTAACTTTTAATTCGATTTTAAAAGTTCTAAAATATCATTCTAAATTCAATATGATAAAATAAAATTTTACAAATCATTTTCAATCATATTTAACTCAAATTTTCAATTATTTCCATAATTTAACATATTAAATTATCGATTTAATTATCCAATTAAATCCAATAATTCAAATAAAAATTTATTTGACTTATAAATTCACTAATTAATATTTAAAAATTAATTAAATATTCAAATTTTAATTTCTAAAAATTCTGGGTCGTTACAATCTTTCCCCCTTAAAAGAATTTCGTCCTCGAAATTACAAGTAAGAAAAGTTACAGAATCTATTAATTTTCCCAAAATTCATAGTTAAACTTCTTACAATAACTTTACTAAGCTTTCAAAATCATACTTAGTTATCTTTTCAAAAACAATTACTATTGTTTAACTTTCAACTTCAAAATCAAAGTTAAAGTTTTCAAAATTTTCCAAATTTTCTCAAATTTTTCTAACGCCTTAAATTTCCGGAAAAATTCGCCATAGTCTCCTTTGCGCGGCTCGATCCGAAAAAAAATGACAGTATATATATCACAAATATACATCTCATCAAGTAATGAGGCATCCCGAAGGGAAAAAAGTATAAAAGTACGATATTTAATCCGAGATATGTACCTTATATTTTATTAGCAAGCATATACGGCTAATATAGCGCTAAAGCGAACTCCAAATGGGAAGCAAACGCGATCCGCACCTACTAAACACTCAACAAACAACATGAGAATCATGCATATAGACAATAATCTCCATGTACAACATATAACATCATAATATCTATATATGCTAACATAGTAATGCAGTAAAACAACAAATGCAAACATCAACCAACTATCACTCATAATCAATGAATATTCATTCATATTCTCATTAATATTCAATGAATTGGTTTTCACTTTAAATCATATTTGATTTATTTACATTGGATTTACTAACATTCATTCTCAATTCAATTAGTTTACATTTACTAATTAAATCTAATTCACATTCAATTCTATTCAAATTTATTTACTTTCAATTTGAATTTCAATTTCATAGCTTTCAATTTCATTAACACTTAATGAATTATATACAATCAATCAACAATCAACTAACAATCAAATAACAACCAAAGTATATATAATACAACCAAATTCCTTTGCTTATATTCATTCAATTTGGTTTAACACCATCACTTTTATTCACAACTCATATTCATAAATATATTCATATAGTTTCACTTCTTAGATATATAAGTTTATTTCACAATTGTAAACACTTTAATTATAATTCAATTCTTATAATTCTTTTGCTTATACAATTATTCTTTAATTTAGATTATTCAAACAACCTAACAATCAACTTATATACACTTTAATAATTCTGAAAAATTATTCCTTTATATTTAAAAATATAATCAAGGTAAAATCATTTCATTTACCCAATTTAAAATCAATATTGTGCCGAATAGTTCCATTCAAGTGTTTAGAAACCCCTTCGGCATAGTCTTGCGGACCACGCTGACGAAAGTTCATATGCCACTCAATAAACCAATCATCACAATATAAAACAATTTTTACATTCACTAACAAATACGCTCTCATAGCTATTATTACACTCAAACTCATTCTAGAGTACTACTGACTCTATCTCTAATGAGTAATACCCAACATAACCATGGTTGTCGCTTAACCATCAGCTCTGATACCAAATGTAACAAACGGGGATTTTCGACTTTCGAAAATTCAACATCGACACTCACTTTATCGACTGCCGAGAAATCGAAGGCCGGAAACACGGAATGTTATGGGTTTTAACAAAAATTTTAAGAAGAGAAAAAGAAAGAAGAAGAGAGAAAATGGAGAAAGAAAACAGAAAAACAGAAAGACTGAGAATTTGAAAATAGAAGATAGAAGAATTTTAAAAAAATAGAACAGAAAGGAAAAAGAGAGAAGTAGAAGAAGATAACAGAAAATAGAGAGAGAGGAAGATAGAAAAATAGAAAATTTGATAATAGAAGATAGAAGAATTTTTTTTAAAATAGAACGGGACAGAAAGGAACAACAACAGAATCTCACAATTCGCAGCGGAACAACATATAATAATAAATGAATAATCTTTAAACAAAGAACTATATCAGTTATTACATTACATCACATTTTATTACATCATATCATCACATCAGAGTGTACAACAACATACAACAACAAACAATGCAGCGGAAAAAGAAATACTATATAAACTAGTAATACGCCATGCCATCCAGCTTGCCTCCAGCAACTCCAGAATATCCATAATATCCTGATAA
Source organism: Allium cepa (assembly GCA_030765085.1). Lineage (NCBI taxonomy): Eukaryota > Viridiplantae > Streptophyta > Magnoliopsida > Asparagales > Amaryllidaceae > Allium > Allium cepa. The sequence continues at coordinate 682,522,421 of CM060928.1, forward strand.
ACCTTAACTCTTGACTGCCCGTGTGGAAATTGGTGGGCACCCAGAGTTTAGGAAGGAAAACAATAAACTCCGAGTCAGTCATGTGACTGGTGTGAGAACTCAAAACAGTTTATTTACTTTAAAATCAAAATAGAGGAATATTTTTAAATCAATTCGCAATGCTTTTAAAAATGAAACTACCATAAGGCCTCCCGCACACACACACATGCAAACGCAGAATCGGAGGAGATTTCTCCTTATGATAGTCAAAGATGCTTGATACGCATTTAAAATAATATTTGATATTATTATTAGTGCATAGTGTAGAGGAAAATCATTTCGAAAATAAAGATATAAATCTTAGCCAACATACGACCATTATCGTATGCCTACTATAGCTACTATCCAAACAGTGGTGACCACCATAAGTGAATAGCAGGTTCTACAACTAATACCGTACAAGTTTCGTATTGGGAATTGGATTTCCAACAAATGGTCAGGCCAAGGAACTTCCCATTGCCACATGAGAATGCCTCTGGATGGACATCCCCGAGAACCAAACCGGATCTCTACCAACACAAGGCCGGGTTACCCCTAACTGAGTAACAACTGACCGAATATGCCATCCCCCGGTCCTTTGGGACCTTTATCCGAGAGCGCTCTCTAATCAATTCACACAATCATAAAAACAAAGTGTTTCAACATGAGTAAGTATCTGGGCTCCGTACCATGATACCACCCTTTTCCAGAAGGAAATGCACATATCCTAAAGGGCGCTACCCCTCATAACCTTGCTGCTTCTTTCCTGTTTTGACCATTTCCGGGATGTGAGGCTCGACGAATTCACGTCCACAAAAACATACTTTATACAAAAGCCATGCTTTGGGTCAACAAATGATCAACACAATGATCACTAAGATAGACGATCAAATAAATGATCCTATCACAATAATCAACACAATGATCATTTCAGCATCACTCAGCATGTCACATTACCAAACTGGGAATATATCGCTGATAACTTCAACTATATAACCTTTGAGCACATGCGTCTCAAAGAAGGGTGTTAAGCAAAGAATAAATTCTCCGCCACCAACAGAAATATATTTGAAAGAAATCGGCTTTATATCTCAACTTGTAATGTCAGGCATACAATCCATACAAGTCTGTTCCGGGCTCGAACAAAACCGAAGGCACTTACAAAGAAGTCCTTGCAATCCGAATATTCACAATCCTGATCGGATTCACCATCACATATGGAGAACTCAATACCGGAGCAACTCGGTGCAGAGTCAATCGATAGTTCATCCTATCACTCTTGCAAATACCGGTCTTCAACACCGATCTTCAAATGCAATTTACAACGACGTATCACATATTTGGAATGGGTTGTACGACCCCATGGTCCTTTCCCGGTTAACCCGAATAGTGAGCGCTTATTCAAAAATAAGTGTGCATTCAAATTCAATCAATTCACATCAAATACCCATTCAAAGGGAAATATTGATAGTCGGCTATTGAACTATCAATGGATATGCATACATCACCAGATTCCAAATAATTTTCCAAATTATTTATTTTCCAAAATATCTTTACAAGATATATAATTTCAACACTTCAAAAATAAATCAATATTTATTTTCATACAAATTCCACTTTCACATATAAATTCCATAATGAATTTATATTTCAAAAATATCCATGAATAACCGATTTCAATTATTCATTCTCAATTTATCTTCAAAAAGATAAATTCTAAATATTCACTTCATATTGGAAAACATTTCCATACTTATTTATTAATAAGAAATTCACAAATCTCTTTTATTTTCAACACTTAGAAAATATTCAATATACTTAAATCGAATTAAGTATATATTTCATTCTTTAAGGAAATCATTCTCTTAACATATTTATTTGGGCCAAAACGAATGTTGCGTAAAACATCGTTACGACAACCCAAAATCACTAGTATAGGGATTCGAAATTAAATAGATATATAAATCCCAATACTATGCAAATATTTCCTTTCGGAAATCATTTACTATAACAACAGTGTTATACCACCATTTCCTTTTATTTCTCGAAAACGTCTATTTCAACAATGAATGTTGAAATTTATGATTTCGAATCTCAATGCATTTAAAAACATCGTTAGATCGTTTTAATTCTGTTTAAAATATCACATTCTAAACATTTTCTTTAACGTGTTATTCACTATTCAAAAATGTGAATAAATTTCATTAACAAATCTCATCTTTTTATTCGTTTTAATTCAAAGGATTATTCACAATCAAAAATGTGAATAAATTTCCTTTAATAGGTTCCAACAATTTTCTCATCAAAATAAGTCATTTGCGAATTTATAAAACATCGTTTATAAATTCCATTTCTATTTATTTATAAAAACTTCCTTTTTATAAATTCTTTTATTAACTTATTCCAGTTTATAACTAAATTATAAACTAAACGTTCATATTATAAGTTAATTACTCATAAAACGATTATTTTATAAAATCGTTCTTTAAACTTCATAATTATAAATCTTATAACTTATAAGATTCATTTATTTAACCAATCTATTCTTCAAATAATTTCACCAAATTTATAAATCTTACTATTTATAAATTTTCATTTATAACTTCACAGTTTATAATTCTATAAATTTCATTCTATTATGAAATTCATTTTCACTTCATTCAAACACTTATAAAAACTCGTTTTATAATGTCAATATTTCGATTTATAAATATACATTTATAAATCTCTTAATATAAATCAATTTATATTATTCTTTAAAACGTCTTTAAATTCCTTTATAATTTCATCATTCTCTTGATTTATAAAATAATTAAATTTTATAAATCCTATATTTAAACTTTTCGCAATAAATTCAAAAATTCCATTTTAAACTATTTTATAACATCATTAACCCGTATTTTCAAAAATCAATCTTTTAACTATATTTCTCAAAAATCATAATTTTTATAACTTTAAAAATTATAACGTTTATTTATTTATAATGGATCAATTCCAAAAATATAGTATATTTCAAAAATCACTTTGAAAATCATTTTAAAATCCCAAAATCTGGGTCCAATGATGCTACACACCAAATAGTCAATCACGACAACAACGATATCATATATCGATATGATAATCCATCAAATATCAAAATATCTGAAATCAAATAAAAACTGTTGAGGAATCCAGTTGGATCCCTCCAACTTATTTTCCTGCATCCAAAAACATTAGCACAATACCAATTTCGCTCCAGTACGAAATTATCGCGGTATATATTCTTAATAAATATTATCCGCTTAATAACGGCGTAATAGGGTCTCATCCGCTAAACAAAAATGCGGGAAATCAACAGCTGCAATATATACATATGCCAATATATATATATTGATATTATATATAATACCAATTTCACTGTTTATGAAATTTTCGCGGTATATGTTTTTAATAAATAACATCCGCTTACTAACGGCGTATAATGTCTATTTTAACAATCAATAATTTACAGTCATCATTCAAACATGCATTCAAATATTTTAAATCTAACTATTTAAAATAAAATCGAAACCTATTCGATTGAGTGAGAAGTTCTCACCTTGATTTTAATTTCCGTTTTAGCGATTTATTTCGAATAAAATTAAACGCGCGTTTAATTTTACCCAAAATTCTCACTAACTCCAAACGACTCCAAACCAACTCCATCGCGTAGTGCTCGTCGATACGATTCCAACGCAATTGAGTTTGCATTTTTTCGACCTCGTATGAAAAAGTTATTAATTTTACAAGATTGCACACGATTTTAATAACTAATTACTATATAAACTTTTATAATATAACCTTCAACTAATCCTAGCCCTTGGATCCAAAGCCCACACCATCAGGCCGTTCCCCCATCATCTTCTACATTCACGCAACCTACAGGTTTGAGGCCGAACTCCTCAACCCATTCAACATAGATTAGGGTTTCATAATACTCCCCAATCACACGACGATACTTCATCACACCACATGCATTTTGAAGCTCCTCTCCTCCTTCATGTTCGCCCCCAACTGTAGTGAACTCGGCCTCGTGTATAGCCTAGGAAGTCATGCGAAACCTGATGCAAACGGCCACACATCACTCCCCCTCCGTTGCACCAAAATCCATCATCACCGTATGGATTTCAAGAACTCATCGTGCTCTTCGATTTTGCTGTTGATCACTTTGGCTAATTCTTGATGGATTGGAAGAGATTAAGAGATGAGTGTTGAGCATTTCTGGCCATACATTGCTAAAGTGGCGGCTACATGATATTAGGGTTAGGTTTTAGTGTTTATTTTGATTTTATGAAGAGGTAGGGGCTATTTATAAGGAACCGACGAAACACTATTCATCCCGGAAATTCCAAACTCCGATTTAGGCGTCGTAACCAGCGTTTCTAAGGTTTACCCCGCGTTCCGGACACAATGGAACAGGTTTCGGAAGCTAATTCTGAAGTATGTGCGAGTTATGGCTGAAAACGCTCAATTTAAATTAAACTGATTTAAACGATTTTCTAGGCGTTTTAATTTGTACATGACAAACGGTAAATCCAATTGACTTGAAATTTGAAATCTTACAATAATATCACATTACGGATCCGATGAAACTGGTTTCGTCGAATTTCGAGACTTTTTGAAAAATGGCTATTTTGACTCGCCAAATTTAAATTAAAAATAATTCGATGCGTTTCGAGCTGCCACGATCAAACGATAACTCCGGTTGACACGAAAATTGAAATCCGGTAATAACTAACTATTACGGATCCAATGAAACTGGTTTCGTTCAATTCTGAGACTGTTCAAAAATTGACTATTTTCACTAGTCGATTTAAATATTAAAATATTCAATTTTCACAAATTAACTTTTAATTCGATTTTAAAAGTTCTAAAATATCATTCTAACTTCAATATGATAAAATAAAATTTTACAAATCATTTTCAATCATATTTAACTCAATTTTTCAATTATTTCCATAATTTAACATATTAAATTATCGATTTAATTATCCAATTAAATCCAATAATTCAAATAAAAATTTATTTGACTTATAAATTCACTAATTAATATTTAAAAATTAATTAAATATTCAAATTTTAATTTCTAAAAATTCTGGGTCGTTACAGTGTACGTGGTGTAGTTTCCAGAATGAAGTAGGATGGTGGCGACGTTCTTGAGGTATATTTAAGTGGACCCGTCTCCCGTGAGTTGGCGTAACATGGCTAAAACAGGGGCGATCTCGGGCCAAAAGGGGTAGCACCTCTGGTCGGACACATTCCTTCGATACTATACTCTTACTTGCGATTGATTAGATGGCTATCCTCCGATTTTGATATGGGAGTGTGTTCCGAGGTTGGCGTATGTGGCTGCTGCGTTACCACCAGCCCGTGTGCGTAATTGGTATATCTACCCTGCCATTGCCTTGTGTGCCGTGTCACCTACCATACCGAGCCTTTACTATGTGTTTGTTTTTCTCCCGTAGCCCATGGAGTATTTAGGGTAGTCTCCCGATCTGGAGATATGTTGATACTGGATAGACTACTGGGACTATTATGTGTGAAGGGTGATATGAGTAGCCCGGAACACCATTTAAAAGTAAGTTTATTTTACTGTAGACATTATTATAATAGCGCAATATTACTATATAGTAAATAGTTTAACGGATCCTTAGAGGATGGGCGGTCTCAGGCATCCTTTAAGTTACTTATACCTTATTACAGTTCACTTGAGTTGGTTTATATTATATAAGTATATATTGTCCTGACTTGAGTGTTTGTATTTTTATTTACGCTCGGGTCAGCCTGAGTTATTCACAGATTTGGATTCCACTTTCTGGAGATTGGAATCGCTGGAGATTATCTGCTTATCCAGTTTTATCTATTTCAGTTCTATTGTTCTATTCAGCTTGTACTTGGTTATCATCTTGAGACTTCTATTGTACTTTATTTATTCTATTGTATTTTATTTAACTTTGATATATTTACATAGTAGCTTCATGAACTACTATCTCTTTTACTTTCACTGCATTTCTTACTCTGTATCTGTGTTCTGTGATTATTATTTATTGTATGTTCTGAGATTTGCCAAATTTTATTTACAACGTGGTATTTTGAGCAATTCAAGTCCGACATGTGTGGATGCGAATGATTGAAAATATCGGGCTGTTACATATAGCCACTTCCTTTTTCCTCTTTTCTTAACCAGGCTAAGCTGAATGGGTTAATGGGTTTGAGAAGAAAAAAAATTAAAAAATTAAAATGGCTTAAAGTTTATTAAACAGCACTTAACAATATTAATGTGCACATGTCACGTATACACATGATAGAAATTCATTTTCTTCATATTTACACACAAGAAAAACATAAAAACTTGTATACATGCAAAATAAAACATTTTCCATCATATAAAAAGATTAATTTATATTTTTAAAATATTTTATTATTGAAATCCTTATTTTAACAAAAATACACTATTTACTCAAATAAAAGAATAAAACATTGTTTTTAGCTTCTAAATTCCACAAAATTTACTTTCTTACTTAGAAAAATATTTTAACCCATTTCAAAACATTATTTATATCGAAAACTTATTTTTAACCCAATTTCCACGTTTTATTTCCATAAACCACCTTTAAAATTTATATACTTCTTTTTAAAAATTATTAAATGAAGCAGTTGGTCAATAATTAATATAATTGTTACATTTCTCTATGATGAAATCATTTTCATTATTTAAAGCCTATATTCCATTTGTTATTTATTCAAAATTCGTTGTTTATTCAAAATATTTTTTTAACAAATTCTCTATCTCCAGTTTATTTTATTTTTCTACTATTAAATTATACTACCGTTATACTTTAATTTTTACAGGTAATCACCAAAACCAAGGTTGTTACAACAGAAGTGTACACAACCTTACAAACAACTTTATACAGTGAAATGTCAAAATTCGAAAAATAATTCTCTGGTCACATTTTCTATTTTTCATCGAACTATATATTCTTGTAAACAAATTTTAAAAACTATTTCACCATTATTAATTACTAAAAAAATTATTTCCGTTGTAAAACCATTTATTTGAATATTTAAAATTAATTAAATATTTGCAAATTAAAGTAGAGAAATTCCAGGCCGTTACATCACATATCGATGGTTATATACATTTGTTCATAAATAAATAAATAAAATGTAAATCTTTAGGTATCATCTTATTGATCACGGTAAAACATTAAAAAGTTATTTTTTATTATTAAAATATTATTATTAAATTATTTTATTGATTAAATCTAATTATAAATGTTAATTAATATGATATGTGTGTTTAAAAAAATTAAAATTATATCGTATACCCCTAAAAACCATTCAGTGATAAAAAAATTATTTTACAAATATATGAATATTTAAATTATTTATTTGATTTAATATTAGTTAAAAAAAAATATTTATAATACATTTACAAATAATATAATATTCTGTAAAAAGTTTCTATAATATAAATTTTGCATTTTGATTTCTAAAATGATTTATATAATTTTTTATTATTTGCTTCACATGACGTTAATTTTAAAATTATTTTATTCAAAATCATTTAAATTGGAAAAAAAATTAGGCCGTGAGTAGAAACAAGCATATGTGTTTAATATAAAAAATGTTTTATATATATATAAATTAGTTAATTAAATAGCTATATGTTCATATAATATACATAGATATATAATTAATTTTTGTTTTCATAATATATCATGGTTTTATATTATCTTACGAACTTATATTTTGAAATTTAATTATATTATATACACATGTATATTTCATGAATGATTTTTATAAATAATTTGTAACAAATTTTTCATAATAATATATAGTTAAATTTATACATACATACATATATGTATGTATGTATGTCTATTTATTTATAAAATAATTTTGATATATATATATATGTATGTATATATGTATGTACATGTATATGTATATGTGCATGTATATGGGTATGTGTTTAAACAATACATTAGTATATACTAAGGACTAACATGTTCATTGTAGTGTAAATCTCAACATCTATACAGGGCATGTCAAACCATGTACACATTATATTATTGCACATGCATGCATACACATATGTGCATACGATACACGTATATGAAATATACTGTAAATTATATAAAAATAAATTTCATTTATAAATTTAAGTATAAATTGATTTTATCTAAAAGGAAATTGTAACGACCTATCCTTCACAATCCTTGAAAATCGACACAAATACGCCACTATATAATATGCCAACGATGTAGTGGTGGAAAAGATAGATTGCTGAAGGAAGAAAGAAGGAGGTAGAAGAAGAGAAGGAACTAAACAATAACAGAATCTCACAATCGCAATGGAATAAAATATAATAGATAATAACTGATCTTTACACAAAAATAAAATTATATCTGTTTTAAACATTACATCATCAGAATATATCACAATCTAATCAATTGCTAGACGGTTATATTAACACGTCCATACAACAACTGACTATACAGCTTATGTAACGACCCGCCGTCCTGACCGCCTCTAGTCGGTAATTAAACCAACTCGAAACGTTCAAAATGACGGATTGTTAGTCAGTTTATAGAGTTTAAACAGAATCAGCCACAGAATCACAGAATAATCATAATATTATTCATAAATGAATTTTTCTTACATACATATATCAGAGTTTGTACAATGCATTTAAATTTTTATACAGCGGAAACAATTTATTTTATTAAGTACAAGCAAATTTCTTGAAAAGATTTAGTGAAGTTCTTTCCCCTCTCTCTCTAACTTCGCTGCCTGAAAATCTTCAAGCTGTAAAAATACTCGGTCTGACCCGAGCGTTTATTGCAAACACAAAAACACTCGAGTCAGGATTAATCTTAATTCAAGTAATTAAATTTGCAATGAATTGAATAAAATGGTAACAGAGATGACGAATCACATTAATCAATTTAAATCTATTATGGATTTTTCACATTAACAACTTAAATTTTCAAAATCTGTCAATCCTGTGTGGCTGCAGTACACATGTATATTTGCACACATGTGCACTGCCTCGCCAACACGTGTGCACCAATCAAAAAGCACAGCTATCAGATCAAAACAAGGTCAAACCCAAGTTTCAAAACTGGGTTCAACTCAAGGCCAATGCACAGACAAAAGTGTCAAGAAGGCATCAGACAAAGCAATACAAACAGCAAATGTTGAAACAGGCTATCAAAGGCGGAGGCTCAGAAATGCCAAAGACATGAAGCAACGAAAGGTTCACAAATACAACTCAAAGTTTACAGAGTGCAGACGAAAATGAGCACAACTCATTAAGCTCATAACAACAAAGAAATAGACCATAAGAAATGCATCAGTGAATCAACATGTATGAGCAAGTGAACTAGTCAACATGCATATATCTCAAAACAAAGGGACTGCACTGTTTCAAATGAGACAGCAAATTCAAACCCAAGTGAACAGTATAGCAAAACACATGTTCAACAAAGATCAGGCTACAAAAGCATATGGTGGTGCAGACTACAAATGAGTGCAACAAAATAAACCAAATGCAACAGGGTATTAGAGGAATAATTAAAGCACAGAATTGAACCTCACAATTCCATTTTTTTTCCTTCTTTCAAAAAAAAAATTTAAGGATAGGGATTTTGAATCATTACTGTAACAAAAAAAAGTTACAGGCAGGGAAACAAGTGATACAAGCTACAAATAAGCAAAGACCATATGGTCAGTGCACACGAACAATGTAAACTGGCACTCAGGCAGCAGTGTACAACAAAATCCAGCAGCCCCAACTACACAGTGAATACAACTACAAGTACAAGGCATGTCAACAGCAATATGAACTGTTCAGCTACAACTAATGACCAAACAAAGGGATGCAGACCAAACTACAGTGCAACAAAATGAAGTAGTGGAGATGTACACTGAGCAGTGTATATTGATCAACAAAGTGTGGATAAAGAGACCAGACCCAAATGTTCATGAAATGAAACACTCAATGGTGAAGCAACTCGAATGAACACAGCATGTACAAGTTACAAAAACTCAAGTGAAGCAAGTACAGTGTGACAGTGAATGGGAAACTGTGTGAACATAGCAACTGCCACAAGTAATGCAACAGTGACCAACTTAAATGACAGCAATGCACAAATGCAAAGTGGAGTAAATGTCAACATGAAATGATCAAGGGTCAAAATAGAGACAAAGTCATGAGACTCAACATGTATATGTACTGATCAGTGAACCCAAAGCTAACAGAGCCAACACAAATGAACAAGATTGGGATGGATGTGATATGCTTTTAAATCTTGTAAACAAAACTACATGAAATTTTAGTTCACAGTTTCTAGATTAAAATTTAAAACTAAATTTAAAAAGAAGTAGCAAAGCATGTTCAGATATGTTCCATTTATATTTGCATATTTAAAACATGTGTGCCAAAATTTTCGTACATGCAACCAATTGCCACTGCACTTATTAAATACATTCAACATCAAACAATATTTCAGAACCAAAGTCAGATTGTTTACTCACTGAGGGATGGAGACAGGAAACAGAGTATTTCAGATGGAAAACAAACATACAGAAGCAATTTCACAGCCATGCACACATATAATACTTACATCATGTATTTACTTATAATAACATGCAATGCTTATTCATCTCAACATAAAAATCATGCAACCAAAATTTTAGATTTAAAAGCTTAAGTTAAGAACATCAACAATTACTGATACTAGCAGTGTATACATACTTTTATAAGTACATAGTAATTTCCAGAAACTCATATACATACAACCAAATTACTTCAATATTATCCTACATCTGTTCTTATTTAAATTCAAAATATCAGAGCAAATGATAAAGAATAACAACCAACAACCAACATGCAGTGACTTATCTTGTTCAAATCAGTTTAAAACAAAATTATAGTATCTGTTCTCATCAATTTAAAAACAAATTTACAAATAGCAATTGTTCTTATCAGTTTAAAATTAAAATCAATAGCATCTGCTCTTAACAGTTTTAAAAACAAAATTTATAGTATCTGTTCTCATCAGTAAAAAAAACAATATCATATAGCATCTGTTTTTAACCGTTTAAATTGGATTGACCGAGAGCAAAGAGCAAATGATAGCGAATAACCCCCCAAAACATAGCATGCAACCAAACATCCAATTCAAACAAATTTAAACACTTGCATTAAAACCAATCGTGAGCAAAGAACTCACCTTTGTCGATGTGAAGAACACGCGAGCGAACTGAAGCCGAAACAAACCCAAATTTCGAAAAGCCCTAATTGTGAAGAGAGGGACGAACGACAGCCGCCATTAATTTATTTCTTCTTTCCTTTGATTACTGAAGGGTTTCGAATGAGAAAAGGGGAAAAGGAGTGGGGTATAAAAGAGAATAGAGAACGTGTATTAGCATGGGTTACGGCATGAATTTGGCTGACAGGGGTAAGGTAATGTATACTTATTATTTTATTTTTTTTATTTACTTTTTTTTATTATTATTATATATATTTTTCTTATTTTAAATTCAATTGATTTGTATAAATTTTCTTAAATAAACATATAAACGTTTTGCAGTTCAAATATCAATATCAATTTATAAATTTACATAAAAAAAATTCGTAAATCCAAACTATTTTTCTAAGTCATTCGTTTAAAATTTTAAATACCAATTCAATATTCAATTTCAAACTCCAAAGTTAAATTTAAATTTTATTCAACTTTAAACAGATTAAATTCTAATATTTAATCGCCAATTTATTCTGATAATTTGAAATTCAAGTCAAATCATCATTTAAATATTTAAAATAATTTAAATATTCACAAATTAAATTGTTTAAAATTCAGGATTGTTACAATCTCCCCTACTTAAAAGAATTTCGTCCCGAAATTATAAGTTAGGAAAACGATTGCTAAAATCTCACCGATATTTATACCCTACACAATTTTACCAAGTTTCAAACTCGCAAATAAATATAGGATTCATTCCATTTATTTTATCTCACTAGTTTTGTTCATCCATTTTAATAATCAAGACACAAAAGTCTTTTACCAAATTTTTTTTTGACTTACAAAACTCATATTTTTGAACTTGAAATCTTTCATGCTAAATATTTGCATATTACATCTTTTCCAAAGCTGTGTGCTTTCAAGATATTTTAAAGATCTTCTTCCTTAATTCATTAAGTTAGAATTATGTAATTCTAATTTCAGATTATTGATTTTCTATTCAAAGTTTGAAAATACTTGATAACTCGAAGTTTAACAAGTCCATCGTCGTTCTCACAGACATTAGGCATACGCTGGCCAGGCGCAAGTCTAAAAATCTCCAAGTACTAAATATACTTGCTTCAACTCCCAATGAAAATACTTTTTTAAAAATTCTCTTAAAAATGGATATGGAAAGCACGTTCCCCCATGGATCACAGTTTACCTGGCGGTTACGCTAATATCCCAGTAGAATCGCTTGTAACCTTAGATTTCTCATCTCTCTTGAATTTCGCCATGGTTGTCGCCTTAGATCGCGGTCCACACGGCGGTTACACTACTATCCCAGTAGAATCGCTCGTGGCCGTAGGCATCTCGCCCCTCGAATTACGCTTCGGTTTCTAGATCGCAGTTTACACGGCGGTTGCGCCACTATCCCAGTGGAATCGCTTGTAACTGTAGGCATCACGCTCCACGAATTACGCTAGCATCAATTCACCTAATCTCAAACACGATGATCCATCGTGGGGGATCCCGGTCAGTCCCAATGGACATTCCACTAATGGAAATTCTACGTAGCTACGATTTCCAATGGACACTCCACCGAGTTCCAATCACCTTCACAAATAATAAATGGAAGGTACATTTCCATATCCTCAGTTTTTAGAAAACATATGTCATATACATATAGTACTTCATTTCACATTTCGTACATATCATACCTATGTAAACCTACACAGGACTTTTCATAATAATGACTTTCCAAACTGATGATTTTCGAATTATTATATTCACATATATAAGTTACGAAAACTCAATTCACATTCATAACAAATAGAGGATTCCAAAATTTTCCATCTCGTTTAAAATTTTCCTCTAAATCGATTTGAAAATTTAAGGTTATCTCAAACCTAATTCACATTCATAATCCAATTCATTATCGATTTCACATTCGATTTGGATTTCACGTTACATCGTCAATTCTCAACACATAATTGATGTCTATCGATATATAACCTCTAAGCTCGTATGTCTCAGAGAAGGGTGTTAAGCTAAAAGAATAAATTCTCCGCCACCACAGATATATATTTAATAGAGATCAAATGCTATGTCATCAATTCACAATGCTAGACATACAATCCCAATCGACTATCCAAAATTCAAAACTCAACTTATATTGTTTTAGGTGTCGAAGTTAAACTCAATTTAACTCAAGATTCAATCTTTTTTTGAAAAATTCAAGTTGAACTAATTGTTTAAATTTCTCAAAAATATCTTTACAAGATATATATAATTTTCCAACTTAACCATTTGAAACAAATTTCAAATATTCATTTTTCAATTATCTTTAAAAGATAAAATTTCAAACCTTTCATTTCATATTGGAAAACATTTCCATACTTATTTAATAATAAGTAATTCACAAATTCATTTATTTTCAACTCTTGGAAAATATTCGATATACTTGAATCAAAATTAAGTATATATTCCATTCTTTAAGGAAATCATTCTTTTAAACCCATTTATTGAGTTAAAACGAATGTTGCGTAAAACATCGTTACGACAACTCAAAATCACTAGTATAGGGATTCGAAATTTAAGATAGATATATAAATCCCAATACTATAAACAACATTTCCTTCCGGAAACCATTTACTATAACAACAATGTTATAGTCCACCATTTCCTTATTTTTCTCTCGAAAACGTCTATTTCAACAATGGATGTTGAAATCTATGTATTCGATACTTAATGCATTCTAAAACATCATTAAAACCATTAACTTTTTCAACTTCAACTTCAACTTAATTCATAGTTTGAATTCCTCATACTTTTCATAATATTAGTTTTAAACCAATTTCAAATATTTCAATATTAAGTTTTTCACTTAATTTAAATTTTCCACACGTTTAAATTCTAATTCATCACTGAATTTATTAAACCTATAATGGATTATCATGTTGACAACTTCAAATTTGAAATCTAAATTTCATTTGAACTTTGCATTTGCTTTCTATCTCAAAAATAATCAACTAGTTCTTTAGTAAGCCATTCATCAACTTGGTTCCATTAAATTTATATTTCCACATTAACCTCATTTCATAATATCACTTCCCTAAAACATATCTGTTTTATTCAATAATATATTCACTGTCCAAAATCGTGAATATGCTTTGTCAACCAATTTCATCATTTCTACAACTTATTTTTATTTTTGAAGGATTACCCACTGTCCAAAATCGTGGATATAACTCCTTTAATAAGCTACAACAAATTACCTATCAAATTCAATTGATTTCGAATTTATAAACAATCTTTACAAATTCCATTTCTATTTATAAACTTCGATTTATAAATCTCCTTTATTAATTCAATTCAATTTATATAACTCCATTATATACCAAAAGTCCATATTATAAGTTCAATACTTATAATCCATTTATTCACTAAATCGTTCTTCAAAACATTTGAAATCAATTTTCAAAAGAATTCAGAATCAAATTCTCAAGTTATAGTTTAATTATCCTCTTGGCTATAACTAAATTGAAATATCATTTTATTTCACAATTATTATTTTGTAGATATTCACAATATTGGATTCAAACCAATTCATTAATTCACTTCACTTAACTTTTATTTTTCATAAGTCTCAATAATTCGATAATGGATTTTGAATGAGAAACTATCGCAATCCTAAATTTAGAGAGGGGAATTTTCAAAATAATTCTAACTTTCAAAATATCTTTCATTTTAAAGAAAACAACTTCAAACTTCTTTAGATTTGAAAACATTTTCTTTAAAGTGGTTCTAGTAACTATTCATATTAAACATCATAAACTGAGCTTTGTGTAAACCAAAGCTCTGATACCACTTTTGTAACGACCCGCCGTCCTGACCGCCTCTAGTCGGTAATTAAACCAACTCGAAACGTTCAAAATGACGGATTGTTAGTCAGTTTATAGAGTTTAAACAGAATCAGCCACATAATCACAGAATAATCATAATATTATTCATAAATGAATTTTTCTTTCATACATATATCAGAGTTTGTACAATGCATTTAAATTTTTATACAACGGAAACAATTTATTTTTTTAAGTACGAGAAAATTTCTTGAAAAGCTTTAGTGAAGTGCTTTCCCCTCTCTCTCTAACTTCGCTGCCTGAAAATCTTCAAGCTGTAAAAATACTCGGTCTGACCCGAGCGTTTATTGCAAACACAAAAACACTCGAGTCAGGATTAACCTTAATTCAAGTAATTAAATTTGCAATGAATTGAATAAAATGGTAACAGAGATGACGAATCACATTAATCAATTTAAATCTATTATGGATTTTTCACATTAGCAACTTAAATTTTCAAAATCTGTCAATCCTGTGTGGCTGCAGTACACACGTATATTTGCACACATGTGCACCGCCTCGCCAACACGTGTGCACCAATCAAAAAGCACAGCTATCAGATCAAAACAAGGTCAAACCCAAGTTTCAAAACTGGGTTCAACTCAAGGCCAATGCACAGACAAAAGTGTCAAGAAGGCATCAGACAAAGCAATACAAACAGCAAATGTTGAAACAGGCTATCAAAGGCGGAGGCTCAGAAATGCCAAAGACATGAAGCAACGAAAGGTTCACAAATACAACTCAAAGTTTACAGAGTGCAGACGAAAATGAGCACAACTCATTAAGCTCATAACAACAAAGAAATAGACCATAAGAAATGCATCAGTGAATCAACATGTATGAGCAAGTGAACTAGTCAACATGCATATATCTCAAAACAAAGGGACTGCACTGTTTCAAATGAGACAGCAAATTCAAACCCAAGTGAACAGTATAGCAAAACACATGTTCAACAAAGATCAGGCTACAAAAGCATATGGTGGTGCAGACTACAAATGAGTGCAACAAAATAAACCAAATGCAACAGGGTATTAGAGGAATAATTAAAGCACAGAATTGAACCTCACAATTCCATTTTTTTTCCTTCTTTCAAAAAAAAAATTTAAGGATAGGGATTTTGAATCATTACTGTAACAAAAAAAAGTTACAGGCAGGGAAACAAGTGATACAAGCTACAAATAAGCAAAGACCATATGGTCAGTGCACACGAACAATGTAAACTGGCACTCAGGCAGCAGTGTACAACAAAATCCAGCAGCCCCAACTACACAGTGAATACAACTACAAGTACAAGGCATGTCAACAGCAATATGAACTGTTCAGCTACAACTAATGACCAAACAAAGGGATGCAGACCAAACTACAGTGCAACAAAATGAAGTAGTGGAGATGTACACTGAGCAGTGTATATTGATCAACAAAGTGTGGATAAAGAGACCAGACCCAAATGTTCATGAAATGAAACACTCAATGGTGAAGCAACTCGAATGAACACAGCATGTACAAGTTACAAAAACTCAAGTGAAGCAAGTACAGTGTGACAGTGAATGGGAAACTGTGTGAACATAGCAACTGCCACAAGTAATGCAACAGTGACCAACTTAAATGACAGCAATGCACAAATGCAAAGTGGAGTAAATGTCAACATGAAATGATCAAGGGTCAAAATAGAGACAAAGTCATGAGACTCAACATGTATATGTACTGATCAGTGAACCCAAAGCTAACAGAGCCAACACAAATGAACAAGATTGGGATGGATGTGATATGCTTTTAAATCTTGTAAACAAAACTACATGAAATTTTAGTTCACAGTTTCCAGATTAAAATTTAAAACTAAATTTAAAAATAAGTAGCAAAGCATGTTCAGATATGTTCCATTTATATTTGCATATTTAAAACATGTGTGCCAAAATTTTCGTACATGCAACCAATTGCCACTGCACTTATTAAATACATTCAACATCAAACAATATTTCAGAACCAAAGTCAGATTGTTTACTCACTGAGGGATGGAGACAGGAAACAGAGGTATTTCAGATGGAAAACAAACATACAGAAGCAATTTCACAGCCATGCACACATATAATACTTACATCATGTATTTACTTATAATAACATGCAATGCTTATTCATCTCAACATAAAAA
This sequence comes from Allium cepa, assembly GCA_030765085.1. Classification (NCBI taxonomy): domain Eukaryota; kingdom Viridiplantae; phylum Streptophyta; class Magnoliopsida; order Asparagales; family Amaryllidaceae; genus Allium; species Allium cepa. Next base: position 682,539,742 of record CM060928.1, read on the forward strand.
TCATGCAACCAAAATTTTAGATTTAAAAGCTTAAGTTAAGAACATCAACAATTACTGATACTAGCAGTGTATACATACTTTTATAAGTACATAGTAATTTCCAGAAACTCATATACATACAACCAAATTACTTCAATATTATCCTACATCTGTTCTTATTTAAATTCAAAATATCAGAGCAAATGATAAAGAATAACAACCAACAACCAACATGCAGTGACTTATCTTGTTCAAATCAGTTTAAAACAAAATTATAGTATCTGTTCTCATCAATTTAAAAACAAATTTACAAATAGCAATTGTTCTTATCAGTTTAAAATTAAAATCAATAGCATCTGCTCTTAACAGTTTTAAAAACAAAATTTATAGTATCTGTTCTCATCAGTAAAAAAAACAATATCATATAGCATCTGTTTTTAACAGTTTAAATTGGATTGACCGAGAGCAAAGAGCAAATGATAGCGAATAACCCCCCAAAACATAGCATGCAACCAAACATCCAATTCAAACAAATTTAAACACTTGCATTAAAACCAATCGTGAGCAAAGAACTCACCTTTGTCGATGTGAAGAACACGCGAGCGAACTGAAGCCGAAACAAACCCAAATTTCAAAAAGCCCTAATTGTGAAGAGAGGGACGAACGACAGCCGCCATTAATTTATTTCTTCTTTCCTTTGATTACTGAAGGGTTTCGAATGAGAAAAGGGGAAAAGGAGTGGGGTATAAAAGAGAATAGAGAACGTGTATTAGCATGGGTTACGGCATGAATTTGGCTGACAGGGGTAAGGTAATGTATACTTATTATTTTATTTTTTTTATTTACTTTTTTTTTATTATTATTATATATATTTTTCTTATTTTAAATTCAATTGATTTGTATAAATTTTCTTAAATAAACATATAAACGTTTTGCAGTTCAAATATCAATATCAATTTATAAATTTACATAAAAAAAATTCGTAAATCCAAACTATTTTTCTAAGTCATTCGTTTAAAATTTTAAATACCAATTCAATATTCAATTTCAAACTCCAAAGTTAAATTTAAATTTTATTCAACTTTAAACAGATTAAATTCTAATATTTAATCGCCAATTTATTCTGATAATTTGAAATTCAAGTCAAATCATCATTTAAATATTTAAAATAATTTAAATATTCACAAATTAAATTGTTTAAAATTCAGGATTGTTACAATCTCCCCTACTTAAAAGAATTTCGTCCCGAAATTATAAGTTAGGAAAACGATTGCTAAAATCTCACCGATATTTATACCCTACACAATTTTACCAAGTTTCAAACTCGCAAATAAATATAGGATTCATTCCATTTATTTTATCTCACTAGTTTTGTTCATCCATTTTAATAATCAAGACACAAAAGTCTTTTACCAAATTTTTTTTTGACTTACAAAACTCATATTTTTGAACTTGAAATCTTTCATGCTAAATATTTGCATATTACATCTTTTCCAAAGCTGTGTGCTTTCAAGATATTTTAAAGATCTTCTTCCTTAATTCATTAAGTTAGAATTATGTAATTCTAATTTCAGATTATTGATTTTCTATTCAAAGTTTGAAAATACTTGATAACTCGAAGTTTAACAAGTCCATCGTCGTTCTCACAGACATTAGGCATACGCTGGCCAGGCGCAAGTCTAAAAATCTCCAAGTACTAAATATACTTGCTTCAACTCCCAATGAAAATACTTTTTTAAAAATTCTCTTAAAAATGGATATGGAAAGCACGTTCCCCCATGGATCACAGTTTACCTGGCGGTTACGCTAATATCCCAGTAGAATCGCTTGTAACCTTAGATTTCTCATCTCTCTTGAATTTCGCCATGGTTGTCGCCTTAGATCGCGGTCCACACGGCGGTTACACTACTATCCCAGTAGAATCGCTCGTGGCCGTAGGCATCTCGCCCCTCGAATTACGCTTCGGTTTCTAGATCGCAGTTTACACGGCGGTTGCGCCACTATCCCAGTGGAATCGCTTGTAACTGTAGGCATCACGCTCCACGAATTACGCTAGCATCAATTCACCTAATCTCAAACACGATGATCCATCGTGGGGGATCCCGGTCAGTCCCAATGGACATTCCACTAATGGAAATTCTACGTAGCTACGATTTCCAATGGACACTCCACCGAGTTCCAATCACCTTCACAAATAATAAATGGAAGGTACATTTCCATATCCTCAGTTTTTAGAAAACATATGTCATATACATATAGTACTTCATTTCACATTTCGTACATATCATACCTATGTAAACCTACACAGGACTTTTCATAATAATGACTTTCCAAACTGATGATTTTCGAATTATTATATTCACATATATAAGTTACGAAAACTCAATTCACATTCATAACAAATAGAGGATTCCAAAATTTTCCATCTCGTTTAAAATTTTCCTCTAAATCGATTTGAAAATTTAAGGTTATCTCAAACCTAATTCACATTCATAATCCAATTCATTATCGATTTCACATTCGATTTGGATTTCACGTTACATCGTCAATTCTCAACACATAATTGATGTCTATCGATATATAACCTCTAAGCTCGTATGTCTCAGAGAAGGGTGTTAAGCTAAAAGAATAAATTCTCCGCCACCACAGATATATATTTAATAGAGATCAAATGCTATGTCATCAATTCACAATGCTAGACATACAATCCCAATCGACTATCCAAAATTCAAAACTCAACTTATATTGTTTTAGGTGTCGAAGTTAAACTCAATTTAACTCAAGATTCAATCTTTTTTTGAAAAATTCAAGTTGAACTAATTGTTTAAATTTCTCAAAAATATCTTTACAAGATATATATAATTTTCCAACTTAACCATTTGAAACAAATTTCAAATATTCATTTTTCAATTATCTTTAAAAGATAAAATTTCAAACCTTTCATTTCATATTGGAAAACATTTCCATACTTATTTAATAATAAGTAATTCACAAATTCATTTATTTTCAACTCTTGGAAAATATTCGATATACTTGAATCAAAATTAAGTATATATTCCATTCTTTAAGGAAATCATTCTTTTAAACCCATTTATTGAGTTAAAACGAATGTTGCGTAAAACATCGTTACGACAACTCAAAATCACTAGTATAGGGATTCGAAATTTAAGATAGATATATAAATCCCAATACTATAAACAACATTTCCTTCCGGAAACCATTTACTATAACAACAATGTTATAGTCCACCATTTCCTTATTTTTCTCTCGAAAACGTCTATTTCAACAATGGATGTTGAAATCTATGTATTCGATACTTAATGCATTCTAAAACATCATTAAAACCATTAACTTTTTCAACTTCAACTTCAACTTAATTCATAGTTTGAATTCCTCATACTTTTCATAATATTAGTTTTAAACCAATTTCAAATATTTCAATATTAAGTTTTTCACTTAATTTAAATTTTCCACACGTTTAAATTCTAATTCATCACTGAATTTATTAAACCTATAATGGATTATCATGTTGACAACTTCAAATTTGAAATCTAAATTTCATTTGAACTTTGCATTTGCTTTCTATCTCAAAAATAATCAACTAGTTCTTTAGTAAGCCATTCATCAACTTGGTTCCATTAAATTTATATTTCCACATTAACCTCATTTCATAATATCACTTCCCTAAAACATATCTGTTTTATTCAATAATATATTCACTGTCCAAAATCGTGAATATGCTTTGTCAACCAATTTCATCATTTCTACAACTTATTTTTATTTTTGAAGGATTACCCACTGTCCAAAATCGTGGATATAACTCCTTTAATAAGCTACAACAAATTACCTATCAAATTCAATTGATTTCGAATTTATAAACAATCTTTACAAATTCCATTTCTATTTATAAACTTCGATTTATAAATCTCCTTTATTAATTCAATTCAATTTATATAACTCCATTATATACCAAAAGTCCATATTATAAGTTCAATACTTATAATCCATTTATTCACTAAATCGTTCTTCAAAACATTTGAAATCAATTTTCAAAAGAATTCAGAATCAAATTCTCAAGTTATAGTTTAATTATCCTCTTGGCTATAACTAAATTGAAATATCATTTTATTTCACAATTATTATTTTGTAGATATTCACAATATTGGATTCAAACCAATTCATTAATTCACTTCACTTAACTTTTATTTTTCATAAGTCTCAATAATTCGATAATGGATTTTGAATGAGAAACTATCGCAATCCTAAATTTAGAGAGGGGAATTTTCAAAATAATTCTAACTTTCAAAATATCTTTCATTTTAAAGAAAACAACTTCAAACTTCTTTAGATTTGAAAACATTTTCTTTAAAGTGGTTCTAGTAACTATTCATATTAAACATCATAAACTGAGCTTTGTGTAAACCAAAGCTCTGATACCACTTTTGTAACGACCCGCCGTCCTGACCGCCTCTAGTCGGTAATTAAACCAACTCGAAACGTTCAAAATGACGGATTGTTAGTCAGTTTATAGAGTTTAAACAGAATCAGCCACATAATCATAGAATAATCATAATATTATTCATAAATGAATTTTTCTTTCATACATATATCAGAGTTTGTACAATGCATTTAAATTTTTATACAACGGAAACAATTTATTTTATTAAGTACGAGAAAATTTCTTGAAAAGCTTTAGTGAAGTGCTTTCCCCTCTCTCTCTAACTTCGCTGCCTGAAAATCTTCAAGCTGTAAAAATACTCGGTCTGACCCGAGCGTTTATTGCAAACACAAAAACACTCGAGTCAGGATTAACCTTAATTCAAGTAATTAAATTTGCAATGAATTGAATAAAATGGTAACAGAGATGACGAATCACATTAATCAATTTAAATCTATTATGGATTTTTCACATTAGCAACTTAAATTTTCAAAATCTGTCAATCCTGTGTGGCTGCAGTACACACGTATATTTGCACACATGTGCACCGCCTCGCCAACACGTGTGCACCAATCAAAAAGCACAGCTATCAGATCAAAACAAGGTCAAACCCAAGTTTCAAAACTGGGTTCAACTCAAGGCCAATGCACAGACAAAAGTGTCAAGAAGGCATCAGACAAAGCAATACAAACAGCAAATGTTGAAACAGGCTATCAAAGGCGAAGGCTCAGAAATGCCAAAGACATGAAGCAACGAAAGGTTCACAAATACAACTCAAAGTTTACAGAGTGCAGACCAAAATGAGCACAACTCATTAAGCTCATAACAACAAAGAAATAGACCATAAGAAATGCATCAGTGAATCAACATATATGAGCAAGTGAACTAGTCAACATGCATATATCTCAAAACAAAGGGACTGCACTGTTTCAAATGAGACAGCAAATTCAAACCCAAGTGAACAGTATAGCAAAACACTTGTTCAACAAAGATCAGGCTACAAAAGCATATGGTGGTGCAGACTACAAATGAGTGCAACAAAATAAACCAAATGCAACAGGGTATTAGAGGAATAATTAAAGCACAGAATTGAACCTCACACTTCCATTTTTTTTTCCTTCTTTCAAAAAAAAATTGAAGGATAGGGATTTTGAATCATTACTGTAACAAAAAAAAGTTACAAGCAGGGAAACAAGTGATACAAGCTACAAATAAGCAAAGACCATATGGTCAGTGCACACGAACAATGTAAACTGGCACTCAGGCAGTAGTGTACAACAAAATCCAGCAGCCCCAACTACACAGTGAATACAACTACAAGTACAAGGCATGTCAACAGCAATATGAACTGTTCAGCTACAACTAATGACCAAACAAAGGGATGCAGACCAAACTACAGTGCAACAAAATGAAGTAGTGGAGATGTACACTGAGCAGTGTATATTGATCAACAAAGTGTGGATAAAGAGACCAGACCCAAATGTTCATGAAATGAAACACTCAATGGTGAAGCAACTCGAATGAACACAGCATGTACAAGTTACAAAAACTCAAGTGAAGCAAGTACAGTGTGACAGTGAATGGGAAAATGTGTGAACATAGCAACTGCCACAAGTAATGCAACAGTGACCAACTTAAATGACAGCAATGCACAAATGCAAAGTGGAGTAAATGTCAACATGAAATGATCAAGGGTCAAAATAGAGACAAAGTCATGAGACTCAACATGTATATGTACTGATCAGTGAACCCAAAGCTAACAGAGCCAACACAAATGAACAAGATTGGGATGGATGTGATATGCTTTTAAATCTTGTAAACAAAACTACATGAAATTTTAGTTCACAGTTTCCAGACTAAAATTTAAAACTAAATTTAAAAAGAAGTTGCAAAGCATGTTCAGATATGTTCCATTTATATTTGCATATTTAAAACATGTTTGCCAAAATTTTCGTACATTCAACCAATCGCCACTGCACTTATTAAATACATTCAACATCAAACAATATTTCAGAACCAAAGTCAGATTGTTTACTCACTGAGGGATGGAGACAGGAAACAGTGGTATTTCAGATGGAAAACAAACATACAGAAGCAATTTCACAGCCATGTACACATATAATACTTACATCATGTATTTACTTATAATAACATGCAATGCTTATTCATCTCAACATAAAAATCATGCAACCAAAATTTTAGATTTAAAAGCTTAAGTTAAGAACATCAACAATTACTGATACTAACAGTGTATACATACTTTTATAAGTACATAGTAATTTCCAGAAACTCATATACATACAACCAAATTACTTCAATATTATCCTGCATCTGTTCTTATTTAAATTCAAAATATCAGAGCAAATGATAAAGAATAACAACCAACAACCAACATGCAGTGACTTATCTTGTTCAAATCAGTTTAAAACAAAATTATAGTATCTGTTCTCATCAATTTAAAAACAAATTTACAAATAGCAATTGTTCTTATCAGTTTAAAATTAAAATCAATAGCATCTGCTCTTAACAGTTTTAAAAAAAAAATTATAGTATCTGTTCTCATCAGTAAAAAAACAATATCATATAGCATCTGTTTTTAACAGTTTAAATTGGATTGACCGAGAGCAAAGAGCAAATGATGGCGAATAACCCCCCAAAACATAGCATGCAACCAAACTTCCAATTCAAACAAATTTAAACACTTGCATTAAAACCAATCGTGAGCAAAGAACTCACCTTTGTCGATGTGAAGAACACGCGAGCGAATTGAAGCCGAAACAAACCCAAATTTCGAAAAGCCCTAATTGTGAAGAGAGGGACGAACGACAGTCGCCATTAATTTTTTTTCTTCTTTCCTTTGATTACTGAAAGGTTTCGAATGAGAAAAGGGGAAAAGGAGTGGGGTATAAAAGAGAATAGAGAACGTGTATTAGCATGGGTTACGGCATGAATTTGGCTGACAGGGGTAAGGTAATGTATACTTATTATTTTATTTTATTTTATTTTTTTTATTTACTTTCTTTTATTATTATTATATATATTTTTCTTATTTTAAATTCAATTGATTTGTATAAATTTTCTTAAATAAACATATAAACGTTTTCCAGTTCAAATATCAATATCAATTTATAAATTTACATAAAAAAAAATTCTTAAATCCAAACTATTTTTCTAAGTCATTCGTTTAAAATTTTAAATACCAATTCAATATTCAATTTCAAACTCCAAAATTAAATTTAAATTTTATTCAACTTTAAACAGATTAAATTCTAATATTTAATCGCCAATTTATTCTGATAATTTGAAATTCAAGTCAAATCATCATTTAAATATTTAAAATAATTTAAATATTCACAAATTAAATTGTTTAAAATTCAAGATCGTTACAATCTCCCCTACTTAAAAGAATTTCGTCCCGAAATTATAAGTTAGGAAAACGATTGCTAAAATCTCACCGATATTTATACCCTACACAATTTTACCAAGTTTCAAACTCGCAAATAAATATAGGATTCATTCCATTTATTTTATCTCACTAGTTTTGTTCATCAATTTTAATAATCAAGACACAAAAGTCTTTTACCAAATTTTTTTTTGACTTACAAAACTCATATTTTTGAACTTGAAATCTTTCATGCTAAATATTTGCATATTACATCTTTTCCAAAGCTGTGTGCTTTCAAGATATTTTAAAGATCTTCCTCCTTAATTCATTAAGTTAGAATTATGTAATTCTAATTTTAGATTTTTGATTTTCTATTCAAAGTTTGAAAATACTTGATAACTCGAAGTTTAACAAGTCCATCGTCGTTCTCACAGACATTAGGCATAAGCTAGCCAGGCGCAAGTCTAAAAATCTCCAAGTACTAAATATACTTGCTTCAACTCCCAGTGAAAATACTTTTTTAAAAATTCTTTTAAAACTGGATATGGAAAGCACGTTCCCCCATGGATCACAGTTTACCCGGCGGTTACGCTACTATCCCAGTAGAATCGCTTGTAACCTTAGATTTCTCATCTCTCTTGAATTTCGCCATGGTTGTCGCCTTAGATCGCGGTCCACACGGCGGTTACGCTACTATCCCAGTAGAATCGCTCGTGGCCGTAGGCATCTCGCCACTCGAATTACGCTTCAGTTTCTAGATCGTAGTTTACACGGCGGTTGCGCCACTATCCCAGTGGAATCGCTTGTAACTGTAGGCATCACGCCCCACGAATTACGCCAGCATCAATTCACCTAATCTCAAACATGATGATCCATCGTGGGGGATCCCAGTCAGTCCCAATGGACATTCCACTAATGGAAATTCTACGTAGCTACGATTTCCAATGGACACTCCACCGAGTTCCAATCACCTTCACAAATAATAAATGGAAGGTACATTTCCATATCCTCAGTTTTTAGAAAACATATGTCATATACATATAGTACTTCATTTCACATTTCGTACATATCATACCTATGTAAACCTACACAGGACTTTTCATAATAATGACTTTCCAAACTGATGGTTTTCGAATTATTATATTCACATATATAAGTTACGAAAACTCAATTCACATTCATAACAAATAGAGGATTCCAAAATTTTCCATCTCGTTTAAAATTTTCGTCTAAATCGATTTGAAAATTTAAGGTTATCTCAAACCTAATTCACATTCATAATCCAATTCATTATCGATTTCACATTCGATTTGGATTTCACGTTACATCGTCAATTCTCAACACATAATTGATGTCTATCGATATATAACCTCTAAGCTCGTATGTCTCAGAGAAGGGTGTTAAGCTAAAAGAATAAATTCTCCGCCACCACAGATATATATTTAATAGAGATCAAATGCTATGTCATCAATTCACAATGCTAGACATACAATCCCAATCGACTATCCAAAATTCAAAACTCAACTTATATTGTTTTTGGTGTCGAAGTTAAACTCAATTTAACTCAAGATTCAGTCTTTTTTTGAAAAATTCAAGTTGAACTAATTGTTCAAATTTCTCAAAAATATCTGTAGAAGATATATATAATTTTCCAACTTAACCATTTGAAACAAATTTCGAATATTCATTTTTCAATTATCTTTAAAAGATAAAATTTCAAACCTTTCATTTCATATTGGAAAACATTTCCATACTTATTTAATAATAAGTAATTCACAAATTCATTTATTTTCAACTCTTGGAAAATATTCGATATACTTGAATCAAAATTAAGTGTATATTCCATTCTTTAAGGAAATCATTCTTTTAAACCCATTTATTTGAGTCAAAACAAATGTTGCGTAAAACATCGTTACGACAACTCAAAATCACTAGTATAGGGATTCGAAATTTAAGATAGATATATAAATCCCAATACTATAAACAACATTTCCTTCCGGAAACCATTTACTATAACAACAATGTTATAGTCCACCATTTCCTTATTTTTCTCTCGAAAACGTCTATTTCAACAATGGATGTTGAAATCTACGTATTCGATACTTAATGCATTTTAAAACATCTTTAAAACCATTAACTTTTTCAACTTCAACTTCAACTTAATTCATAGTTTGAATTCCTCATACTTTTCATAATATTAGTTTTAAACCAATTTCAAATATTTCAATATTAAGTTTTTCACTTAATTTAAATTTTCCACACGTTTAAATTCTAATTCATCACTGAATTTATTAAACCTATAATGGATTATCATGTTGACAACTTCAAATTTGAAATCTAAATTTCATTTGAACTTTGCATTTGCTTTCTATTTCAAAAATAATCAACTAGTTCTTTAGTAAGCCATTCATCAACTTGGTTCCATTAAATTTATATTTCCACATTAACCTCATTTCATAATATCACTTCCCTAAAACATATCTGTTTTATTCAATAATATATTCACTGTCCAAAATCGTGAATATGCTTTGTCAACCAATTTCATCATTTCTACAACTTATTTTTATTTTTAAAGGATTACCCACTGTCCAAAATCATGGATATAACTCCTTTAATAAGCTACAACAAATTACCTATCAAATTCAATTGATTTCGAATTTATAAACAATCTTTACAAATTCCATTTCTATTTATAAACTTCGATTTATAAATCTCCTTTATTAATTCAATTCAATTTATATAACTCCATTATATACCAAAAGTCCATATTATAAGTTAAATACTTATAATCCATTTATTCACTAAATTGTTCTTCAAAACATTTGAAATCAATTTTCAAAAGAATTCAGAATCAAATTCTCAAGTTATAGTTTAATTATCCTCTTGGCTATAACTAAATTGAAATATCATTTTATTTCACAATTATTATTTTGTAGATATTCACAATATTGGATTCAAACCAATTCATTAATTCACTTCACTTCACTTTTATTTTTCATAAGTCTCAATAATTCGATAATGGATTTCGAATGAGAAACTATCGCAATCCTAAATTTAGAGAGGGGAATTTTCAAAATAATTCTAACTTTCAAAATATCTTTCATTTTAAAGAAAACAACTTCAAACTTCTTTAGATTTGAAAACATTTTCTTTAAAGTGGTTCTAGTAACTATTCATATTAAACATCATAAACTGAGCTTTGTGTAAACCAAAGCTCTGATACCACTTTTGTAACGACCCGCCGTCCTGACCGCCTCTAGTCGTTAATTAAACCAACTCGAAACGTTCAAAATGATAGATTGTTAGTCAGTTTATAGAATTTAAACAGAATCAGTCACAGAATCACAGAATAATCATAATATTATTCATAAATGAATTTTTCTTTCATACATATATCAGAGTTTGTACAATGCATTTAAATTTTTATACAGCGGAAATAATTTATTTTATTAAGTACAAGAAAATTTCTTGAAAAGCTTTAGTGAAGTGCTTTCCCCTCTCTCTCTAACTTCGCTGCCTGAAAATCTTCAAGCTCTAAAAATACTCGGTCTGACCCGAGCGTTTATTGCAAACACAAAAACACTCAGTCAGGATTAATCTTAATTCAAGTAATTAAATTTGCAATGAATTGAATAAAATGGTAACAGAGATGACGAATCACATTAATCAATTTAAATCTTTTATGGATTTTTCACATTAACAACTTAAATTTTCAAAATCGGTCAATCCTGTGTGGCTGTAGTACACACGTATATTTGCACACATGTGCACTGCCTCGCCAACACGTGTGCACCAATCAAAAAGCACAGCTATCAGATCAAAACAAGGTCAAACCCAAGTTTCAAAACTGGGTTCAACTCAAGGCCAATGCACAGACAAAAGTGTCAAGAAGGCATCAGACAAAGCAATACAAACAGCAAATGTTGAAACAGGCTATCAAAGGCGGAGGCTCAGAAATGCCAAAGACATGAAGCAACGAAAGGTTCACAAATACAACTCAAAGTTTACAGAGTGCAGACCAAAATGAGCACAACTCATTAAGCTCATAACAACAAAGAAATAGACCATAAGAAATGCATCAGTGAATCAACATATATGAGCAAGTGAACTAGTCAACATGCATATATCTCAAAACAAAGGGACTGCACTGTTTCAAATGAGACAGCAAATTCAAACCCAAGTGAACAGTATAGCAAAACACATGTTCAACAAAGATCAGGCTAAAAAAGCATATGGTGGTGCAGACTACAAATGAGTGCAACAAAATAAACCAAATGCAACAGGGTATTAGAGGAATAATTAAAGCACAGAATTGAACCTCACACTTCCATTTTTTTTTCCTTCTTTCAAAAAAAAAATTGAAGGATAGGGATTTTGAATCATTACTGTAACAAAAAAAAGTTACAGGCAGGGAAACAAGTGATACAAGCTACAAATAAGCAAAGACCATATGGTCAGTGCACACGAACAATGTAAACTGGCACTCAGGCAGCAGTGTACAACAAAATCCAGCAGCCCCAACTACACAGTGAATACAACTACAAGTACAAGGCATGTCAACAGCAATATGAACTATTCAGCTACGACTAATGACCAAACAAAGGGATGTAGACCAAACTACAGTGCAACAAAATGAAGTAGTGGAGATGTACACTGAGCAGTGTATATTGATCAACAAAGTGTGGATAAAGAGACCAGACCCAAATGTTCATGAAATGAAACACTCAATGGTGAAGCAACTCGAATGAACACAGCATGTACAAGTTACAAAAACTCAAGTGAAGCAAGTACAGTGTGACAGTGAATGGGAAAATGTGTGAACATAGCAACTGCCATAAGTAATGCAACAGTGACCAACTTAAATGACAACAATGCACAAATGCAAAGTGGAGTAAATGTCAACATGAAATGATCAAGGGTCAAAATAGAGACAAAGTCATGAGACTCAACATGTATATGTACTGATCAGTGAACCCAAAGCTAACAGAGCCAACACAAATGAACAAGATTGGGATGGATGTGATATGCTTTTAAATCTTGTAAACAAAACTACATGAAATTTTAGTTCACAGTTTCCAGATTAAAATTTAAAACTAAATTTAAAAAGAAGTAGCAAAGCATGTTCAGATATGTTCCATTTATATTTGCATATTTAAAACATGTGTGCCAAAATTTTCGTACATGCAACCAATTGCCACTGCACTTATTAAATACATTCAACATCAAACAATATTTCAGAACCAAAGTCAGATTGTTTACTCACTGAGGGATGGAGACAGGAAACAGAGGTATTTCAGATGGAAAACAAACATACAGAAGCAATTTCACAGCCATGCACACATATAATACTTACATCATGTATTTACTTATAATAACATGCAATGCTTATTCATCTCAACATAAAAATCATGCAACCAAAATTTTAGATTTAAAAGCTTAAGTTAAGAACATCAACAATTACTGATACTAACAGTGTATACATACTTTTATAAGTACATAGTAATTTCCAGAAACTCATATACATACGACCAAATTACTTCAATATTATCCTGCATCTGTTCTTATTTAAATTCAAAATATCAGAGCAAATGATAAAGAATAACAACCAACAACCAACATGCAGTGACTTATCTTGTTCAAATCAGTTTAAAACAAAATTATAGTATCTGTTCTCATCAATTTAAAAACAAATTTACAAATAGAAATTGTTCTTATCAGTTTAAAATTAAAATCAATAGCATCTGCTCTTAACAGTTTTAAAAATAAAATTTATAGTATCTGTTCTCATCAGTAAAAAAAACAATATCATATAGCATTTGTTTTTAACAGTTTAAATTGGATTGACTGAGAGCAAAGAGCAAATGATAGCGAATAACCCCCCAAAACATAGCATGCAACCAAACATCCAATTCAAACAAATTTAAACACTTGCATTAAAACCAATCGTGAGCAAAGAACTCACCTTTGTCGATGTGAAGAACACGCGAGTGAATTGAAGCCGAAACAAACCCAAATTTCGAAAAGCCCTAATTGTGAAGAGAGGGACGAACGACAGCCGCCATTAATTTTTTTTTCTTTCCTTTGATTACTGAAGGGTTTCGAATGAGAAAAGGGGAAAAGGAGTGGGGTATAAAAGAGAACAGAGAACGTGTATTAGTATGGGTTACGGCATGAATTTGGCTGACAGGGGTAAAGTAATGTATACTTATTATTTTATTTTTATTTTTATTTTTTTTTATTTACTTTTTTTTTATTATTATATATTTTTTTTCTTATTTTAAATTCAATTGACTTGTATAAATTTTCTTAAATAAACATATAAACATTTTGCAGTTCAAATATCAATATCAATTTATAAATTTACAAAAAAAAAATTCGTAAATCCAAACTATTTTTCTAAGTCATTCGTTTAAAATTTTAAATACCAATTCAATATTCAATTTCAAACTCCAAAGTTAAATTTAAATTTTATTCAACTTTAAACAGATTAAATTCTAATATTTAATCGCCAATTTATTCTGATAATTTGAAATTCAAGTCAAATCATCACTTAAATATTTAAAATAATTTAAATATTCACAAATTAAATTGTTTAAAATTCAGGATCGTTACAGCTTATACAGCGCAGCGGAAAATTCATCAAGCACGTATGATACGTCTCGCCATCCAGCTCGTCTCCTAAGCTCCACGACATCCTATCCTATATTTATAATACTCGGTCTGACCCGAGCATTATAATAAAATAATATCCAAGTCAGTCTGGAAAACCAGCGTGAGAAAAATACACTCAATTTAATTATTAAAGTTTTCAAAATCCTTTGAAAATCAAAGGTATCTCGTAAGAGCACCACACAAATAACCATGTCGGCTTTTTACCTTACGATAACAAAACATTTCTTATCAAATCCTCTGATATTATAATAGTGTCTATATACAAATACTTATTCAAAGAGCCGAAATTGTTACATTTATTAAATTTTAGCAATACTAGCCACAAAGTGGGTTCGACAAACAAAACCGTAAAGGCACGTAGAGAAAATGGATTTCCATCAATGGCAGGGCTACTAGGGTACCGTCCGTCAAAGTACGTGGTCTAGGTCACCGTAACGAGGATCCACCCTGATCGCCTGCATTACAAGACCGGAGCTACCCCTTACTGGATAGTCCGAATAAGTTTACTCCACGGTTGGGATCAACAACCGCCCACACAGTCGAAATAAAGTGACATCTAGACTCGAGTGACCTTACCCTAATTGGTTGCTAGCCACTTAGCCATGTGTGCACCTCCCCTATTTTAGCGATTCTCGGTTGATAAGGCTCGAGGCTATGCATTACCTTTTTAACACACATTCACTTAGAATGCTCATTGTCCTCCTAATGATGTTCTGAAAGCATTCGTCCATACAAGTCCAATTTGGGTTCAAACGGAACCAAAGACACTACTCCTACTACATCCATTTTCGAGTCACTCGGGATTAGTAGCGATTAGCCCTTGCACTTCATTGCTCCATCTTCAACTCCAAGATCTTGTCTTCATCACGAAAACGTGCTCGTTGGATCGAAGTGGTTTTCGGATCTCAAGTCCGATCCCGGTCTCTTCAAAACAACGTTAGCTACTTCTCGGTAAACTAAACCCCGGTTTTTTAGGAATACTCAGACGAGAATAAGATCAAAGTTCACCTCCTAACCATTTGTGGACGGATTTCCTTATAAACGTCTTAGAAGAACGAATGAGTTTATACGTGCAGTATAGCACTTTGAACGGTAATTGTACCATATAATTGCCATACCTCTTCTAGGTATTCCAAAGTTTTATTTGGGTCCAGATTTGATAGTTGGTTATTTAACAATTAAATAAACAATCAATTCGACCAATTATTTTATTTCCGCTGAAACGCCAAGTCTCATAAAAATTAGATTCTTATAATTTAAAACACATTATCTAAAAATACATACTTAAAACATTTAAAAATAAAATTACTTAAAGTGCTTTACTCAAAATGATAGTTATGAAATTGTGTAATAATTTTCCAAGTAAAACTTAAGCCATAAACTATTTTTAAAATAAAAGTTTTATATAAAGTATAAATAATAGAAAATTTATTTTAAAAATATAATACTAATTTAACTTTAAAAATAATCACTACTAAAATAAATGTCGAATAATATTTACTTTAAAATTCTAAAACAATTAAAAACAATAAATTTATCTAAACATTCCTTTTAAACAATTTTAAAACCTTAAACTTATACATAAAATTTTCCTTTGAAAAATAAACTTGGCTTTTCAGGGAAATGCACTTCCATTTCAATATGTCCCATATAATCCTTTATAAATCCTGCTTGATTTATCCCAATAAAATTTACGTTCCAATTCTGTAAATTACATTCAACGCCTTTAAAAATAAACCACTTTTATTTTTAAAACAGATTAAAGCTACTAAAATTACTTAAATAAAATAAAACTTAAGAAATTCTATAAGAGTTTCTGAGTAAAACTTAAACTAATATTACCCTTTAAAATAAAATTACTATATCAAATACTTATGTAAAAATTATGTTTTAAAATCATAATACTAATCAACTTTGAAAAGTAATTAATTGCCATAACTAACTTAAATAAATATTTAACTTTCACTTAAAAATAATTGAAATAATAAATTTGTAAAAAACACTCTAAAAATCATTTTCAAACTTCTAGTTTATACTTTTAAAATCTTTTCTTTTAAAATGTACTTAGTTTTCCAAGGAAATATATTTTCCACCTTTTAAAAATAAAATCACCTTTTTATTTTTAAAATTAATTATAGCTTTTCTTATAAATTCCCACCAGAATTTATACTTCCAAATTTATCCACTAATAAATATTCCACTTCATTTATAAACCCAGTTTACAGTTCCCATTCCCCTTTTCCTTTTAAAAACACAGTTTTCCAAAACACTTAATCAATTTCAAACTAATGTCTTGGTTTAAATTCCCTTTAAAAACCCAATTCAAACAATTCTATATTTTAAAATACAAGATTTTATTCATCCAAATCATAGCACAGAATAACTTAAAATTCCAATTCAATCCTATCACAGTATATCAATTAACATATCACTGATTATGGAAACAATATTAATATTCTGAGGAATCCAGTTGGATCCTACCAACCTATTTCCCTGCATCCACAGATGTTAGCACAATATAAAATACCAATTCCACTTCGAGGTGGAATATCACGGTATGAAGGGTCATCCACTATTATGCGGGGCACATAGGGTCTCATCCGCTATATAATGCGCGAATCAATCATTCCAATACATATACTACTATAAAAAATATCATATCCAAACTGATAACAACATTCACATTCAACCAATCAATCAATAATTTAAATTCCAACTATTTAAATTAATTCTGGAAATCCAGATGTGAGTGAGATTAACTCACCTTGAATACATCGAGCGTTCCAATTTTAGATTAAATCGAGCGCCTTCGATTTAATCCAAAATTTTCACGAGCTTCAATCGTCTCCAGATCTTCTGCAGCGTGTAGATCTTGTCACTGCGATTCCGGCGCATCCTGTTTTGCCCGATTTCGACCTCGTATGGTCAAGATATGAATTATTAAAGATTGTATGTATACACTATGTAAACAAATGTTAAATTTCTTTTACTAATTATAACCTATCAAAAATGGCCGTTAGATCTGCAAATTGAAATCAGGCCGTTCGAAAGCTTTCTTCCACACCTACATTCCAAAGCATGCCAGGGTTAAAACAACCCATTGCCGCCATCCTCCTCGATATTTTTGCAACCACCACGTCACCATCTAGCTCGATCGGAGAACACCACGACGTAGCCTACCACATCCCCTACCATCGCCCAAGATATGGCAAAGCTCGGTCATCCTCTAGGCGTTGAAACCACGCATGACTGTTCGCCCTTCCATTGCAAATTGTCGAAAATCCAAACCTCTGATTTCGATCATAGTCATTCAAACTATAGAGCTCAACGAGCTCTGCAATTTTTATTTAGGAAGTTTTCGAAATAAAGGAATGAATTAGGAGATAGATCGAGATGAAGTTTGAAGAACTTCGGCCAATGATATAACTTAGTGGCGGCCAGAAGAAAAGGAATTAGGGTTAGCTGAAAATGAGTTTATATATACCTTTACTAATATTATTTTAATATTAAATTCACTTTTTTAAAAAAAAATTCAAACGATCTCCAAATGGTGCATGCGGACAGGCGTTTATAATTTTTTACTCGCATTCTGAACAAGATAGCACGTGTTTCAGAGGCTAATTCGATCATATATGGAAGATAGCTTTATGAATCGATTTAAAATATTAAATTTTGGATTTTAATTTCAACGTATTTCTGACCCTTACCAACAAGGGTAACACCAAAAGCTACAAAATTTGAAATCTGATAATAATTAACTATTAAGGATCAAATGGAACTGGTTTCTTTGAATTCCGAGACTATGTTCCGGAAGGCTATTTTATCTTGTCGATTAAATCTTAATCGAATGATTTTCAGAATCGTCGAAATCATTTAAAATTTCACTTTTAAAACTATTTTAATTATAAATCATATAGAATTTATATTCACATTATAAATCATCCCGATTCAAATGTAAATCAAAATCTAATTATTTGCATTATTATTATATATTGATTTCCATTATTAAATTAATATAAAGATTCCAATTTTAACTTATCGACTTTTGATTCCATCCAAAGCTCAAATATTTAAAAGTAAAATCCAACTAGACTTTAAATAAATTTAAGAAACCATTTCAGATCCCTTTATTTCCAAATTTACAAATTATCCCAATTTTCAAATATTAAATTATTATTAGCCAAATCCAATTAAATTGTCATATTTGAAATTACAACTAATCTCATTGATTTAACCAAAATCTTCTAATTTTAAAATCAATTTATATTCCACACTCAACATTTAAAATGAATTAAATGTTCAAAATCTAATGACCAGAACTCCGGGTCATTATTTTCCTCCCCCTTATGAAAATTTCATCCTCGAAATTTATTAAGATAGGACAATGCTTCTAAACCCATTAACTTACCCAAAAATCCACTTAATTAAAAGTTACATCCACTTCTCAAAACCTTTTAGTTTAATCCAAAATTTTTTTTTTCATTCCTAACTCAACCATTTTCATTTCTAACATCGTTCCAAAAATCAGCTTTCTAGTTATCATTTTTTCTAAAAAAATTTCAAAAATTTTCTAACTCTCAAAATTTCTGAAATTTTTTGACAACGTCTCCTTTGTACGGGGAGCCCTTTACAACATTAAAAGAGATATAAATATATACATCGACCCATACGCTCGAAAAGAAAAATATATAACAATATATTATCATTCTTAATTTCATTGCATAGGCATACATCACATTAGCGTTATACAAGCGAGCAGCAAATTTATTATGCATTCATGTGCTCCAAACTCTATTCGATTGCCTCCTGTACCCGTGCTTACTCAAACAAGCACATCAGTTTCAATAATATGAAATTTTAACAACAATTCATTTACCTACTAGCCCAACACATCAATTACCTAGCCCAAACAATAAACTTCATAATCCTACATGTTAACCTATATTGTAAGCAATCACAAGATTTCAACACTACTTTAATTTCCTCTGTAAATCCATATTTCATTTTATTCCACTCGGAAAGACTCACAACCAAGTTCACTACATTTAATTCACCTTTTGCACCAACTAATCTCATATCCATATCAAATTGGTTTATTTGCCTTACTTTACATAATTTCACCTTTTCAATTCCAAATTTATTTATTTGCATCACATTTATGATTCACTTCCATTTATATGCAAATCTACTTAATTGAATTTCAGTCTATTCCAATTGAATCAAAATCAATTTTATCCACTTCTTTTAATTCATTTACTTTCGTTTACGACAAAATGACAAATTTCTATGCAAGTTTGCTGTTATTCAAGCAAATAACAATTCTTAAGCTTATAACCTTTTTAAATTAATTCTAACTCAATTTATTAATTTTTATTCCATTCTAAATTATTCACAACCCAACATTCTCATTTTTATCAGATTATTAATTTAAATCCTTCCACTTTCATTTCATTTCATTATCCAAACAGGTTTCATTTAAGACCATTTCACAAAGCTCGACAATAACATCTCACAACTTACCTAAGTTACTACAACTCAATCATAATTCATTTCTTCTTGCATCAATTCCATTTCCATCTTAATTTGATTCTTATCTAATCAAATTTATAAATTTTTATTTAATTCTTATTAAAGTTATTCACCACTTTGTTAGCTAATTTATTTATAAACCATTTTACAGAATTTCTTCTAAGGTTTATTATCAGTATCCATATCACTGCTTAAGTTATTACCAGCTTTAAAACTTAACTTTACCCACATTAAATATTTATAACATATTGTTACATAAATATTTCACCATTCATTTTTATATTCAACTTACTCAAGTCCAACTCACTCTCTATTTACAAATTCAATTTTTTACTTTCCCAATTCTTCTACTTTATTACCAAACCATCCTCATCTTTTATATTTCACTTTGTCTTATTTCAATTCACAATTTACTTAGAATTCAATTTTTAAACTTCCATTCTTTATTCATAAGTTCACAAACTTATTTGCTTGAAATCCTATATTACTCCTTTGAGTTCATCTACATCTTATATTCATTATTTGGATTATTTATTTTACTTAAAGACTTAAGTGTATTCAACCCATTCACTAAATGTAACTGTGCTAATTCAATTATTCTATCTTTCCACTTAATATCAAATTCAATTCAAATCCAAATTAAATTTTATTTAACTTTTCTTAAGATAATCCCAATATATCTTATTCCTTTTAATTTACTCAAGTTAAATTTTAATTCTAGGATTAAAATTTTCACTTTCCTTTCTTATTTAAATAAACTTCACTTTATAAATTCAATACTGATTTCTCTTGACTTTCCAAATCATTTAAATAGAATTCCCAGAATTCAATTGCCCGGTTTTATTTCAAAACCATTTTGAAATCATAAATATACCCACTTGGTATATCAAATCATACCTCCGGATTTCCTACTTGGGTTTTACCAAAACAATTTCCCTTTTGAAATTTCTAAAACATACTTATTTACCAAACAAGTCCAACAAATATTTATACCAAACCACCAGATAGCAATCCGTCACTTCGAAACGCAAAAATGAAAACTGATGATGTGATATATAAAACAGATATAAGTTTCTTTTTGTGTAAGGCTCGGTTATTATCTATTATATTTTATTCCGCTGCGATTGTGAGATTCTGTTATTGTTTAGTTCCTTCTCTTCTTCTACCTCCTTCTTTCTTTCTTTAGCAATCTGTCTTTTCCAACACTCGATCGTGGCATATTATACAGTGGTGTATTTGTGTCGATTTTCAAGGGTCATGAAGGACGAGTCGTTACAGTGGTATCAGAGCTTAGGTTGGCGATAACCTTGGCCCTGGTGAGGATTACTTATTAAAGATAGAGTCAGTAGTACTTTAGAATGAGTTGAGTGTAATTGTTAGTGAATATAAAACTGTTTTATATTGTATTGACCTATCAGTTGAGTGTTTATGAATTCTGGTCGGTATAGGAAGTACAACCATATCGATAGGGGTTTCTAAACTCTAAAACAAGATAAACCGACATACTATTGTTTTTAAAGTGGGTAAATGAAATAATTTTACCTAAAATTATATTTTGATATGAAAGAAATAATTTTCTGAAATTATTATATTTATTTGGATGTTTGGTTGTTAATATTATAATCAAATAAGAATCTAAAATTTGAAATGGTCTATATTTACAACGGAACAGAATTATATAAGGATGATTTATACATAGGAGTATAACTAAAATTTGTTTTAAACCAGAATTTAAATTCCGGAAATTTTGGAAAGTGTTTTAAAAGAATTTGGACCAAGTGTGGAAATTTTTAAATCTCGAAATTGTTTGGAAATGCTTTCCAAAAGTGCTTTCAAAGGAATAATGGAGTATTATTTGGGAAATATTTTTGAATAGAAATTGATTTCAATAAATTTATGGAAGTAAGGAAGCACTGAACTTACTTCAGTCGCTAGAAAATTATCCTGGTGATGATGGCCACATCATCAGTATTCACTGTAATGACCCGTCCTTCATGACTCATGAAAATCGACACAATACGCCACTGTATAATATGCCGACGATCGAGTGCCGGAAAAGACAGATTGCTGAAGAAAGAAAGAAGGAGGTAGAAGAAGAGAAGGAACTAAACAATAACAGAATCTCACAATTGCAGCATAATAAAATATAATAGATAATAACTGATCTTTACACAAAAAGAAACTTATTTCTGTTTTGTATATTACATCATCAAAATACATCACAATCCAATCAATTACTAGACAGCTATATTAACACATCCACACAACAGCTGACTATACAACTTATATAGCACAGCGGAAAATTCATTAAGTACGAGTGATATGTCTCGCCATCCAGCTCGTCTTCTAAGCTCCACAGCATCCTATCCTGTATTTACAATACTCAGTCTGACCCGAGCATTATAATAAAATAACACCTAAGTCAGTCTGGAAAACCAGCATGAGAAAAATACACTCACTTTAATTATTAAAGTTTTCAAAATCCTTTGAAAATCTAAGGTATGTCGTAAGACCACGCCACAATAAACATGTCGGCTTTTTACCTTACGATAACCAAAACATTTCTTATCAAAACGTCTGATATTATAATAGTGTCTATATACAGATACTTATTCAAATAGACGGAATTGTTACATTCATTAAATTCCAGCAGTACTAGCCACAAAGTGGTTTCTACAAACAAAACCATAAAGGCACATAAGGAGAAAGGATTCCATCAATGGCAAGGCTAATTGGGTACCGTCCATCACAGCATGTGGTCTAGATCACTATACTGAGGATCCACCCTGATCCCCTGCATCACAAGACCAGAGCTACCCCTTACTGCATAGTCCGAATAAGTTCACCCTGTGGTTAGGATCAGCAACCGCCCACACAGCCGAAATAAAGGGACATCTAGATAGGGGTGGCCTTACCCTAATTGGTTGCTAGCCACTTAACCTTGTGTGCACCTCCCCTATTTTAGCCATTCCGGTTGATAAGGCTCGAGGCTATGCATTAGCATTTTAGCACACATTCACTCAGAATTCTCATCGTCCTCCTGATGATGTCCTGAAAGCATTCGTCCATATAAGTCCGTTCTGGGTTCGAACGGAACCGAAGGCACTACTCCTACTACATCCATTTTGGAATCACCCTCAGGATTCGTAGCGATTATCCCTTTCATTTCACTGCTCCATCTTGGACTCCAAGCTCTTGTCTTTATCACAAAAAAGTACTCGTTGGATCGAAGTGGTTTTCGGATCTCAAATCCGATCCCGGTCTCTTCGAAACAACGTTCGCTCTTTTCCGGTAAACTCAACCACGATTCTTTAGGAACACACAAACGAGAATAAGATCGAAGCTCACCTCCTAACCGTTTGTGGATGGATTTCCTTATAAACATCCTAGAAGAACGAACGAGTTTAAACGTACAGTATAGCATTTCGAACGGTAACTATACCATATAATTCTCATACCTCTTCTAGGTATTCCAAAGTTATATTTGGGTCCAGATTTGATAGCTGGTTATTTAACCATCCAATAAACAATCAATTCGACCAATTATTTTATTTCCACTGAAACGCAAAATCACTTTATCTACAAATATATACTTAAAACATTTAAAAATAAAACTACTTAAATTACTTATCAAAATGATAGTTATGAAATTCTATAATAATTTTCCAAGTAAAACTTTAGCCACGGACTATTTTTAAAATAAGTTTTATATAAATTATAAATATTAGAAATTTTCTTTTAAAAATATAATACTAACTTAACATTAAAAATAATTGGTGGTAAAATAATTTTTGAATAATATTTACTTTAAAATTCTAAAACAATTAAAAATAATAAATTTCTCTAAACATTCCTTTTAAACAATTTTAAAACCTTAAACATATACATAAAATTTTCCTTTGAAAAAATAAACTTGGCTTTTCACGAAAATGAACTTCCATGTCAATATATCCCATATAATCCTTTATAAATCCTTCTTGATTTATCCCAATTAAATTTACATTCCAATCTCGTAAATTCCTTTCAACACCTTTAAAAATAAACCACTTTTATTTTTAAAACACATTAAAGCTATTAAAATTACTTAAATAAAATAATAATTAAGAAATTCTATAAGAGTTTCTGAGTAAAACTTAAACCAAAATTTCCTTTTAAAATAAAGTTATTATATCAAATAATGTAAAAAAATTCCTTCAAAATCATAATACTAATCTACTTTTAAAACTAATTAACTACCATAATTAACTTAAATGAATATTTTCCTTCCACTTAAAAATAATTAAAATAATAAATTTCTAAAAAACATTCTAAAGAATCATTTTTAAACTTCTAGTTTATACTTTTAAAATCTTTTCTTTTAAAATATACTTAGTTTTCCAGGAAAATATATTTTCCAGCTTTTAAAAATAAAATCACCTTTTTATTTTTAAAATGAATTACAACTTTTCTTATAAATTCCCACTGTAATCTATGCTTCCAAATTTAGCCACTGTTAAATATTCCACTTCATTTATAAACCCAATTTACAATTTCCATTCCTCTTTTCCTTTTAATAGCATAGTTTTCCAAAACACTTAATCAATTTCAAACTGATGTATTGGTTTAAATTCCTTTTAAAAACCCAATTCAATCAATTCTATATTTCAAAAATAATAGATTTTATTCATCCAAACCATAGCATCGAATAACTTAAAATTCCAATTCAATTCTATCACGGGATATCAAATAACGTATGTGACGACCCAACTTTCTCTCCATAGAAAGTCACATCATCTTAAAGAAAGAAAAGGATAGAAAATAGAAAGATAGAGAAGACAGAAAGAAACAACATCAGAATCTCAACAGCGGAACGAATAAATTATATTAATAACATAAGTATTACATAATATACAACACCAATCAGAGTTACACAGCATATACATCACATACTAGACAGTTATAAACACATGTCCAGTTATTACAACTCAATACAACACAACAAATGACTCAGAGAACACACAGCGGAAACTATATATCATACGGTGAAGCCTCCTGCTCCATTGCTTCTCCAAAATTCATCAAAGCTAACCTGAACCCTTGGCTACTCCTAAAAAATTGAGTACCCAAGAGTTTAAGAAAACAGAAAATAAACTCCGAGTCAGACATGGGTCTGGTGTGAGTAATAGGTTAAGGTTGCTTAACTTTGAAAATCCTTTGAAAACAAAAAGGTATCACGTAAGACTTCCCACAAATAAACATAGGTAAGTTTTTACCTTACGCTAACCAAAACATTTGATAGGAAATCCGGTGATAATATAATAGGGTTTAGGGTTTTCAAGTAAATAAGAAATAGCCGAAATTGTTACATTCATTAAATTCCAGCTACTAGCCACAAAAGTGCGTAATACAATCGAACCGTAAGGGCACGAAGGAAGAATGTGTTACCATCAATGGAAGGGCTACTGGGGTACCGCCCATCACAGTACGTGGCTTAGATCACCGTACCGAGGATCCACCCTAAATCCCCTGCAACACAAGACCGGAACCATCCCTTTCTTGACAGTCTTGAACAAGACAACCTCGACAGTTGTTGTAATCAACTGTACCACACTGCCGAATATAAAGGGAGTTCTAAACAGGGGTAAATCTCGTCTTACTTGGGCATGAACTACTAAGCCTTGCTACACCTCCCCTATTTTAGCCATTCGCGATTGACGAGGCTTAAGGCTACGATTACCTTTAGAGAACACATCTCTTAGAATTCTCATCGTCCACCTGAAGATGTTCTGAAAGCATTCAATCCATACAAATTCATTCCGGGTTCGAACAAAACCAAAGGCATTATCTCATTACACTCATTTTGGAATCACCCTCAGAGTTAACGACGATAACCCTTGCACTCTGAATCTTCATCTTCACTTGAGATTCATGACCTATCATTAATTTGGATCGATGTGGTTTTCGGATATCCAAATCTGAAAATCCGATCCCGGTCTCATCGAAATCCAAAACGTCATCTTTTAGGCCCAAGTTGTTTTAAAGTTAAAACTATTCATGTGACGCCCCACCTCTATACCCACGCTAGCCAAGGACACTACGGGGTAATGCCGTCAACTAGCACGGAGAATAAGGCTGTTGAGGAGCGACCATCCGTGTAATTGTTTTGTGCGAGCACCGATATGCCAGATAAAACATAACTTGCATTTCATCTCAAGAGGAAATCCTGCATACCGATGCAAACTCAAAGCTACTACACAGTGGCTATATATAATCTTCGAAAACAAATATAGAAATAAACATAACACAAATCAGTCACAGATAATTCATATCACATAGGTGGAAATAGACATGAATAAATATAACACATAAAAGTGTTCATCAGATTAGTGGTCTAAAAGATCCACAATGATACAAAAGAATAGCAACATGTGCTATACAAAAGAATAAGTACACAACTATGAGTCTATATCTCAAATTGTACACAACCAAAAACTACAAGCTAAGTAGTTAACCAAAAGATCAGATGATGGTCCGATAAGGAGTCAAGCAGAAGCACCTGTAACATCTCGGTCTGACCCGAGTATTATTTATAAGAAAAATAATAAGCAAATCAGTCTAGCTATAAATATCAGATGAAATGATATAGAATAAGAGATATGACTAAACGTATAATAATCATAATGCCAAGCTGTGATAAATAAATAATTGAAAAATCAATAAGAGATTAATCAATATCGAAAAGATCTTCTCAATGATAAAAAGGAATGTCATACTCCTAATTTCATTCACCAAGCCACAATAAATGACATATATATCAACGCCAATCGTAAAAGTTGGTGAAACATAATTCCAGAAATCAACACAATTAGAAATCCAGAAATCACAAGAAAAGGATGGCAATCCCAAACGGAATGTTATTCCATAAACCGGGCATCGACGCACCTAAATAGATACGCCCCATGCATAGTCAAACATCGTCGCACCTAAAAAGGTACGACCCATGCAAAGGCAAACATTAACCCACCTAAATAGATACACCCCATGTAATGCCTAACATCGATGCACCTAGAAAGATACACCCCATGCATAAATAAGCATCGACATACCTAAAAAGATACGCCCCATGCATAAATCAACATCGACGTATCTAGAAAGATACGTCCCATGTAATGTCTAACATCGATGCACCTAGAAAGATACACCCCATGCAAAGTCGAATATCGATGCACCTAGAAAGGTACGTCCCATGCATAGACGAACATCGACGCACCTAGAAAGATACGTCCCATGCCCCGACTTATTGAGCCGATTGCTCCACGAAGTAAACAAACATCGACGCACCTAAATAGATACGATCCATGTGTAAATAAACATCGACGCACCTAAATAGGTACGAACCATGCGAGAAATGGGACAAATCTCAATAAAATGAAGTACAGTCCTCTATGTGGACAAAGAGACATCGCACAATTGCTAGTCTAAATCACAAAAATGATCGTCATGATCATCAAGAAGTGTCAATTACAGTAAGCTAGTAAATATATGAGCTTAGCTTGATGTCCCATAACCACTAGCTTAACTTAAATATTTACGAACAAATTGTAGATCTCCACTAGAAAATTGTCACAAGAGATTCAATCGAACAAGTACAAGAATTAACCGACGAAGTAAACGCAAGCGTTTCATACCACTTATTTTACTAAGTCATTTAATTAGATTTCTCATACGAGTGAGGTAAAGGTTTGTATATACTAATAGATTGGAAACCGGTTTGAGAAAACAAGCTTTGTTATAAAATAGTGTTGAAATCATTTGAAGAAAGAGTTTTGATATTTACTACTAGTATAGAAAACCTTTATATTTTAAAGTGACAAATCATAGAAGTGATTGTAGAAACAATCAATCATAAAAATTCACATTCGAAGACGTGAATAAAATCCAAAGAAACCGATAAAGAATCCATCGAAATAGATATTCAAAAATCCATAAAATCGACCGAG
Source organism: Allium cepa (assembly GCA_030765085.1). Lineage (NCBI taxonomy): Eukaryota > Viridiplantae > Streptophyta > Magnoliopsida > Asparagales > Amaryllidaceae > Allium > Allium cepa. The sequence continues at coordinate 682,567,724 of CM060928.1, forward strand.
AAGCCCAAGATAGTTTGTCTCGAAGAATGGTCAACTCAGCATCTCAACAAAGCAAGTGCCGTTAAATGTTTTTCAGATAAGATCCCCTACAGAGGGGGGGTCCGGGGGGGTGGCAATCCCCCAAGGTGGGGGTGCGGGGGAAACGCCCCCGCTACGGTGTTACGGTACGACCTAGTGAAGGACAAAGGGAGGATAGGATCGAGCAACCTCGATAATAAATGATAACAATAAGTAGGATCAGCATGAATCGATTAAAGTTGGAAATTCAAGCTAAATAGGCAAATAGGCAAAAGACTGCAGATTCAGACGTCTGAAATCAAGGATTCAGACGTCTGAATCTGGAAAATAAAATATTTTCCAAAATAGAATTCAGACGTCTGAATCCTTGATTCCAGACGTCTGAAATAGGCACTTTTTAGCCTATTTCCTTTCTGGTTCCAAACGAACCAATTCAGACGTCTGAAATCATATATTCAGACGTCTGAATCTAGAAATAGAAAACTTCCCAGAATAATATTCAGACGTCTGAATCTACGTTTCAGACGTCTGAAACTGGGGTTCAGGGCATTCCCTGAACTAGGCCAAAAATGGCCAAATGGATACCGGAAGCGATCGATCGAGCGACAACGACTAAGGATTTACGCCAAGCGACAACCCAGCCTTAACGGCTCTTCGATACGCCTCAAATATCAATGTCCAAATATCCATAAAAGGATTTTCAAAGATTTTGATTTCAAAACACCAAAAATTGGAATATACACCAAATCAAACCAAACCAAAATCAATTGCACAAGAATAAGTGTTAGGAATTCATACCTAACAATCGAAGATAATTATAGACTAAGATGTGAGATAAAAATCTCACCTTTGAACCCAAATCAATGAAGAAGAAGCTCGAAAGCAAAGGAAGATCAACCACCTTCAATACCAACTCAAGAAGCTTGATTCTAAGCTTAAAAGAGAAATATTTCCCAAATTAGGTTTAGGAATTTTCTGAAATCAAAGAGAGAATGAGTTGGGGAAGATGAAGGAGATGCTTACCAATGGGTTCTCATGAATTTGGAGCTAGAAGTTGGATTTGCAAAGCAAGCTAGGGCTTAGGAATTTCCATTTCCAATCTCTTCCACCATTTTTACTTTAGCTTGAAGCGTTAGGAATATGAAATGAAGTAATGAAGAGTTGGAGTGGAGCTAGAGTCTTAAGGTGGAACATTGGGCTGAAACCCAAACTCAAACCCAAAGTGAAGAAGTAGCAAAACTTGACTAACTCCAAACATATCTAAGCTTATACTCAAAAAGGTTGCGAACGGCATTTTGAACTCAATGGAAATGGTCTCGAGTCCCAATTTGACTGTTTGCTAAAAGTAGGTTTTCGGACAAAAATCCGACGAACGATGAAATATTTAAATAAAATATTTAAATATACAATCGATAAATATGCGGGTTGTTACAATTCAATTCTATTATCTATATACACACAGATAGATAATTCCAATAGATAGATAATCTACATTATTATCACAAACAGATAATTCACATTATCATCATAAATAAATAATTCACATTATCATCACACTTCAACCTAAGCATCCATATCACACAACATCACTTATCTCATATCTGATATCTTAAACCATTCAAGGCAATCAGTATCATCCATCCATACATAAGCAAGGATTAATCACCATCTATAATTAATTTAAAATGAATTAAATTAATTACTTCCAACTCTAATTAATTTAAAATAAATTAAATTAATTACTTTCATCATGTAAATCTTGCTTACACAACCATTAATTAATTACAAATTAATTGATTAATCATCCTCTAATTATTCATATTAATTAATCATCCTTGATTAATTATCTTTTAATTACATTCAAGTAATTATTCTTTAATTAATTTTACAAATTAATTATCCTTAACCACTTATAATAATTAACCTTTAATTACTTCATTAATTAATTAACTACAATTAATTACATTAATCCTTAATTAATTACATTAATTAATTACTTCATAATCACTTATTATTGATTAATTAATCTTAATTAATCAAACCTTAATTACATCATTAAGTACATTAATTAATGATCCCTTAATTACTTCTTAATTAATTATTAATCATAATTATTAATCACTCTTGATTAATCACAAACAGTAATTAACTACCTTTAATTACTTTATTAAATAAATTAATCATTCCTTAATTTATTATCTTTAATAATGAATCTTTAATTAATTATATTTATTAATCACCTTAGATTAATCTCATTAAGTAATTAATTACCCTTAATTAATTACATCTCTTAATTATCTTCAAATATTTTACTAATCACTTCTTAAATTAATTACACCAAGTAATTAATTATTAATTACTTTTACTAAGTGATTATTCTTCATATTAATTACACAAAGTAATTAAACCCAAAACTACTATCATTCTCCAATTAATTACATCCTGTAATTATCCACTAATTACTTCACTAAGTAATTATAATTCATTAGTTACATTAAGTAATTACTTATGAAATCATTCAATGATTATCTTAAATTAATTACAATTAATTAACTTAAACAAAACAAATTAAACTTGATTAACTAAAATTAGCAATTAATTTCTTAATTACTTCCATTAAGTAATTTCACTTAAACAATTTCACAAATGATTATCTTTAATTAATTAATCTAATTAATTATTAAAATTAATCACATTAATTAATTATTAATAATCCTTAATTAATGATCATCATTATCTATTAACAATTCTTTAATTACTTTTCTTAAGTAATTAAACTTAGATTAATCATTATTAATTACAAATTAATTTATCTTTAATAACCCATTACTTAATCTCTAATTATTTATTTAATTAAGTGTTAAACTATAACTTAATTAATCTTTAATTACTTGACTAATTAATTCTTAACCATTAATCAATAATCTAATCTTATCTAATTAATGATTTCTTAATTACAAATTAATTATTTCTTAATTAATTTACTTAAACCTTTAATTAATTAAATTATACCCTTAATTACTTAATTAATTAATCCAAATCATTAATTAATTAAATTAATTAATTATCTATCTTAATTACCTTAATAATTTAATGAATTATAAATCATTAAATCCTAATTAACTTTAAGATAAACCTTAATCTTATTAATGATTAAATTACATTAACAAAGTATTTAAAAACAATTTACTTAAATTTTATTTTCAAATTCCATTTTAAATTTAAGATTTCAATGAATGCAATTTTAAATCAATAAAGTTTTGAAAATAATTCAAAAACCTTTGTATTACATGTTATAGAAATATTTGTCTTATAAAAGAAATTTAAAAGAAATTTAAAACCAAGTTCACATTTTAAATTTATATCCATATTTGAAATATACTTTAACACTTTAACACTCAAAGTTGTTTTGAAACAATTTAAATTCATAAATTTTATTTCATTTCAAAACTAGGATTCAAACTAAACTTGAATCCAGATTTAAACTTAAATTTAAAACTCTATTTAAATCTTTATTTTCAGATTTTAAAATCATTTTATAAAATACCTTAACAATTTTAAGTTGTTAACAACATTTCATTTTTATAAAACTTATTTATTTTAAAACTAGTATTCAAATTCATTTTGAATTCAGATTTTAAACTTGCTTCAAACTTTGATTAAAAACTTGCTTTACATTTTTAAATTTAGTTTAAATTTAAAAACTAAACACTGCCGGGTTTTTTTAAAAAAAACTTGTAACCAATTTGACTCGAGCTAGACTAAACTACTTTGAGTCCAAAACATAAAACCTTCAAGTAACATACTCGAGTTACTCGTGACAATCTCGAGTACAACCGTGCATCCACCTAAACTCAACTTCACCAGAATACAAAGTGCACCGTGCAGATGCATGATGACTTTGATCGCCTCCGACCATCTCTGATGGTCTTCCCACAACGGCAAACAACTTCACCACTAACCACGATCATCAGATCTCTTACCAAAACTCGAAATTGAATTCGAGCTTTCCAAAACAAACCTGGAACAGAAGATAGGAACCACCATCAAACCTGCAACAACCCCAATCTCCTTCCTCTGATCATCTGAACATCTACGATTCCGGCCGCACCACCACCTACCTCCATGCTTTCATCCCCTCGAGTTTGGTTACACTCGATGGAATAGAGAAGACGTGCCAAACCAAAACATTCAACCCAGAAAAACTAGGGTTACGGACCAAAATCAATCACCGCCACCTCCACTGTGCTATGATCAACGTCTTGACAATTTTTCCATCAACTACGATCACTTCTCTACCTCCAAGAAGAAACTCGACCCCTCCGATAATTTAGATCAACGGGGACAACCAAAAATGCACAATTCAGACAACCATGAACTGCTCTCCGATTCTAATACTAGAAATTGTGATTTTTCTTTTAAAAATCATGATTTTGTATGATGATTCAGATCCGAACTCTTAAACATCGAATCATGGTATTTGAATTTTCACTAATTTAATGTTAGATCATCTGTTTATAATTTCCAGAGACATTTACAGATTATTTCACTTAAGTACAATTTAAAACGAAAGTTTATGATTATGCAAACAAGTTTCGTTTGAACTTAAATTTAAACAGAGTCAAGATTAAAAGGTATGAATTTTAAATCAAACTAGAATACTGGAAGGTAAAAGTAGAGAGTATTCTGAAGAAACAACATGCATACTATACATGAATATATACACAACATATATCATACAATTCACATTCATTTCAAATTAAGTAGCATGCAACCAAATTTACCTACTTAAATTTTTAAAAGTGAAGTTACTCACCCGAATAAAGAATGAAGATAGAGCACCATTATGAAAAGCTTTTGGTAATAGCTTGAAACTGAAACCCCTTAGCTTTAAAACTTTTGACTTTAATGCTTTTTTTCTTAAAATTGAGTTGCTGAAATGTTGTTTTGATTTATAAACTTGCATGCAAACTTGATCTTGCTTTAATTTGAAAATGCAGGCTTCAAATTTTCTTTGCATGTGAATAGGTTTGCTTCAGATTTTAAAATGTTACAGGGATTAGATTTGAGATGTTTAATTACTGATTTTGGTTTTGATTCTCAGATTTGTTTTGGTTTGAGGATTTGTTTTAGAGTGAATGAGTTTCATCTGAGAATATTTTTCTTTGGTTAAGAAATGAAAATGAGAAAAAGGAAAAGAAAGGAAGATGTATGTGTTTATATAACTAAATTTATGATTTATTAAAAATCAAAGAAAAATTAAAAAAAATGACACTTGTCAACTTCCCTAATTAATATGTTAACACATATGCTTAGATTGTTTTATTATCTTACACTTGTAATTTTACATGCAAAATGAATTTATAAGTGAAAATAAAGCTTTTATTAATTAATTTCCTAATAACTAAATACTTATTCTAATTTTTATAAATAAGAAATTTTTTTAAAGAAATAGAATAAAACAAATTATATTTATACAAAATTGTTTTTGTCATGCCTTTAAATCCAATATCTATACTAAGATATATATACATTTAAACAACCGCCATTTCTATTTGAAAATAATATTCTACTCAAAATCTAGATTTACACATATATATAACATTATTATTGTTTCAAAATAACTCATCTACCAAATTAAAATAATTTATAAAATAAATTATTCCTTTATTAATAAATCACTTATATTATCAAGTTATATTTAAAAACAAACCATTTTGTTAATCTTATTTAAATTTAAACTTATGCTAAAATCAATTTAAATAATTTAAACTTAACAATTTATAACCATATAGTTATTTATTAAATAGCTTTTGAAAAGCTTAATATTAGATTGAATCAAATTTCCAAATTATTAAAAATATTAGAATTAGAAAATTTGCTTTATTTGTTAAATTTAAAACAAAGCTTATCTATTTACATTATATACAAATATATTTACATTATAAATAGAAAATAATTTCTTAGCTTTTTTTTAAAAAAATTCACCAATTAAATATTTATTAAAAGAAGATTATTAAACATCAAATTTAATAAATAAAGATTATCAAATCAATTTAATTTTTATCATAGATTATTAAATTGATATTGCCCAAAATTCCAAGTCATCACATTCCCCCCTTAAAAGAATTTCGTCCCCGAAATTTAAAAGCAAAGGTAATTTAATAATCTCATTAAAGATTTAATTTAAAACACAAGCATATATCAATCGTATGCTAATAACCATAGCAACCAATTCATCTAAACAAACAAATATAATTATCCAGACAAAATTCGGGATAGAATTTCCTAGAGTTTCCCAAGTATAAATACCATTATACTCGCTCTATAAAATCCAAACAATCAATACTACTAAGCTACAGAGCTCCCACTCATCTAGATCTTCAAAACTAAATAGGATATTAGACCACAGAGAAGTCTGACTCGACTACCAAACCTCCTGAACTGCTGGTTCATAACCAGAGATAGATCAAACATGTATTCCCTCAGAGATACGTGAAATACGTCGAATCCCAGTTATCCAAACTGGCAATTCAATCCTCTAGACCAAACACTTATCCAAAATCAAATCTTTGACTTCGGGCTCCAAATTCCTCCGTCTCTTATCCAAAAAACTCTTCGGACGATCATGGGCTGCCTACATCCTTACTGATCAGCTCAACCTTCGCTGATGCCGTTAGAAACAAATAGGACCAAAAAAAACCCAACAAAATGATCCTCTCGACATCTATTAAAATCAAGAACAAACTCTACTCCTCAAACTTCAGAAGACTGAACTTACTTCTCCTGTCCGAAAAAGATAAAACAGATGCACTCCCAAACTGTTTCCGTTGCACCACTCTGATCTGGAGTAGATAAGAATGCTGATGATGAACACGACCACAAGCTGGACAACCCATCACAGAAATATGGTTCCACAGATCCATAAAAGAAAACTCAGAAGTTCCACCAAAATCTGAGCTGCTTCACCAACCTCTATCTCTAGGAACCATCCTTCAACTAGCTGAACCACCGGAATCATTCCTGGAATCCAGTCGATAAGAAACTCAATCTCCAAATGCGGACAAACCTCCCTGAAGACATCCGGAAAATCTCTAATAACCAAAGAGAACACTTAACTATCGCAAGTCACTTTTGCGATCAACCCAGCCCAATTCAATGAAAATTGTTCTCTCCTTACCAATCAGAACAGCTTACGCTGATTTAGCCAATCCATCAAAGAAATGGATCCACTCTGCTGCTTCTGAATTCCACCTTTAGAAAATTGCTAAGCCAGAAAAACTCATTACCGGCATACAGAACACTCCTAGCTTCACTTCTGCCACGGATGCTAAAGACTTCCTAATCTGAAGCTCTTCGAGAAACTCGGACCTCAAACCAAACAGAAACGACATGTTGAACTCAGCCTCAACACCGATGCAGACCTACTTCCTTACTCTTGTTCCAAAGAAACATCTTCGTACACATCCATAATCACTGTGTCTCATTACATAGCTATTACTTCTTGAGTTAACATGATATCATCACTTGCTTCTGCCTAGCCGACAGATCCAAACTTCAAAGATGGACTTCGAACCTTAACGGTTTCCTTTAGAGATTGATGAAATCCTTCACCACATCAAAGCTCACTCGAGATGGTACTAGGTCTATAGTCTCGCTAAATACACTTCCAACCTCAACAATCAGACTTCAACCATTGGTAGTAGTCGTGTTACACTCACCACTACCCTACCTACCTTTATAACTTAGATTGGAAAACCCGAACAGGTAATCCAACAAATAGGTAGAAATAATATATATATATATATCAAAATTACAAATACGCTCTCTCAAGAAAGAAATCACTCCAAAGCCTAGGTATTCACTCAACCTAGCGCTCTGATACCAACTGTGACAGTCTAGGCTTTTCAACCATCGACAGTGGCTCACTCGACTGGTACGCTTTTCAACCATCCCAGCCCCTCCGTGGCTCACAGTGATACCTCGGGTTTGCTTTTAAGACGAGCCTCTCGACTCGCAACCAACCCTACAAGGCCTTATACTACCCCCGGGGACATGTAGGGGTAAGATTCTCCCGTTCGCTCCCTAACGCAAAGCGAAACCCCCTATTATGTTGTACTAAAGCAAACCCGATCCCTGTCTGATCGAAATCCAAAACGCCATCTTTTAGGTCCAAGTTGTTTTAAAGTTAAAATAATTCAATTCTATTATCTATGTACACACAAATAGATAATTCAAATAGATAGATAATCTACATTATCATCACAAACAGATAATTCACATTATCATGGTAAACAGATAATTCACATTATCATCACACTTCAACCAAGCATCCATATCACACAGCATCACTTTTCTCATATCTGAGATCTCAACCATTCAAGGCAATCAATATCATCCATCCATACATAAGCAAGGATTAATCACCATCTATAATTAATTTAAAATGAATTAAATTAATTACTTCCATCTCTAATTAATTTAAAATAAATTTAATTAATTACTTTCATCATATAAATCTTGCTTACATAATCATTAATTAATTACAAATCAATTAATTAATCATCCTCTAATTATTCATATTAATCAATCATCCTTGATTAGTTATCTTTTAATTACATTCAAGTAATTATTCTTTAATTAATTTTACGAATTAATTATCCTTAACCACTTATAGTAATTAACCTTTAATTACTTCATTAATTAATTAACTATAATTAATTACATTAATCCTTAATTAATTACATTAATTAATTACTTCATAATCACTTATTATTGATTAATTAATCTTAATTAATCAATCCTTAATTACATCATTAATTACATTAGTTAATGATCCCTTAATTACTTCTTAATTAATTATTAACCATAATTATTAATCACTCTTGATTAATCACAAACAGTAATTAACTACCCTTAATTACTTTATTAAATAAATAAATTATTCCTTAATTAATTATTTTTAATAATTAATCTTTAATTAATTATATTTATTAATCACCCAAGATTAATCTCATTAAGTGTGACGACCGCCCATGACTCCTGCACTAAACAAGGAAATAATGCGCTGAAAAGTGTGCCAGGCCGCCATGGACGATCCTCAGGGTAAGATAAAACAACAGACTCTATCGTATTACTCACAGCGCATGGATAAAATACAATAGAAAGTATACATAGTGAAGCTCTATAGAACAGAAGTCTCATCATATAAAATCATAATAGTTTTATACAATCATCCGAATAGTCAATACATCAAGCCTCACTACATAACACTCAGAGTATCAACCAAACAGCGGAACATCCAGTACATATGGTAGGAAAACAATATGCAAAAGCCTCCAGCTCGTCTTCGTCATCAACAGCGTCAATCACTAAGAACATCACCTGTCACCTGCTACCTAGTCTGCCCATCCCAACATGGATGAACAGCCCAAGGTAATAAGAGTTGAACATAAAACCTTGAGTCAGACAACAGTCTTAGTGAGCAGTAAATCAACTATCAAACATACCAAAGAGCATAAAGGGTAAAAGGAATAGGAACTCAACCATCCCACTCCACCTCATTCTACAGTGATAGCCCCCAGACCCTCTAAGCATAAACAAACATAGCAAAGCAGACAATTTAAGTAAAACAATTATCACTCGAGTCAAGGTCGATGTTTTCCAAGTACAAACCCCCAAGGCCTAAACCAAGATCAGATAAGCACCCACAAAACATCGCTCTTGAGACCGAGTGACGATACAACCAAACATCCATGACTCTGGCTATCACTGTTATCATTGCCTCGAAACCAACGTTAATTGAATGACCGGCACATTCTTTCAGCCGTAAGTCAAGGGCTAATGGTAACCCCGGTTCTAGACATAACTCCGCACGTCGTCGTGACCCGTGCCTAGGACTTACCTACTCTGCCCAGAGTACTCGACTACCTGCCTGTAGTCTTTTGGGTGTCCCGACCACCTACTTGTAGTCGTTTTGGGCGCCCCATGTACTCTTGTTTTGAGTTTGCTAGAACCTTCAACAACGATGAAATCCAAACCTCCTAGTCATCCTCCTCGACGACTATTCTCATACTAGCCCAAGCTACCTCTCGAGCAATCCATTATCAACCAACTCGAACCATCCCTCGAGTTATCAACATGCTTGGAATGATCCCGTCTGGATTATGCCAAGACTACATCACGTCATGCTTCGCCTCATTTCATCATAGCAAAGCTCTATCACAACATCGTCACCAAATCCGTCCATATGAGCTTCATCATCCGCTACATATGCCACGAGCAGCTTTTCTCATCCCTTAGCCTCTCCCTTAGCTTTTGGATCATCTTCGACCATACTTGTCTAGATCCAACCATAAATCAACCAACTCTAAACAATCAATCAAGACAATCATTAATCCAAGTAATTAATGACGCAGTGGAATAATCAAAACAAACTTCAATCGGTGAAACTAGCGATCGATGGAATGAAGATACCGAAATGCCCAAATTCGTTGATCCGAAGATACCGAATTCTAGCTATCTCAAACACGTTGATAGCGCACTATACCGTGTTCCAAGATCTACGATTCTTCGTACGTTGATCTAGCGCACTAGATTCCGTGAATCGGCTTCAACAAACGTGGATTCGAGCGCACTCGAATGACGTAAGTGGAGATAGGAGATTACACTCAACTACCAATTAGAGAAGAAAGCACAAAGCAATCAACAAGAAATTTTATTTCAAAATCAACCACCCAAAAAGTTACAACACACTCCCTATTTATAGCCTTTTCTCAACACAGCTTCTTAAGTCGTTGCCGACTCACGACTCACACATTCGTCCGACTCACCTACAGGCCGACCTTCGACTCAGCAGATACACCGACTCATATATACACATAACCGAGACAACTCTTAAGTCGGCACCGACTTAACATGAAGCGACTCAGAAACTACAAACACACATCCTTCTACCGACTCAACTTCATGCCGACTCACGACCTATGGAGTAACCGACTCAAGAAAATACACTACACAGACACATTGCGGCATAACTCCTTAACGACTCAATTAGGTCATCATGAGTCGTAACTCGTTGACTCGGCACCATTTTCTCTCTATATCCAGTTATCCCTTCTTTCAGTCTTTCCTTAGGTCGTTGCCGACCTACTTCCGATGCCTTGTTAACTCGGGCTAACTTCCCCCATGGCTTGTTAGATCGTGGCCATCCTTCCTTAGCTCGGAAACGACTCAAGCTTTCATTGAGTCGTGGACGACTCATCAAACTACACCGCAAGCTCATGCTTTCAGGAATTAAAGATTGCACAATTTCTGCTCTGGCCTTAGCTGCATCATCCTCCCCTGGTTGAGAAAAATTCGTCCTCGAATTTGTACATTCTTCTTCATCTGATTGTTTACCTCCGTAATATGGAACAAGATGTTTAACATTGAACACGTCAGACGTGTAAACATCTTCTGGCAGCTTCAACTTATAAGCATTTTCATTAATTTTCTTCACAATTTCAATTGGACCAATTTTCCGCGCCTTCAACTTGTTATAAGTACCCACTGGAAATCGATCCTTCGTCAATACAGCATAAACCAAATCACCTTCCTTAAATTCAACACTCCGTCGTTTCAAATCAGCAGCCCGCTTATACTTCTCATTTGACTTTTCTAATCATTCTTGAACGATCTTATGACATTCCGTCAACCCGTCAACAAAGTCTACAGCTCGTTTAACCGTCCCCTTCAGTTGTGGTACTACTGCCAAATCCAACGGTCCCCTGGGTAAATTTTAATATACAATCTGGAATGGACTGAATCCCGTGTACGATTCACTGCATGATTATGAGCAAACTCTACCTGGCATAACTTCATGTCCCAACTTTTCAGATTATCTTTCACCAAACATCGCAACAAATTTCCCAATGATCTGTTCACAACTTCGGTTTGACCATCTGTCTGCGGATGATACGCGCTGCTAAAGTTCAACTTCGTTCCCATCATATTCCACAAACTTAACCAAAAGTGACTCAGAAAATGAGTATCTCTATCCGACACAATAGACTCTGGCAATCCATGAAGTCGATAGATCTCCTTGAAAAATAACTGAGCAACACGAACAGCATCCGTCGTCTTCTTGCAAGCAATAAAATGTGCCATTTTAGAAAATCTGTCAACCACTACATATATAGAATCATTACCACGCTGCGTTCTCGGCAATCCCAATACAAAGTCCATACTCACATCAACCCATGGTTTAACTGGTACAGGTAACGGCATATATAATCCAGCATTGGTCGCAGTTCCTTTCGAAACTTGGCAAATATGACATCGCTCCACAAACCTTCCCACATCTTTCCTCATTGACGGCCAAAAGTAAGACTGTGAAATTAACTGTAAAGTACGATCACGGCCCACATGTCCTTCCTCATGCAACTCCCTGATAATTTTCAATCTCAAGCTACAATCCGAAATGCATAAACGATTTCCTTTAAACAGAAAACCATCCACCAATATGAATTCATCAGCATTCCCTTCCTTAACTTGTTCAACAAATTTCTTAAAATAAGGATCTTCTTCAATTAGCTCTGGCAATAGCTCGAAACCCGTCACTTCAACTTTCATTGTCGTTAATAGATGACTCCTCCTACTCAAAGCATCAGCTACCCGATTCGTTACCCCAGATTTGTGCTTCACAACGAATGTAAACTGTTGCAAATAAGCAATCCACGATGCATGTCTCGCTGAAATCTTATCCTGTCCTTGCAAATGCTTCAACGCCTCATGATCAGTGTAAAGAACAAACTCTTTTTGAAATAGATAACGTCTCCAGTGTTTAACAGCTTGCACAACAACGTAGAATTCAACGTCATATGTACTGTATCTCATCTTTGCCCCTGACAACTTCTCACTGAAATAAGCAACTGGCTTCCCATTCTGACTCAGAACTCCTCCAATACCAACTTTCGAAGCATCAGTATGCAATTCAAACAACAACCGAAAATTTGGTAAAACAAGAATTGGTGCTGTCGTTAATAGTTTCTTGATCTCCTCAAAAGCAATCCCAACATCCTCTGTCCAAGAAAATTGTTTCCCCTTCATGCAATCAGTAACTGGTGCCATCACGCTACTGAAGTGTGGAATAAACCTTCGGTAGAATGATGCCAATCCATGAAAACTTCTAACTTCAGTGATAGTTCTCGGTTGTGGCCAATTTCTAATAGCTTCAACTTTACTCTGGTCCACCTGGATTCCCTTCTCAGATACAACATATCCCAAAAATAAAACACTTCTCGTCATGAACACACATTTCTTCGTAGCAGCATAAAATTATTCTTCACGAAGAATAATCAACACTTCCCTCAAATGTAGAGCATGCTCCTCCATACTCCTGCTATATATCAGAATATCATCGAAATAAACCACCACGAACTTCCCAATGAATGGTCTAAAGATTTGATTCATCACTCGCATAAATGTACTAGGTGCATTTGATAAACCAAATGGCATAACCAACCATTCGTATAACCCTTCTCTCGTCTTGAAAGCTGTCTTCCATTCGTCTCCTGGTCTAATTCGAATTTGATGATAACCACTCTTCAAATCAATCTTCGAAAATATAGTTGCCCCACTCAACTGATCCAGCAAATCATCCAACCTCGGCATAGGAAATCTGTAACGAACAGTAATCTTGTTCAAAGCTCGACTATCTGTACACATTCTCCATGTTCGATCCTTCTTCGGTACCAACAAAGCTGGCACAGCACAAGGACTCAAGCTTTCCTGAACACGTCCCTGCTCAAGTAACTCTTCCACCTGCCTTCGTAACTCTTCATGTTCCTTCGGACTCATTCGGTAATGTGGTCTATGTGGTAACACTGCTCCCGGAACAAGATCAAATTGATGTTGAATGTCTCTCAATGGTGGTAACTCCTTAGGCAACTCCTCTGGAAACACATCTTCAAACTCTTTCAAAACTGGCTTTGCTTCCTCTGGAATTTCAACCTCTTCACTGCTCTCTCGCCCAATCAACAAATAGACTTCAGGCTCCTCTTCAACTTCTTTAACAAACTCCTTCAAAGATAATAAAGTTTTCAGCTCTTCAATCTCTTCCAGCTTGCTCTCCTTCTGTTGTTGCTTCTTGGGAACCAAAGTACCCTCGAACATGAAACTGTAACTATTGGCACGACCATCATGTTGAACTGCTCTATCAAACTGCCATGGTCTGCCCAACAACAGATGACACACGTCCATATCCACTACATCACACCAGATTTCGTCTTTGTATTTCTTCCCAATAGAAAAATTAACACAAGCCCTTCGACACACCTTCACTTCACCACCCTTCCTTAACCATGCGAGCTTGTACGGTTTAGGATGCTTCTCAGTTTTCAAGTTCAACTTCTTCACAGCCTCAGTTGAAATAATATTATCGCAACTTCCAGCATCAATAACGAACTTGCAAACTTTTCCCAGAATAGTGCATGTCGACTGAAATATGTTACTCCTCAACCAACTACAATCCTCCTCTTGCTTTGGTGTAAGACATGACCTCCTCATCATAAGATTACAACCTTCATCTCCAGATAATTCTTCTTCCTCCTCAACATAAGGTGTATTTGAACATTCTGCCTCCTCACCATCATACTCCTCAACTTCTGCAACCATTGCTCTCTTCTTCGGCTTCGGACATTCATTGCTTTTGTGACCCAACTCCTGACAATTATAACATTTGAACCCACTGCTAGCCTTCGCCTTCTCAGCCTCCTTCACCACTGGCTTTATAACAGATTTAGGAACCTTAGAACTTCCACCAACACCCCTCGCTTGATTATTGGAATTAGTAAACACACCACCTCCACGCCTTCCTTGTTTCTCCCAAGCCAACGCTTTCTGATGTGCCTCCGCAACTGATCTAGGATCGAACATATTAACCATATCCTGGATCTGCATTCTCAATCCCCCAATGAATCTAGCAGTTAACTGTTCTTCCGTTTCCATAATATCATTCCTGGCAATGAGTTGGTAAAATTCGTCAGCATAATCACTAACAGACTTCGTCCCTTGCCTCAGATTCTGCAACCTCTAGTACATAAGTGATTGGTAGTTGTAAAGTAAGAAAGTAGATCTCATCAACTTCTTCATCTTCTCCCATGATTCAATCTTTGACTTTCCCATTCTCTCCCTTGTAAGTTTAGTTTGCTGCCACCACGCCAAAGCTCTCCCCCTCAACCTAGTAGCAACCAACTTCACCCTTCGATTCTCCGGAACCTCCTTGAAATCAAAGATTTCCTCCACATTTGACAACCAATCTAAGAATTCTTCTGCGACCATCCCTCCTTTAAATTATGGAATTTCCATCTTCATAACCGATTCCCAACGACGATTATCTTCAACATCCTGGTAAGAATTTCGAACTTGATCTCGATCTCGATAATGAATACTTGCTCTATCACCCTCTTCATCAAAATCAAAAGTACGCCTACATCGATCTCGATCATTATCATCCCTCCGTTCATGCATGCTTCTTTGACTATGTCTCTCTTCCTCTCTATATGCTTCATTGTCAAATTCACGTCGACTTCTTCTCTCTTCATGTGCATAGTCATGATGATCTCTTCGTGATGAAATTGATGTTTCTCTTCTATCTCTGAAAGAATGTGGTGATACCCTCCTCGCTTCCCTAACCGATGGCGAAACTCGGTTTCCTCCATGGTTCGAGTTTGGTGATCTCCTCCTTTGATTCAAATCATTCATCAACTTCTCCAACCTACGAATGCCTTCATCAATCTTCTCACGCATACGTTGCTCCATTTGATCGGCCTCTTCTCTCCGATATAAAGCTTCAACATTTTGATGGCGGTTAGCTCTCCTTGGCGGCATGATTGAAATTCACAAAATTTCAAGAAATCGATACCAAAGTGATACTTCACAAGCAAATCACGGCTTCACAAGCTTCTACACAACTTCACAAGGCTCGGCCTTAACTCCTTAGCTCGAAACAAGCTTCCAATGATCCTCCCTAGGCTCGGCTACTTCACTAGTATACACGGCCTACTTCAAATTCAAACACTTTCAACACTTCGATCCAAAATGGAATGGATCGAAAGTTCTCCCTCTTGTTGCAACTTCAATATGAACGCGATGAACAACTTCAAACTTCAACTTCAAATACTTGGCTCCAAAAATCAACTTAGCTAAGATTGGCTAAGTATGGCTCTGATACCAAAACTGACGCAGTGGAATAATCAAAACAAACTTCAATCGGTGAAAGTAGCGATCGATGGAATGAAGATACCGAAATGCCCAAATTCGTTGATCCGAAGATACCGAATTCTAGCTATCTCAAACACGTTGATAGCGCACTATACCGTGTTCCAAGATCTACGATTCTTCGTACGTTGATCTAGCGCACTAGATTCCATGAATCGACTTCAACAAACGTGGATTCGAGCGCACTCGAATGACGTAAGTGGAAATAGGAGATTACACTCAACTACCAATTATAGAAGAAAGCACAAAGCAATCAACAAGAAATTTTATTTCAAAATCAACCACCCAAAAAGTTACAACACACTCCCTATTTATAGCCTTTTCTCAACACAGCTTCTTAAGTCGTTGCCGACTCACGACTCACACATTCGTCCGACTCACCTACAGGCCGACCTTCGACTCAGCAGATACACCGACTCATATATACACATAACCGAGACAACTCTTAAGTCGGCACCGACTTAACATGAAGAGACTCAGAAACTACAAACACACATCCTTCTACCGACTCAACTTCATGCCGACTCACGACCTATGGAGTAACCGACTCAAGAAAATACACTACACAGACACATTGCGGCATAACTCCTTAACGACTCAATTAGGTCATCATGAGTCGTAACTCGTTGACTCGGCACCATTTTCTCTCTGTATCCAGTTATCCCTTCTTTCAGTCTTTCCTTAGGTCGTTGCCGACCTACTTCCGATGCCTTGTTAACTCGGGCTAACTTCCCCCATGGCTTGTTAGATCGTGGCCATCCTTCCTTAGCTCGGAAACGACTCAAGCTTTCATTGAGTCGTGGACGACTCATCAAACTACACCACAAGCTCATGCTTTCAGGAATTAAAGATTGCACAATTTCTTCTCTGGCCTTAGCTGCATCAATTAAGAAATCAAACATGATCTAAATAAACGATTATGACAATAATAGCAATTTCGTAATTAAAGAGTCCAAATCTAACATGCATTCTCACAAGCATGAATTATGAACAATATCTCTACAACTTGATGAATGAACTTGCATAAGTAAACATGTAGTAAGATAGGTGTCAAATCATCATGAACAATAGATCTACATGCAACTTAAGGAAAATGCACGAAATCACTATCTTTAACGCACAATCAAGACACCGATCCAATATACTCCTTTGGGTCCGTGTGAGAGATAACCACCACTCACCAATTCAACTAAACACCTCAAAAGATATCAACTTCAGATCTGGACAGCAAAGGATCAAGCTTGATCCGACAAGATTCCGCTTCAAACGGAGAAATCTCACTTCGATGGATGAAGATCTTCAACTTTGGCTCTTGGATCTTCGATCTTGATCTTCGATCTTGGATGGATGTTAGCACTAGATTAGAGTAGAGAAAAGAAGTGAAGAAATGTTGTAGTCGTGCTATCAAAATGGCAGCACTTCGTCGCTTCAAAATCCGGTGCCAAAAAGTGAACCAAAACCCTCTATTTATACGCTGAATTCTTAGGTCGCCGCCCCCATAAGTCGTCCACGACCTAACCCATGAGTCGCTCCCGACCTAAGACTTCCCACGACTTACGACCTAACAGGTCCTACGACCTAACACACACACGGCCCAGCGACTCAACGACCTAACTGATATACACGACCTACGACCTAACTGGTATGCGACTTAGCAAATGCCGCGACCTAACCAAACCCAGGCCACACGACTTAACTATGTGACGACCTAAAAATAATACGACCTAACTAAACACAGGGTCACACGACCTAACACTTATGCGACCTAATCACTAAGTCGCTCGCGACCTATCTATACACTGCTATCTATATAGGTCGCTCACCACTAAGTCGCTAACTCCTATTAGGTCGCTCGAATCCTTAAGTCGTTCAACCGACCTATCTACTAACCAGCGACCTAACTACTCACGCGATCTAACACTCAATGCAACTGCGCGACCTAACTATACACGGCCTAGCGACCTGCCAATAAAATCTATGGACGACCTAACATATAGCAACCAGATATAGGTCGCTCACGACCTAACTACACCATAGGTCGCTCACGACCTAGACTACAACACCTTATTCTATTTCCTTAAGTCGCTCGAACGACCTAGCTTCCTTAAGTCGCTAACTCGCCTAGGTCGGCCCAATCCTATAGGTTGCTCAATACTATAAGTCGCTCCTATTTTTAAGTCGCTAAACACCTTAAGTCGCTGCAACTCTTAGGTCGGTCGAAACCTTAAGCCGTTAACTCGCATAGTCTCTTAGGTCGCTAACTACTATAAGTCGCTCTACCCGACCTATCTCCCTCACGACCTAAGCTTTGGTTGACTCATACTCTAAATGACTTAAAAACATTAACGACTTAATGTCGACAGTTTTACAATCTTTCGATCCGTAAAAATACGGGTCGTTACATTCTCTCCCCCTTAGGAATTTCACCCCCGAAATTCCAAACAAACAAGAGCAACCAAAACTATTCTGCATGCCTACCATCCATAGCAATCAACAAACCATGCATCCAATTACTAGCCTAGCATGCAGAATTCTAAGACTAGAACAAGTTACAAATTCATGAGATGTCACAACACCTTAGGGCCATACCTCGAAGAGTTCGGGATGAGCTGCTTTCATCCTCTCTTCCTCCTCCCACGTACAGTTGTTAACATCATCACTCCATTGTACCTTGAGCAACTTGACCGACTTCCTCCTAAGCTGTTTCGTGTCAGTTTCCACAACACGAAGCGGCTTACGAGGTCTTCTAACAACTGGATCAACTTCTAAATCTTCACAGCTATCAGCAGAAACCACTGTATTCGAGTCGTTCACATACTTCCGTAGATAAGATACATGAAAAACATTGTGCACACCCGCCATCTTTTCCGGTAACTCCAATCTATAGGCGAGCTTTCCAATTCGCTCGATGATCGGGAATGGTCCAACAAATCTCGGAGTCAATTTCCCTTTCTTCCCGAATCGCATAACATTCTTCAGTGGAGAAACCTTCACGAAAACCATATTGCCTACGTCGAATTTCAAATCCTTACGGCGCTTATCATCATAACTTTTCTGACGATCTTGGGCTGCCTTCATTCGTCACTGAATGATCTCTATACAATCCGAAGTCTGACGAATCATCTCTGGCCCAAGTATCAATTTTTCTCCAGTTTCCAACCAACATGTCGGAGAGTTACACGGTCTTCCATACAATGCTTCATACGGTGCCATACCAATACTTGACTGGTAACTGTTATTATATGCAAATTCCACCAAATGAAGATGATCTTCCCATGATCCTCCGAAATCTAAAACACAAGCTCTAAGAAGATCTTCCAAAACTCGGTTAACTCTCTCGGTCTGACCATCTGTTTGGGGATGATAAGCTGTACTCAAACACAACTCGGTCCCCAAAACTTCTTGGAAGCTCTTCCAAAATTCACTAGTGAACAATGGGTCTCGATCGCTCACTATACTTTTCGGAATACCATGGAATCGTACTATCCACTTGACATACAATTCAGCCAACTTCGATGCAGTCCTAGTTGACCGAATAGGAATAAACCTTGCACTCTTAGTCAATCTATCTACGATGACCCAAATCCCTTCATTTCCCGCCCTTGTTCTAGGTAGACCATCGATAAAATCCATTGATATTTGTTCCCACTTCCATGTAGGAACTTCTAATGGCTGAAGCAATCCACTTGGCTTCTTCTGTTCGGCTTTTACCAACTTGCAGTTCATACACATGGAAATAAAATTTCCAACATCCTTCTTCATCCTTTCCAGTAATAGGCTCTCTTCATATCCCGATACATCTTATTTCCACCCGGATGAATTGTCAACTTCGAGTGATGACTTTCCTTCAGAACTTCATCTCTCAATTCATCTATATCGGGAACAACTAGCCGTCCTTGTTTCCGAAGCCAACCCTCTCGATCGAATTCGAATCCTTTATCCTTTTCTGGGTTCAATCCAGATTCCAAATTTCGGATAATCTTGACAAGCTTATCATCTCGCTTTTGGCTCTCGCCAACTCTTTCCACTAGAGTAGGTCTTATCGATAAGTTTGCCAACATCTCAGGTTCCAATTCACATATGGGCCTGAAGTCAAATCCAGCTAAATACTCAAGGCGCTTCCATTCTGAAAACATGGCTCCCAATCCTGCATGTCTTCGACTTAACGTATCTGCCACTGCATTACCTTTTCCCAGAGTATAGGCTATACCAAAATCATATGATGCTAAAAACTCTAGCCATCGTTGCCGTCGAAGATTCAAATCCTTTTGGGAGAACAGATACTTCAACGACTTATGATCTGTAAATAACTCAAATCGAACTCCCAATAGATAATGTCTCCACATCTTCAAAGCAAATACAATCGCCGCTAACTCCAAATCATGAGTCGGATAATTCCTTTCATGCGGCTTTAGTTGTCGACTTGCATATGCAACAACTTTATCCTTCTGCATTAGCACTGCTCCAAGTCCAGTACCACATGCATCGGTGTAAACCACCATCTCATCATTCCCACTTGGAATAGTCAAAACAGGAGCACTTGTCAGTCGCTCTTTCAGGAATCCAAAAGCTTGCTCACACTTAGCATCTCATTTGAACACTTGGTTCTTTTTCGTCAATCCTGTTAATGGTGCAGCTATCTTGGAAAAGTCTTTGATAAACCGATGATAGTATCCTGCTAATCCAAGAAAACTTCTCACATCAGATGCATTCTTAGGTCTAACCCAATCCTGGATTACTGCCACCTTAGCGGGATCAACCGCTATTCCTTTTCCAGAGATAACATGGCCTAAGAACCTCACTTCACTCTTCCAGAAGTGACACTTCGAAAACTTAGCCTTCAGCTGATGTTTCCACAAGATTTCCAAAACAACACATAAGTGCGCCTTGTGTTCTTCTTCAGTTCTGGAATAAATCAAAATATCATCCACGAACACAAGTACGAACTTGTTCAACTGATCCCTGAATACTCTATTCATAAGATCCACAAAATACGCTGGTGCATTGGTCAATCCAAACGACATTACCAGACACTCATAAAAACCGGATGGTGTCCTGAAAGCAGTCTTCGGCACACTATCCTTAGCCACTCTCAACTGGTGAAATCCCGTTGCCAAATCCATCTGAGAAAACACCTTAGCTTCGTGAAGCTGATCAAACAAGTCATCTATTCTTGGCAATGGATACTTGTTCTTCTTAGTCACTTTATTCAGCTCACGATAATCCACATACAACCTCAACGATCCATCCGCTTTGGTTGCGAACACAACTGGTGCACCCCATTCGGACACACTTCGCCGAATGAATCCTTTCTGTAAAAGGTCATCAACCTGCACCTTCAACTCTTGCTGCTCCCTAGGCGCCATCCGCCTAAGAGGCATCACAACAGGTCTGGCTCCCTCAACTAGATCGATACGAAACTCGATCTCCTTATGTCGCGGTAACCCTTGGACCTCGTCAAAGACGTCCTCAAATCCATTTACAACCGGCTCGATGACAGTCCATCCCGTGGAACAACCAGCGAATACATGAAGCTCATCAAGACGCCTTCTTCATGCTTACATCGTATCACAACCTTTCGCCCTTCCACATTCCCGACTGTCACCTCCAGTTTCTCACAATCAACCTTTGCCGCATTCTTCCTAAGCCAGTCCATACCCAAAATTATTCCAAACCCCACAAAGTTCAGAACAAGGCAATCACAAACAAAAGAGCAATCATGACTCGATACAACTAGACCACGGCATATCATACACAAACATGACGAACCCCCAACCGGATTAGTCACAACCAATGGCCTATCAACAATATCCAGTTCCAAACTCAACCGGCCTACAAGATCATTACAAACAAACGAATGCGACATCCCGGTATCAAACAATACTCTAACTGGAACACAACATATGGAAAGAGTACCTTGAACCACTACACTCTTCCCCTTCTCTTCAGCAGTAAGAGCTTTTGAAGACGACGGCACAACTCCCAAAGCATAAGCATGCACAATCTGTCTGTCTTTCCTTATTTCTGGACAATTCTTCTTGATATGTCCCAGCTTATCACAGTTGTAAAACTTTTCCGGCACCTTGGGATTCTTACAATCTCTGGAGAGATGGCCCTTCTGCTGGCAGTTGTAGCAGGTCACTTCGCCCTTCGGCTTCTTCTGGCCATCCTTACCCTTCTGTTGCTGCTGCTTCCTCTTCTTGCTGCCACCCTGCTGTGGTTTAGACTCCTCCTTGGTCACAGCAACAACAGATCCTTCCTTAGGAAACAAATTCTCATGCCTGAGAGCCTTCTCCACGAGCTTCTCAAATGGATCGTCCAAATGATCCACTAACTGCCTACCAAGATAAGTGTTCAAGCCTGTCACAAACTTCTCGTTCTTCTGGTAGGGAGATTCAATATACGATCTGGCATACTTGGACAAAGCTTCAAACTCAGAAACATACTCAAGAACTGATCTTCCACCTTGCTTGAGTTCCACAAACTTCTTAAACAAAACAGATTTCCGAGCTGTAGAAATGAATTTAGCTTCAAATCTGACTTGGAATTGCTCCCAAGTAATCTCTTCCTCTGGAGTATCAATGGTGATAGAGTTCCACCAATCAGCAGCTCTCCCTTGAAGCTGTCTTGATGCGAGCTTCCTTTTGGTCGCATCCTCAATTCCCAAATCACCAAAGATCCTCCTACAAGCATCTATCCATCTCTGGACTTCAATGGTTGATTCTGTTCCCAAGAAAACCTTTCCTCCAAGAGCAGTATAATCTTTACACAACTTAGCAAAATCCACTGGTCTTGGAGCTTGAACTTGAACTCCAACATCTACTGATGGTCCTGAAGTTGGCATCCTCCTCATGATCGAAGTCATCATAGCCTCGAACATAGGAGCATAATCAGCAGCCCCTTCAACAGCGTGGCCTTCCCTAGCAGCTGGTCTCCCTCTTCGGCTCATTCCTAATATCTATTAGAAAATGATTAATATATCCTGAGAAACAACTGCATAAGAAATTCAAATCCTTTTATGCTACTATATTATATATAGTAATCATCCATAAAAATACAATTACGTCTCTCATACGTAGTTACGTCGGCGAGCGTTGGCTAAAATCGATTAACCAAAGCTATGATACCAAATGTGACGACCGCCCATGACTCCTGCACTAAACAAGGAAATAATGCGCTGAAAAGTGTGCCAGGCCACCATGGACGATCCTCAGGGTAAGATAAAACAGCACACTCTATCGTATTACTCACATTGCATGGATAAAATACAATAGAAAGTATACATAGTGAAGCTCTATAGAACAGAAGTCTCAACATATAAACTCATAATCGTTTTATACAATCATCTGAATAGTCAATACATCAAGCCTCACTACATAACACATAGAGTATCAACCAAACAGCGGAACATCCAGTACATATAGTAGGAAAACAATATGCAAAAGCCTCCAGCTCGTCTTCGTCATCAACAGCGTCAATCACTAAGAACATCACCTGTCACCTTCTACCTAGTCTGCCCATCCCAACATGGATGAACAGCCCAAGGTAATAAGAGTTGAACATAAAACCTTGAGTCAGACAACAGTCTTAGTGAGCAGTAAATCAACTATCAAACATACCAAAGAACATAAAGGGTAAAAGGAATAGGAACTCAACCATCCCACTCCACCTCATTCTAAAGTGATAGCCCCCAGACCCTCTAAGCATAAACAAACATAGCAAAGCAGACAATTTAAGTAAAACAATTATCACTCGAGTCAAGGTCGATGTTTTCCAAGTACAAACCCCCAAGGCCTAAACTAAGATCAGATAAGCATCCACAAAACATCGCTCTTGAGACCGAGTGACGATACAACCAAACATCCATGACTCTGGCTATCATTGTTATCATTGCCTCGAAACCACCTTTAATTGAATGACCGGCACATTCTTTCAGCCGTAAGTCAAGGGCTAATGGTAACCCCGGTTCTAGACATAACTCTGCACGTCGTCGTGACGCGTGCCTATGACTTACCTACTCTGCCCAGAGTACTCGACTACCTGCCTGTAGTCTTTTGGGTGTCCCGACCACCTACCTGTAGTCGTTTTGGGCGCCCCATGTACTCTTGTTTTGAGTTTTCTAGAACCTTCAACAACGATGAAATCCAAGCGTCCTAGTCATCCTCCTCGACGACTATTCTCATACTAGCCCAAGCTACCTCTCGAGCAATCCATTATCAACCAACTCGAACCATCCCTCGAGTTATCAACATGCTTGGAATGATCCCGTCTGGATTATTCCAAGGCTACATCACGTCATGCTTCGCCTCATTTCATCATAGCAAAGCTCTATCACAACATCGTCACCAAATCCGTCCATATGAGCTTCATCATCCGCTACATATGCCACGAGCAGCTTTTCTCATCCCTTAGCCTCTCCCTTAGCTTTTGGATCATCTTCGACCATACTTGTCTAGATCCAACCATAAATCAACCAACTCTAAACAATCAATCAAGACAATCATTAATCCAAGTAATTAAGAAATCAAACATGATCTAAATAAACGATTATGACAATAATAGCAATTTCGTAATTAAAGAGTCCAAATCTAACATGCATTCTCACAAGCATGAATTATGAACAATATCTCTACAACTTGATGAATGAACTTGCATAAGTAAACATGTAGTAAAATAGGTGTCAAATCATCATGAACAATAGATCTACATGCAGACTTAAGGAAAATGCACGAAATCACTATCTTTAACACACAATCAAGCCACCGATCCAATATACTCCTTTGGGTCCGTGTGAGAGATAACCACCACTCACCAAATCAACTAAACACCTCAAAAGATATCAACTTCAGATCTGGACAGCAAAGGATCAAGCTTGATCCGACAAGATTCCGCTTCAAACGGAGAAATCTCACTTCGATGGATGAAGATCTTCAACTTTGGCTCTTGGATCTTCGATCTTGATCTTCGATCTTGGATGGATGTTAGCACTAGATTAGAGTGGAGAAAAGAAGTGAAGAAATGTTGTAGTCGAGCTATCAAAATGGCAGCACTTCGTCGCTTCAAAATCCGGTGCCAAAAAGTGAACCAAAACCCTCTATTTATAGGCTGAATTCTTAGGTCGCTGCCCCCATAAGTCGTCCACGACCTAACCCATGAGTCGCTCTCGACCTAAGACTTCCCACGACGTATGACCTAACAGGTCCTACAACCTAACACACACACAGCCCAGCGACTCAACGACCTAACTGATATACACGACCTACGACCTAACTGGTATGCGACTTAGCAAATGCCGCGACCTAACCAAACCCAGGCCACACGACTTAACTATGTGACGACCTAAAAATAATACGACCTAACTAAACACAGGGTCACACGACCTAACACTTATGCGACCTAATCACTAAGTCGCTCGTGACCTATCTATACACTGCTATCTAATATAGGTCGCTCACCACTAAGTCGCTAACTCCTATTAGGTCGCTCGAATCTTTAAGTCGTTCAACTGACCTATCTACTAACCTGCGACCTAACTACTCACGCGACCTAACACTCAATGCAACTGCGCGACCTAACTATACACGACCTAGCGACCTGCCACTAAAATCTCTAGACGACCTAACATATAGCAACCAGATATAGGTCGCTCACGACCTAACTACACCATAGGTCGCTCACGACCTAGACTACAACAACTTATTCTATTTCCTTAAGTCGCTCGAACGACCTAGCTTCCTTAAGTCGCTAACTCGCCTAGGTCGGCCCAATCCTATAGGTCGCTCAATACTATAAGTCGCTCCTATTTTTAAGTCGCTAAACACCTTAAGTCGCTGCAACTCTTAGGTCGGTCGAAACCTTAAGCCGTTAACTTGCATAGTCTCTTAGGTCGCTAACTACTATAAGTCGCTCCACCCGACCTATCTTCCTCACGACCTAAGCTTTGGTCGACTCATACTCTAAACGACTTAACTACATCAACGACTTAATGTCGACAGTTTTACAATCTTTCGATCCGTAAAATACGGGTCGTTACATTAAGTAATTAATTACTCTTAATTAATTACATCTCTTAATTATCTTCAAATAATTTTATTAATCACTTCTTAAATTAATTACACCAAGTAATTAAGTATTAATTACTTTTACTAAGTGATTATTCTTCATATGAATTACACAAAGTAATTAAACCCAAAACTACTATCATTCTCCAATTAATTACATCCTGTATTTATCTACTAATTACTTCACTGAGTAATTATACTTCATTAATTACATTAAGTAATTACTTATCAAATCATCAAGTGATTATCTAATTAACTAACTTAAACAAAACAATTAAACTTAATTAATTAAAATTAGTAATTAATTTCTTAATTACTTCCATTAAGTAATTTCACTTAAACAATTTCACAAATCATTATCTTTAATTAATTAATCTAATTAATTATTAAAATTAATCACATTAATTAATTATTTAATAATCCTTAGTTAATGACCTTCATTATCTATTAACGATTCTTTAATTATTTTTCTTAAGTAATTAAACTTAGATTAGTCATTATTAATTACAAATTAATTTATCTTTAATAACACATTAATTAATATCCAATTATTTAATTAATTAAGTGTTAGACTGTAACTTAATTAATCTTTAATTACTTGATTAATTAATTCTTAATCATTAATTAATAATCTAATCTTACCTAATTAATGATTTCTTAATTACAAATTAATGAATTCTTAATTAATTTACTTAAACCTTTAATTAATTAAATTAAACCCTTAAATACTTAATTAATTAATCCAAATCATTAATTAATTAATTAATTAATTAATTATCCATCTTAATTACCTTAATAATTTAATGAATTATAAATCATTAAGTCCTAATTAACTTTAAGATAAACGTTAATCTTATTAATGATTAAATTATCATTAACAAAGTATTTAAAAACAATTTACTTAAATTTTATTTTCAAATTCCATTTTAAATTTAAGATTTAAAATGAATACAATTTTAACTCAACAAAGTTTTTAAAATAATTCAAAAACCTTTTGTATTACATATTAATGAAATATTTGTCTTATAAAAGAAATTTAAAAGAAATTCGAAACCAAGTTCACATTTTAAATTTAAATCCATATTTGAAATATACTTTAACATTAAAGTTGTTCTGAAACAATTTAAATTCAAAAACTTTCTTTTATTTCAAAACTAGGATTCAAACTAAACTTGAATCCACATTTAAACTAAATTTAAAACACTGTTGAAATCTTTATTTTCAGATTTTTAAATCATTTTATAAAATACTTTAACAATTTTAAGTTGTTAAAAACATTTCATTTTTATTAAACTTATTTATTTTAAAACTAGGATTCAAATTCATTTTGAATTCAGATTTTAAACTTGCTTCAAACTTTGATTAAAAACTTGCTTTACATTTTTAAATTTAGTTTAAATTTAAAAACTAAACACTGTCAGGTTTAAAAAAACTATAACCAATTTGACTCGAGCTAGACTAAACTACGTCGAGTCCAAAACTTAAAACCTACGAGTAACATACTCGAGTAACTCGGGACAAACTCAAGTACAACACTGCATCCACCAAAACTCAACTTCACCAGAATACAAAGTGCACCGTGCACATGCACGGTGACTTTGATCGCCTCCAACCATCTCTGATGGTCTACCCACAACGGCAAAAAACTTCACCACTAACCACGATCATCAGATCTCTTACCAAAACTAGAAATTGAATTCGAGCTCTCCAAAACCAAACCTAGAACAGAAGATAGGAACCACCATCAAACCTGGAACAACCCCAATCTCCTTCCTCCGATCATATGAACATCTGCGATTCCAACCACATGACCACCTACCTCCATGCTTTCATCCCCTCGAGTTTGGTTACACTCGATCAAACAGAGCAGACGTACCAAACCAAAACATTCAACTAAGAAAAACTAGGGTTACAGACCAAAATCAACCACCGCCACCTCCACCGTGCAATGATCAACATCCTAACAATTTTTCCATCAACTACGATCACTTCTCCACCTCCAAGAAGAAACTCGAACCCTCCGATAATTTATATCAACAGAGACAACCAAAAATGCACAATTCAGACAACCATGAACTGCTCTCCGATTCTAATACTAGAAATTGTGATTTTTCTTTTAAAAATCATGATTTTGTATGATGATTCAGATCCGAACTCTTAAACATCGAATCATGGTATTTGAATTTTCACTAATTTAATGTTAGATCATCTGTTTATAATTTCCAGAGGCATTTACAGATTATTTCACTTAAGTACAATTTAAAAGGAAAGTTTATGATTATGCAAACAAGTTTCGTTTGAAACTTAAATTTAAACAGAGTCAAGATTAAAAGGTATGAATTTTAAATCAAACTGGAGTACTGGAAGGTAAAAGCAGAGAGTATTCTGAAGAAACAACATGCATACTACACATGAATATATACATAACATATATCATACAATTCACATTCATTTCAAATTAAATAGCATGCAACTAAATTTAACTACTTAAGTTTTTAAAAGTGAAGTTAGTCACCAGAATAATGAATGAAGACAGAGCACCATTGTGAAAAGCTTTTGAAAATAGCTTGAAACTAAAATCCCTTAGCTTTAAAACTTTTGACTTGAATGCTTTTGTTCTTAAAATTGAGTTGCTGAAATGTTGTTTTGATTTATAAACTTGCATGCAAACTTGATCTTGCTTTAATTTGAAAATGCAGGCTTCAGATTTTCTTTGCATGTGAACAGGTTTGCTTCAGATTTTAAAATGTTACAAGGAATAGATTTGAGATATTTAATTACTAATTTTGGTCTTGATTCTCAGGTTTGTTTTGATTTGATGATTTGTTTTAGAGTGAGTGAGTTTCAGCTGAGAATATTTTTCTTTAGTTAAGAAATGAAAATGAGAAAAAGAAAAAGAAAGGTAGATGTTTGTGTTTATATAACTAAATTTATGATTTATTAATAATCAAAGAAAAATGAAAATAAAATATGACACTTGTCAACTTCCCTAATTAATATGTTAACACATACGCTTAGATTGTTTTATTATCTTACATTTGTAATTTTACATGCAAAATGAATTTATAAATGAAAATAAAGCTTTTATTAATTAATTTCCTAATAACTAAATACTTATTCTATTTTATCTAAATAAGAATTATTTTTAAAGAAATAGAATAAAACAAATTATATTTATACAAAATCATTTTTGTCATACCTTTAAATCCAATATCTATATTAAGATATACACATTTAAACAACCACCATTTCAATTTGAAAATAATATTCTACTCATAATTTAGATTTATATATATATAACATTATTATTGTTTAAAAATAAATCATCTATCAAATAAAAATAATTTATAAAAGAAATTATTCCTTTATTAATAAATCACTTATATTACCAAGCTTTATTTAAAAACAAACCATTTTGTTGATCTTATTTAAATTTAAACTTATGCTAAAATCAATTTAAATAATTTAAACTTAACAATTTATAACCATATGGGTATTACTAAATAGCTTTTGAAAAGCTTAATATTAGATTAAATCAAATTTCCAAATTATTAAAAATATTAGAATTAGAAAATTTGTTTTATTTGTTACATTTAAAACAAAGCTTATCTATTTACAATATATACAAATATATTTACATTATAAATAGAAAACAATTTCTTAATTTTTAAAAAAATCACCAATTAAATATTTATTAAAAGAAGATTATTAAACCAATTCAAATTTAATTAACAAAGATTATCAAATCAATTCAACTTTTATCACAGATTATTAAATTGATATTGCCCGAAATACCGGGTCATCACAACATATCACTGATTATGGAAATAATATTAATGTTCTAAGGAATCCAGTTGGTTCCCTCCAACCTGTTTCCCTGCATCCATAGATTTTAGCACAATATAAAATACCAATTCCACTTCGAGGTGGAATATCGCGGTACAAAAGGTCATCCGCTATTATGCGGGACACATGGGGTCTTATCCGTTGTATAATGCGGGAATCAATCACTCCAATATATACATACTACTGTATATAATATCATATCCAAACTGATAATAATATTCACATTCTAACAATCAATCAATAATTTAAATTCTAATTATTTAAATTAATTTTGGAAATCTAGATGTGAGTGAGATTAACTCACCTTGAATATGTCGAGCATTCCAATTTTAAATTAAATTGAGCGCCTTCGATTTAATCCAAAATTTTCACGAGCACCAATCGTCTCCAGATCTGCTGCAGCGCGTAAAACTTGTCCCTGCGATTTCAGCATGTGAGGATCGGGATTTTCGACTTTCGAAAATCAACATTAATACGTCTACTATATAAACTGCCGAACAATCGAAGGCCGGAAAACCGAATTGTTAGGGTTAAAGAAGAAGAGGTAGAAGAAGAAAGAAAGAAGAAGAAACAGAACAATATCAGAATCTCACAATTCACAACAGAACAACATATAATAGATAAATGAATAATCTTTAAATCAAAAGAACTGTATCAGTCATTACATTACATCACATTACATTACATTATCAGAGTTTACAACAACAAATAGCATAAAAGAAATACTACATACTAGCTGATACGCCATGTCATCCAGCTTGCCTCCAGATCTCTACAGCAACTCCTGAATTCCAGAATATCCTGATAACCTGACTCTAGGCTACCCGTGTAGAAATTGGTGGGCATCCAGAGTTTAGGAAGGGAACAATAAACTCCAGGTCATTCATGGGACTGGTGTGAGAACTTAAAACAGTTTATCTTTAAAACAAACAAAGAAATATTTTAAAATAGATCCGCACTGCTTTTGGAAAATGAAACTACCATAAGGCCTCCCGCCACATACACAATGCAAACGCAGAATTGGAGGAGATTTCTCCTTATGATAGTCAAACATGCTTGATACGTAGAAAAATTTCTTTGATATTATTATTATAAGTGCATAGTGGAAAACCTTTCGAAAGTATAATATAAATCTTAGCCAGCATACGTACCATTATAGTATGCCTACTATAGCTACCATATTAAATGTGAAATGACCCGCCATCCATCTCCACAGAATGACGCATCATTAATAAGAAAGAAAGGGATAGAAAAGAGAAAAGAGAAAAGAAAGAAGAGAAAGAAAAAACAACATCAGAATCTAAACAGCAGAACGAATAAATTATATTGATAACATAAATATTACATAGTTTACAACCACTATCAGAATTACATAGATAAACAACACATACTAGATAGTTATAAACACCTATCTAGTTATACAACACAAGAGAACTACTCAGAGAAATCAACACAGCAGAAATATATATATCTACACGCAGAAGCCTCCTGCTCCATTGCTCCTCCACAATTCGTCAAAGCCAACCTGAATCCCTTGGCTACTCGTAAAAATTTGAGTACCCAAGAGTTTAAGAAAAACAGAATAACTCCTGGTTAGACATGGGTCTGGTATGAGTAACAGGTTAAGGTTGCTTAATTTTCAAAATCTTTTTGGAAAGAAAAGTATCACGTAAGACTACCCACACATAAACATGGAAAAGTTTTTACCTTACGCTGACCAAAATATTTGATAGGAAATTCAGTGATATTATAATAGGTCTAGGGTTTTCAAATAAATATGAAATAGCTGAAATTGTTAGATTCATTAAATTCCAGCTACTAGCCACAAAAGTGGGTAATACAATCAAAACCGTTGGCACTTAATGGATTTTGGATTCCATATAATGGCAGGGCTACTGGGGTACCGTCCGTCACAGTGCGTGGCCTAGATCAACGTATCGAGGAGTACGCCCGCTCCCCTACAACACAAGGCTGAAACCATCCCTTACTGGTCAGTCCCGAACAAGACAACCCCGACAGTTGGAGCTCAACAACCGTCCACACAGCCTAAATAAAAGGGACCTCTAGACAGGGGAAAATCTCGCCCTACTTGGGCATGACCCACTTAGCCTTGCTGCACCTCCCTTGTTTTAGCCATTCCCGATTGATGAGGCTTGAGGCTACGATTACCTTTAGTGAACACATCACTTAGAATGCTCATCGTCCACGTGACGATGTTCTGAAAGCATTCAATCCATGCAAGTTCGTTCCGGGTTCGAAAGAAACCGAAGGCATTATCTCGTTACACTCATTTTGGAATCACCCTCAGAGTTAACGACGATAACCCTTGCACTCTTAATCTTCATCTTCACTGGAGATTCACGACCTACCGTTACTTTGGATCGATGTGGTTTTTGGATACCCAAATATGGAAACCCGATCCCGGTCTCATCGAAATCCAAAACGTGTCTTTTAGGTCCAAGTTGTTTAAGGTTAAACAATTCAATTGTCTATATACACACAGATAGATAACTTCACAAATCACAATTGAAAATCCACATTATCATAATAAACAGATGATCCATATCAAAATAGGTAACCCATATCATCATCACAATAGATAATCTATATTATCAGCACAATGCAACCAAGCACTCCTACCACACAACATTACTTATCTCATTTCTGATATCACATCCATTCAAGGCAATCAATACCATCCATTTATATATAAGCAAAGATTTACTCAATCACAATATAATTAATTTAAAATGAATTAAATTAACTATCTCTACCTCTAATTAATTTAAAGTGAATTAAATCAATTACTTCATCTTTAATTAATTTAAAATAAATTAAATTAATTACTTCATCATTAAATCTTGGTTACTCAACAATTTAATTGATTTACAATCAATTTATTAATCATTCAAATTAATCACCTTAATTAATCACCCTTGATTAACTACCCTTAATTACATTCATGTGATTATCCTTAATTAATTCCAAAAATTAATTATTCTCAATCAAAAACAGTAATTAACCTTTAATTACTTCAATTATTTAATTAACTATAATTAATTACATTAATCCTTAATTGATTACATTAATTAATTTACTTTAATCACTTATCTTTGATTAATTAATCATAATTAATCACTTTAATTACATCATATTAATTTTATTAATTAATGATTCCTTACTTATATTTTAATTAATTATCCTCTTAAGTTAATTACCTTAAGTAATTAACCCATAATTATTAATCCCCTCTGATTAACCATACTCAGTAATTAACTAACTTAATTACTTTATTAAACAAATTAATAATTCCTCAATTAATTTCTCAATTTATCCCTTGATTAATTTCTAAGTAATTATACTCCAAATTACTTCATTCTTAAACATCTTCAATTAATTACAACCCGTAATTATCAATCAATTACTTTACTAAGTAATTTCCAATCCATTAATTACGTTAAGTAGTTATCATTAAAACATCAAGTGTTTAAATTTAATTTAACTTAATTAATTAAATTAAACAATCGCATTCAACACAATTAATTGCCTTAAGTAATTAATTTCTTAATTACTTCATCAAGTAATTACACTTAACAACTCACAAATGATTATTATTAAATTAATTAATCTAATCAATTATAAAAATTAATCACATTAATTAATTATTAAATAATCCTAGTTAATGACCTTCATTAACCATTCTCTAATTATTTCATTAAGTAATTAACTTAGATTAATCCTAAATTAAATCATCTTTAATTATCCATTAGTTAAAGTCTAATTGTTTAATTAATTAAGAGTTAACTCTCACTTAATTAATCCTTAATTATTTAATTTATTAACCTTGATTAAAATTTAATTACTTAATTATTAATTATTTAATCATTAGTTAATAATCAAATTAATGATATTAATTATAAATTGATTAACCATAAATCAATATTTATTAATTCCAAATCATTAATTAATTAAATTAATTAATCATTCCTTAATTACTCCATTTATTAAACTAATTTCAAAACATTAAATCTTAACTTAATTTTAAGATAAAACAGTTCTAAATTATGTTTAAAACCAAATTTTATTTTAAACAAAGTACCTTTGAACTTACTTTTAAATTCTATTTCAAATACAAGATTTACAATGAATAAAATTTAAATTTAAACCAAGTTTAAACAATTTAAAACCTTTTAAATTTACAAGACAAACAAGTGCTTGTCAAATATAAGAAATTCATAAGGTTTGTAATTAAATTCATTTTTAAATTTAATAATTTAAATTTAAACTTTACATACAAATTTGTTTAAACCTTCAAATCTTAAAATTCTTTTTATTTCAAAAGCTGAAGTTCTTATTAACTTTTGATTTCCAGATTAAATCTAACTTCAAAACTTACTCATATTTAAAAACTTCAGATTTAAAATTTGAAAACTACTTACCATTATAAAGTAGTTTAACATTCAAGTTTAAACTTATTTTTTTATATTTAAAACCGAGGTTTAAATTTTAAACTTGGATTCTAGATTTCAAACTGGAAATTTAAAACTCAATTCAAATTCTTGCTTTACATTTTAAAAAAAAACTCTGTTTTAAAAATTTTAACCTAATACTACAGGTTTCAGATAAACCTAAACTCAAGAAATCTTCCCGAGGAAAATTCTTGCTTGCTTCGAGTCAAATCCCTCTACGGCTTCGAGTCAAGCGCTCGAATAACTCGAGCTCTTCCCGAGTTCAAAATCTGCACACCACAAAAAAAACACCTGAACTTCAACTGCATGGTGCACGTGCACCGTGGCTCTGGCCATCACCGGCCATCCACAAGCACCTCTACCCATCAGCGATCATCCCCTGACAACATCACGGCCCTTCAAAAACCACCACACTTTCTCAAATCAAAAACGAGCACTAATTCGAAACCTGGAAACATCAGAACCCTCCACGACCCAAACCAGTCAACGTTTCTAGCTTGCCACTCCGACCATCAGAAGGTCAGCGACTTCGGCCATGGCTTCAACTACGATCATACTATCCATTCCCAAAATATCTCAGCACTCGATCAACTCCACTAGCTGTGGTGATCAATTCTTACCTCACAGTAAAACTAGGGTTTAAAAAAATAAAACACTACGCAACTACTCAGATGAATTTCATCACCAATTAGCAATTTTCCTAGCTTCTCCTACCTCTCTTCCATCACCAGGAAGAACACCATGCCTTCACTATCCATAGATTACCAGCAAATCAAATAATCCCCTTTCCAGTTCAAAACCCAACTGCAACATAACTTCTTTACTAAAAATCCTAGTTCCAGTGTTAAAAATCATATTATGATTTTAGTATTCAATTTATATTCATGAATTCAGAAAACAGGATAATTAAATTTTCAGTTATCTTTGAACTTGCTCAATCCTTTGTTTTTTCAGAGCCAATACCAGTTTATTATTAGCTCGGTTCAATTTTAAACTTACTTTAAAGCTTAAACAAACAATGATTGTCTGTAATATAGATCCTAACAGAAATTGGATCAAAAGAATATGTATTTAAAACAAACAAGGTTACTGGAAACATAAACAGAGGTCATTCAAAAATCATTCATATAAATACAATTTCACATCAACATTCACACGTGCAATACTTATTTATTTCAGTTTACTAGCATGCAACCTATTTTTTAATTTTTTAGATTTAAAAAGTTACTCACCTATTTGAAGATGACAAATCTTCCCAGATTTGTGAAGAGGCCTTTGAAATTTAATTGCTGAAAACAAAATGTCTCTGCCTCTTTGATCTAAAAAAACTGCTTTTGAAAATTTGCTGAAGATATTTCAGGAAGAATTGATTTTTTTTCCAGATTCAACTTGTTTTTGGATTTTAAAACTTGGGTTGCAGATTTCCCTTTGAACTTGCTTTTTGTGTGAAAATAGCAGGTGCAGGGTTCAAGATTGCAGGGAAAGAAAACAAAATGGTGTAGAACAGAATTTGAATTGAGGAGTTTAAAAATGGTAAGTGTATTGATTTTGAAGAGGTGTAGATATTTTTTATTTGAAAATAGCAAGTGCGGGTTTTTGAAGCTACAGGCTATAGTTTTGAAATTGCAGGGATTTTGATTTTGTATTTGTGAACTGAGTTAGGTTTTGGAGGTGCATATAATTGCAGATTTGCAGATCTGCATTTGATCATGAACTTATAGATTTTTGAAAAAAACTTGAATTTGGGTTTCATGTTTTTCAGATCTGCATGAGATAGGTTTAAGTTTCTTTGTCTTTTGAATTGAGATGAGAAAAGAAATAAAGAGATGAAGATGTAGGCTTATATAAGTGTAAATTTCAGATTTATCAAATAAAAGAAAAAAATTAAAACAATATGACACTTGTAAACTTATTTTAACATTTGTCAAATTGTTATGTTAATCTTATAATACTTGTCCCTTTTAAAGCAATTTGTATTTGATTTACAAGTTAATATATGTATTAAGCTTAATTTTATTTTGTTAGTTAATATTTAATATGTATATAAATTCATAAAAAGAAATAAAAACAAATCATGTTTATAAATAAAACTTATACATATAGAAATTAAAATAATCAAAAATCTATACTTTGGAATTTTAAATTCAAATCAAATCCAAAATCAATTATTTAAAGAATCAAGTTATATATATAAATTTAATTTGAAATAACAATTGCAAATTTTATTCAAAATCTATTTATAAGGCCAATACATTATTAATATTGTTTTTATAAATATCTTATTATTAAACTAAAATCATTTTAAAAGAAATTATCCCTTTATTAATAAATTACTTATTTAATTAAGCGATAAAACTTTTTTTTGTCAATTTAATTCATTTTAATTTAAAACTCAAGCCAAATTTATTTTAAACATTTAAACATTTTTTCTTAACAATTTGAAAATCATATATTTATTTATTACATAGCTTTGAAAACTTAATATTAAATTAAAAATCAAAATTTTCCAAATTATTATTATATATATTAGAATTTTAATACAAGATTCATTTATTAAATTTTAAACCAAGATCATTTATTTAATAACTTTAAAAAGCTTATATGTTAAATAAAAACTAATTTTCCAAATTACTAAAAATATTAGAATTAGAAAAATATGTTTTATTTATTAAATTTAAAACAATGCTAATCTATTTACAACGTGAACTATATATTTATTTTATAAATAGAAACCAATTTATTATTTTTAAAAGATAAAATAACCAATTTAAATATTTATTGAATAAGATTATTAAATCTATTAGAATTATTATTAACAAAAATATCAATATCTGTGACGACCCAGAATTTTCAACTATTTAAAATGGGATAATTATATGGATTTTAAATATTTAAAAGTTAATTTTAAACTTGAATTCCAAATATCAATATTTACTTGATAATTAAATCGTTGAATTATATAGTTTAAATATTGAATTTAATAATTGAAATTGGGTAATTGTTGAATTTGAGATTCTAAGCCAGTTTATAAATAATTTGAAGGCTTATAAAATTTATAATGATAATACCGAAGATAACAGAATAGTTGGAATTTAATTTAAAGATTTTTTGTTCAGTTTTAATAATATATCGTTTAAATTGATATTTGAAAATAGCCTTCTGAGGCACGGTCTTAGAATTCGACGAAACCAGTTCCATTGGATCCATAATAGTTAGTTATTATCGGATCTCAATTTTCGTAGCCATCGGAACTGTCGTTTGACCCTGGCAGCTCGAAACGCGTAGAACTATTTTAATCGATTTAATTTAAAATTGATCGTTTACTTCCGTAATTCGCGGATACGATCGAATTAGGTTCCGAATCATGTTCCATTATGTTCGTAACGCGGGTAAAACCTTGTAATCGCCTAGCAGCATTCCTTAACAGGAATTTGAAATTCTAGTAGCAATTAACGGGGCGTTTTGGAAATTTTATAATATAATAAAATTTGAAGTACAAACAATCAGAGATATTTTAATCCAACGCGTACTCGTG
This sequence comes from Allium cepa, assembly GCA_030765085.1. Lineage (NCBI taxonomy): Eukaryota > Viridiplantae > Streptophyta > Magnoliopsida > Asparagales > Amaryllidaceae > Allium > Allium cepa. The sequence continues at coordinate 682,605,913 of CM060928.1, forward strand.
AAGCTTCCCAACCGATGTTTTATCTCCATCTCCTCTAATTCATTCGTTTAAGATTTATGGCCGAGTTTATCTCCAGTACTAAGCGAAATCGACTCAAATAAAAAAAAAGATTTGGGCGACATTTATCTCAGCAAATCGAGCTCGAGCCATTCGTGGAATTCGCCGATGGAGGCGCGCGTTCACGCGAAGCCAGGGACATCGAGATCGCGGAGAATTTTGGTGATGGCGACCCGCGTAGAGTCTTGTGGAGGCGGTCAAGTGGAAACTAGGGTTTTTGAAGTAGCGGCTCGTTCATTCGTGGTGCCTGGAGCTTCTCGCGACTGGGATGTAAGAAAGAGGTTGCGCTCGAGTTTGGAAAGGAGGGTTAGGAGCCTGAGCGTTCGAACGATGGGGGTTGGGTGATGCTCGGCAGTGATGGGAGGAGACAGTTTGGTATCTCGCAATCGATTGTGAGTGAATCTTCGACCCGTATAATCAGAGTGTTGTTAATAACTGAGTTGCTATTATTTGGTTACTGTTATCTATCTTGTTGATTGAAAGGAAACAAATTTTAAGTTTAAAAATGAATATGAAGGAAAACATTTCCAATTGTGTTTGAGAATGATCAGTAAATCAGTCGTAAAAATGTTTGTCTTAAGTTAATTAGAAATTTAATGATTGGAAATTCACAAAATTGTTAAGGTAAATAAAGAGTTAAATAAATAAGTTAATTAATTAATGGTATGTATTAATTTAGTAATTAAGGTTTCTAAATTAATGATTTGGATTAAGGTCATTAATTTAAGGTCAAAATAAATGGAAAATTAAAAAAAAAATTGTTAAGTACATAAGTTGGGATTGTTAATCGATGATTAAGAATTAGTTAATCGAAAAATGAAAGATAAATGTAGTTAAATTTTAGAAATTAATTACCTAGAAATTAGATAATTTGTAATTAAGAATTAATGAACTAATTAATTTGTAATTAAGTGATTAATCAAAGTTAAGTACTCAGAGAAGTAATTAAAGGATCGGCTAAAGAATATAGCTAATAAAAATTATTAGTTAAGGATTATTAAATGAATTAATAATGCAATTGATTTAAGGTAATAAATTTTATTGATTTACTTAAGGAAATCAATTGTGAAATTTGGCAGGCATGATTACTAAATGTAATTTATTAAGTAAGATTACTTGGGAAGGTAATTGGTGATACTTGAAATTACTAGATGTAATAAATTAGTGGATGATTAATAAATGAAAGTAATTTAGATTTAAATTACTTGGTGAAATTGATAAGAAGGGTAAGTACTTAGTTGAAGTAATTGAAGGTAAATTTATCAGGAGATTAATTAGAGAAAATTAACTATCCTTTAAAACAATTACACTAGTGATAAATTCAAGATGGATATGTAGGGAATGATAAGTTGATGGAGTGTAACTAATTATTGTTAAGTAAGCAAGATTAAAATGATTAATATCGAGGGCTTAATTAATATAATTAATTTAGATATTTAATGATGTAATCAAAGACCGATTAATTAAAATTGATTAATCCATAATAATTAACTTGTGAGAAATAAATTAATATAAGTATTTAAGGATTAATGTAATTAAAATAGATAATTAATTTATGAAGTAATTTAGATTACTTATTGATTTGGTTAAGAAGAATTATATCGTGATAATTAATTAACGATAATTACTTTAATGCAATTGAAAGATAATTAAATCCAATGTGATTAATTAAGATGAATAATGAAGGGTTGATTTATTAATTGATTTGAAATCAGTTAATATTGAATGAAGGAATCCGGGGGATGGTGTTAGTAATTCAATCAGGATTAATTTAATTAATTTTGGAAGTGATTAAGCTTTGCTTATGAATGATTAAATGGTATTGAATGCCTTGAATGGGTGGATATCACTGATATGAAATGTTGTGTATTTCATTTGGATAACTTGGGTTAGGATAGCATGAGTTTCGAAGAGACCGGAGTCGGGTATTAGGAAATACCCGAAACCACTTCAAATTTTTAATAAATTGATTTGTGAAAATCAATAAGGCCGGAATGATATGATTTAAGTAAATTGGATTATTTTACTTAAGTTTGATACTTAGCAATTGATTTGTGGAATAAGTGTTGTCTATAGCAAATTGCGAATTTGTTAAATTGATATATGTTACCCCAGGTTATTATAAGTTGTTTGCTTTGGCATTCCATGTTAGTTGGGTTTACTCACGCTGGTTTCCAGCCTGACCCGGGTGTTACTTTGGTGTAATGCTCGGGTCAGACCGAGTATTACAGATTTTCAGGTAGTTACGTTCTGGAGCTCAGGAGGCGAGCTGGATGGCAGGAGCGTATAGATACTTCCATTGTATTTATATATTCGTTAATCTGAGACATGATACTTGTATTTATTCAGTGACTGTATATGTGTGAAACACTGATGTATATTGAATGTAATCAACAGATATAGTATTCTTTTGTAGACACTTATTATTTATTATTATATTTTATCCGCTGCGTATGTGAGTTGATGTTTCTGTTCTTCTTCTTCTTCTATCTCTTCTTCTATTTCATAACTATCTGAAATTTTCGGCATCGAAAATTTTGAGTCGTTACAATATCAAATTAATTTCTAATACAGATTATTAAATTGATATTGTTAAAAATTCCGGGATGTTACAATCCTTCCCCCTTAAAAGAATTTCGTACTCGTAATTTAAAACAAAGGTAATTTAATAATCTCATTAAAGATTTTAAATTTTAAAACACAAGCATATATCAAACATATGCTAACAACCGTAGTAGCCAATTCATCCAATCAAACAAATCTAACTATCCAGACAAAATTCTAGATAGAATCCCTCGAGTTTCCCCAGGTGTGTGTGTATGTGTGTGTGTGTGTGTGTGTGTGTGTATAGGACACTCGCTCTAGTGAATCCAAACAATCAAAACTATGAAGCTGCAAAGCCCTTATTCAACTATATCTAAAACACTAGACAGGATATCAGACTACAGACGAGTCAGACTACAGACGAGTCTGACTCAATAACCAAAACTCCAGAACTGCTGGTTCCAAAACCATAGTTAGATCATACACGTACTCCCTCAGAGATATGTGAAACTCATCGAATTCCAATTATCCAAACTGGCAATTCAATTTTGTAGATCAATCACTTAACCTCCAAGATCACAGGAAAAATCCTAAACTCTTCAGAGCTAGCTTTCCAGCCTTACCCCATCTTATAGCTCCTTTTGATCGGAGAAAAGTTATCAAAAATCAAATCACCGACTTCGGAATCTAAATTCCTTCATCTCTTATCCAAAAAAATCTTGGACGATCCTGGGCTGCCCAACCTTACTGATCAGCTCATCCCTTGTTGATGCTTCTAGAAACAAACTAGACAAATCAACTCAACAAAATGATCTCCTCAAGATCAACCCAGATCCAGGTACACAAACTCTACCCCTCAAACATCAGAAGACTAAACTCACTTCTCCTGTCCGGAAAAGAAAAGCCGATGCACTTCCAAACTGCTTCCGCTGCTTAACTCTGGTCCGAAGTAGAAGAGAATGCTGCAGATGAACACGAGCATAACTCAACAACACATTCCAGAGTTATGGTTCATCAGATCCATAAAGAAAACTCAGAAGCTTCTCCAAAACCTGAGTTTCTTCACCAACTTAATCTCTTGGAATTATCCTTCTACTAAGCTGAGCTACTGGTAGCACTCCTGGAATCCTAGTCGATAAGGAAACTCAATCTCCAAATGCGGACAAACCTCTGACTTCCTTGAAGACATCCGGAAAAGTTCTGATAACTCAAGAGAACACTCAAACAATCGCAAGTCACTTTTGTGATCAATCCAAACTAATTCCAAGGAAAACTGTTCTCCCTTTACCAAATAGAACAACTTACTCTTAACTAGCCAATCCACCCAAAAACGGGTCCACTCTGCTGCTTCTGAACTGCACTTCCAAAAAAACTGCTCAGCCAGAAAACTTCCTGCCAACACAAAACGCTCCGAGCTGCACTGCTGACATAGATGCTAAAGATCTCCTAATCCAAAGCTCTTCGAGAAACTCGGACTTCAAATCAAACAGAAACACCAGCTGAACACAGCCGCAACACCGAAGCAGACTCACTTCCTTAAACTTGTTCCAAAGAAAACTTCTTCAGGAACATCCATAGTCACTGCATCTCATCACGCAGCTACTACTTCCTGAAGTATCAAAATACCATCATTTCGCTTCTGCCCAACCGACAGATCCAAACTCTATTATCCAACTTCAAAGATAGACTATGAACCTTAACAGGTTTCTTCCAAAGATCGATAAAATCCTTCATCACAACAAAATTTACTCGAGACGGTATTAGGGCTGCAGTCTCGACAAATACACTTCCAACCTCAAACATTCAAACTCCAACCAATGGTAGCAGTGTTACACACACTACTACCCTATCTATCTTTATAACTTATATTGGAAAACCTGAACAGGTAACCCAACAGATAGGTAGAAATAAAGATATATATATATATATATATAGTAATATAAAAAAATTACAAATACGCTCACTCAAGATAGACACCACTACAGAGCCTAGGTATTCACTCAACCTAATGCTCTGATACCACTGAAATGACCCGCCATCCGTCTCAACAGAATGACGCATCATTAATAAGAAAGAAAGGGAAAGAATAGAGAAAAGAAAGAAGAGAAAGAAAAAAACAACATCAGAATCTAAACAGCAGAACGAATAATTTATATTGGTAACATAAATATTACATAGTTTACAACCATTATCAGAGTTACACAGATAAACAACACATACTAGACAGTTATAAACACCTGTCTAGTTATACAACTTAATACAACATAAGAGAACTACTCAGAGAAATCAACACAGCAGAAATATATATATCTACACGCAGAAGTCTCCTACTTCGTTGCTCCTCCACAATTCGTCAAAGCCAACCTGAATCCCTTGGCCACTCGTAAATATTTGAGTACCCAAGAGTTTAAGAAAAATAGAGTAAACTCCGTGTCAAACATGTGTTTGGTGTGAGTAACAGGTTAAGGTTGCTTAATTTTCAAAAACCATTTTGGAAAGAAAAGTATCATGCAAGACTTCCCACACATAAACATGGAAAAGTTTTTACCTTACACTAACCAAAACATTTGATAGGAAATTCAGCGATATTATAATAGGTCTAGGGTTTTCAAATAAATATGAAATAGCCGAAATTGTTACATTCATTAAATTCCAGCTACTAGCCACAAAAGTGGGTAATACAATCAAAACCGTTGGCACTTAATGGATTTTGGATTCCATACAATAGCAGGCTACTGGGGTATCGTCCGTCACAGTACGTGGCCTAGATCAACGTACCGAGGAGTACGCCCGCTCCCCTGCAACTCAAGGCTAGAACCATCCCTTACTGGACAGTCCCGAACAAGGCAACCCCGACGATTGGAGCTCAACAACGGTCCACACAGCCGAAATAAAAGGGACATCTAGAAAGGGGAAAATCTCGTCCTACTTGGGCATGACCCACTTAGCCTTGCTGCACCTCCCCTGTTTTAGCCATTCCCGATTGATGAGGCTTGAGGCTACGATTACCTTTAGTGAACACATCACTAAGAATGCTCGTCGTCCACCTGACGATGTTCTGAAAGCATTCAATCCATGCAAGTTCGTTCCGGGTTCGAACGAAACCGAAGGCATTGTCTTGTTACACTCATTTGGGAATCACCCTCAGAGTTAACGACGATAACCCTTGCACTCTGAATCTTCATCTTCATTGGAGATTCACAACCTACCGTTACTTTGGATCGATGTGGTTTTTGGATACCCAAATATGGAAACCCGATCCCGGTCTCATCGAAATCCAAAACGTGTCTTTTAGGTCCAAGTTGTTTAAGGTTAAACAATTCAATTGTCTATATACACACAGATAGATAACTTCACAAATCACAATTGAAAATCCACATTATCATAATAAACAGATGATCCATATCAAAATAGGTAACCCATATCATCATCACAATAGATAATCTATATTATCAGCACAATGCAACCAAGCACTCCTACCACAACATTACTTATCTCATTTCTGAGATCACATCCATTCAAGGCAATCAATACCATCCATTTATATATAAGCAAAGATTTACTCAATCACAATATAATTAATTTAAAATGAATTAAATTAACTATCTCTGCCTCTAATTAATTTAAAGTGAATTAAATCAATTACTTCATCTTTAATTAATTTAAAATAAATTAAATTAATTACTTCATCATTAAATCTTGCTTACTCAACAATTTAATTGATTTACAATCAATTTATTAATCATTCAAATTAATCACCTTAATTAATCACCCTTGATTAACTACCCTTAATTACATTCATGTGATTATCCTTAATTAATTCCAAAAATTAATTATTCTAAATCAAAAACAATAATTAACCATTAATTACTTCAATTATTTAATTAACTATAGTTAATTACATTAATCTTTAATTAATTACATTAATTAATTTACTTTAATCACTTATCGTTGATTAATTAATCATAATTAATCACCTTAATTACATCATATTAATTTTATTAATTAATTATTCCTTAATTATATTTTAATTAATTATCCTCTTAAGTTAATTACCTTAAGTAATTAACCCATAATTATTAATCCCCTCTGATTAACCATACTCACTAATTAACTAACTTAATTACTTTATTAAAACAAATTAATAGTTCCTCAATTAATTTCTCAATTAATCCCTTGATTAATTTCTAAGTAATTATACTCCAAATTACTTCATTCTTAAACATCTTCAATTAATTACAACCTGTAATTATCAATCAATTACTTTACTAAGTAATTTCCAATCCATTAATTACATTAAGTAATTATCATTAAAACAACAAGTGTTTAAATTAAATTAAACTTAATTAATTAAATTAAACAATCACATTCAACACAATTAATTACCTTAAGTAATTAATTTCTTAATTACTTCATTAAGTAATTACACTTAACAATTCACAAATAATTATTATTAAATTAATTAATCTAATTAATTATAAAAATTAATCACATTAATTAATTATTAAATAATCCTGGCTAATGACCTTCATTAACCATTCTCTAATTAATTCATTAAGTAATTAACTTAGATTAATCCCAAATTAAATCATCTTTAATTATCCATTAATTAAAGTCTAATTGTTTAATTAATTAAGAGTTAACTCTCACTTAATTAATCCTTAATTATTTAATTTATTAACCTTGATTAAAATTCAATTACTTAATTAATAATTCTTTAATCATTAGTTAATAATCAAATTAATGATCTTAATTATAAATTGATTAACCATTAATCAATATTTATTAATTCCAGATCATTAATTAATTAAATTAATTAATCATTTCTTAATTACTCCATTTATTAAATTAATTTCAAAACATTAAATCTTAACTTAGTTTTATGATAAAACATTTCTAAATTATGTCTAAAAACAAATTTTATTTTAAACAAAGTACTTTTGAACTTACTTTTAAATTCTATTTCAAATACAAGATTTACAATGAATAAAATTTAAATTTAAACAAAGTTTAAACAATTTAAAACTTTTTAAATTTACAAGACAAACAAGTGCTTGTCAAATATAAGGAATTCATAAGGTTTGAAATTAAATTCATTTTTAAATTTAATAATTTAAATTTAAACTTTACATACAAATTTGTTTAAACCTTCAAATCTTAAAATTCTTTTTATTTCAAAAACTTAAGTTCTTATTAACTTTTGGTTTCCAAATTAAATCTTACTTCAAAACTTACTCATATTTAAAAGCTTTAGATTTAAAATTTGAAAACTACTTACCATTATAAAATAGTTTAACATTCATGTTTAAACTTAATTATTTTTTTATTTAAAACCGAGGTTTAAATTTTAAACTTGGATTCTAGATTTCAAACTGGAAATTTAAAACTCAATTCAAATTCTTGCTTTACATTTAAAAAAAAACTCTCTTTTAACTTTTTTAACCTGATACTACAGGTTTCAGAAAAACCTGAACTCAAGAAATCTCCCCGAGGCAAATTTTGCTTCGAGTCAAATCCTTCTACGACTTCGAGTCAAATCCCTATAAGGCTTCGAGTCAAGCACTCGAATAACTCGAGTCCTTCCTGAGTTTAAAATCTACACACCACAAAAAAAAACACCTGAACTTCAACTGCACGTGCACCGTGGCTCTGGCCATCACCGGCTATCCACCAGCACCTCTACCCATCAGCGATCATCCGATGACAACATCGCGACCCTCCAAAAACCACCTCACTTTATCAAATCAAAAACGAGTACTAATTCTAAACCTGGAAACATTAGAAGCCTCCACGACCCAAACCTGTCAATGTTTCTTGCTCGCCGCTCCGACCATCAGAAGGTCAGCAACTTCGGCCATGGCTTCAACTACGATCATACTATCGATTCCCAAAATATCTCAATCGATCAACTCCACTAGCTGTGGTGATCAATTCTTACCTCACAGTCCAGTTCAAAACCCAACTGCAACATAACCTCTTTACTAAAAATCCTAGTTCCAGTGTTAAAAATCATATTATGATTTAAGTATTCAATTTATATTCATGAATCCAGAAAACAGGATAATTAAATTTTCAGTTATCTTTGAACTTGCTCAATCATTTGTTTTTTTCACGGCCAATACTAGTTTATTATTAGCTTAATTCAATTTTAAACTTACTTTAAAAGTTAAACAAACAATGATTGTCTGTAATATAGATCCTAACAAAAATTGGATCAAAAGAATATGTATTCAAAACAAACAAGTTTACTGGAAACATAAACGGAGGTCATTCAAAAATCATTCATATAAGTACAATTTCACATCAACATTCACACGTGCAATACTTATTTATTTCAGTTTACTAGCATGCAATCTATTTTTAAACTTTTTAGATTTAAAAAGTTACTCACTTATTTGAAGATGACAAATCTTCCCAGATTTGTGAAGAGGCCTTTGAAATTTAATTGCTGAAAACAAAATGTCTCTGCCTCTTTGATTTAAAAAAACTGCTTTTGAAAATTTGCTGAAGATATTTCAAGAAGAATAGATTTTTTTTCCAGATTCAACTTGTTTTTGGATTTTAAAACTTGGGTTGCAGATTTCCCTTTGAACTTGCTTTTTGTGTGAAAATAGCAGGTGCAGGCTTCAAGATTGCAGGGAAAGAAAACAAAATGGTGTAGAACAAAATTTGAATTGAAGAGTTTTAAAATGGTAAGTGTATTGATTTTGAAGAGGTGCAGATATTTTTTATTTGAAAATAGCAAGTGCAGGTTTTTGAAGCTACAGCCTATAGTTTTGAAATTGCAGGGTTATTGATTTTGTATTTGTGAACTGAGTTGGGTTTTGGAGGTGCATGTAATTGCAGATTTGCAGATCTGCAATTACATGCACCTCCAAAACCCAACTCAGTTCACAACTGCATTTGATCATGAACTTATAGAATTTTGAAAAAAATTTTGAATTTGGGTTTCATGTTTTTCAGATCTGCATGAGATAGGTTTAAGTTTCTTTGTCTTTTGAATTGAGATGAGAAAAGAAATAAAGAGATGAAGATGTAGGCTTATATAAGTGTAAATTTCAGATTTATCAAATAAAAGAAAAAATTTCAAAACAATTTGACACTTGTAAACTTATTTTAACATTTGTCAAATTGTTATGTTAATCTTATAACACTTGTCCCTTTTTAAAGCAATTTGTATTTGATTTACAAGTTAATATATGTATTAAGCTTAATTTTAATTTGTTAGTAAATATTTAATATGTATATAAATTCATAAAAAGAAATAAAAACAAATCATGTTTATAAATAAAACGTATACATATAAAAATTAAAACAATCAAAAATCTATACTTTGGAATTTTAAATTCAAATCAAATCCAAAATCAATTATTTAAAGAATCAAGTTATATATATACATCTAATTTGAAATAACAGTTGCAAATTTTATTCAAAATCTATTTATAAAGACAATACATTATTAATATTGTTTTTATAAATATCTTATTATTAAATTAAAATCATTTTAAAAGAAATTATCCCTTTATTAATAAATTACTTATTCAATTAAGCTATAAAACTTTTTTTTGGTCAATTTAATTCATTTTAAATTTAAAACTCAAGCCAAATTTATTTTAAACATTTAAACATTTTTTTTCTTAACAATTTTAAAATCATACGTTTATTTATTACATAGCTTTGAAAACTTAATATTAAATAAAAAATCAAAATTTTTCAAATTATTGTTATATATATTAGTATTTTAAAACAAGATTCATTTATTAAATTTTAAACCAAGATCATTTATTTAATAACTTTAAAAAGCTTATATGTTAAATAAAAACTAATTTTCCAAATTACTAAAAATATTAGAATTAGAAAAATATGTTTTATTTATTAAATTTAAAACAATGCTAATCTATTTACGTTATAAACTATATATTTATATTATAAATAGAAACCAATTTATTATTTTTAAAAGATAAAATAACCAATTTAAATATTTGTTGAAGAAGATTATTAAATCTATTTGAATTATTATTAACAAAAATATCGATATCAATTTAATTTTTGATACAGATTATTAAATTGATATTGTTAAAAATTCCGGGATGTTATAAAATGGCAAGTTCTACAACTAAAACCGTACAAGGCTCGTATTGTTTCTTTGGATTTTTCAACTAATAGTCAGGCTAAGGAACTTCCTATTTCCACATGGTACGCCTCTGGGGGATTTTTCTTTAAACACTTTACTTAAAATATTAGTTATAAAAGTATTATACCAATACTACATATAACTTAAGTCCAAACTAATTTTCAAAATAAAATTAGTAGATAGAGTATAACTATTTAAATAACTATTTTCTAAATCAAATATCCATTTAATCTTTAAAATGATCCCTTATATAGTTAATTTAATAAAATTTTACTTTAAAGATTAAAAACAATTTTCAAAACTAATTCCCCAACAGTGTTCTTTTAAAACCAAATCTAAAACTTTTACAAAAGCTAATTTAAAAATATACTCGGCTTTCTAGGGAAGAATTCTATCCATTACAAAATGGTCCATTCAAATAAATTAATAAATCTTCTCGATTTATTTTAATTTACATTTCAAATCTGTAAATTCCTTTTCACACTTTAAAAATAAACCAATATTTATTTTTCAAATAATTTCCCTTTTCTTTACAAATTCCCGTTGTGAATTTACATTTCCAAAAATCAACAGATATACGAATTTTAAATCGATTTCCAAATATCACCTTCAAACAAAATCAAATCCCAAATTTATTTCCAATTTATTCCAAACACAAAATCAAATTCCAATTTGATTTCCTAAATTAAATTTCAAATATCAAATCAATTTCAAATTGATTTTCAAAGTTATTTCCAAAACACCTAGCCAAATTTCCAAATCAATTCCTAAGATTTATTCTAACTCCAAATTTATTCCCGAATCGATTTCTAAAGTTAATTTCAACTCCAAATTAAATTCCAAATTTAATTTCTAAATTTATTTCCTTTTGAAATTAATTTCTTTATCTCTTTCAATTATTTAAAATCTGTATCTTAAATAAATTCTTCAACTATTAAACAACATTCTCGAAATTCCTTTATTAAAACAATTTCCCATATTTTTGGAATTTATTCAATAAGATTAAAAATAAAAATTTATTATTTTAGAATTCCTTCTTTTAAATTTATCCAATTCTCGAAAATAAATTTTTAATATAAACTTTCAGCCTAAATTTTCAAAAATCAAATTTTTATTTATTTCCAGTATCCAACGATACCAAAATTATATTCGGCTAAATTTTAGCGTTCAATGATTTCAATCACAAAGATAATCACACAGAGATTATAAATAATCAACACACAACATTGAAACAAATTCAATTATTTGAGGAATCCAGTTGGATCCCTCCAACCTGTTTCCCTGCATCCATAGATGTTAGTACAATACCAATCCCGTTTCAAGATGGAATATCGCGGTACATGGGTTTATATAAAATATCATCCGCTATTATGCGGCGCAATAGGGTCTCGTCCGCTATATAATGCGGGAAATCAACTCCAAGTACATATATAATACCAATTCCACTTCAAGGTGGAATGTCGCGGCATATGTGTTTAATATAATAACCTACGCTTAATATGCAGCGTATAAGGTCTATTTCAATAAAATAGGTAGCAACAATCATTTAATCACACAATCAAGCAATTTTAAATCTAACTATTTAAAATTTAAATCGAAATACAATTCGATTGAGTGAGAAGTTCTCACCTTGCTTCCAATAGCCGTTTCAGTGTTTTATTCTGAATAAAATCAAACGCGTGTTTAATTTTACCCAAAATTCCACTAGCTCAAATAAATCCCAATCCTACTCCATTGCGTAGTGATCATCAATATAATTCCAACGCAAGTCGTTTCGTCATTTTTCGACCTCGTATGAACAAGTTACAGCTTTTTAAAGTTGAACGAATTATAATATCATAATTAACATTTTCTTTTTATTATTTTATAAACCTAACCATCTCGGACGCACATTTACTTTGATTTTATCAGGGCTGCATGCAGTCTCCTTCACCCCTCACGTTCGCAATCCAGGTTAAACGAACCCAAACGCCGTCGAATTTCGTTGAATTTTCATGCCATCTTTGAACAACTTGAAGATGATCGAGCAACTCCACGTTGTAGCTCGCAACGCCGCGCATATCCACCTAGAATCTGATGAAGCTAGGCCATCTATACATCTCGAAAAATGTGAACGATGGCCGGACATTCAAATGAAGATTGCCGTCGATCTGATGCATTGTTTTCGATCGCAGCCATTGATATCCTAGATCTCGTGATATTCTTCGATGTTATAGTTGAGAGTTTTTCGAATCGATGTGTGGACTTAAAGAAATTAGTGGAAGAAATTTGGCAATTTTCGGCCATTGAAATCGAGGTGGCGGCCTGACCTAGCTGTTTAGGGTTTTGGCAAATGATGAAAATTGAGGTCCTTTTATGAAAATTTGACGACACTGTTCATCCGAATTTTTTCCGAACTCTAAACGAAGCGTGCCGCCTGGCGTTTATAATGTTTTACCCCTATTCCGAACGCAATGAAATATATATCGGGAGCCAATTCGATCGTATTTGGAAGATAGGTTTTCGAATCGACTATTTAAATTTAAAATTCACTTAAACCGATTTCTACGCGTTTTAGCTTACTCCGGACAAACCGTAAATCCGATTGACACGAAATTTGAAATCTTACAATAATATAACATTACGGATCCGATGAAACTGGTTTCGTCAAAATCTGAGACAGTTTGTAAAATGACTATTTTTACTCGTCAATTAAATATTAAAATATTCAATTTCTGCAAATTAACTTTTAATTCGATTTTAAAAGTTCTATAACATCATTCTAACTCCAATATGATTTAATACAACTTTACAAATCAAATTTAATCACATTAAACCCAATTCCCACTTATTTCTGTAATTTCAAATATTAAATTATCGATTTAATTATCCAACTAAATCTAGATATTCGAAATATAATTTATTCGACTTACAAATTTTACTTGTTAATATTTAAAATCAATTAAATATATGAATTTCAAATGACAGAAATTCTGGGCTCGTATGGTTAAGATATGAATTATTAAAGATTGTACATATATTATCTAAATAAATTTTAAATTTCTTTTATTAATTTTATAACCTATCAGAAATGGCCATTAAATCTGCAAATTGAAATCTGGGCCGCTCGAAACTTTCTTCCTCATCTACAATCCAACGCACGCTAGGGTTAAAACAACCCATCGCCACCATCCTCCTTGATATTTTTGTGACCACCACGTCACCATCTAGCTCGATCGGAGAACACCACGACGAAGCCCACCACGTCCCCTACCATCGCCCAAGATATGGAGAAGCTCGGTCATCCTTTAGTCACTGAAACCATGCATAACCATATGCCCTCCCATCGCAAATTGTCGACAATCCAAAGCTCTGATTTCGATCATAGCCATTCAAACTGTAGAGCTCAACGAGCTCTTCAATTTTTATTTAGGAATTTTTCCGAATCAATTAATGAATTAGGAGATATAGCAAGATGAAGTTTGAAGAACTTCGACCATTGATATAACTTAGTGGCGACCAGAAGAAAAGGAATTAGGGTTAGCTGAAAACGAGTTTAGATGTACATTTATTAATATTATTTTAATATCAAATTCATTTTTAAACTACTTTTCAAACGATCTCCAAACGATGCATGCCGACAGGCGTTTATAATGTTTTACCCGCATTCCAAACATAATGGAACGTGTTTCGGAGGCTAATTCAATCATATGTGGAAGATAGCCTTTTGACCGATTTAAAATATTAAAATTTCGATTTTAATTTCAACGTGTTTCTCACACGTACGAACAAACGATAATATCAAACACTACAAAATTTGAAATTCGATAATAATTAGCTATTACGGATCCAATAGAACTGGTTTTGTCGAATTCCGCGATTATGTCCCGAAAGGCTATTCTAACTCGTCGATTAAATCGAAAGATTTTCAGTTTCGTCGAAATCATTTATAATTTTAGTTTTAAAATTTTACTATCTTAATTTTAAATCATATAGAATTTATATTCACGTTAGAAATCATCCCGATTCAAATTTAAATCAAAATTTGATTATATACATATTATTATATTAATTTCCATTATTAAATTAATATAAAGATTCCAGTTTTAACTTATCGACTTTTGATTCCATCCAAAGGTCCATATTTAAAATTCAAAACCAACTAGACTTCAAATAAATTTTAGAAACCATTTCATATCCCTTTATTTCCAGATTTACAAATTATCCCAATTTTCAAATAGTAAATTATAATTAACCAAATCCAATAAATTGTTATATTTGAAATTACAACTAATCTCATTGATTTAACCAAAATCTTCTAATTTTAAAATCAATTTATATTCCATACTCAACATTTAAAATGAATTAAATGTTCAAATTCTAAAGACCAGAATTTCGGGTCGTTATAGAAATATAGAAAAGTTATAAGTAAATTAATTACATAAGCCCATTAAAGATCCAAATTATTATTTGAAATTTACTTTATTCCTCCGCTGTGGGATGGCTTGATTCCAATAATAATGATTAAGTGAGGTATCACATATAAGTGATCCTATGCAAATATCACTCGGTCGAGCACCTATCACATATATGCGACATAAATGATGAATGTCTCGACCAATAGCCCTAATGAGAGATAAGGCTCTCGACCACTTGGCCCTCAGGGATAATTAAGATATATGATAAGCAGACTCTAAAACAACATATGAATCTCTTAGCCGATGGTTCTAGGATAGAACGACGGACAAGCTCATAGCAAGTCAAGCATACAAAAGTTGAGTGAAGACGAGCATGAAGCAAGTCTTTTGGTTAGTCTATTTCAAATAACGAGTGAGCATACAACATGTCTTTAAAATTAAACTCATGGTAACATACTTTAAGACTACACTGTGCATTGATCATGACTTCTATATGCTCACAGTAACAGGTGGGTTATCCATAAGTAATGTCTGGGAAATGGCTCTAATGAGAGTAATATCAATCAAACCTAAACTCATCAACTCATCAAATTGACATCGTAGATCCAAGGCAAGACCCTGCGACCAGGACCGTTAGAATGGATACTAGCCTATCTAGTGGGTTCTAATCACATGCTCTCCATAGTGGCATGGACAAATGTTCTTGACTGGATGAGTCCTGAAGAGAGTAACAATAAGTACTCTCAACTCCACAAGTCCTAATGAAAGCATTGCAATAATAAATCGTCAACCACTAACCCTACATGTAAATAATATTTCTCGACTAATTAGTCCTTAAAGGATGAATCCATAAATTCCTAACATAACATCAACTCCTAATGCTTTGAAAGTAATAAACTCTCAAAAAATAATCTTTATAAAAGCATCACCTCTAAACGGTGTCATAAATTCCTATCCCCCACAATACAATTAAGAATGGCATTTATTTACAAAGTAATCGAACAAATATCACTTGAGTGGCTATACCACTCAGTGTTTCTTGAAATTTACTATATTATCTTAAATTACACTAAATACAAAAATACAATATTCGATACAATGAGTCAAAAGAACAACCAGAAAAATATTACCAAACATCTCATGCTACTTAGTATTATTAATCCCTTTATTTAATATTCTCATGATGTAAAATTACACCATTCAACTGATTACTAATTAAAAGGGGTTTTATTAAGAAAAGTGTCATTTCTAATATCTTCATTTTAATTTCAAAAATTGACATAAATTTTCATAGAGATTTAAATTGCAACAACCCGTATATTATACGATTGTATATGTAAAATATGTTATTTAATATATCATCGTTAGTCAGATTGAAGTCCGAAATACTACTTTTTGCAAACAGTCGAATTAGAACTCGAGACTACTTCCATTGAGTTCAAAATGGCGTTTGTGACCTTTTTGAGTATAAACATTGATATGTTTGGAGTTGAGTAGAATCTTGATGTTTTCACTTAGGGCTTTGGGTTTGGGTTTTAGCCCACTAACCCAACTCATCTTATATCCTAACTCCACCCCCTCTCCTCTTCATTCATTCTATTATTTTCCTAACACTTCAAGCTTTAGCAAAAATGGGCGAGGAGATTGGAAACTAAAATCCTAAGCCCTAGTTTCTTTTCCAAATTCAAGTTCTAGCTTCAAAATCAAAGAGAAGATTAGGTAAGCATCCTCTTCTTCTACTTCAACTCAATCTCTCTCCAACTCCAGAAATTTCCTATAACCTAACTTAGGAAATATTTGCTTATGATCTTAGATTGGAGCTTTTAGAGTTGAAATTGAAGAGTAGTTGATCTTCCTTTTGTTTTCAAGCTTCCCCTTCCTTGTTTTTGAGTAAAAAGGCGAGTTTTTGAAATCACATCTATGCCTATAATTTTCTTAATAGTTAGCTATGAATTCCTAACATCTGTTCTTGTTCATTTGCTTTGGATTAAATTGATTTTATGAATATTCCAATTTTTGGTGTTTTGAGGCAAATCTTTAAAAATCCTACCTTTGATGTTTGAACATGTTTTTGGTGGTGCATCGAGGAGCCTATAGGGCTGGGTTGCCGATTGACGTAAACCCCTAGCATTCATCGCTTGTTCGATCGTATTTCGGATTGGATTTGCCATTTTTGGGCTGGGCTGTTTTTTTACCTAGTAGAAAATTTCAGACGTCTGAAACTAAATCTAGATGTCTGGTTGAAAAATCCAGACGTTTGAAAAGGGGTCTTGAAAAGGCAGAGACAAAATCCAGACGTCTGAAACAAAGTCCAGAGCTCTGAAACCAAATTCAGACGTCTGGTTGAAAATTTCAGACGTCTGAAATGGATCTGGAATTAAAAAGAGAAAGGAGAAAAACATATATACTTCCAGAACCTAGGGCCAGACGTCTGGAAACACCTACCAGACATTTGGAACTGTTTAATTTTTTTGAGTGAATTTCCAATTTTAATCGATTTTTGGTTGATTCGGTTAGTTGTTGTCAATTATTATCGACTTTGATGACTTATTTTTCTGGATTTTTAGGAATATTCATTTTGATGGATTTGGTCTCGATTTCTATAGATTTAATTCACGTCCTCGTATGTGAATTTTTGGTGATTGACTATTTCTAAAATCATTTCTATGGTTTGTCACTTTAAAATGAAAAGATTTCTATACTAGTACTGAATATTCAAACTCTTTTACAAAGATGATTTCAACTGTATAATTAATACAAAGCTCTTTATAAAATCATTTTCCAAATTATTAGTATATACAGACCTTTACCTCATTCGTTCGAGAAATCTAATTAAATGGCTTAGTAAAAGTAGTGGTATGAAACACTTGCGTTTACTCGTCGGTTAATTTTTGGACTTGTTCGATTGAAAATCTTGTGACAATCTTCGAGTGGAAATCTACGATTTGTTCGTAAATATTTAAGTTAAGCCAGTGGTTATGGGACATGAAGCTAAACTCATTTATTTACTTGCTTAGTGTAATCGACACTTCTCGATGATTGATGATGATCATTTTGTAGTTTAGACTAGCAATGTGCGATGTCTCTTTGTCTACGAGGGAGACTAAACCCCGTTTCTTTGGAGCTTCGGCTCAAAATTGGTAGGGTTGCAACCCATAGTCTTCAGGCCGTTTTTGGAGCCTCGGCTCAAAATTGATGGTTAGCGACCATGGAATAGCGTTCCGTTTGTGATACACGTGTTGGTGAGTTTTCGTGCTCCCATTTTGTGATAGGCCTCCCTTTTTTGTGATTTCTGGATTTCTAGTTGATGATTTCTAGAATTTGTGTTTCACCTCTTCTTATGATTGGCAATGATATGTTTGTCGATATTTGGGGTTTGGTGAATAAAGTAAAGAATATGACATTCTTTTTAGTTGTTTGAGATTTCTTGAGATATTGTCATGATCCTGACTCGACCTTCGAGAATCGGCACAGAATACATCACTCATATTCGAATGTTGCCGATTCAAACACTGAATCTAGTTTGTCGGAGCTTATAACATATTAAGTATAACGACACAGTGGAAGAAAATGAATAATACCATTGATACAACAATGAATACAATATCCGATACAATATGATACAACAATGTTAGAGACAAATATATAACAGTGGAATATGATAACAACGGAAGAGATAACTCAAATATGATCTTCGATGAAGAGTGAATCCAAAATCTACAACTCCGAACCAAAAGCCCAGCCCAAAAGCTACAAGGACTCCAATCCAATAAGCTCGAACCACCATCATCGATGACTTAAGCAAGGTCAGTCATCCAAAGATTGAAGAAGATTCCCAAAGACTGAAAGCTACTGAATCTATACCTACTATTTGATTATCTGAAAAACCCAATTCCAGACTGTCTGTGTGGAAAATTGTAGGCACACATAGTTTAGGAAAGGAACAATAAACTTCGGGTCAGTCATGGGGCTGGTATGAGCAAACAAAAACAGTTTTACCTTTAAAACAATCGACAATAGATTTTAAAATTTGAAATCCGCAATGCTTTTTGGAAAATGAAACTGCCATAAGGCCTTCCGCCACACACACAATGCAAGCGCACACTTGGAGGAGATTTCTCCTTATGACAGTCAAAAATGCTTACTACGCAAAAACCATTTTGATATTATTATTAGTGCATAGTGCAGAAAATCTTTCGAATGTATAATACAAATCTTAACCAGCCTAGGTGCCATTATATTATGCCAGCTATAGCTACCACCTGAGGTGGCAGGTTATACAATTGCAATCGTAAAGGGCTCATATTGTTTGATTGGATTTCCAACAAATGGTCAGGCTAAGGAACTTCCCTAAAAATTGAATACCTCTGAAGGGACGCCCCCAAGAACCAAATGGTTCCCTACCAACACAAGGTCGGGTTACCCCTGCATGGAAGTAATGCCTTAAGTAAGCCATCCCCGGTTGTTACCGACCTTTATCCGAGGCCTCGACACCAACAACCACAAAGCAAAGTATCTGGGCTCCATACCACGATACCACTTTCAAAATCAACATAAGTAGATATCTGGGCTCCATACCATGATACCGATTTTTATCCAGAAGGAAATGGACATACCCTTGGGGCACGACCCCTAAAACCCTTGCCGCAATATTCCTGTTTCGACCATTTTCAGGTTGTGAGGCTCGACGAAGTCACGTCCATAAAGCTATGCTTTTCACAATTGCTTTGATCAACAAATGATCAACAGTACTTCATATGCCACGTTACCAAATTGGGAATGTATCACTAGTAACCATCAACTACATAACCTCTGAGCTCGTACGTCTTAGAGAAGAGTGTTAAGCTAAGAGAATAAATCCCACCAAACAGAAATGTATTTGGTAGAAACCAGCTTTACATCTCAAAGTGTAACGTCAGATACACATCCATACAAGTCTGTATGGGTACGAACAGAACCGAAGGCACTTCCAAAGAAGCCCTTGCAAATCCGGGTATCCCCAATCCCGATCGAACTCCCCATCACATATGCAGATCTCTATACCGTAGCTATTCAGTGCAGAGTCATTCGACGTGTTATTCTATCATCCTCGAAGACACCCGGTTTTCACCACCATTTTCAAATGCTATCCATTTCGTCGTATCATTATTCAGAATGGGTTATATGACACAAGGTCTTCTCCGGGCTGAACAGAATAATGAGCGCAATATTTAAAAACACATGGATATGGGATCTCAGTTAAGTCACAACTTAAAGTCCAAAACCTTTCTTTCAAATGGTTTAAACAAATTACCATTTTCAATCTTTTAAACAAAAAGATTCATTTCACAAAGTTCACCCATTTCTCACAAAGATTCATTCACAGATTTCAAAACAATTTCCATTTTAAAATTGGATTAACTGTGACGACCCAGAATTCTTGGGCATTTGAAATGAGAATATTTAATTAATTTTAAATATTCAAGGGTTAATTATTAACTTTAATTTCAAATCTCAGTATTTATTTGATAATTAAATTATTGAATTAAATAATTTAAAATCGGGTAAAATATGAAATCTGGGATTTTAAGCCGGTTAAAAATAATTTGAAGGCTTGAAAGATTTATATTGATAATACGGAAGGTGGTAGAACTTTTAAAAATATGATTTCAAATGATTGGTTCAATTTTGAGAATATATCGTTTAAATTGAATTTAAAAATAACCTTCCGAGGAACAGTCTCGGAATTCGACGAAACCAGTTCCATTGGGTCCGTAATATTGAATTATTATCGAGTTTTAAATTTCGTATTGATCGGAGTTTGTGTGTGAGTGTACGACATATAAACGCGCTTAATCTATATCGAAAATTCGGGTCGATTTAAATTTAATTTTGAATCAAATTAAGACATTGTTTAAAACAGTCAAATCCTTTCATGTCACAAACTTTCCCATTTCATTTCAAGGCACTATAGTACATTTATTCCAACACACATCCTTTGGCTTCCCACACACGATCCTTATCCTTCTTCTGGAAGCCAAAGATCGAACCTTCAAGTCGATTCATGCACTATAATTCTCCTGGATTCGAACGCAGATCAGAAGAAAAAAAGAAAAAAAATGTTGAAATCAAAAAAAAAAAAAAATGGCCGAAGCCTTTAGCTTTTGCCTTTCTCGTCTTCTTATTTCACCTTCCTCAAAAATGAAGCAGTTCGATTAATCTGTAAAAAAAAATGTATATAGAAATTGCGAGATGAATTTGAGCTCACGGGGTGGGGAATCACGAAATCAGGAAGTGGCGGAACGAAAATTAAACCGAGGCGCGCTTCGTTCAATTCAGCGTCGACTTCCCATTCTCGATTTTGGGGGGGGGGGGGGGGGCGATTTCGTGAGCCAATTACTCGTGCGGTGGTTCGAATGTTGTGTGAGAGGGATTTGTGGGGGTTCGATCTATTTAGGGTTTTTCGCGAGTAGCATCGCGATTACCTCGGGACGGCGAGCAAGAAGTGGAGAAGGAGGCTCGGTTGTTCTGTAGCGGCGACAGTGGTGTATCGGCAGAGAAACCCTTTGGCGTGCAATGAATCTGAGGATGCTGACGCGAGTTGTTCAGCTGTGAGGTATAATTCTTTTTTTCAATTTTAGGGTGCATATATGTGTATATATACATATAGATTAGACAAGTAAATATATTCAGTAAGGTAAAGTTTAATTAAGCAGTTTTTAAGTTTTAAGATAATTTTAGTTTAATCTAAATCTGGATACATATATATGAAGATATACAGAGAAAAAAAATGTTCAGTGAGATATATATGCATTTTTTCCAATTTATATATATATATATATATATATATATATATATATATACGGGAAAAATAAAATAATAAATTGCAGTAAGGTATAGTGTACTTTTTGAAAATGTATATGTATATAAATTCACAGTAAAACAAATTACCGTGGTATTTACGAAAACATAAAAGGGTATTTTACAATAAAACAATTCTATTTTAATTTAATAAGAATACACATACACATTTTTTATCTTACTGTTTAGTTTTAAATAAGTATTAAGTTGGTAAACTTATTCAATTATTTTAGACATTAAAAATAATTTATTTAAAGGAGAATTAGTTCAAGTAAAATTCTTAGTTTGTTAAATTAACAAATGGTAATAAATTGTTAGATTAGTTCAAATAACAATAAATCATATAATGTTTATTCAAGGTCTGAAATCATGGAGAAAACAAGCCGGTTTGGATAGGATAGCAAACTAAGAGGCAAAGGTGAGTTAATCTCACTCACATGTGGAATGTTAGCTTATTTAAGTAGTTGGTATTTAAATAATTGTGTGATTGATTGAAATGTTTATTTATATCAGCCTGGATTGATATATATATAGTTGTGCTAATATTTGTGGATGCAGGGAAAACAGGTTGGAGGGATACAACTGGATCCCTCAACATTTATTTAACATTATTTAATACCCTCTGTTGTGATTATGTGATATTCTATGATGAACTTTATTGAAATATTGAATGCTATGGTTCGATTGGATATAATTGTGTATAATGAACTATCAAAAATATATATAAATTGGATTTTAGAAGGAAAATAAAAGAAGTAAATTTGTAAGAAAATAATTATAGAAAATTTGAATAAGTTTAAGAATGAATGAAACAAATAAAATGACTTTAAAATTTTAATAAACAAAGCTAGAATATAGAAAGGAAATTTTGAATGACAGGAAGTTTTAAACCGTAGAGTTATTATTTAAGAGAACAAAGCATTTATCTAAAATTTAAGATTTAAATTATTAAAAGGAATAAAGAAGAATTGGGAAAGACCTGAATTTATATATTTCAGGTAAGAGATTTAAAATCAAATGGAACATCATAACAATAATAATAAGTCTATAACTAATGAATTTTGAAATGGATTGTGTAAGTAATGAAATTTATTTCAGATAGAGAAAATTGGAAATCAATTTGGGAAATTGATTTAAGTGATTGAGATTGGAAATTTCTCCCTGAATAACCAAGTACGTTTCAAAGTAATTTTTTTTTAATTAAAAGTTTAAAATTGTTTAAAGAAGTATGTTTTGACAAACTTATTATTTCTAAATATTTAAATTCTAAAGTAAGTATTTCTTTTAGTCTATTATAGCAGTAATTATTTTAAAAGTGTAATTTAGTATTTTGTTTTAAAAGTGTAAATCTAGTTTTATATTTAATCGAGAAACCTTATTTTCAAAACATTCATATAGAATGTATTTTTAACAAATTATTGAAGTAGTTTTACCTTAAATGTATTAAAATATATCTCAATGTAAAGTATTTTAAATTATTCTAATAATCTAGTTTTGTGCTTGGTGATTTCAGAGGAGATAGAAAATATATGGAAAAGTTTATTCTGAAAGGAAAGATGGTTTTAAAACTGTTTTCAAGGGTTGAAAATAGAAATATATCTTATGAAGATATTTTTGGGATTAAGAAATAATTTGAAAAATTATTGTGTGATGTATGTTTGTGAATATAAATTGATAGTTAAATCACCGACTATCAATATTGGACAAATGCGTTGATCGTTTCGAAGAGACCGGGATCGAGATTTATTTCTCGCAAACCACTTCGATCCGGTTTGTACGTTTCGTGCGAAAAACGTGTTTGGAGTCGAAGATGGAGCAGTGAAGTGCAAGGGCTAGTCGCTACTAATCCTGTGGATATTTCCAAAATGGATGTAGTAGGAATAGTGCCTTCGGTTCCGTTCGAACCCGAGACGGACTTGTATGGATGAATGCTTGCGAAACATCGTCAGGTGGACGATGGGCATTCTAAGTGAAAACGTTCTAAAAAGGTAACGCTTAGCCTCAAGCCTCATCAACCGGGAATGACTGAAAATCATGGGATATGCAGCAAGGTTAGGTGGGTCATGCCCAAGCAGGACAAGATAATTCCCCTGTCTAGATGTCCCTTATTATATATTTCGGCTTAGTGGGTGGTTGGTCGCGCCAACCACGGGGTTTATTTTGTTTGGGACTGTTCAGTAAGGAATGGTTCCGGCCTTGTGTTGCAGGGGATGAAGGGAGTAATCCTCGGTACGGTGATCTAGGCCCCGTACTGTGACAGGTGGTACCCCAGTGCCTAGTCATTGTTGGAAATCCATTCTCCTTACGAGCCTTATACGAGTTTTGTTTGTATTACCCACTCTGTGGCTAGTAGCTGGAATTTAATAATGTAACAATTTCGGCTATTTTATAAGTATCTGTATATAGACCCTATTATAATATCAGAGGATTTCTATAAAAATTATTTTAGCTATCGTAAGGTAAAAACCCGACATGTTTATTTGTGGCGTGGTCTTACGAGATGCTTTTGTTTTCAAAGGATTTTTGAAACTTTAATAATCAATTGGGTGTGATTTTCTCACGCTGGTATTCCAGACTGACTCGGGTGTTATTTAACTATAATGCTCGGGTCAGACCGAGTATTATAGGATATAGGATATGATGCTGTGGAGCTCAGGAGACGAGCTGGATGACGATACGTATTCTCGTACTTGTATATATATATTTCCGTTGTGTTGAGTTGTTGTGTACTCATTGTATGTTATTGATGTGAGCTGTGACTGATATACTCTGATGATGTAATATATGTAAACTGATATATTTGATTTTGAGTAAAGATTATTAATTCTCTATTATATTTTATTCCGCTGCGATGGTTAGATTCTGATGTTGATTTTGTTTTCTCTTCTTCTACCTCTTCTTCTTAAACCCAAATGGTTCGTATTTCTGTGCAACTTGAGTTGATTTAGGTAGAATAGTGTTGACTCAAGGGGTACGGATTTGCGGGCTGTTACAGTTGGTATCAGAGCATAGGTTTGTGATAACCTTGGCTCTGGTGGGAATTACTCATAGAATAGAGTCTATGGTACTCTATAATGAGTTTGAGCGTATTAATATATATGAGCGCGTATTTGTTAGTGAATATAAATTGTTTTAATATTGTGTTGGTTGATTTATTGAGTGGCATATGAACCTTCGTCGACACAGTCTGCGCAACTGTATCGAAGGGGTTTCTAAACACTTGAATAGAACAATTGACACGGTATTGTTTTAAATGTGGGTAAATGAAATAATTTTACCCAAAATATATTTTGACATAAATAAAAGTTTTGTAAACTATTTACCTAATATATGGTTGCTTGGATGTTAGGAATGATAATATTAAAGTATTATCATTTTTAAGTGAAAATTTAACTAGAAATTGTAAATATAATCAAAGACTGAGAAGATAAATTCAATTATGAAATGAAATTTATAAATGTGAATTCTAAATGTAATTTATAAATTAAAATATAACCAAATAAGAATTTGTATGAGCTTAAGCTATGCAAATAAAATTATAGTAAAATTGATTTAAAGCAGGATTTAGAAATTTAAATCCCGGAAATTTGGAAGTGTTTGTCAAAGCATTTGAAGATGAATAATAATACAATTGTTTTGGAGATACTTCTGAAAGGAAAATTTGTTTTAAAATGGATTTTGGAAGTGAAATAGCATTGAAATCACTTGGATATTGGAAAATAATTCTGATGATGACGGCCGCATCATCAGTATTCATTTTTGAATTTATGAGTGAAGAATTGCTACCAAATTGATTTGTTTAGGAAAGCAGATGTTTTTGAAAATTTCAAAGGAAATTTGTTGGGAATTAAACCAGGATTGGTTTAAATTTTTGGGAAATGTGATTTTGAAATGTTGGAGATTTTAAAACAATTTGAAACCAAAGCTGGGTGTTTAAAAATTCGGATAAGATAAGTTGTAAGCTTATAAATGGAAAGGATTTGTAAATCAGAAAAAAAAAATTAAGCTTTGGATAATGGAATTTAAATTTAAAGAGAAGAGTTAAAAACGAAATAAAATTGAATGGGAATAAAAATTCAGCTGAATTATTGATGAAATTAAATTCTTACCTGAATAAATGGGAAATAAGTTGGATAAGGATTGGATTGAAATAAATAAACCAGAATAACTTATAAAAGAATTAAAGATCCATGGAAATAAAATATGCTTGGGCTATAAATAAATAGAAGGCTTGAGTTAAAAATAAAAGATGAATATATTCCAGCTTATGATGAATGAAATTGAACTGTGAGTTCATAAAATTAGGTGGTAATTTGAAAATGGATAGTGGATCCAGAACTTGAGTTATAGATTATATTTTAACTTGAAGTGTTAACAAATTTAATATAATTGAAATGTATGGGATAAAAATGTAAATGGATTAACATAGCGATGGTTTGAATGTGCAAATAAAATCTAAATAAGAGAAAATATAATTGAATGTGGCCTTGCAATTAATTAATTAATTTGTGAACCAAATTGCGATGTAAGTTGATAAATGGGATGGTAAATTAACATGTGAATGGTGGATCATGACTTGAGTTATAAATTAAAATTAACTTGAAATGTTACTAAATTAGATATAATTGGAAATGCGTTGAATAAAAATGAAATTAGATTAAAATAGTAAGGGTATGAATTGCAAATAAACTCCTAATAAGTGGAAATAAATTGGATATGGCCTTGTAATAAATTGAATAAGTTAAATCTGGAAAGTTAAATTTTATAATAACTAATCAAATAAATTTGTAGCTTGAAATGAGATTGGATTGAGATAAAATCAAATTAAATTGAAAAGAGAAATTTATTTGCAAAAGGGAGCGAGCTTAAAAAAAATTTACTTGAAAATAAAATGGGCTTAAGTATAAAATTGGAGTGAATAAACTTAAGCTAAAAGATGGAAAGGAGTTGAAGTGAATTCAACTTAAAACAAAGTTTAATAATATTGGATTGGTTTTAAACCAAGTAAAAATAAATTTGGATCGGAATAAATTTGGTGGGTTGTAAATAAAATTTAAGAAAATGAAAATTTAAAATAGATTGAATGTGGATAAACTGACTATATTGAATGAATAAATGGATGGGATAAATAAGAATTAAATGAAGTATGGTTTAAGTAAGTTGAGAAATGGTTATTAAATGAAATAGCTTGGTTTGTTTTTGAGCTAAATAGAATAGTTTGGAATAAACAAATATGGAATGAAATGTAAATAAATGGATTGTGAATAAATTTAAAATGGAATAGAATTGAGTAAATTGAGCTGAAATCAATTTAAATTGGTTATAAACATAAATACTTATTTATTCACATAAATCTTGTCAAATTGCATAGAATAAATTGTCATTTGATGTAAATGGAAGTAATTAAAATTTTATGAGTTGATAGAAGTAAAGTAAATTGATTTTGAAAATAATGGAATTAAATATGAGTTCAGTCTTGCCTAAGAATAAATTAAAAATAAGCAAATGAGTTTTAAACCATTCAAAATTTGATGAAGATGTATACGAATGGATTGAAAACCATTCGAATTGAATGAAAATGGTTATAAATGAATTAAAACAGTTGAATTGGTATGGGAACTATATAAATTGCTTACAGAAAAATGTTTGGTATGAGATTCTTTTAGAATTCATATGTTTTAACTAGTGTGAATAAGTGATATACTGTTAATGTGACGCCCCACCTCTATACCCACGCTAGCCAAGAACACTACGGTGTAGTGCTGTCGACTAGCACGGAGAATAGGGCTGTTGAGGAGCGACCATCCGTGTAATTTCTTTGCGCGAACATTGATATGTCAGATAGTACAGCATGCATTTCATTTAAGGAGGAAATCCGACATACCGATGCAAACTCAAAGCTATCATGCGGTGGCTATATATAATCCTCGGAAACAAATATAGAAATAAGCATAACATAAATCAGTCACAGATAATTCATATCACAACGGCGGAAATAGATATGAATAAACCACACTTAAAAGTGTTTATCAGAGAAGTGGTCTAACAAGATCCACGATAATACAAAAGAATATAAATAAATGCGGAACACAGATTAAACAGAAAATTCTCATATATATAATAACTGATGGCAGTTACAATACATTTGATACGGTACATATGATACAATTACAACAGTCGACTCAGGAAGTTATACATACAAGTACATTTTCAATATAATATACATGAATACATATCTTCATATACAATCACATCGACTACTATACATGACGACTACTCCAAAAGATATGAAAGAACTTCATAGCTCAAGCAGCAATCCCGAAGCTAAAAATCTACAACCTGTGAATACTCGGTCTGACCCGAGTATTAAATTCAAAAGAAAATAATACCCGGGTCAGTCTAATTCAAACTCAGTTATTAGTGCATAGAAGCAGTAATAATACGAAAAATATCCTAAAATCAAAAGCAGATAGAATATTAATCAAAGAAATACCGTGTGGCTGCAGTTCACGCTTGCGTGCACTGCCGCACCACAACAGTGATGATGAAACCAATAAATACCGTGTGGCTGCAGTTCACGCTTGCGTGCACTGCCGCGCCACAACAGTGATGATGTAACCAATAAATACCGTGTGGCTGCAGTTCACGCTTGCGTGCACTGCCGCGCCACAACAGTGATGATGTAACCAATAAATATAAAAGATGTACACAATGAATGTACATAACAAACTGCACATGACAAAAAGAGACAGAGGTGCACGAGAAGAAGTATACTCAAATGAGAAAGTGCAAATAAGTAGGCTGCACAAATAGTAGGGCCAGGCAGCACAATGATCATCACAATGATCAAGGCATATACAGGACACAAATGCATCACATGATAAGGTAACACAATGCCACAGTGAAAAATACCAGTGTAAAGGGTCACAAAGCAGTGGTTCCAAAATGAAATGAACCAGAGGAATGCAACAGAATTTTGCATGAATGGCGACAAGTATATGAAATGTACTTGTAAACATATAAATGCAAAGCACAAAAGACTCAAAGAGGAATGAAACTGAGTCAAACAAGGGCAACTTCAAGTATCACAACTTCAACAATGAAATGGTTTTAAATAACCATAAATGAACACTGCAATAATCAGAATAGTAGAAAATGAATGCCTCCATGGAAAGTGCAGTTGCAACAGGTCAAGGCAGCAGAGAGTGTGCACATGAAAGACATGAAGGTAGTAGTACACCATGGTGCTACAGAAATATACAGTTCAAATAAAACTGCAATTAACCAGAAATCACAAAACCAAACATCAACCAAGATTCAACCGAACATAGGCAGCAAGCTCCAGATATCATGCAGCAGTGTATATATGTATATAACAAGTATGCTACACAAATGAACAAGATTCAACACTGCCAAGATCAGCAGTCGAAATGCAACCAAACTGGGATACGAGCAATGCTACAGGTGGGCAGTGCAACCACCAGGCAGTGGCACATGAATGTGCAGGCCAAAAGAAGCATTGCAACAGTGACTCAAAGCATACACCAGAATGCATCAGTGGTGATGAAATGAGTATAACTCAAATGCAAACAATGTCATATGTGAAACAGTGACCAATTGCATGAACAAGTTCAAGTGTACTACAGAGGAATGATTTCAACATATCATCAGTGGCAGGCATGCAAGCAAACAGTCGGTGGTATAATACTAAACCCAACAACAGCAAGTATATACAAAGTATAACAGAGGCAAAACCACAAGCAATACACATACTGGAGACAATTACACAAAGACTCCAAGCATGTAAGTATTTCAACAGTGAAGCTCCAGAGACCGAAATAATCAAGTGACAGGGGTTCGAACATGTAGCAGTTTACATATGCCCAAAGAAAGGCAAAAATCAAATAGAAAGACATGTCTAACCTGAAGCTCACTCTAGTCAAGCTACAGGGAAGAACTCAACAGGTCAGGGTTGAGTGACGACCTCAAAAATGAACAGCTCGAAACGATAAAACCAGAAACAAGATGCAGTTCGACATCAATACAAATGCTGAAATCAAAATAGTTCATGCAATGACCGAAGCCAATACTTCAAAGTAAATACACAGTCGAATGGCCGACAAATCAGGGGACGAATTCAACAATCATATACGACTGAAAATCATCGAATTCAAGCACTAATAAACACGAGATAAGAATTAGAAGTGAGAAAACTCACCTTCTTCGACGAATTGAAGCGGAGGCGAACACGACCACTATGAAGTAGCCGTTCGAAGTGAGGAAGCGTCGATTGACGACGCCCTAGTTACTGAAGGTCGAACGAGCATCATCGGCAGCAAAGCCCTCATCTTCGAAAAGAGGGATGGAGGAGAAGTGAGCCGCCATTGTTTGCTCCTCTCGATTATTTTAGGTTAGGGTTTTTTTTTTTTTTTTTAAAATGGAAACGGGTAAGGGGAGAAACGGGTTTGTCTTGGTTGGTTATCACGGCAACCAAAATTAAATGGGCCGGGATTAACTTTAATGCCCGCATACCATTTCAACAATTCACAAAAGAATTTCAACACACTTAAATTTTAAAAACTTCAAAATGACAATTGACGAAAAATATAAATCGTTTTAACGTCGATTATGAATTGACGCGAATATCGGGTTGTTACAGACTCCCCTCCTTAAAGAAATTGCGTCCTCGCAATCATAAGGAATAATGGACAAAAGGTAACAACCATAAGAGCATATCATCATAAAAATGACGAAATTTGGAAAGAAAAAGCCTGAACGTGTTTGCTCGATGAATTCTCTGGATTCCAAAGTGAAATCCATAGGATTTGAGAACCACTGAACTTCCGCGTGAAGAACATTTTTATTTCGAAGGTGCTGAACCCCCGAAACATTGATGTGAATAGAATGTTGCTCAAAGTCAAATCTGGTGAAACTTCAATTTCTTCAATAATACCGGGCTCAAGAATAAAATCGGAATTCCTAAGGCATTTTCGTAGAAGGAAGACGCGTAAAAACGTCATAAATAACAAAAAATAGAGCCGGTAATAAGAGGCGATAAGCCATGGAACCAATACGTTCAGTGATAGGAAATGGCACAATATATCGAGGCACTAACTTTCCCGATCGACTGAAACGTACAACACCCATCATAGGTGAAACACGAATAATATGGAACAACAGCGTAGTACAATAACGATACGTCCAATGAACCGATCAACATAAAAGAACATCAGACGTAAGTCCATAAAAGGAATGAGACGAAGCTCAATAAAACGAAGTACATCGAAACGTCTGATGAACCTGGTAAAAAGATGATTCCATTCGGACATCATCAAAGAAACAACCACTTGTTACCAACGACAAGTGCATAGGTAACACGATTTCCCATCCGGGAGTGGTAAAGAATATCAAGATCATAAGATGTAAGGAACTCGAGTCAACGTGGTTGACGTAAATTAAGTTCTTTGTGAGAAAATAAATATTCCCTAGATTCATGATCAGGGCAGAGAACAAATTTCTCACCCAAAAATAATGATGCCAAAGTTTTAAAAGCGAAACCAATAGCCACGATCACTAGATCATGAGTGGCATATCTAGTCTTAGTAGGCATAAATGATTCAGAAGTACAAGAAATAGCATGTTTTCTCTAGCAAGAGAACAACATCCAAACCAATACGATTAGCATTGGTACACAAGATAAGGTCTTGATTCCACTCGAGAATCGCAAGAATAGAAGTATCGGAAAAGAGTTGTTTTAAATAATATTCTTTCCCGAAAAGCTAAAACTTTCGAAATTTACAATTTACTTTATGTAATTATCTTTTTAGAAAAATTTACATTTTAAAATTCAATTTACTGTGTCTGATTGTCTCATCTAATCGTCTAGGAGATTCCTATCGATAACGTTGATCAAGCGCATCGACCAGAATTCTTAAAGCACTTAATGGGCAATGCAATCACAAAATCATCTTTTAATTTCATAAAAGAAATTCACAATTTTCAATCTCAAACGGACAAGTCCGGAATTAAACGAATCAGTAAAAGAAAGGGGTCATAGTCCTCGATTTTGCTGAAACGTTTAAATCGTTTTCTCATTCTTTTGAAAGCGTAAACTATAAAAATTTTGAAAACAATTTTTATTTTAAAACAATTTTTTAAAACACGTGATTAAAACAGCGACATCAGTAGCAATTGGCATCAAAATATAATACCAATGAATTTTCATTCGTCAAAAATGTCACAAGAATCTTCTCAAAGATAGAAAGGGATATCATACCCTAAACTTGTATTCATAACAAGTCAATAACACACGAATTCACCAATGCACAAGAATTGATAAAACTTATCAATAGAAATCACGAAAATTGGTGAAGCACAAATTCTAGAAATCCTCACAAGAAATCCAGAAAACACAAGCTAAGAGTATGAGAACTCGAACGCGAGTATGAAAACTCGAACCGGAGTATGAAAACTCGAACGCGAGTATGAAAACTCGAACGGAGTATGAAAACTCGAACAGAGTATGAAAACTCAAACGGAGTATGAAAACTCGAACAGAGTATGAAAACTCAAACGGAGTATGAAAACTCGAACAGAGTATGAAAACTCAAACGGAGTATGAAAACTCGAATAGAGTATGAAAACTCAAACGGAGAGTATGGAAACTCACCAACACGCGAGCATGAAAATTCATCAACACATGTAACGCAAAGCGAGAACGGGAGCACAGAATCTCACCTACACGTGAGCATGAAAATCACCAACACGGGCAACGCAAAGCGAGAACGGGAGCACGGAATCTCACCTACACGCGAGCATGAAAAATCATCAACACGTGCAACGCAAAGCGAGAACGGGAGCACGGAATCTCACCTACCCGCGAGCATGAAAAATCATCAACACGTGCAACGCAAAGCGAGAACGGGAGCACGGAATCTCACCTACACATGAGCATGAAAACTCATCAACACGTGCAACGCATAACGAGACGCTATCTCATGGTTGCAAGCCACAAATTTTGACACACGAATGGCCCGAAGACCGTGGGGCGCTACCCTACATGTGTGAGTCGGAATCACACAGATGGTGTCTAGACAATCCTCAAAGCCCAAGAGATATGTGTGAGACGAAATCACACCGATGAGGCCTAAGCTATCCACGCCGACAAAGAGATGTGTGTGAGTCAAAATCACACCGACGAGGCCTAAGCTATCCACGCCGACAAAGAGATATGTGTGAGTCAAAATCACACCGACGAGGCCTAAGCTATCCACGCCGACAAAGAGATATGTGTGAGTCAAAATCACACCGACGAGGCCTAAGCTATCCACGCCGACAAAGAGATGTGTGTGAGTCAAAATCACACCGACGAGGCCTAAGCTATCCACGCCGACAAAGAGATGTGTGTGAGTCAAAATCACACCGACGAGGCCTAAGCTATCCACGCCGACAAAGAGATATGTGCGAAACGAAATCACACAAATGGTGTCTAGGCTAACCGAAAAGGTATGTGTGAACGAAATCACACAAATGGTGTCTAGCCTAACCAAAAGCGACATCGCACAATTGCTAGTCTAAATCATAAGAATGATTGTCATGATCAACGAGAAGTGTCAATTA
Organism: Allium cepa; assembly: GCA_030765085.1. Classification (NCBI taxonomy): domain Eukaryota; kingdom Viridiplantae; phylum Streptophyta; class Magnoliopsida; order Asparagales; family Amaryllidaceae; genus Allium; species Allium cepa. Next base: position 682,639,504 of record CM060928.1, read on the forward strand.
CACTAAGTTAGTGAATATAAAAGTTTAGCTTCATGTCCCATAACCACTAGCTTAACTTAAATATTTACGAACAAACTGTAGATCGTCACTAGAAAAATTGTCACAAGAGGTTCAATCGAACAAGTCCAAAAATTAACCGACGAAGTAAACGCAAGCGTTTCATACCACTTGTTTTACTAAGTCGTTTAATTAGATTTCTCATACGAGTGAAATAAAGATTTGTATATGCTAGTAGATTGAAAAACGGTTTAAGAAAAAAGCTTCGTAGTAAAATAGTTTTGAAATCATTTGGAGAAAAGGGTTTTGATATTTACTACTAGTATAGAAACCTTTATATATTTTTTTAAAGTGACAATTCACCAAAATGACTGTAGAAACAATCAATCACAAGAATTCACGTACAAAGATGTGAATAGAATCCGAAAGAATCAATATTGAACCTTCAAAAAGTATGTTCACAAAAATCCCGAAGAAAATATCACCAAAGTTGCTAATAAATGATAGCAACAAATCGGGAAAATAATCAAGAATTGATTAAATTTAGAAATCAAATCAATTCACTAAAATTCACATTCGAAGACGTGAATAAAATCCAAAGAATTCGATTCTAAATCCGTCAAGGTTGGAATACCCAAAAATTCCAGAAATAGAAGTTATCAAAGTCGATAAAGGCGATAACAACTAAACGGAAAAGAAGAATCGATTATCAATTGGAAAAAATCAAAGCAAAACGAGCAAGGTACTCGAGACAGAAAATAGCAGGGCAAAAGTCGATCAAGTCAGCAACTCTATCTCAACTAAGCACTGATAAACTTTTGATTCTTTACAAGATCCAAAAGTCGTTGGGCAGATATGAATATGCCATCCAGAGATGGACTACTTGATTGAATAGCACTAAGATTGCCAGATTCAACCAAATCTTCTTCTTTAAGAAAAGAAAGAAGAAAGAAGAAGGTGATATTCACAAAAAATGAATTTCAATCAAACTTGATTGATAAAACAAGGAATCATAAAGAGAATAGGATAGAACGGTACGAAGACCCGACTTAAATCCTAAAGCACGACTCCTAAATTAGACTTAGGACGATGATCCTTGTTATAGTAATTCCATATTGTTCCGAAGTTTGGCTCTGATACCAAGCTGTGACGCCCCACCTCTATACCCACGCTAGCCAAGAACACTACGGTGTAGTGCTGTCGACTAGCACGGAGAATAGGGCTGTTGAGGAGCGACCATCCGTGTAATTTCTTTGCGCGAACATTGATATGTCAGATAGTACAGCATGCATTTCATTTAAGGAGGAAATCCGACATACCGATGCAAACTCAAAGCTATCATGCGGTGGCTATATATAATCCTCGGAAACAAATATAGAAATAAGCATAACATAAATCAGTCACAGATAATTCATATCACAACGGCGGAAATAGATATGAATAAACCACACTTAAAAGTGTTTATCAGAGAAGTGGTCTAACAAGATCCACGATAATACAAAAGAATATAAATAAATGCGGAACACAGATTAAACAGAAAATTCTCATATATATAATAACTGATGGCAGTTACAATACATTTGATACGGTACATATGATACAATTACAACAGTCGACTCAGGAAGTTATACATACAAGTACATTTTCAATATAATATACATGAATACATATCTTCATATACAATCACATCGACTACTATACATGACGACTACTCCAAAAGATATGAAAGAACTTCATAGCTCAAGCAGCAATCCCGAAGCTAAAAATCTACAACCTGTGAATACTCGGTCTGACCCGAGTATTAAATTCAAAAGAAAATAATACCCGGGTCAGTCTAATTCAAACTCAGTTATTAGTGCATAGAAGCAGTAATAATACGAAAAATATCCTAAAATCAAAAGCAGATAGAATATTAATCAAAGAAATACCGTGTGGCTGCAGTTCACGCTTGCGTGCACTGCCGCACCACAACAGTGATGATGAAACCAATAAATACCGTGTGGCTGCAGTTCACGCTTGCGTGCACTGCCGCGCCACAACAGTGATGATGTAACCAATAAATACCGTGTGGCTGCAGTTCACGCTTGCGTGCACTGCCGCGCCACAACAGTGATGATGTAACCAATAAATATAAAAGATGTACACAATGAATGTACATAACAAACTGCACATGACAAAAAGAGACAGAGGTGCACGAGAAGAAGTATACTCAAATGAGAAAGTGCAAATAAGTAGGCTGCACAAATAGTAGGGCCAGGCATCACAATGATCATCACAATGATCAAGGCATATACAGGACACAAATGCATCACATGATAAGGTAACACAATGCCACAGTGAAAAATACCAGTGTAAAGGGTCACAAAGCAGTGGTTCCAAAATGAAATGAACCAGAGGAATGCAACAGAATTTTGCATGAATGGCGACAAGTATATGAAATGTACTTGTAAACATATAAATGCAAAGCACAAAAGACTCAAAGAGGAATGAAACTGAGTCAAACAAGGGCAACTTCAAGTATCACAACTTCAACAATGAAATGGTTTTAAATAACCATAAATGAACACTGCAATAATCAGAATAGTAGAAAATGAATGCCTCCATGGAAAGTGCAGTTGCAACAGGTCAAGGCAGCAGAGAGTGTGCACATGAAAGACATGAAGGTAGTAGTACACCATGGTGCTACAGAAATATACAGTTCAAATAAAACTGCAATTAACCAGAAATCACAAAACCAAACATCAACCAAGATTCAACCGAACATAGGCAGCAAGCTCCAGATATCATGCAGCAGTGTATATATGTATATAACAAGTATGCTACACAAATGAACAAGATTCAACACTGCCAAGATCAGCAGTCGAAATGCAACCAAACTGGGATACGAGCAATGCTACAGGTGGGCAGTGCAACCACCAGGCAGTGGCACATGAATGTGCAGGCCAAAAGAAGCATTGCAACAGTGACTCAAAGCATACACCAGAATGCATCAGTGGTGATGAAATGAGTATAACTCAAATGCAAACAATGTCATATGTGAAACAGTGACCAATTGCATGAACAAGTTCAAGTGTACTACAGAGGAATGATTTCAACATATCATCAGTGGCAGGCATGCAAGCAAACAGTCGGTGGTATAATACTAAACCCAACAACAGCAAGTATATACAAAGTATAACAGAGGCAAAACCACAAGCAATACACATACTGGAGACAATTACACAAAGACTCCAAGCATGTAAGTATTTCAACAGTGAAGCTCCAGAGACCGAAATAATCAAGTGACAGGGGTTCGAACATGTAGCAGTTTACATATGCCCAAAGAAAGGCAAAAATCAAATAGAAAGACATGTCTAACCTGAAGCTCACTCTAGTCAAGCTACAGGGAAGAACTCAACAGGTCAGGGTTGAGTGACGACCTCAAAAATGAACAGCTCGAAACGATAAAACCAGAAACAAGATGCAGTTCGACATCAATACAAATGCTGAAATCAAAATAGTTCATGCAATGACCGAAGCCAATACTTCAAAGTAAATACACAGTCGAATGGCCGACAAATCAGGGGACGAATTCAACAATCATATACGACTGAAAATCATCGAATTCAAGCACTAATAAACACGAGATAAGAATTAGAAGTGAGAAAACTCACCTTCTTCGACGAATTGAAGCGGAGGCGAACACGACCACTATGAAGTAGCCGTTCGAAGTGAGGAAGCGTCGATTGACGACGCCCTAGTTACTGAAGGTCGAACGAGCATCATCGGCAGCAAAGCCCTCATCTTCGAAAAGAGGGATGGAGGAGAAGTGAGCCGCCATTGTTTGCTCCTCTCGATTATTTTAGGTTAGGGTTTTTTTTTTTTTTTTTTAAAATGGAAACGGGTAAGGGGAGAAACGGGTTTGTCTTGGTTGGTTATCACGGCAACCAAAATTAAATGGGCCGGGATTAACTTTAATGCCCGCATACCATTTCAACAATTCACAAAAGAATTTCAACACACTTAAATTTTAAAAACTTCAAAATGACAATTGACGAAAAATATAAATCGTTTTAACGTCGATTATGAATTGACGCGAATATCGGGTTGTTACAGTTAAACTTCATATATTCGGCACTTACATGTTTAAATTGTGTAAGTACAGGTACCTGGAAGCCGTATGGCTGGATATGGTTGTGCTATTTGCTAAAATTAATAAGCCGCTTGCTTAAAATGCTAAATAAGGTACGCCTACGCAATAAAAATAGGAAATATGAACTGTTTTTGGTTTTTCCGACCGGGTGGGTCGATGTATATATATTTATCTCTTTTGTCAAATTGCAAAGCTCCTCCGTACAAAGGGGACTCTGGCAAAAATTTTCAGAAATTTTGGAAGTTAGAAAATTTTTGAAAATTTTGGAAAATTTTGTTAACGACAAAACTATTTGGAATTGGAAACTAAACTAAGTTAGTAAATGAAACTAATTAACGTAATGACTTAAATTAGTTTTAAATGTAGGATAAAATTTAAAAATTCAAAGTTGAAAATAAATGAAATACATATGTAATGTGGAAGTCGATTTGAATAGAAATAAGTATAAACTAAAAGAGGTAAAGAGAAATAAAGATAAGAAACGTATAAAATGTTTATATTAACTTAAGAAGGGAATGGTGAATTCTTAATTGGAAATTGATGCTACAAATGTATCCAAAGATAATATTAGAATGAATAGATATTGGCGTTTTGTGAGAAAATCGATAAAATGTTTTGGAATATTGTGATTGGATATTAGTGCTAAGAAGGATATGTAGGTATGATAAAAGGGAAAAGGAAATTGGATTTGATTTCAAGAGATAAAATTTGAAATGCTCGACAAAAAGGTATGTATTTAAATTTAGTATGGAATTTGATTGGGATTTGGATTTGGATTGAGCCACTTGGCTATTTGTTTTCTTTTTGGATTTGGGAGGCCGTAGAGCCATTTTGAAGTTGTACCGAGCTAGCCGCGCAAAGGAGACGCTGGCGAAATTTTTCGAAAATTTAGGGAGTTAGAAAAATTTTGAGAAAATTTTGATAATTCAAAATTGGTTTTATGATTAAAACTTGAATGGTTGGGCAAATAGGATAATTTGCAAATTAGGGAAAGGTTTGGAAAGTTAATAAGAATAATAATGGGCCTTTTGTAAAAAGATAGTTGGTAAGATGTTGAATGGTTAGAAACCGTTTGGTTTTAGGAAAAAGTAAACGGGTATTGGACCATTCTTCCTAACTGGTAATTTCGGGGACGAAATTCTTTTAAGGGGGGGGAATGTGACGACCCAGAATTCTTTGGCAGTTGAAATGAGAATATCTAATTAATTTTAAATATTCAAGGGTTAATTATTTACTTTAATTTCAAATCTCAGTATTTATTTGATAATTAAATTATTGAATTAAATAATTTAAAATCAGGTAAAATATGAAATCTGGGATTTTAAGCCGGTTAAAAATAATTTGAAGGCTTGAAAGATTTATATTGATAATACGGAAGGTGGTAGAACTTTTAAAATATAATTTCAAAATGATTGGTTCAGTTTTGAGAATATATCGTTTAAATTGAATTTAAAAATAACCTTCCGAGGAACAGTCTCGGAATTCGACGAAACTAGTTCCATTGGGTCTGTAATATTGAATTATTATCGAGTTTTAAATTTCGTATTGATCGGAGTTAGTGTGTGAGTGTACGACATATAAACGCGCTTAATCTATATCGAAAATTCGGGTCGATTTAAATTTAATTTTGAATCAAATTAAGACATTGTTTAAAACAGTCAAATCCTTTCACGTCAAAAACATTCCCATTTCATTTCAAGGCACTATAGTACATTTATTCCAACACACATCCTTTGGCTTCCCACACACGATCCTTATCCTTCTTCTGGAAGCCAAAGATCGAACCTTCAAGTCGATTCGCGCACTCTATTTCTCCTGGATTCGAACGCAGATCAGAAGAAAAAAAGAAAAAAAATGTTGAAATCAAAAAAAAAATTGGCCGAAGCCTTTAGCTTTTGCCTTTCTCGTCTTCTTATTTCACCTTCCTCAAAAATGAAGCAGTTCGATTCATCTGTAAAAAAAAAATGTATATAAAAACAGCGAGATGAATTTGAGCTCACGGGGAGGGGAATCACGAAATCAGGAAGTGGCGGAACGAAAATTAAACCGAGGCGAGCTTCGTTCAATTCAGCGTCGACTTCCCAATCTCGATTTTGGGGGGGGGGGGGTTTCGTGAGCCAATTACTCGTGCGGTGGTTCGAATGTTGTGTGAGAGGGATTTGTGGGGGTTCGATCTATTAAGGGTTGTTCGCGAGTAGCGTCGCGATTACCTCGGGACGACGAGCAAGAAGGGGAGAAGGAGGCTCGGTTGTTCTGTAGCGGCGACAGTGGGGTATCGGCGGAGAAACCCTTTTGCGTGCAATGGATCTGAGGATGCTGACGCGAGTTGTTCGGCTGTGAGGTATAATTCTTTTTTTCAATTTTAGGATGCATATATGTGTATATATACATATAGATTAGACAAGTAAATATATTCAGTAAGGTAAACTTTAATTAAGCAGTTTTTAAGTTTTAAGATAATTTTAATTTAATCTAAATCTGGATACATATATATGAAGATATACAGAGAAAAAAAAATGTTCAGTGAGATATATATGCAGTTTTTCCAATATATATATATATATATATATATATATATATATATACGGGAAAAATAAAATAATAAATTGCAGTAAGGTATAGTGTACTTTTTGAAAATGTATATGTATATAAATTCAAAGTAAAACAAATTACTGTGGTATTTACGAAAACATAAAAGGGTATTTTACAATAAAACAATTCTGTTTTAATTTAATAAGAATACACATACACATTTTTTATCTTACTGTTTAGTTTTAAATAAGTATTAAGTTGGTAAACTTATTTAATTAGCTTATTCAATTATTTTAGACATTAAAAAAAATTATTTAAAGGAGAATTAGTTCGAGTAAAATTCTTAGTTGGTTAAATTAACAAATGGTAATAAATTGTTAGATTAGTTCAAATAATAATAAATCATATAATGTTTATTCAAGGTCTGAAATCATGGAGAAAACAAGCCGGTTTGGATAGGATAGGAAACTAAGAGGCAAAGGTGAGTTAATCTCACTCACATCTGTAATGTTAGCTGATTTAAGTAGTTGATATTTAAATAATTGTGTGATTGATTGAAATGTTTATTTATATCAGCCTGGATTGATATATATATTGTTGTCCTAATATTTGTGGATGCAGGGAAAACAGGTTGGAGGGATCCAACTGGATCCCTCAACATTTATTTAAAATTATTTAATACCCTCTGTTGTGATTATGTGATATTCTATGATGAACTTTATTGAAATATTGAATGCTATGGTTCGATTGGATATAATTATGTATAATGAACTATCAAAAATATATATAAATTGGATTTTAGAAGGAAAATAAAACAAGTAAATTTGTAAGAAAATAATTATAGAAAATTTGAATAAGTTTAAGAATGAATGAAAAAAATAAAATGACTTTAAAATTTTAATAAACAAAGCTAGAATATAGAAAGGAAATTTGAATGACAGGAAGTTTTAAACCGTAGAGTTATTATTTAAGAGAACAAAGCATTTATCTAAAATTTAAGATTTAAATTATTAAAAGGAATAAAGAAGAATTGGGAAAGACCTGAATTTATATATTTCAGGTAAGAGATTTAAAATCAAATGGAAAATAATAACAATAATAATAAGTCTATAATTAATGAATTTTGAAATGGATTGTGCAAGTAATGAAATTTATTTCAGATAGAGAAAATTGGAAATCAATTTGGGAAATTGATTTAAGTGATTGAGATTGGAAATTTCTCCCTGAATAACCAAGTACGTTTCAAACTAATTTTTTTTAATTAAAAGTTTAAATTTTTTTAAAGAAGTATGTTTTGACAAATTTATTATTTCTAAATATTTAAATTCTAAAGTAAGTATTTCTTTTAGTCTATTATAGCAGTAATTATTTTAAAAGTGTAATTTAGTATTTTGTTTTAAAAGTGTAAATCTAGTTTTATATTTAATTGAGAAACCTTATTTTCAAAACATTCATATAGAATGTATTTTTAACAAATTATTGAAGTAGTTTTACCTTAAATGTATTAAAATATATCTCAAAGTAAAGTATTTTAATTTATTTTAATAATCTAGTTTTGTGCTTGGTGATTTCAGAGGAGACATAAAATATTTGGAAAAGTTTATTCTGAAAGGAAAGATGGTTTTAAAACTGTTTTCAAGGGTTGAAAATAGAAATATATCTTATGAAGATATTTTTGGGATTAAGAAATAATTTGAAAATTTATTGTGTGATGGATGTTTGTGAATATAAATTGATAGTTAAATCACCGACTATCAATATTGGACAAATGCGTTGATCGTTTCGAAGAGACCAGGATCGAGATTTATTTCTCGAAAACCGCTTCGATCCGGTTTGTACGTTTCGTGCGAAAAACGTGTTTGGAGTCGAAAATGGAGCAGTGAAGTGCAAGGGCAAGTCGCTACTAATCCTGAGGATATTTCCAAAATGGATGTAGTAGGAATAGTGCCTTCGGTTCCGTTCGAACCCGAGACGGACTTGTATGGATGAATGCTTGCGAAACATCGTCAGGTGGACGATGAGCATTCTAAGTGAAAACGTTCTTAAAATGTAACGCTTAGCCTCAAGCCTCATCAACCGGGAATGACTGAAAATCAGGGGATATGCAGCAAGGTTAGGTGAGTCATGCCCAAGCAGGACAAGATAATTCCCCTGTCTAGATGTCCCTTATTATATATTTCGGCTTAGTGGGTGGTTGGTCGCGCCAACCACGGGGTTTATCTTGTTTGGGACTGTTCAGTAAGGAATGGTTCCGGCCTTGTGTTGCAGGGGATGAAGGGAGTAATCCTCGGTACGGTGATCTAGTCCCCGTACTGTGACAGGTGGTACCCCAGTGCCTAGTCATTGTTGGAAATCCATTCTCCTTACGAGCCTTGTACGAGTTTTGTTTGTATTACCCACTCTGTGGCTAGTAGCTGGAATTTAATAATGTAACAATTTCGGCTATTTTATAAGTATTTGTATATAGACCCTATTATAATATCAGAGGATTTCTATAGAAATTGTTTTAGCTATCGTAAGGTAAAAACCCGACATGTTTATTTGTGGCGTGGTCTTACGAGATGCTTTTGTTTTCAAAGGATTTTTGAAACTTTAATAATCAATTGGGTGTGATTTTCTCACGTTGGTATTCCAAACTGACTCGGGTGTTATTTAACTATAATGCTCGGGTCAGACCGAGTATTATAGGATACAGGATATGATGCTGTGAAGCTCAGGAGACGAGCTAGATGACGATACGTATTCTCGTACTTGTATATATATATTTCCGCTGTGTTGAGTTGTTGTGTACTCATTGTATGTTATTGATGTGAGCTGTGACTGATGTACTCTGATGATGTAATATATGTAAATTGATATATTTGATTTTGAGTAAAGATTATTAATTCTCTATTATATTTTATTCCTCTGCGATGGTTAGATTCTGATGTTGATTTTGTTTTCTCTTCTTCTACCTCTTCTTCTTAAACCCAAATGGTTCGTATTTCTGTGCAACTTGATTTGATTTAGGTAGAATAGTGTTGACTCAAGGGGTACGGATTTGCGGGCTGTTACATTAACTCTTCCAATCTGTAAATCAAGGATTCAATTCACAGCTTTTAGAACCATTTCCAATTCAAATCTTTTATATAAAAGATACACCATTTAAAATCCTCTTCAATTTCAAAACAAGATTAAATAATCTTTCACAAAGGTTCATTCATAGCATTCAATGCAATTATCAATTTCTTTTCAAACTTGAAACTTTTTAGTCCTTTCTTTATATGAAAGCTATTATTATTTGAAAACAAATAGTTTTCGTTTCGGAAAAACCCGATTACATTTGCATGAGCTAAAGCCTATTAAGTATAAACTTGGGTTGAATTTAAATTCCCAGAACAATCCTTTTTAAAATGGTTTAAAACCCATATAAACACTTTTATAACTCGTATAATCTTTTTAAACCATAATTTCCAAACATAGAATTCAATTTCAAATCTTGAATTCAAAATCAAATCAAATTAAATTTCAAAACTTTGTTAAGTTATTAAAAATAACTTTTACCTTCAAAACTTTCAATTTCATTTTCAAAACTATTTGGATTCAAAATTCAACTTTAAAAATCATTTTAAAATATTTAATTCAAATATCTATGACTTAACCGATTTCCTCGTGCAATCCATATTTGTGTGTGTATGGTGTAGTCCAGGGTTTTTTACGCAATAGTGCAACATCATCCATCATCACATATTCAAGCATATTAATATCGATAAGCGGTATAATCTTATAATGCTTATCTACATACACATAATCATAGATAAATAATACAAATTCATCACAGATAAAATAAATTACATTCACCACAGCTTGAATTAAAACAAGTCATATCACAAAGCATCACAAAGTAGAGATAACAAACAATTTACAACAATTCAATAGAATACAGTCATTCATAAGAAAGATTAATTGATCATCTGATTAATTGAAACCAGATTAATCAGTAACCCAGGTTAATTAACAATTAATTAATTACAAACCTTAATCATTAATTATCCCTTAATTATTTATTAATTAACCTTTAAATAAATTAATCAACCTTTAATTATTTAATCATCCTTAATTAATTAGTCAATTAACCTTTAATTACTAAATAAATCAACCCATCATCATTAAATAATTATCCTTTAATTATTTAATTATTCTTAATTAATCACATTAATTAATTAACCCTTAATTAATTACCATTTAATTAATAATTCTTAATCAATTACAATAAGTGATTATCCTTAATCAATTACAATAATTAATCACAAATTAATTACATAAGTAATCATCCTTGAATTACTTGATTAATCGATTTAAATCATTAATTAATTACTTTTAATTAAGTAATTATCTTTAATTATTTCCATTATATAATTATCTTTATGTAATTAATTACCCTTATTTACTTTTATTTATAAATAACCCTTTCTATCAATTAAATAATTCTTTATTAATTAAAGACAAATCATTTATCTAAATTAGTTATGTAACATTTCGATTTTTCGTCGCTCGAAAACCGACATTAATACGTTCACTGTATCAACTGCCGAACAATCGAAGGTCGGAAAACATATCGTTAGGGTTAAAAAAGAAGAAAGAGGTAGAAGAAGAGAGAAAAAGGTAGAACAGAACAGAAAGAACAATAAAACAATATCAGAAACTCACAATCGCAGCGGAACAACATATAATAGATAAATGAATAATCTTTAAACAAAGTGCTATATCAGTTATTACATTACATCTCATTACATTTCATTACATTACATCATCAGAGTGTACAACAACAAACAGAGGAAAAGAAATACTATATACTAGTGAATACGCCATGCATCCATCTTGCCTCCAGCAACTCCTGAATTCCAAAATATCCTGATAAACCTTACTCTTGACTGCCCGTGTGGAAATTGGTGGGCACCCAGAGTTTAGGAAGGAAAACAATAAACTCCGAGTCAGTCATGTGACTGGTGTGAGAACTCAAAACAGTTTATCTTTAAAACAAAATAGAGGAATATTTTTAAAGTCAATTCGCAATGCTTTTTAAAAATGGGACTACCATAAGGCCTCCAGCACACACACAATGCAAACGCAGAATCGGAGGAGATTTCTCCTTATGATAGTCAAAGATGCTTGATACGCATTAAAAAGAAACATTTGATATTATTACTAGTGCATAGTTTAGGAAAAATCATTTCGAAAGTAAAGATATAAATCTTAGCCAGCATAGGCATTCCGCACTTATGCCTACTATAGCTACCATCCAAACAGTGGGGCGCCACCATAAGTGAATGATGGGTTCTACAACTAAAACCGTACAAGATCGTATTGTTTCTTTGGATTTCCAACAAATGGTCAGGCCAAGGAACTTCCCATTGCCACATGGAAACGCCTCTGGAAAGACGTCCCGAGAACCAAACCGGATCTCTGCCAACACAAGGCCGGGTTACCCCTAACTGGGTAACTACTGACACTAATATGTCATCCTCCGATCGTAACCGATCTATCCAAGGATCCTCGATTTCCAATAACCACATAAGAATAATAATGCAGTAACCACATAGGCTAAGTATCTGGGCTCCATTCCATGATACCACCTCTATCCAGAAGGAATGACATACACTAAAGGGGCGCTACCCCCTAATAACCTTGCCGCATCCTTCCTGGTTTGACCATTTTCGAGATGTGAGGTCCGACGAAGTCTCGTCCACAAAGCCATGCTTTATACAAAAGTTGTGCATTGGGTCAACAAATGATCAAAGTAATGACCACCAAGATAAATGATCAAACAAATGATCATATCACAAATGATCAAACAATGATCATTTCACAGCAACACTCAGCATGTCACATTACCAATTTGGAGTATATCACTAATAACCTTCAACTACATAACCTCTGAGCTCGTACGTCTCAGAGAAGGGTGTTAAGCTAAGAGAATAAATTCTCCGCCACCAACAGAAATATTTTTGAAAGAAATCAGCTTTATATCTCAACTTGTAATGTCAGACATACAATCCATACAAGTCTGTTCCAGGCTCGAACAGAACCGAAGGCACTTACAAAGAAGTCCTTGCATTCTGGATAATTTCTAATCACGTCCAGACTTCCCGTCACTAAGGATCATAAAACCTCTATATCGGAGATCAGCCGATGCAGAGTAACTCAACGGTAATCCATCCGTTTTCAAAAATATCCGGTCTTCAACACCGGTCATCAAATGCAATCCATTACGACGTATCACATATTCGGAATAGGTTATACGACCCCAAGGTCCTTTCCCGGCTAACCCGAATGGTGAGCGCTTATTCAAAAATAAGTGTGGCATTCAAATTCAAGCAATCACAACAAATACCTATTTAAACGTAAATATTGATAGTCGGATTATCTAACTATCAAAAGGCATGCTCAACATCACCAGATTCCAAATAATTTTTCAAATTATTTATTTTCCAAAATATCTTTACAAGATTTATATATTTCCAACACTTCAACATTTGAAAACTAATTTTCAAATCGCTTTTCACTTTTACCACTTTTGAAAACAAATTTCAATCAGTTTCCTTATGCGAAATACTTTCATTTCAACATGGTTCATTTAAACCAATTAAATAAATCCTTACTGATTTACTTTATATTTACGTTCCAAATCCTTAAATTAATTCCCACACTCCAAAAAAATAAATCAACGTTTATTTTTAAACAAATTCCCCTTTTCATTTATAAATTCCATAGTGAATTTACATTCCAAAATATTTATGAATATATGATTCCCAAATCGATTTCTAATATTCATTTTCAATTTGTCTTCAAAAAGATAAATTCTCAAAATGTTTCATTTCACATTGGAAAAACATTTCCATACTTATTTATTAATAAGTAATTCACAAATCCATTTATTTTCAACACTTGGAAAATATCCAATATACTTAAACCGAAACTAAGTATATATTTCATTCTTTAAGGAAATCATTCTCTTAAACATATTTATTTGGGCCAAAATGAATGTTGCGCAAAACATCGTTACGACAACCCAAAATCACTAGTATATTGATTCGAAATTTAGATAGATATATAAATCCCAATACTATAAAAAAACATTTCCTTTCGGAAATCATTTACTATAACAACAGTGTTATAGTCCATCATTTCCTTCTATTTCTCGAAAACGTCTATTTCAACAATAAATGTTGAAATCTATGTATTCGATTCATAATACATTTTAAAACATCGTTAAAACGATTAACTTCATTTTATAATATTCATTTTCCCAAGCATATCCATTTTATTTGATAATATATTCACTGTCCAGAATCGTGAATATATACTTTCTTAACCAATTTCAACTTCCAATTTATCAAATTCCATTGATTTCGAATTTATAAACAATGTCTATAAATTCCACTTCTATTTATAAGCTTCGATTTATAAATCTCCTTTATTAATCCAATTTATATTTCGTATATACCGAATCTAACTTATAAGTAAATTACTTATAATCCATTTATTCACAAATCCAATCGTTTATATCATTGTTTGTTTATAAATCTAAAATTCTTATTTTCTTATAAAACTAAGTACAACTTTATTTTAACACTTATAAAAGCTCGTTTTATAATTCCAATATCTTTAACTTATAAAATATAAATTTTATAAATCTTTTATATAAACCGTTTATAATAATTCAAAAATCTTAATTTAAATAAACCAATCTCTTTATTAATTTACAAAACGTTATTTAAAACTTATATAACTCCAAAATTACACTTAAGTATTATTTTCCCAAAAATATAACTTTTATAACCATAAAATTAAAATGTTTATTTATTTTAACAATTCAAAATTAAATATAACGTATACTTTCAAAAATCACTTTAAAATTTCTTTTAAAATCCAAAATCATTATTTTAAAACTTCAAAAATGGATCCGATGATGCAACAGCACCAAATAGTCAATCACGACATCCAAATATCATATATCAATATGATAATTAACAAATATCACAATATATGTAAATAAATCAATACAGTTGAGGAATCCAGTTGGATCCCTCCAACCTGTTTCCCTGCATCCACAAACATTAGCACAATACCAATTCCGTTCCAGTACGGAATTATCGCGGTATATGGGATTTATAAAATATTATCCGCTTAATAGACGGCGCAATAGGATCTCATCCGCTATATAATGCGGGAAATCAACTCCAAGTACATAAATAATACCAATTTCACTGTACTGTGAAATATTCGCGGTATATGTTTTTAATAAATAACATCCGCTTACTAACGGCGTATAATGTCTATTTTAACAATGAACAGATAACAATCATCATTCAAACATGCATTCAAGAATTTTCAATCTAACTGTTTAAAATAAAAATCGAAACCGATTTGATTGAGTGAGAAGTTCTCACCTTGATTTCAATTTCGTTTTCAGCTTTTATTTCGAATAAAATTAAACGTGCGTTTAATTTTACCAAAATTTTCGCTAACTCCAAACATCACCAATCCAATTCCCTAGTGCAGTGCTCGTCCATACGATTCCAACGCAACTAGTTTCGTGCATTTTCGACCTCGTATGAAAAGGATATGAATTTTTAAAGATTCACGAATTTTTATATATCAATTTACAACATAATTTTTATAAATTTTAAACCTAAATCAATCTTGGCCGTTGGATTTTCTTTTTGCAAATCTGGGCCTCCCTTGCTTTCCTCCCCCCCTCACGTTTCTTCTACAGGAAATAGCCGTGACCAAGAAACCCATAGCAAGCAAACTAGGGTTTAGAACCACGGCCTCCACGAGCATCGAGAGTTCATCAAACCACCACCATACGAACCACCATTCGAAGCTCCACCTTCACCATCAATAGCCTAAAGCTCGGCCCCCCCATTGACATCAGAAAACGTGCGCAATATACCCACGAACGCAGCCAATTTCCCACCTCATCGACGCGCCATACCCCATCATCACCGTACGGATATAAAGCTCTCTCCACGCTCTTCAACTTTGCTGTTGAACACTTTCTCTACTTGTGGATTGAGAATAATCGAGAGAAGAAGATGGTGAATTTCTGGCATTAGAAATGAAAATGGCGGCCACAAACCCTAGGTTTTATTTTTTTTGCAAATTTATGAAGAGAGGGGCTTATATAGAAAAATACACGAACACTATTCATCTCGGATTTTCCGAACTCCAAACAAAGCGTGTCGGTTGATGTTTATAGGGTTTACCCTGTGTTCCAGACACAATGGAACGGGTTTCGAAAGTTAATTCGATTATCTGTGCGAGTTATGGCAATAAACGATCGATTTAAATTTAAACCGATTAAATGATTTTCTATGCGTTTTCGCTTGCTCCGGACAAACGGTAAATCCGATTGACTTGAAATTTGAAACCATACAAAAATATCACATTACAGATCCGATGAAACTGGTTTCGTCGAAATCCGAGACTGTTTGAAAAATGGCTATTTTAACTCGCCAAATAAATATTAAAACAATTTCGATGCGTTTCGAGCTGCCACGGTCAAACGAAAACTCCAATTGCTATGAAAATTGAAATCCAATTATAACAAACTATTACGGATCCAATGGAACTAGTTTCATCCAATTCTGAGACTGTTCGAAAATTGGCTATTTTTCAGTCGATAATTAAATATTAAAATATTCAATTTTCACCATTTAACTTTTAATTCGATTTTAAAAGTTCTAAAATATCATTCTAACTTCAATATGATAAAATAAAATTTTACAAATCATTTTCAATCATATTTAACCAAATTTTCAATTATTTCTGTAATTTCAACTATTAAATTATCGATTTAATTATCCAATTAAATCCAATTATTCGAAATAAAATTTATTCGACTTATAAATTTCACTTATTAATATTTAAATTCAATTAAATATACAAATTTAAATTAACAAAAATTCTGGGTCGTTACAAACTTTCCCCCTTAAAAGAATTTCGTCCTCGAAATTACCAAGTAAGAAAAGTTACAAAATCTATTAACTTTCCATAAATCCATATTCAAACTTCTTACAAAATCTTTACTAAGTTTTCAAATCATACTTAGTTATCTTTTCAAAAACAATTACTATTGTTTAACTTTCAACTCTAAATCAAAATTATAGTTTTCACAAAATTTTCCAATCTTTCTCAAATTTTTCTAACGCCTTAAATTTTCGGAAAAATTCGCCGTAGTCTCCTTTGCGCGGCTCGATTCGAAAAAAAAATGCGGTATATATATCACAAATATACATCTCATCAAGTGATGAGGCATCCCGTAGGGAAAAAAGTGTAAAAGTACGATATTTAATCCGAGATATGTACCTTATATATTAATAGCGAGCGTATACGGCTAATATAGCGCGAAAGTGAGCTCCAAATGCGAAGCAAGCGCAATCCGCACCTACTAAACACTCAACAAACCATGAGAAACATGCATATATGAAAATAATATCAATATACATCATATAGCAACATAAAAAATACATGTGCCAACATAGCAATGCATTCAATAACAATAAATGCAACTACCAAATCAATATAAATTTACTTCTCATTAATATTTAATGAACTGGTTTTCCAATTAATTCATTAACATTGGATTTTATCAACATTTATTCATGTCCAATTTCAATTAGTTTGCATTTACTAATTTACATTCAAGTCGGTCCATTTCCAAATCAAATTTCAATTCTATTCAAATTTATTTACTTCCAGTTTGGATTCAATCACATAGCTTTTAAATTTCGCTAACTCAATTTCATTAACACTTAATGAATTATGTACAATCAACTAACATTCACATGACAACCAATGTATATTCAACATAACCAAATTATTTAATTTACATTCCAATTTGGTCCAACACTTTTAATTCCAATTGGTTTGATATTCTATTGACTTTCATTCAATTTATTCAATTTCCAATAACATTAGCTTTTAATGAATTAACACTTATATTCATTGTTTCATACTAATTATTTACATTCAATTGATTAATATTTCATCCCTTCATCAATTCAATTGTTAATTCCTTTAACAATATAAAGTTGAATTTCATTCATATAACTCAAGTTCAAATTCTTAATGACTTCATTTCATTAATTCACTTATTAATTTACTTTGACAACAAAAATCAACTTCATTCAACATCACTTAAGTTATATTCCATTTCAAACATCTTATCAAATCCAAATCAAATACAAATTTTCCAAACAGCTTTCTTTTAAACAATTTAGCAGCAATTCCTCTTTTGGAAATTCGAAAATGAACACCGACGATGTCATGATCGTCATCGGAATTATTTTCCAGCGACCAAAAAGAGTTTAGAGCTTTAATTTCTCCAAAATAATTTTCCAAAATATCAAATCCTTTCAAAACACTTCTCTGGAATTTTGTTTTCATATTATAAATCACATTTATAAGTCTTTTACTTATATAATTTCACTTCTTGTATATAAGATTATTTCACAATTGTAAATCACATTAATTATAGTTCCATACTTATAATTCATTTTCTTATACAATTATTCTTTAAAAATTGTTGTTTTTATTTAACTTATTCAACAACCAAACAATCAATTCATATATACTTTAATAATTCTAAAAAATTATTTCCTTTATATATAAAATATAATCGAGGTAAAATTATTTCATTTACCCTATTAAAACGATATCATGTCAATTTGTTCTGTACAAGTGTTTAGAGATCCTTATCAACAACGTTAATACTCGTGTTGACCAAAATCCATATACCACTCAACAAACCAATCATCACAATATAAAACAATTTATATTCACTAACAAATACGCGCTCGTATCTATTATTACACTCAAACTCATTCTAGAGTACTACTGACTCTATCGCTAATGAGTAATACCCAACAGAGCCATGGTTGTCGCTTAACCATGAGCTGATACCAAATGTAACGTTTCGATTTTTCGTCGCTCGAAAACCGACATTATTACGTCCACTGTATCAACTGCCGAACAATCGAAGGTCGGAAAACTGTACCGTTAGGGTTAAAAAAGAAGAAAGAGGTAGAAGAAGAGAGGAAAAGGTAGAACAGAACAGAAAGAACAATAAAACAATATCAGAATCTCACAATCGTAGCGGAATAACATATAATAGATAAATGAATAATCTTTAAACAAAGTAATATATCAGTTATTACATTTCATTACATTACATCATCAGAGTGTACAACAACAAATAGCGGAAAAGAAATACTATATACTAGTGAATACGCCATGCATCCATCTTGCTTCCAGCAACTCCTGAATTCTAGAATATCCTGATAAACCTTACTCTTGACTGCCCGTGTGGAAATTGGTGGGCACCCAGAGTTTAGGAAGGAAAACAATAAACACCGAGTCAGTCATGTGACTGGTGTGAGAACTCAAAACAGTTTATCTTTAAAAAAAATAGAGGAATATTTTCAAAGTCAATTCGCAATGCTTTTTAAAAATGAGACTACCATAAGGCCTCCAGCACACACACACAATGCAAACGCAGAATCGGAGGAGATTTCTCCTTATGATAGTCAAAGATGCTTTATACGCATTAAAAAGAAACATTTGATATTATTACTAGTGCATAGTGTAGGAAAAATCATTTCGAAAGTAAAGATATAAATCTTAGCCAGCATAGGCATTCCGCACTTATGCCTACTATAGCTACCATCCAAACAGTGGGGCGCCACCATAAGTGAATGATGGGTTCTACAACTAAAACCGTACAAGATCGTATTGTTTCTTTGGATTTACAACAAATGGTCAGGCCAAGGATCTTCCCATTGCCACATGGAAATGCCTCTGGAAAGACGTCCCGAGAACCAAACCGGATCTTTGCCAACACAAGGCCGGGTTACCCCTAACTGGGTAACTACTGACACGAATATGTCATCCCCCGATCGTAACCGATCTATCCGAGGGTCCTCGATTTCCAACAACCACATAAGAATAATAATGTAGTAACCACATAGGCTAAGTATCTGGGCTCCATTCCATGATACCACCTCTATCCAGAAGGAATGACATACACTAAAGGGGCGCTACCCCCTGATAACCTTGTCGCATCCTTCCTGTTTTGACCATTTTCGGGGTGTGAGGTCCGACGAAGTCTCGTCCACAAAGCCACGCTTTATACAATGTTGTGCTTTGGGTCAACAAATGATCAAAGTAATGACCACCAAGATAAATGATCAAACAAATGATCATATCACAAATGATCAAACAATGATCATTTCACAGCAACGCTCAGCATGTCACATTACCAGTTTGGGAGTATATCACTAATAACCTTCAACTACATCACCTCTGAGCTCGTACGTCTCAGAGAAGGGTGTTAAGTTAAGAGAATAAATTCTCCGCCATGCACAGAAATATATTTGAAAGAAATCAGCTTTATATCTCAACTTGTAATGTCAGACATACAATCCATACAAGTCTGTTTCGGGCTCGAACAGAACCGAAGGAACTTACAAAGAAGTCCTTGCGTTTCGGATAATTTCTAATCACGTCCGGACTTCCCGTCACTAAGGGTGATAAAACCTCTATATCGGAGATCAGCCGATGCAGAGTAACTCAACGGTAATCCATCTATTTTCAAAAATATCCGGTCTTCAACACCGGTCACCAAATGCAATCCATTACGACGTATCACATATTCGGAAAGGGTTATACAACCCCAAGGTCCTTTCTCGGCTAACCCGAATAGTGAGCGCTTATTCAAAAATAAGTGTGGCATTCAAATTCAAGCAATCACAACAAATACCTATTTAAAGGTAAATATTTATAGTCGGATTATTTAACTATCAAAAGGCATGCTCAACATCACCAGATTCCAAATAATTTTTCAAATTATTTATTTTCCAAAATATCTTTACAAGATATATATATTTCCCACACGTCAACATTTGAAAACTAATTATCAAATCACTTTTCACCTTTACCACTTTTGAAAACAAATTTCAATCAATTTCCTTATGCGAAATACTTTCATTTCAACATGGTTCATTTAAACCAATTAAATAAATCCTTATCGATTTACTTTATATTTACGTTCCAAATCCGTAAATTAATTTCCACACTCCAAAAAAATAAATCAACGTTTATTTTTAAACAAATTCCCCTTTTCATTTATAAATTCCATACTGAATTTACATTCCAAAATATTTATGAATATAGGATTCCCAAATCGATTTCTAATATTCATATTCAATTTGTCTTCAAAAAGATAAATTCTCAAAACATTTCATTTCACATTGGAAAAACATTTCCGTACTTATTTATTAATAAGTAATTCACAAATCCATTTATTTTCAACACTTGGAAAATATTCAATATACTTAAACCGAAATTAAGTATATATTTCATTCTTTAAGGAAATCATTCTCTTAAACATATTTATTTTGGCCAAAACGAATGTTGCGCAAAACATCGTTACGACAACCCAAAATCACTAGTATAGGGATTCGAAATTTAGATAGATATATAAATGCCAATACTATACAAAAACATTTCCTTTCGGAGATCATTTACTATAACAACAGTGTTATAGTCCATCATTTCCTTCTATTTCTCGAAAACGTCTATTTCAACAATAAATGTTGAAATCTATGTATTCGATTCATAATACATTTTAAAACATCGTTAAAACGATTAACTTCATTTTATAGTATTCATTTTCCCAAGCATACCCATTTTATTTGATAATATATTCACCGTCCAAAATCGTGAATATACTTCCTTAACCAATTTCAACTTCCAATTTATCAAATTCCATTGATTTCGAATTTATAAACAATGTCTATAAATTCCATTTCTATTTATAAGCTTCGATTTATAAATCTCCTTTATTAATCCAATTTATATTTCGTTTATATGCCGAATCTAACTTATAAGTAAATTACTTATAATCCATTTATTCACAAATCCATTCTTTTATATCATCGTTTGTTTATAAATCGAAAATTCTTATTTACTTATAAAACTAAGTACAACTTTATTTTAACACTTATAAAAGCTCGTTTTATAATTCCAATATCTTTAACTTATAAGTTATAAATTTTATAAATCTTTTATATAAACCGCTTATAATAATTCAAAAATCTCAATTTAAATAAACCAATCTCTTTATTAATTTACAAAACGTTATTTAAAACTTATATAACTCCAAAATTACACTTAAGTATTATTTTTCCAAAAATATAACTTTTATAACCATAAAATTAAAATGTTTATTTATTTTAACAATTCAAAATTAAATAAAACGTATACTTTCAAAAATCACTTTAAAAATTCTTTTAAAAACCAAAATCATTATTTTAAAACTTCAAAAATGGATCTGATGATGCAACAGCACCAAATAGTTAATCACGACATCCAAATATCATATATCAATATGATAATCAACAAATATCACAATATCTGTAAATAAATCAATATAGTTGAGAAATCCAGTTGGATTCCTCCAACCTGTTTCCCTGCATCCACAAACATTAGCACAATACCAATTCCCTTCCAGTACGGAATTATCGCGGTATATGGGATTTATAAAATATTATCCTCTTAATAGACGGCGCAATAGGGTCTCATCCGCTATATAATGCGGGAAATCAACTCCAAGTACATAAATAATACCAATTTCACTGTACTGTGAAATATTCACGGTATATGTTTTTAATAAATAACATCCGCTTACTAATGGCGCATAATGTCTATTTTAACAATCAACAGATAACAATCATCATTCAAACATGCATTCAAGAATTTTCAATCTAACTGTTTAAAATAAAAATCGAAACCGATTCGATTGAGTGACAAGTTCTCACCTTGATTTCAATTTCGTTTTCAGCTTTTATTTCGAATAAAATTAAACGTGCGTTTAATTTTACCCAAAATTTTTGCTAACTCCAAATGACTCCAATCTAATTCCCTAGCCTAATGTTCGTCCATACGATTCCAACGCAACTGGTTTCGTGCGTTTTCGACCTCGTATGAAAAAGATATGAATTTTTAAAGATTTGCGAATTTTTATATATCAATTTACAACATAATTTTTATAAATTTTAAACCTAAATCAATCTTGGCCGTTGGATTTTCTTTATGCAAATCTGGGCCGCCCTTGCTTTCGTCCCTCCCTCAAGTTTCTTCTACAGGAAATAGCCGTAACCAAGAAACCCATAGCAAGCAAACTAGGGTTTAGAACCACGGCCTCCACGTGCATCGAGAGTTCATCAAACCACCACCATACGAACCACCATTCGAAGCTCCACCTTCACCATCAATAGCCAGAAGCTTGGCCCCCCATTGACATCAGAAAACGTGCGCAATATACCCACGAACGCGGCCAATTTCCCACCTCATCGACGCGCCATACCCCATCATCACCGTACGGATATAAAGCTCTCTCCACGCTCTTCAACTTTGCTGTTGAACACTTTCTCTAATTGCTTGTGGATTCAGAGTAATTGAGGGAAGAAGATGGTGAATTTTTGGCTTTAGAAACGAAAATGGCGGCCACAAACCCTAGGTTTTATTTCTTTTCCAAATTTATGAAGAGAGGGGCTTATCCAGAAAAATACGCGAACACTATTCATCCCGGATTTTCCGAACTCCAAACGAAGCTTGCCGGTTGATGTTTATAGGGTTTACCCCGCGTTCCGGACACAATGGAATAGGTTTCGGAAGCTAATTCGGTCATCTGTGCGAGTTATGGAAATAAACGATCGATTTAAATTTAAACTGATTAAACGATTTTCTATGCGTTTTCGCTTGCCCCGGACAAACGGTAAATCCGATTGACTTGAAATTTGAAACCATACAATAATATCACATTACGGATCCGATGAAAATGGTTTCGTTGAAATCCGAGACTGTTTGAAAAATGGCTATTTTAACTCGCCAAATAAATATTAAAACAATTTCGATGCGTTTCGAGCTACCACGGTCAAACGAAAACTCCAATTGCTACGAAAATTGAAATCCGATAATAACAAACTATTATGGATCCAATGGAACTAGTTTCGTCCAATTCTGAGACTGTTCGAAAATTGGCTATTTTTCAGTCGATAATTAAATATTAAAATATTCAATTTTCACCAATTAACTTTTAATTCGATTTTAAAAGTTCTAAAATATCATTCTAACTTCAATATGATAAAATAAAATTTTACAAATAATTTTCAATCATATTTAACCAAATTTTCAATTATTTCTGTAATTTCAACTATTAAATTATCGATTTAATTATCCAATTAAATCCAATTATTCGAAATAAAATTTATTCGACTTATAAATTTCACTTATTAATATTTAAATTCAATTAAATATACAAATTTAAATTAACAAAAATTCAGGGTCGTTACAAATTACTTTAATTATTATGTAAACCTCTATTAATAAACCTTGTAATTAATTATCATTAACCAATCAGCTTAATCCTTTAAGTTAATTAACCTTCAAAAATATCTCTTATTAATTAAATCCTCGATTACATTATTAATTTTATTTAATATAAACTTTAAAAATAAAGGTTACATGTATATATCAAAACACCTTAAATTCAAAGTAATTTTATTTTAAAACCCTTAATTATTTCCAAGCTTAAATAAAAATTTAATATTTTGAAAAGAAGTAGTTTTAAGAAAATTGTTAAGTAAAACTTGATTTATTTTAAAAGTTTAAAAACTATTTTTATAGTAAAACCAACAGACCCAAGCCTTTTCTCGCTTTACCCAAGCCTTGCTTCGAGTTACGTGCCTCCTTCTCAAGCTTCGAGACAAACACGATCGATCTCGAGTTCAACTTCGAGTCCAACTGCATCTTCCCAAACCAACATCATTTTCCAGATACTCGAGCCTATCGCATGCAAGTGCATGAGAAGCCAGGCCACCTCCGACCAACGTCGCCGTTTCCCTCAGGTCATCGATGACCATCCAAAACCAACTGACCACCCAGATCATCAAAACTCACCATAAATCCAAATCAAATTATCCAGCCTCAACCTGGAACCCACCCATCTCCAGAAAATCATCACGCACCGCAGCGACAGGCTACCAGAGACCATGAGACACCGACCAAAGATACACCAAATCAAAGATTCAATTCATAGCTTTCAAAACTATTTCCAATTCAAATCTTTTATATAAAAGTTACACCATTTAAAATCCTCTTAGATTTCAAAACAAGATTAAGTAATCTTTCACAAAGGTTCATTCGTAGCTTTCAAAACAATTCACAATTTCTTTTCAAACTTGAAACTTTTCAACCCAAATTAGAAATCATTTCTTTATATGAAAGCTATTATTAATTGTAAACAAATAGTTTTCATTTCGGAAAAACCCGATTACATTTGCACGAGTTAAAGCCTTTTAAGTATAAACTTGGGTTGAATTTAAATTCCCAAAACTATACTTTTTGAAATGGTTTAAAACTCGTATAAACACTTTTATAACTCGTATAATCTTTTTAAACTATAATTTCCAAACAAAATTCAGTTTCAAATCTTGAATTCAAATTCAAATCAAATTGAATTTCAAAACTTTATTAAGTTATTCAAAATAACTTTTATCTTCAAAACTTTCAACTTCATTATCAAAACCATTTGGACTAAAAATACAACTTTAAAAATCATTTTAAAATATTTAATTCAAATATCCGTAACTTAACCGATTTCCTCGTGCAATCTATATTTGTGTGTGTATGGTGTAGTCCAGGGTTTTTTTACACAATAGTGCAACATCATCCATCATCACAGATTCAAGCATATCAATATTGATAAGTGGTATAATCTTATAACTCTTATCTACAAACAAAGAATCATAGACAAATAATCACATTCATCACTGATTAAAATAAATTACATTCATCACAGCTTGAATTAAAACAATTCATATCACAAAGCATCAAAAAGTAGAGATAACAAACAATTTACAACAATTCAATAGAATACATTCATTCATAAGGAAGATTAATTGATCATCTGATTAATTGAAACCAGATCAATCACTAAGCCAGGTTAATTAATAATTAGTTAATTACAAACCTTAATCATTAATTATTCTTTAATTATTTATTAGTTAACCTTTAAAATAAATTAATCAACCTTTAATTATTAGTTAATCATCCTTAATTAATTAATCAATTAACCTTTAATTATTAAATAAATCAACCCATAATCATTAAATAATTATCCTTTAATTATTTAATTATTCTTAATTAATCACATTAATTAATTAACCCTTAATTAATTACCATTTAATTAATTATTCTTAATTAATTACAATAAGTGATTATCCTTAATCAATTACAATTATTAATCAGAATTAACTACATTAAGTAATTATCCTTTAACTACTTGATTAATGAATATAATCATTAGTTAATTACTTTTAATTAAGTAATTATCTTTCATTATTTCCATCATTTATCTAAATTAATTAAATTAATCCATTATTTATTAAAGACAAATCATTTATCTAAATCAATTACTTTAATTATTATGTAAACCTTTATTAATAAACCTTGTAATTAATTATCATTAACCAATCAGCTTAATCCTTTAAGTTAATTTACTTTCGAAAACATCTCTTCTTAAATTAAATCCTTAATTGCATTATAAAGTTTATTTAATATAAACTTTAAAAATAAAGGTTACATGTATATATCAAAACACCTTAAATTCAGATTAATTTTATTTTAAAACCCTTAATTAATTCAAAGATTAAATAAAAATTTATTATTTTGAAAAATAGTAGTTTTAAGAAAATTGTTAAGTAAAACTTGATTTACTTTAAAAGTTTAAAAACTATTTTTTATAGTAAAACCTATAGACCCAAGCCATTTCTCGTTTTACCCGAGCCTTGCTTCGAGTTACGCGCCTCCTTCTCAAGCTTTGAGACAAACCCGATCGATCTCGAGTTCAACTTTGAGTCTAATTGCATCTTCCCAAACCAACATCATTTCCTAAATACTCGAACTTATCGCGTGCACGTGCACGAGAGGCTAGGCCACCTCCGACCAACGTCGCCGTGTAACGACCCGATATTTTCAACCATTCGCATCCATTATAAGTGTATAGGTAGACACTCATGCCAGAATTGAATTGCTCAAAATACCGCGTTGTAAATAAAAATTTGGCAAATATCAGAATATGCAGTAAATAAAAATCACAGATCATAGACACAGAGTAATAATAATGCAGCGGAAGTAAAAGAGATAGTAGTTCATGAGGCTACTATATAAATATATCAGAGTTACATAAGATACAATAGAAGAAATAAAGCACAACAAAAGTTTAAATATGATAACCAAGCACAAGATGAATATAACAACCGAACTGAAAAGATGAAACTTGACAAGTAGATAATCTCCAGCGATTCCAATCTCCAGAAAGTGGAAATCCAAATCTGTGAATAACTCAGGCTGACCCGAGCGTAAATAAAAATACAAACACTCGAGTCAGGACATACATACTTATACAATGTAAACCAACTCAAGTGAACTGTAGCAAAGATACAAGTAACTTAGAAGATGCTTGGGACCACCCATCCTCTAAGGATCCGTTAAACTATTTACTATGTAGTAATATATGCTATATACAGTAGTGTCTAATCAGTAAAGTATAATCATATAGAAAATAGCGTTAAGGGGATGGTGAACCTTAACGCGGTCGGATCTTTAAAACCAAAATCGTAGTGGGCTCGATATAAGGAGATGACACGGCACGCGAGGCAATGCCAGGGTGGATACACCGTTTGCACTCCCGGACCGGTGGTGACGGCAAGCCAGCAGCTTCCGTCCACCTCGAACAATACCCCCGAATCAAAGTGGCGTCACATATCGAATCGCAAAAGAAATAGAATGGTTTCCGATGGAGCATGCTCGATGAAAGGGTGCGACCCTTTGTGTAGCCCGGTATAGCTCCTGTTTTAGTCATTTATGCCAACTCACGGGAGTTGGGTCCACGTAATATATCTCGAGAACGTCGCTACCATCCTACTTCATTCTGAAATCTCCACCGCGTACACAGTTGTTAAAGTGGTTTTCGGTATTGGCCGGCTATAAGACAATATCCGATCCCGGTCTCTTTAACAACCAATCATTATTATAACCCGTAGTTATAACTTTAAAAAAAAATTTATACTTCAAAATAAAATATCATTTCAACCCAAATCTTTATCAAAATAAAGATTCAATTATTTCCAAACCATTTCAATATATCATCATATCATATCTTTCGATTCAAATATTTATCAAAATAAATATCAAGTCATTTCTAACCATTTCAATATATTAAATTATCATATCCTTTAAAAACTTCCTTTCAAATCATTTTAATATATCAAAATATCATAACCTTTCAAAACTTCATTCAAAATATCTTATCTTTTCGAAACCACGTTTCAATCATTTTAATATATCAAAATATCATATCCTTTCGAAACCACATTTCAATCGTTTTAATATATCAAAATATCATATCTTTTCGAAACCACATTTCAACCATTATTCACTTTATTCAATTTAGAATACCATTTCAATTCATATTTCAAAACAGTTTATATTCCAAAAAAAAACATTTTTTTTCATTAAAATGAAGTTATCATGTTAATAATTAAATTATTAAATTTCCAAAAAATTTCAACTTCCATAGTTCATTTATTCACTTACGTTTATCAAAACAGTGAAATTTCACTTTACGCAGCATTTAGAGAACGTTACGGAAAGTTACATTCAAAACGGTTAAATTTGACAAAAGACAACATTTTAAAATGTTGTAATAGGGTTTACTTAAATTTCAAATAAACTTAGTTAAATTCTAAAATTACAGCACTTACAACACTTGCTATAATAGTTTTTAATTCAATAGCTTTTTAATTCATTATCATCAACTACAGCATTTACAAATGCTGTAATATCATTTACATTTTAATTAATATCATTTCGAAAATGCAGTAAATTAACTTCCAATATTCAATATAATTTCTCAACCAATTATATTTTTATTTAAAACATTTTTAACTTATAAAATCATACATTTTCACATTTATAAACATCATTTAATTTTCCTCAAGTTCATGATTTTACAAAGTTAAATTTCCATTCAAACATCAAGATTTAATAATAATTCACTTATTAAAATGCAATGTTCAATTTTAAATTCATTACATTAAATTTCAACTTAACACTTAAGTTCAAATTCTCAAATATAACTTAATTTTATTTTTACTTAATTAATTAAAAGTCCACTTTTAAGTTAATTTCATAAATTTCCAATTTTAGTTATATTCCAAAATTTCAACTTAAAATATCCATTCATTTCACATTTTAACTTTATTCAAATCCTTAATATGTTATAAAATCATTTTAAATTGATTTAGATTCAAAATATCATAATTTTATCATATTTTCAAAGTTATTTAAATTCCCTTAAAAATTAAGTCAAAATTTCCAAAATAACTTACATTCATATTTTCTAACTTCTCATTAATTCATTTCACTTGCAATTATTCAGAAAATCAATAATATTTTACAAAAATCCTTTTTAATTAGATTTAAATCAAAATATTTTAATATTTACATTTCTAAAGTAATTTTAAAATTTTTAGAAAACATATATTAACTACGGGTCTGTATATAATTTTCTACACTAGGAAAAGTGATACGGGTAATATATCATTTCAACCCGTAATTTACAAAGAAAATCTGGGTTTTATCATTTTAAACCCGCAATCTCAAGTCAAAATGAAAAATTTTAAAACCGTTCAGGCCTATCATTTCAGCCCATAACGATTTTCCCTTATTCTAAATTCCGTTCAGGTATGTATCATTTCAACCCATAGTGATTTCTAACCTACAAGGAACTTGCAGTGTGATAGACAGATCAAAAATGAATAGTTTAACAAGATATAATAGTAACAGGTGATGTGACATGTAACAGGTGATATGACATAAAATTTAACATGTTAACATCATATATTCATAAAATCACATGGCAGTTATAACATCATCAATATTTCTACACATTCAGTTGTTGTTGTTTCACAACTACATAAGTATAAATGTCGTGTGAGCTTTACTCACCTTTAATCGCTGAAGATGTCAAAACCAAAGGCACAACAGAAAAAAAATCATGATGACACAATTACAGACTTGAGTGGAGAGCGAATCCAAGCTACAACTCTTTTGTACAACCCAAA
Source organism: Allium cepa (assembly GCA_030765085.1). Taxonomy (NCBI): domain Eukaryota; kingdom Viridiplantae; phylum Streptophyta; class Magnoliopsida; order Asparagales; family Amaryllidaceae; genus Allium; species Allium cepa. The sequence goes on from CM060928.1 coordinate 682,669,399, forward strand.
ACAAACAACCAAAACAACACAATTCAATACGACTTTAAAATGCAATAACTTTGAAATAAAAGAGAAACGAATTGCCAAACTTTTTGCCTTGCTTCCTCAAACCTTTGTCACAGCCTAGGGTATAGTTTGGTTTAGATTTGGCTAAGTTTGGCTCAGGTCTAGGCTATCATGGGTCGGCCTACACGTGGGTTTGAAGGTGGGTTGTGATCTAGGTGCATAAATCTACCACTACAAAGCAAAGTTCATCATTTTCTAGGCTATAACTAGGTTCGGTCATCGGTTATGTGGGCCCAACCAGAGGTGAAGGTGGTGGTGGATGATGTGGAAGGGGGTGGAGGTCGGATCTGGGCTGGTGGTGGTGGTGGAAGTGGTGGCAAAAGGAAGGTGGAGGTGTTGGAACAAAACTAGGCTAGATTGAGCACAAAGGTGATGGTTGTGATTGTTTTTGGTGGATTTTGTGTAGATCTTGGCCTTGGATTGGTTTGGCCTGGAGAGGAGGGTTACTAGGATGGGTGATGGTAAGAGGAAGGTGGTGGTGGAGATCAGGTCAGATCTGGTTGAGGAGGAGCAAAGCTGTGAAGGTGAGAACAAGTGACAAATTTCAATAGAAAAACTAAGAAAACAAAGAAGAAGAAAATAAAATTTTTACCAAACTCTTGGAGATGATGGAGGCCATGATTTTCAGAGATGAGAAGGAAGGAATTTCGTGGAAAATGAAAAAAAAAGATACGGCTGAAGATAGAGTAAGGAGTGGCTAAAATAACTGACGTATTGATGACAAAAGAAACTGTAAAAGAAACGTGAAACGACATTTCGTTTCTTAGCCTTTAAACCTTTCAAATTTCATATATATAATTTGTAATTTTATAAATACGTATAAAACTGAGAAATAAAGAAAAAATTCAGAAATAAGAATAAATATCTAAAATAAATAATTAAATTTTAATTAAATAGAATTTAAATTAAGAAAATGGCTTAAAATTGCAAACTAGGCTTTAAAATTGAAAACAACTCAAATAATCTTTGGAAAAATCTATTCAAATTTAAATAAATGAAAAATGAATATTAATAAAGTAAAACACAGAAAATAAAAGTGAATGTATAAAATAAATTACTAAATTTTAATTATATATAATTAAATTAAGGAAATAGCAAAGAAAACAGAAACTAGGTTAGAAAATTTGAAGGTAAGTGCAATGGACTTTGAAAAAAAAATTATATACTTGCAAAATATTTATAAATAAAGATAATAAAAAAAATACATTCACAAAATAAAAAAAATTATTTAAATATAGTTTAGATGAAGAAAGTAGCAGAAAAATAGAAACAGCCTTTAAAAATAGGAAATAAATACAGTAAATTTCGAAAAAAATTCTATTATCATTTTAAAAATAATTAAAAGTCAAAATATACATAATATAACATAAATATACAAGTTAGAATAAGATATATCAAATGAAATGTCATTTATATAATTTAAAATAAAGACTATTGCTGAATAACCCAATATACACACCATATTGAAAACAGTATAACTTTTGCAATTTAAATCCGTTTTCAACGAAACGAAAAGCGGTGTTCTTAAAATTTTATGTACTTTCACAATAAAAGATAAAATTTAAATTTTCAAACTTTTAAAAATTTAAATTAAAAGTCAAAGTTTGATTATTTTAACCAAGATTCACTTTTTGGAAAATATTCTTTTTAGTTATGCTTTGGATTGTCAAAACTAAAGTTTATATTTAAAATAACAAAATTAATCATTCAAAATAAATAAATAAGTTTTTAGATCAAAATTCAATTAAAATAATTAAAATATACAATTAAAAATAATCACAAAATACAGGGTTGTTACACTCTCCCCCACTCAAAACTTTTCGTCCCCGAAAAGGAATGAGGTACGGGAAAGCACAGAAAAATATAGAGTGAAAAAAGATTAGGACAAGATGACAAGGAGAATGAAATTATACATAATAACTATTGTGATAGGTAAGTTTAACAAGGTGCAGATTTATCAAAGATTATAGAAAGATTTCTAAACAGAAAGATTATAGAAAGATGCCTATACCAGTCTATCGCAAGATAAGGATGATAAGGATAAACAAAAGATAGTTTGAAAAACAAAAAAACGAAATAAATTTGAAAGCATGGAAATTTCAACTTAAATAGAGAATAAATCTTTACCCAAGTTAAATAAATCTTAACTATCTCAAATTTCATTATCTTATTATTCAATCATCTGAAATTAACAATTTTTTAAAACCCATAAAAATAATCATTTATTGCACTCACAATGTACTTAATAAATTTAATTCTCTTTATTCCTCTCATTATATTTATCACTTATGTTAGACATACTTACACTTATTATAACTGCTTTCTTTTATTCTTAGTTCTTTTAACATTATTTTATTGTAAGTTATTCAATTACCCTTTATTATATTTACCTCTGTTAATCGTTTTATAATTAAAATTTAAGTGTATAACATTTATTATAACCACTCAATTTTTATTTATAAAATCTTTTTATATTGTATATTGTCCAATTACATTGTTAACTTTTGAAAAATTAAGGTAAGTTATATTGAATGCAGTTGTATTATACAATTAAATCATTTCATGCTTGAATATTCATCCAAAAATTTTGATTTTCTTTTTATAATTGAATTTAAGAATTAAATTTCTGATTTCTTCAAACCATTTAGAGATAACTAAAGGTATGTACATAGTTTATCAAATCAAATTTAAATCATATGTCTATATATATTATAGATCAAGTCATATTTTAGAAACTCAAATCAAATTAATTTCCGAAACAAAGCTGTAGTAAGACTACAGAGCGGTTTCTTCACTTCGAAACTCGAAAACGAATGTCGATGATGCTGCAGTCATCACCGAAGTTATTTCCCAGCGACAATGAGAAGAGCGCTAATTTAAAACTTAAAATTCTTTGGAAACAAATTTCTAATTGAAAATACTTTAAATAATATACTTTAAAACTTAGACACAAGGTTTGAAACCATCGAAAATTAAATTCTCAAATTTCTTGTTTTAAATTCATTTCAGTTCCCAAATAACTTTATAAACAACTATCTATAAATTCATTTATAGAATAATAAATGATAAATTAAGTATTATCATTTCAAATAATAAATTTTAAATCAATTTATTAAGTTCCATAAATTTACTTATATATCAAAATTTTATTTCATTAACCAAATTTTAAAATAATATTGTGTCAGTTTGTTCTGTCAAAGTGTTTTAGAAATTCTATCGATAACGCTGATCAGACGAATCGATCAGAAACCCAAACCAACATCAACAACTCAAACAACACAATATATAAAACAAAACATAGATATACAAGTACAATTCAAAATGTTTGGAAGAATAGATTGGAAACAAAAGACAAGATGATTAAATGACAGAGTAGGGAGGTGGGTAAGCTTAAATAAATCGCGGGCAACCTTAACCGGGTCAACCGTGACTTAAATAATAAGATCGATGTGGATTTTTCTGGGGTAAATCTACATTCGATCTCAAGAGTTAGAGTTTGGGATAACAAAAGATATTAGCATCGAAACCAAGGATAGATATAAATCTCTGGTGAATCCATGCTAATTGTAAAGGAGTTTTCCCCCTTTTTTCAATTCAATTTGAAATTGGCATGACCGCCGACTCACTAAAAAGATCATTCGAAGCGGAGTTATGGAATACTCCAGGGTCAAAAGAAGATGAAGAGTGAGGGATACGAATGGATTTTGGAACCGTAGGGAACGTTCCAAAATTCAAAGGAATCGGGTCAAAAAGGAAGAGATTCAAACTCGAATGAAAGTGATTCTGCAAATACATTCACTCCATATTCTGAGTTTTGCCTAGAGCTACCAAAGCTCTGATACCAACTGTAACGATCCGATATTTTCAACCATTCGCATCCATTATAAGTGTATAGGTAGACACTCATGCCAGAATTAAATTGCTCAAAATACCGCGTTGTAAATAAAAATTTGGCAAATCTCAGAATATGCAGCAAATAAAAATCACAGATCATAGACACAGAGTAATAATAATGCAGCGGAAGTAAAAGAGATAGTAGTTCATGAAGCTACTATATAAATATATCAGAGTTACATAAGATATAATAGAAGAAATAAAGCACAACAGAAGTTTAAATATGATAACCAAGTACAAGCTGAATAGAACAACCGAACTGAAAAGATGAAACTTGACAAGTAGATAATCTCCAGCGATTCCAATCTCCAGAAAGTGGAAATCCAAATCTGTGAATAACTCAGGCTGACCCGAGCGTAAATAAAAATACAAACACTCGAGTCAGGACATACATACTTATACAATGTAAACCAACTCAAGTGAACTGTAGCAAAGATACAAGTAACTTAGAAGATGCTTGGGACCGCCCATCATCTAAGGATCCGTTAAACTATTTACTATGTAGTAATAAATGCTATATACAATAGTGTCTAATCAGTAAAGTATAATCATATAGAAAATAGCGTTAAGGGGATGGTGAACCTTAACGCGGTCGGATCTTTAAAACCAAAATCGTAGTGGGTTCGATATAAGGAGATGACACAGCACGCGAGGCAATGCCAGGGTGGATACACCGTTTGCACTCTCGGACCGGTGGTGACGGTAAGCCAGCAGCTTCCGCCCACCTCGAACAATACCCCCGAATCAAAGTGGCGCCACATATCGAATCGCAAAAGTAATAGAATGGTTTCCGATGGAGCATGCTCGATGAAAGGGTGTGACCCTTTGTGTAGCCCGGTATAGCTCCTGTTTTAGTCATTTATGCCAACTCATGGGAGTTGGGTCCACGTAATATGTCTCGAGAACGTCGCCACCATCCTACTTCATTCTGAAATCTCCACCGCGTACACAGTTGTTAAAGTGGTTTTCGGTATTGGCCGGCTATAAGACAATATCCGATCCCGGTCTTTTTAACAACCAATCGTTATTATAACCCGTAGTTATAACTTTAAAAAAAAATTTATACTTCAAAATAAAATATCATTTCAACCCAAATCTTTATCAAAAGAAGGATTAAATTATTTCCAAACCATTTCAATATATCATCATATCATATCTTTCGATTCAAATATTTATCAAAATAAATATCAAGTCATTTCTAACCATTTCAATATATTAAATTATCATATCCTTTAAAAACTTCCTTTTAAATCATTTTAATATATCAAAATATCATAACCTTTCAAAACTTCGTTTAAAATATCTTATCTTTTCGAAACCACGTTTCAATCATTTTAATATATCAAAATATCATATCCTTTTGAAACCACATTTCAATCGTTTTAATATATCAAAATATCATATCTTTTCGGAACCACATTTCAATCATTATTCATTTTATTCAATTTAGAATACCATTTCAATTCATATTTCAAAACAGTTTATATTCCAAAAAAAAATCATTTTTTTTCATTAAAATGAAGTTATCATGTTAATAATTAAATTATTAAATTTCCAAAAAATTTCAACTTCCATAGTTCATTTATTCACTTACGTTTATCAAAACAGTGAAATTTCACTTTACGCAGCATTTAGAGAACGTTACGGAAAGTTACATTCAAAACGGTTAAATTTGACAAAAGACAACATTTTAAAATGTTGTAATAGGGTTTACTTAAATTTCAAATAAACTTAGTTAAATTCAAAAATTTACATCACTTACAACACTTGCTATAATAGTTTTTAATTCAATAGCTTTTTAATTCATTATCATCAACTACGGCATTTACAAATGCTGTAATATCATTTACATTGTAATTAATATCATTTCGAAAATGCAGTAAATTAACTTCCAATATTCAATATAATTTCTCAACCAATTATATTTTTATTTAAAACATTTTTAACTTAGAAAATCATACATTTTCACATTTATAAACATCATTTAATTTTCCTCAAGTTCATGATTTTACAAAGTTAAATTTCCATTCAAACATCAAGATTTAATAATAATTCACTTATTAAAATGCAATGCTCAATTTTAAATTCATTACATTAAATTTCAATTTAACACTTAAGTTCAAATTCTCAAATATAACTTAATTTTATTTTTATTTACTTAATTAAAAGTTCACTTTTAAGTCAATTTCATAAATTTCCAATTTTAGTTATATTCCAAAATTTCAACTTTAAATATCCATTCATTTCACATTTTAACTTTATTCAAATCCTTAATATGTTACAAAATCATTTTAAATTGATTTAGATTCAAAATATCATAATTTTATCATATTTTCAAAGTTATTTAAATTCCATTAAAAATTAAGTCAAAATTTCCAAAATAACTTACATTCATATTTTCTAACTTCTCATTAATTCATTTCACTTGCAATTATTCAGAAAATCAATAATATTTTACAAAAATCCTTTTTAATTAGATTTAAATCAAAATATTTTAATATTTACATTTCTAAAGTAATTTTAAAATTTTTAGAAAACATATTTTAACTACGGGTCTGTATATAATTTTCTACACTAGGAAAAGTGATACGGGTAATATATCATTTCAACCCGTAATTTACAAAGAAAATCTGGTTTTTATCATTTTAAACCCGCAATCCCAAGTCAAAATGAAAAATTTTAAAACCGTTCAGGCCTATCATTTCAGCCCATAACGATTTTCCCTTATTCTAAAGTCCGTTCAGGTATGTATCATTTCAACCCATAGTGATTTCTAACCTACAGGGAACTTGCAGTGTGATAGACAGATCAAAAATGAATAGTTTAACAAGATATAATAGTAACAGGTGATGTGACATGTAACAGGTGATATGACATAAAATTTAACATGTTAACATCATATATTCATAAAATCACATGGCATTTATAACATCGTCAATATTTCTACACATTCAGTTGTTGTTGTTTCACAACTGCATAAGTATAAATGTCGTGTGAGCTTTACTCACCTTTAATCGCTGAAGATGTCAAAACCAAAGGCACAACAGAAAATAAAGTATGATGACACAATTACGGACTTGAGTGGAGAGCGAATCCAAGCTACAACTCTTTTGTACAACCCAAAACAAACAACCAAAACAACACAATTCAATACGACTTTAAAATGCAATAACTTTGAAATAAAAGAAAACGAATTGCCAAACTTTTTGCCTTGCTTCCTCAAACCTTTGTCACATCCTAGGGTATAGTTTGGTTCAGATTTGGCTATGTTTTGTCTCAGGTCTAGGCTAGCATGGGTCGGCCTACACGTGGGTTTGAAGGTGGGTTGTGATCTAGGTGCATAAATCTACCACTACAAAGAAAAGTTCATCATTTTCTAGGCTATAAATAGGTTCGGTCATGGGTTATGTCGGCCCAACCAGAGGTGAAGGTGGTGGTGGGTGATGTGGAAGGGGGTGGAGGTCAGATCTGGGCTGGTGGTGGTGGTGGAAGTGGTGGCAAAAGGAAGGTGGAGGTGTTGGAACAAAACTAGGCTAGATTGAGCACAAAGGTGATGGTTGTGATTGTTTTTGGTGGATTTTGTGTAGATCTTGGCCTTGGATTGGTTTGGCCTGGAGAGGAGGGTTACTAGGATGGGTGATGGTCAGAGGAAGGGGGTGGTGGAGATCAGGTCAGATCTGGTTGAGGAGGAGCCAAGCTATGAAGGTGAGAACAAGTGACCAATTTCAATAGAAAAACTAAGAAAACAAAGAAGAAAAAGATGAAATTTTTACCAAACTCTTGGAGATGATGGAGGCCATGATTTTCAGAGATGAGAAGGAAGGAATTTCGTGGAAAAAAAAATACGGCTGAAGATAGAGTAAGGAGTGGCTAAAATAACTGACGTATTGATGACAAAAGAAACTGTAAAAGAAACATGAAACGACATTTCGTTTCTTAGCCTTTAAACCTTTCAAATTTCATATATATAATTTGTAATTTTATAAATACATATAAACTGAGAAATAAAGAAAAAAATTCAGAAATAAGAATAAATATCTAAAATAAATAGTTAAATTTTAATTGAATAGAATTTAAATTAAGAAAATGGCTTAAAATTGCAAACTAGGCTTTAAAATTGAAAACAACTCAAATAATCTTTGGAAAAATCTATTCAAATTTAAATACATGAAAAATGAATATTAATAAAGTAAAACACAGCAAATAAAAGTGAATTTATAAAATAAATTACTAAATTTTAATTATATATAATTAAATTAATGAAATAGCAAAGAAAACAGAAACTAGGTTAGAAAATTTGAAGATAAATGCAATGGACTTTGAAAAAAAATTATATACTTGAAAAATATTTATAAATAAAGATAATAAAAAAAATACATTCACAAAATAAAAAAAATTGTTTAAATATAGTTTAGATGAAGAAAATAGCAGAAAAATAGAAACAGCCTTTAAAAATAGGAAATAAATACAGTAAATTTCGAAAAAAATTCTATTATCATTTTAAAAATAATTAAAAGTCAAAATATACATAATATAACATAAATATACAAGTTAGAATAAGATATATCAAATGAAATGTCATTTATATAATTTAAAATAAAGACTATTGCTGAATAACCCAATATACACACCATATTGAAAACAGTATAACTTTTGCAATTCAAATCCGTTTTCAACGAAACGAAAAGCGGTGTTCTTAAAATTTTATGTACTTTCATAATAAAAGATAAAATTTAAATTTTAAAACTTTTAAAAATTTAAATTAAAAGTCAAAGTTTGATTATTTTGACCAAGATTCACTTTTTGGAAAATATTCTTTTTAGTTATGCTTTGGAATGATAATTCATATCAAAACTAAAGTTTATATTTAAAATAACAAAATTAATCATTCAAAATAAATAAAATAAGTTTTTAGATCAAAATTCAATTAAAATAATTAAAATATACAATTAAAAATAATCACAAAATACAGGGTTGTTACACGCCGTTTCCCTCAAGTCATCGATGACCATCCAAAACCAACTGATTACCCAAATCATCAAAACTCACCATAAATCCAAATTGAACTGTCCAGCCTCAACCTGGAACCCACCCATTACCAGAAAATCATCGCGCATCGCCACGATAAACTACCGGAGACCATGAGACTCCGACCAGAGAAACACCATCGTCCTATGCTACTTTTCCCCTCGGTCCGGTCCGTTCCGATCCACTGTAGTGGACGAAATCGTCACCTCTTCCACATCGAACAAAACTGGGTTAAAACCCAACCTTGCCGCTACGCCGCCTCGACCAACATTAAATTCTTCTAGCATTTTTCCTGTGATCATCGACATACAAGCTACCCTCGACATCAACCCAAACCTCCAACACCACGTCGATTGTTGGCAATTGACTAATGTATTAAAATCATTCAACTCACAAATTAATTCAATTTACGTGTTTAAAAATTTTGATTTAACCTTTAAAATTCATGGTTTTTGAAATCAATTTGTATGATATAAGTAAATCTTGAATTCAGGCAAATTGATAATTTGATAAATTTTGAGTTCCCCTGTATATTAAAATTTCCAAATAACCTTAAATAAATTCTTCTCAAAAATATCTTTAAAACTTTGTTCTTGATGATATAAACACATTTCATTTAAACCCTATGGTCTGAAGAGAATTAGAGGTAAAGATTTGAATTTTTAAAAACAGGTTTGAAAACCTGTTAACCTGGAATATAGCTATTTGCTTTGTACCCAGACATGCATTCATCCATTTCAACATGTATACATGCATATTTGCATACATGGAAACACATTTACAATTTTACTCCCGACATACATCAAGTCAAAGATCAGATCTAAGGTAAGTTTGCTCACCTGGAACAGAGAAAGGCAGAGAACTGGAAATGCAATTTTTGAATTCGAATGTTGGCATTTTTTTGATCTGAACTTGCTTAAACTTGAAAGTGGATTTGCTTTCCTTAGTTTAAGTTGAATCTCAGGCTTTGCTTCCATATCGCACTTGCAAAAAGGTTGAAGTTTTGTTTCAGACTTTTGAAATGTTTTTGATCTGAAGCCAAAATCTTGCTTGATATTTGATTGAGTTGCTTACATATTGAGTTGAAACTGATGTTGCTCAAGTTTAAATGCCTTAGGTTTAACTTGATTCATGAATTTCTTTTGTTTTCTGATTTCTCGGGTTTGAAGTTTGAGGACTGGAATTTGAAGACTATCTGATTTTTGAGTTTGACCATGGCTTAAGATTTTACTTTCAGGCTTTTGAATTTCTTTTTCTTCTTTAGCTTTAAGTTTTGATTTTTTTCTAAATCGTTTCTCAAGTTTGTATTTTCAGATCTGTAGATTTGTTTTTGTTGAATGCAAGAAAGAAAAATTGAAAAGAGAATATAGATGTGTATATATTTGAATTCCCTTATATTTATTTTTTTCTTATCAAAAATAAAAAGAAGATGACACTTGTTTATTTATGATAAAACTAAGAAAACACTTGTTATATACTTGTTTTCCCAATTGTACAAATGTCAAAATGAATACTTTTTATGTTTAAAACCTTTCGTCTCAATTAATTTACACATTTGTCTTTTAAACCTTATTTTATTTCGATTTGTAAAACAGTTTTATCTATTTTATACTTACATATATATGTTATGTATTTTACATCTTATACTTATATTTTCAAAAGATATGTATGTTTTAAAACTTTTATTAAATCTTGTTTCAAACATACATATATTATACCTACATTTTTCAATTATTATTTTTACTTACGTAACTTTTTAAAGAAAAATGAATTGGAAATAATTTATGCACTTAATAAATAATCATACATACATATTGGTTAGTTCTTTAAAATAGAAATATTTTTAACTTCAATTTACTTATAAAATATTTATTATCGAATTCCAAACTCAAAATTTCTATTTAAATACGCATATCATTATTTAATCTGGAAATTTTCCAATTAACTCATCATTCAATCCAAAATTCAAAATTAATTACTAATAATTTCATAATTTGATTCCAAAAATTGAATTTATTATCAAATTAATTATGGCTTAAATCCGGGAATGTTACATATATCGTATGATTTTTGTGTTGTCTATTGTTTACTTTTCACAGTATGGCATTTTGTTATCATACTTTTTTGTCATATCTCTTATTCTATCTCATTTTATCTGATATTTATAGCTAGACTGATTCGTTTATTATTTTCTTATTAAATAATACTCGGGTCAGACCGAGATGTTACAGGTGTTTCTGCGTGACTCCTCTTCTGGGAACATTATCTGGCTTTTGACTAACTACTCTAGTTTAGTAGCTTTTGTTGTTATACATACGAGATAGAGACTCCTTGATGTATACTTATCTTTTGTCTAGCACTTGTACCTATTCTTTTGTGATATTGTGGATCTTATTTGACCACTATTCTGATGTACACTTCTATGTGTTTTATTCATATCTATTTTCGCCTTTGTGATATGGATATCTACGACTGATTTGTATTATGCTTATTTCTATATTTGTTTCCGAAGATCACATAGCTACTGTGTAGTAGCTTTGAGTTTGTATCAGTAGGCCGGATTTCCTCTTATGCATGTTATACTATTTGACATATTGGTGCTCGTACAAAGCAATTACACGGACGGTCACTCCTCAACAGCCTTATTCTTCGTGCTAGTCGACAACATTACCTCGTAATGTCCTTGGCTAGCATGAGTATAGAGGTGGGGCATCACATAAATTTTGAAATTCCTATTTTATTCGACATTCTTTATTAATTCCCAATTTCAATACTTTAAAACCACTTATTCATTACAAAGAAATCTTTATTTTAAACCTTCATTCAATTCCAAAATTACCAAACTCCTTTTCAAAATTAATTTATATATATATATATATATATATATATATATGTAGATATATTTTAAAACCATTTTTAATACTTTAAAATACTGATAAAAAGGTTTGTAATCAAAAATTCCCTTTAAATCTAAATTCAAAACTATTCTTCCTTTGTGATTTTAACTCAAAGTATTTTCAATTGTCTAATGTTAAATTTCAGAAATAATATTTAAAGCCTTTATGTACTTTCGAACTCTTGTAGACCACTTTTGAAATATAATTAATCACACTTAAATTTTGTTTTTATTATTAAAAATAATACTAAAAGGGATTTTTCTGAGGAAAAAAATTCAAAACTTGCCATTTCCTTCTAAAAACGATTCTTATTAACAATATTTTCCCTAAGTAAAGGAAACTACATGTCAAACTCTTTATAGTTTCCTTATTTTATGAAACTTCACATTTTTCCAAATGCCATAAAATAATTTTGTCCATTTGGAATTTTTGAAAAAAAATCCTCTTTATAAAAGAATATTTCCTTTAAATATTTCTTTTAATCATAAGAAAATAAATATCTACTAATAGATTTATTTATAAATTTATTTCACTTCTCTTTTTTTAAACCAAAAATCGTAATGTCTTGAAAATAATTTATATAAAATATAGATTTAATCATAAAATATTATTTCTATTTATAAATTAATTCTAAAATCTCAATTCCGAAAGACGATTTAAATTTAGTATAAAATATTCCCTTTAAATTTTTTTCCTTTTTGCTTCATTTTCAAATTAACCAATTTAAATTTATCACAAAATCTATTCGAATCTTTTATTTTACAAAAATCATTAATATAATAAAATTTCCTATCTTTTCTTTTGAAGATTTATACTTTAAACAGATTTATATAAATATTTTCCAAGCATTTAAATCAATTTCATGTACAAATTCGGCCTAATTTATACCATATACCAACTTATATATTTATATATCAAAGCATAACATTGATAAACAACCAAAATTCATCCGATAACAATAAAATGGTGAAATTCTTCTCAATTCAACCAACTAATCCGTATCAAATTAATCCATCAATGCAACAATCAATTTAAAAGTATGCAAAGTGAATTCTACACTAGATCGTAGTTGTAAGAAAATAAATTTACCCACCTCGTTTAGTCTTCAAAATTATCAATTAAGAATGTAATTGTTTCAATTTTCCAATTGAACCATGATGTCATTTACTTCCCTTCTTCATCCTAATGTTAAACATTGTCATGAACCAAAGAAAATGTCATGCGCACCATAACTAATCCATCACCATTAATTTTCATCGTGCTCAGAGCCAGCTCGTTCCTCTCCATTGCCGCGGTTCCAACAATAATGACTTTCCTAATTTGACACGCATGTAAACCCAATTACACCTTTCCATCACACAACCCAAGTAGTTTGATTCCCTTCGTCGCTCAACCTTGCGACATGATTTGATTTTTTTAATTTTTTTTCCATGTCGCCATTTTTTACTTTCATTTCTTTCACTTTTTTAACTTCCAAATTGCAAATAGACTAGGGCAAGGAAGAGTGAGAATCATAACAATGAAATGGATTTTGGCTCTGGGTCCGATAAGAGAGGATCTTTCTACAATGATGTAGAGAAAGAGTATGCTACTTTAATTTGTTGTGTACAACAGAACTAGATAACACCTTCCCTTACAATCCACTCTCTTCTATATATATGTACATACATCTTGTTAATTTTTTCGTTCAGTAACAATCTGGAGTAAACCAAAGAAATAAACATCTTCATTTTCCAAAGTAAGCAAATGTAACAACCCGCATATTTATCGAGTTTACATTTAAATATTTTTATTTAAATATTAAATCGTTAATCGGATTTTGGTCCGAAAAACTACTTTTTGCAAACGGTCAAATTAGGACTCGAGACCACTTCCATTGAGTTCGAAATGTCGTTTACAACTTTTTAAGTATAAACATCGATAGGTTTGGAGTTAGTGAAATTTCACTAACTTTTCCCGCTTTGGACTTTGGGTTAGTTTAGCCTATTAAGCCCAAGTTCCAACCCTCTTCTCCTCACTCTTCATAAATTTCCTAACTAACTCAAGCTTTAGCATTAATGGTGAAGAGAATGGGAAATTAAAACTCCAAGCTCAAATTCAATTGCAACTCCATCATTCAACTCCAAATTCAAGTAGAAGATATTGGATTCAAGCTTTGGATTGCTTCTCCTTGCTTTCAAGCTTCATCTTCATAAATTTTAGTGCAAAGGTGAGATTTTTACCTCACAATTCTAGCCTATAACTATATTGGACTGTTGGGAATGATTCCCTATCATTTTTGCATGCATTTTAGCATTTGGTTTGGATTGGATTGGCGAAAAACTCCAATTTTTAGCGTTTTGGGTGAATTTTCTGCACTTGAGTCGTTCTGGCCATTTTTAGGTCGTTCGGAGTTAAGTCGTTCGTCCTTGAGTCGCTGGGTCGTTGGACCCTTGAGTCGCTGAGTCGAACGTTGGACCCTTGAGTCGCTGGGTCGTTGGACCCTTGAGTCGCTGAGTCGAACGTTGGACCCTTGAGTCGCTGGGTCGTTGGACCCTTGAGTCGCTGAGTCGAACGTTGGACCCTTGAGTCGCTGAGTCGTTGGACCCTTGAGTCGCTGAGTCGTTGGATCCTTGAGTCGCTGAGTCGTTGGACCCTTGAGTCGCTGAGTCGAACGTTGGACCCTTGAGTCGCTGAGTCGTTGGACCCTTGAGTCGTTGGGTCGTTGGACCCTTGAGTCGCTGAGCCGAACGTTGGACCCTTGAGTCGCTGAGTCGTTGGACCCTTGAGTCGCTGAGTCGTTGGACCCTTGAGTCGCTGAGTCGTTGGACCCTTGAGTCGCTAAGTCGAACGTTGGACCCTTGAGTCGCTGAGTCGTTGGACCCTTGAGTCGCTGAGTCGTTGGACCCTTGAGTCGTTGGGTCGTTGGACCCTTGAGTCGCTGAGTCGTTGGATCCTTGAGTCGCTGCGTCGTTGGACCCTTGAGTCGCTGAGTCGAACGTTGGACCCTTGAGTCGCTGAGTCGTTGGACCCTTGAGTCGCTGGGTCGTTGGACCCTTGAGTCGCTGAGTCGAACGTTGGACCCTTGAGTCGCTGAGTCGTTGGACCCTTGAGTCGCTGAGTCGTTGGACCCTTGAGTCGCTGAGTCGTTGGACGCTTGAGTCGCTGAGTCGAACGTTGGACCCTTGAGTCGCTGAGTCGTTGGACCCTTGAGTCGCTGAGTCGTTGGACCCTTGAGTCGCTGAGTCGTTGGACCCTTGAGTCGTTGGGTCGTTGGACCCTTGAGTCGTTAGGTCGTTAGACCTCATTTTATCTTCACTAGGTCATACCGTTTTGGTCGGGGCGCTGCCCCCTGGACCCCCGCGACCTGACCGGGCAGGTCGAACCCCGTAAGCGGTGGCGTTGCCCCCGCACCCCCACCTTGGGGGGTTGCCACCCCCCCTGGACCCCCCCTCCGTAGGGGATCTTATCTGAAAAACATTGAGCTGATTTCTTTGGATTTTATTCACATCTCCGTATGCGATTTTTGTGACTGATTGTTTCTACAATTGCTTCTGTGTTTTGTCACTTTATAATATAAAGGTTTCAATACTAGTAGTAAATATCAAAACTCTTTTAACAAACAATTTCAACTCTATTTTTAATAACAAAGCTCTTTTCTTAAACCGTTTTCCAATCTATTAGTATATACAAGCCGTTACCTCACTCGGATGAGAAATCTAATTAAACGACTTAGTAAAACAAGTGGTATGAAACGCTTGCGTTCACTTCGTCGGTTAATTCTTGGACTTGTTCGATTGAACCTCTTGTGACAATTTTATTAGTGAAGATTTACAGTTTGTTCGTAAATATTTAAGTTAAGCAAGTGGTTATGGGACATGAAGCTAAACTTCTATATTTACTAGCTTAGTGTAATTGACACTTCTCGTTGATCTTGATGATCGCTTTATGAATTAGACTAGCAATTGCGCGATGTCTCTTTCATTGCAAGGTTAGACTAGACACCACTTGTGTGATTCCATTCACACATACCTTTCTGCTTTTTGGTTAGTCTTGACCTCATTCTGTGTGATTCCACTCACACATGTGGGGTAGCTCCCCATGGTCTTCGGACCGTCATGTGATAGGCCTCTTTCCCTTTTTATGATTTCTGGATTTCTCGTGTTGATTTCTGGAATTTATGTCATTGACTTGTTATGAGTACAAGTTTAGGGTATGATGCCCCCTTCGAATCTTTGAGAAGATTCTTGTCATATTGATTATCTCTTATTGATTGATCTTCTGTTGATCATTATTTACATACTTATAGCGGTATGTCGTTATGGATGTTTATGTTTATGCCATATCTTTTATGTTATATCATGTCATCTGATATTTATAGCTAGACTGATCCGTTTATTATTTTCTTAAATAATACTCGGATCAGACCGAGATGTTACAGGTGCTTCTGCTTGACTTCTTCCCAGGGATTCATCACTCTGACTTTTGGCTAACTGTTTAGATTAGCAGTTTTTGTTGTATACACTTGAGATATAGACTCATAGTTGTATTCTTTTGTATAGCACGTGTTGCTATTCTTTTGTATTATCGTGGATCTTATTGACCACTACTCTGATGTACACTTTCATGTGTTAGTTATATATTCATATCTTCTTCCGCCTTTGTGATATGGATATCTGTGACTGATTTGTGATATGATTATTTCTATGTTTGTTTCCGAAGATTATTTATAGCCACCGTGTGATAAGCAATTACATGGATGGTCGCTCCTCAATAGCCTTATTCTCCGTGCTAGTTGACAGCACTTCTCCGGAGTGTTCTTGGCTAGCGTGGGTATAGAGGTGGGGCGTCACAGCTTGGTATCGGAGCCAAACTTCGGAACAATGTAGAATAACTTAACAAGGATCATCGTCCTAGGTCTATCTTAGGAGTCATACCATAGGATTAATTTGAGTCTTCGTACGGACTCATCCTATTTCCTTTATGATTCCTTGTTTTATCTATCAAGATTGCTTGATGTTCATTGGTAAATAACCTTCTTCCTTCTCTTCTTTCTTTCTTTAAGGAAGAGAATGTCTAGACCAGGCCGTCCCAGAACTGGATCATCTGGTGCTGCTCCTCCGGATGGAGTTTTTATGACTGCTCAACAGCTTCTTGATTTAGTAACTAATGCTCAAGCAGCTGGAGCTAACCCGGAATCTACTCACCCAAAGTCGGGATTTGCACGCTTGTGCAGCGATTACACCAACTTGGGTGGGAAGCCCTTCAAAGGTTCGAAAAATATCATCGAGGTCCAGGCTTGGTTAAAATCTTGCGATCGAATCTTTTCTCGCATGAATCTTATCGATCTCCACCGCGTTCAGGTGGCTTCCAGCATGCTCCAAGAGAGAGCATTGGACTGGTACGAACTCCTTATTTCAGAAATTAATGAAGCGGATCTCACCTGGGAGCAATTTCAGGGACGCTTCGAGTTAAAGTTTGTACCAGAAGCTGGGAAAGTAAGCTTGGCTCGACGTTTTATAGACCTTGTTCAAGGTCAATCCTCTGTGACTGATTACGTCGCAGCCTTCGAGTCGCTTTCCAAATATGGGGTTGAATACATCAACACCCCATTGAAGAAGAACCAGAGGTTCGTTTATGGCTTAAATAAGAGTCTTAAGAAGCCACTGCTCCTGAAACTAGAAGTCGCATTTGATCAACTCGTCGATATCGCTCTTCGTCTTGAAGAGGCTGATAGAGAGAGTGATGTTGAAGTGGAAGGCGCTAAACCAAACTTCAACAACAAGAAGAGGCCAAACAAATTCAAGGGTCCTTATCCCAACAAAAAGGGTAAGCAGGCAACCCCTGTGGCAAAGTATCCTTCTCCTAGTGGTGCGAGTTGCTTCAACTGTGGGTCTGGGGATCATTATGCGAATAAGTGCTCTAAGCCCAAATCTTGTCGCTATTGTAAGAGCCCAGATCACTTTATACATCAATGCCTCAAACGTAAAAGCAGGAATGAGGGAAAGTTAAATGTGGCTCAAGCCCCTGGCAACACATCTCGTGGCCAAGGTATTTCTCATTCCATTCTTGATGGTATTATTTTATTTCATGATCAACCTATTAGAGTTCTCTTTGATACGGGTGCATCCCATTCCTTTATATCAAAGGAACTGGTAGACACTTTTTCCTTAAGTGTTACTGCATTGATGACTTCTTTAAAAATTGCGAATCCTGTTGGTGGATCCGCAACTCTTAGTTTGCTTTGTAAAGATGTGGAGATTATTTTATGTGATTTTTCTTTCCTAGCCGATTTGCATGTCATGCGTTACTTAGGCTTTGGAATAATTTTGGGAATGGATTGGCTTAACCGTTATCAAGCCCATATCCTATGTCCTGAGCGGACTATTCATCTCCGACATCCACAATCTGTTAAACATATTTCTGTTAATCTTAAAGATTCAGAATCATGTTTGGTGGCATCTTTATATTCTTTAAATCCTCGTGATAACAATGATGATGATGAAGATGATATTATTTCTTGTATTCATGTTGTTCGTGAATTTTCTGACATATTCGAGCCCGTTTTAGGTTTACCACCTAAACGAGCAATTGAGTTCAGAATTAATCTTGTTTCTGGAGCTCAACCTATTACTCGTCCTCCTTATCGCATGTCCAATAAGGAAAATGAGGAGATGCGTAAACAATTATCTGAGTTGGAGACGAGGCAATTTATTCGCTCTAGTTCCTCGCCTTGAGGAGCTTCGGCTATTTTCGTAAAGAAATCCGATGGTACTCTGAGGCTCTGCGTTGATTATCGCAAGCTTAACGATCTTACTATTAAAAATAAATATCCTTTACCTCGGATTGATGATCTATTCGATCAGCTTAGTGGTGCTAAGGTCTTTTCACAATTGGACTTGGCTACCGGTTTCCATCAGCTTCGTATCGCTGAGGATAGCATTCCGTTGACATCATTCCGTACTCGATATGGATCTTATGAATGGCTTGTTATGCCATTTGGGTTAACGAATGCTCCAGCTTATTTCGTTGACCTCATGAATCGAGTTTTCAAAGATTTCCTCGATCGGTTTGTTCTCATATTCATTGATGATATTCTTGTGTATTCAAAAACCGAGGAGGAACATGAGAAACATCTTCGGATTGTATTGGAAACACTTAGGAGTAATCAATTAAAGGCGAAATTTTCTAAATGCCACTTTTGGCAATCTCGTGTGAAGTTTCTCGGTCATATTATTTCCGAATCCGGGATATCTGTGGATCCTTCAAAGATTGAAGCGATTCAAGATTGGAAGAGACCGGAGAGTGTGACAGAGATTCGTAGTTTTCTCGGATTGGCGGGCTATTACCGTCGTTTTATTAAAGACTTTTCTAAGATTGCCGTGCCTCTTACTGGCTTGACTAAGAAGGGAGTTAAATACATTTGGTCGGACAAATGTGAAGCCTCTTTTCAGAAATTGAAAGAACTCCTTTCCGATGCTCCTATTCTTGTTATTCCCGAGGGGAATCAAGATTTTGTTATTTATACCGATGCTAGTCACATTGGTTTGGGTGCCGTTCTTATGCAAAAAGAACGTGTTGTTGCTTATGCTTCTAGGCAATTAAAGCCGGCCGAGACTAGATATGCCACACATGATCTAGAGCTCGCGGCTATTGTTTTCGCCCTTCGAATGTGGCGTCATTATCTATTGGGAGAGAAATTTATTCTTTACACGGATCATAAGTCTTTGAAATATTTATTTTCTCAAAAAGAACTTAATTTACGTCAACAGCGTTGGCTCGAGTTCCTTGCACCTTATGATCTTGATATTCTTTATACCCCGGTAAGGGTAATCGTGTCGCCGATGCTCTTAGCCGTAAGCAACAAGCAGTTGTTTCTATGATGATATCCGAATGGAACGATCTCGAGATCTTATCCACTTGTGAGATTCGAGAGCGCGTATCCGATTTATGCTCATCGCTTGTTTTATGTAGCCTTGAGGCTCATCCTTCTCTTTTAGACCGCATTCTTGAAGCTCAAGGGCTAGATTCTGAATTGGCTCTTCTTGGCAAAAATGTTAAGGATAAAATTGATATTGAAGGTTTGAAAGACTATGATATTGATTCTCGTGGCGGCATTCGAAAATTTGGTAGACTTATCGTACCAAATATTGGAGATCTTCGTAAAGATATTTTAGAAGATTCCCATTGTTCTAAATTCACCATTCATCCCGGTAGTAGTAAAATGTACGCTGATATGAAGCGACTTTATTATTGGGAGGGAATGAAATCTGATATTGCTAACTTTGTTAAGTGTTGCATGACTTGCCAACTTGTCAAGGCCGAACATCAAAGGCCTGGTGGGTTATTGCAACCTTTAGAAATTCCAATTTGGAAGTGGGATCAAATTTCCATGGACTTTATAGATGGCCTTCCCCGTTCTCGTTCGGGTCATGATAGCTTATGGGTGATTGTTGATAGACTTACTAAATTCGCCCATTTTATTCCGGTTCGGTCTAACCGAACCGTTCCTCTTTTGGCCAAACTATTTGTCAAGGAAATTGTAAAATTGCATGGAGTTCCTACTTCTATTGTTAGCGATCGTGATCCATTGTTTACTAGTGGATTTTGGAAGAGTCTTCAAAAAGCTTTAGGAACGAAGCTTAATTTTAGCACCGCTTATCACCCCCAGTCCGATGGACAAACCGAGCGTGTGAATCAAACTCTTGAAGATCTTCTTCGTGCTTGTGTGCTTGATTTTGGTGGAAGTTGGGAAGATCATATTTCACTTGTTGAATTTTCCTATAATAATAGCTTCCAATCTAGTATTGGTATGGCACCTTTCGAGGCACTCTACGGAAGGCCATGCCGATCTCCTTCTTGTTGGCTTGAGGCCGGTGAGAAGCTGGTTTTAGGTCCAGACTTTATTCGTGATTCCACGGAAAAGATTGAACTTATTCGACATAGGATGAAAGAAGCCCAGAGTAGACAAAAATCCTATGCCGATAATCGAAGAAGGAAATTAGAATTTTCTGTTGGGGATCCTGTTTTTATTCGTGTTTCACCTATGAAGGGTGTTGTACGTTTCAGTCGATCGGGGAAGTCAGCGCCTCGATATATTGGGCCATTTCCTATCACTGAACGTATTGGTTCCATGGCTTATCGCCTTGCATTGCCGGCTCAGTTTTCTGCTATACATGATGTATTTCACGTTTCTCAATTACGGAAATGCCTTCGGGATTCCGATTCTATTCTTGAGCCTGCTGTTGTGGAAGAAATTGAAGTTTCGCCGAATTTAACTTATGAGCAGCATCCTATTCGAATTATAGCTTCTGAGGTTAAACGACTTCGAAATAAAGATGTTCCACTTGTAAAGGTTCAATGGTCCTCAAATCCTAAGGATTGTTCTTGGGAATCCAGAGAATTCATCGAGCGTACACATCCGGACTTGCTTACTCCTGCCCTTTGAGGTGAACTTCTTATTTCAAATTTCTCTTGTGTTAATATGCTTTTATGGTTGTTACTTTTTATTTCCACCTTATATATATATTGCGAGGACGCAATTTCTTTAAGGAGGGGAGTCTGTAACAACCCGCATATTTATCGAGTTTACATTTAAATATTTTTATTTAAATATTAAATCGTTAATCGGATTTTGGTCCGAAAAACTACTTTTTGCAAACGGTCAAATTAGGACTCGAGACCACTTCCATTGAGTTCGAAATGTCGTTTACAACTTTTTAAGTATAAACATCGATAGGTTTGGAGTTAGTGAAATTTCACTAACTTTTCCCGCTTTGGACTTTGGGTTAGTTTAGCCTATTAAGCCCAAGTTCCAACCCTCTTCTCCTCACTCTTCATAAATTTCCTAACTAACTCAAGCTTTAGCATTAATGGTGAAGAGAATGGGAAATTAAAACTCCAAGCTCAAATTCAATTGCAACTCCATCATTCAACTCCAAATTCAAGTAGAAGATATTGGATTCAAGCTTTGGATTGCTTCTCCTTGCTTTCAAGCTTCATCTTCATAAATTTTAGTGCAAAGGTGAGATTTTTACCTCACAATTCTAGCCTATAACTATATTGGACTGTTGGGAATGATTCCCTATCATTTTTGCATGCATGTTAGCATTTGGTTTGGATTGGATTGGCGAAAAACTCCAATTTTTAGCGTTTTGGGTGAATTTTCTGCACTTGAGTCGTTCTGGCCATTTTTAGGTCGTTCGGAGTTAAGTCGTTCGTCCTTGAGTCGCTGGGTCGTTGGACCCTTGAGTCGCTGAGTCGAACGTTGGACCCTTGAGTCGCTGGGTCGTTGGACCCTTGAGTCGCTGAGTCGAACGTTGGACCCTTGAGTCGCTGGGTCGTTGGACCCTTGAGTCGCTGAGTCGAACGTTGGACCCTTGAGTCGCTGGGTCGTTGGACCCTTGAGTCGCTGAGTCGAACGTTGGACCCTTGAGTCGCTGAGTCGTTGGACCCTTGAGTCGCTGGGTCGTTGGACCCTTGAGTCGCTGAGTCGAACGTTGGACCCTTGAGTCGCTGGGTCGTTGGACCCTTGAGTCGCTGAGTCGAACGTTGGACCCTTGAGTCGCTGAGTCGTTGGACCCTTGAGTCGCTGAGTCGTTGGACCCTTGAGTCGCTGAGTCGTTGGACCCTTGAGTCGCTGAGTCGTTGGATCCTTGAGTCGCTGAGTCGTTGGACCCTTGAGTCGCTGAGTCGAACGTTGGACCCTTGAGTCGCTGAGTCGTTGGACCCTTGAGTCGCTGGGTCGTTGGACCCTTGAGTCGCTGAGTCGAACGTTGGACCCTTGAGTCGCTGAGTCGTTGGACCCTTGAGTCGCTGAGTCGTTGGACCCTTGAGTCGCTGAGTCGTTGGACCCTTGAGTCGCTGAGTCGAACGTTGGACCCTTGAGTCGCTGAGTCGTTGGACCCTTGAGTCGCTGAGTCGTTGGACCCTTGAGTCGCTGAGTCGTTGGATCCTTGAGTCGCTGAGTCGTTGGACCCTTGAGTCGCTGAGTCGAACGTTGGACCCTTGAGTCGCTGAGTCGTTGGACCCTTGAGTCGCTGGGTCGTTGGACCCTTGAGTCGCTGAGTCGAACGTTGGACCCTTGAGTCGCTGAGTCGTTGGACCCTTGAGTCGCTGAGTCGTTGGACCCTTGAGTCGCTGAGTCGTTGGACCCTTGAGTCGCTGAGTCGAACGTTGGACCCTTGAGTCGCTGAGTCGTTGGACCCTTGAGTCGCTGAGTCGTTGGACCCTTGAGTCGCTGAGTCGTTGGACCCTTGAGTCGTTGGGTCGTTGGACCCTTGAGTCGTTAGGTCGTTAGACCTCATTTTATCTTCACTAGGTCATACCGTTTTGGTCGGGGCGCTGCCCCCTGGACCCCCGCGACCTGACCGGGCAGGTCGAACCCCGTAAGCGGTGGCGTTGCCCCCGCACCCCCACCTTGGGGGGTTGCCACCCCCCCGGACCCCCCCTCCGTAGGGGATCTTATCTGAAAAACATTGAGCTGATTTCTTTGGATTTTATTCACATCTCCGTATGCGATTTTTGTGACTGATTGTTTCTACAATTGCTTCTGTGTTTTGTCACTTTATAATATAAAGGTTTCAATACTAGTAGTAAATATCAAAACTCTTTTAACAAACAATTTCAACTCTATTTTTAATAACAAAGCTCTTTTCTTAAACCGTTTTCCAATCTATTAGTATATACAAGCCTTTACCTCACTCGGATGAGAAATCTAATTAAACGACTTAGTAAAACAAGTGGTATGAAACGCTTGCGTTCACTTCGTCGGTTAATTCTTGGACTTGTTCGATTGAACCTCTTGTGACAATTTTATTAGTGAAGATTTACAGTTTGTTCGTAAATATTTAAGTTAAGCAAGTGGTTATGGGACATGAAGCTAAACTTCTATATTTACTAGCTTAGTGTAATTGACACTTCTCGTTGATCTTGATGATCGCTTTATGAATTAGACTAGCAATTGCGCGATGTCTCTTTCATTGCAAGGTTAGACTAGACACCACTTGTGTGATTCCATTCACACATACCTTTCTGCTTTTTGGTTAGTCTTGACCTCATTCTGTGTGATTCCACTCACACATGTGGGGTAGCTCCCCATGGTCTTCGGACCGTCATGTGATAGGCCTCTTTCCCTTTTTATGATTTCTGGATTTCTCGTGTTGATTTCTGGAATTTATGTCATTGACTTGTTATGAGTACAAGTTTAGGGTATGATGCCCCCTTCGAATCTTTGAGAAGATTCTTGTCATATTGATTATCTCTTATTGATTGATCTTCTGTTGATCATTATTTACATACTTATAGCGGTATGTCATTATGGATGTTTATGTTTATGCCATATCTTTTATGTTATATCATGTCATCTGATATTTATAGCTAGACTGATCCGTTTATTATTTTCTTAAATAATACTCGGATCAGACCGAGATGTTACAGGTGCTTCTGCTTGACTTCTTCCCAGGGATTCATCACTCTGACTTTTGGCTAACTGTTTAGATTAGCAGTTTTTGTTGTATACACTTGAGATATAGACTCATAGTTGTATTCTTTTGTATAGCACGTGTTGCTATTCTTTTGTATTATCGTGGATCTTATTGACCACTACTCTGATGTACACTTTCATGTGTTAGTTATATATTCATATCCTCTTCCGCCTTTGTGATATGGATATCTGTGACTGATTTGTGATATGATTATTTCTATGTTTGTTTCCGAAGATTATTTATAGCCACCGTGTGATAAGCAATTACATGGATGGTCGCTCCTCAACAGCCTTATTCTCCGTGCTAGTTGACAGCACTTCTCCGGAGTGTTCTTGGCTAGCGTGGGTATAGAGGTGGGGCGTCACAGCAAAGCTCAAGTTTAAAATCGAAAACAGAAAAATATACATGCAGTTTCAAAGCTTCAAGTGTTCATAACATCAAGTGTTCTTTGTTTAGAAATCTTGCTAGTGAGTAAACAAAATTTTAAAGTTTTATATTTAAATTAAAATCAGTAAAAATGATTTCTTTATTATATGGCATGTGTACATGTTTTATCTTTGGATAAGGTCTGTGTATATATATGTTACTCTATATGTTGTCCTTCTCTGTTATGAATTACAGGAATTGATTATCAATCAAACTCGAATTGGTTTTCAACTGATCATTTTAAAACTTTATGTTTCAATCAATCAAGATATAATCCTCAAACAAGATTTTTCAAAGCTTATGTAATATGTTTGTGAAATGTTTCTACTGGAAAACTTTGTTTACAGGTAATCAAATACATTTTTGATAAATTCGGTTGTCATAAATAGCTAATTTAAGTTCGTAGTTTGAATTCTTACTATAAAACATGATTTTTAAAACAAAATCGAAGATTTTTAATAAAGTATTTCGAGCGTAGTTTGAAATTTGATAAGTTTGCATTTTTCTCAATTCCTGACAATCGAATCATTAATAAATATTGAAATTTGTACTAAAGCATGTTTGAACATCTGGGATGCTGGGAAAATTGTTGAAATATTTTTCAAATAGAAGAATTGGTCGAATGAGATTGATTTAGGGTTTTACTTCAATTTCTTACACCTGTCTGCAATGTGTCGAGTTCATCTTCATCACGCGATCGAGCGGTACGAGTTTTTGGAGGTTGGTGGTTTAATGTGTTGTCGTCGTGTGGGCGAAAGTTTGGGGGCCGCAGGTGGCTGGAGCGGCGGTGGCGAGGCGTTTAGCCGAAGGCGTTCGTTTCAGTTTTTCGAGCAAGAAGACTTTTTTCTATTCGAAATTTTTGAGAACGATTCAAACTTGGACTTCAAGTTTTTGTGTAAATTGTAACTTGCCGGTGATCTTGAAAGTTCGCCAGAGTCTCGCTTGTCGCCGTGTACGCGTACGGCAGCGACGATGGTGTTAGTGTTCGATGCGGCCTGTGTCTCGAGTCATGCTCGAGTTTTAGGGTGATTTCCTTCGGGTTTGCATTCGGGTCGAGTGCGTGAGTATGTTTACTAATGTTTTAATTTATATCTAAGTTAAACTTAAACTACAGGAAAAAAAGAGGGGAAGAAGAAGAAGATGTATAGGGGAACGTCTCGATGGTATGGGGGTTTAGCTCGAAGTAGCACTCGGGTGTATTAGGGGTATTTCTCGGGTTTCTTGCCTAACTGGAATACTGTATTATAAATGTAAGGTTAATCAAAATGGGTTTTCAACAAGTTTAAAAACAGTAAAATTTATAAATGTTCAACCATTTGGGTTAGACTTAAACACAAGTTTAATTATTTAGTTAATATTTTGCAATGTTTAACTCTTAATTGTTATTTTAATTAAGTAATTAAGTTAAGTTAAGTATGAAATTAATTAATTAATATTAAAAGTTTGTAGTTAATATTAAATTGATTTTCAAGTTGAAAGAAGATTTCTTTAAAAATATTAGTGAAGTTGAATAATTAATATTAATCAATTATTTTAGAAAGTAATTAAGAATAATTACATTATAATTGTAATTAGAGTTTGAATTAATCAATGCTTAGGCGATTAATAAATTTGTAATTAACTACTTAAGTAAACTAAAGTAAGATTTTTAGTTAACTAATTAAGTAATTTAATTAAGAATTAATAAATGATTAATTAGATAGTTAGTAATTAATAATGGATAATTAAGTTTTATAAATTAATAATTAAGGTTACGAATTAATAATTAAGAGTAATTAATTAAATAATTAAGACATAATAATTGATAGAGAAATGAGTAATTAATTAAATAATTTGAAATGAAATAAGAAATTAATTGATAATTAATGATTAATTAAACAGGGTTAAGTAATTAACTCTCAAGCAATTAATTTAAATCAAATTAATTACAATAAGAATCAAAGATGCCTGCTTATGAATGTTGTACTTGTAGAATATCCAATTTGTGATATTTATCGGTGGTATTCTGTGATGTTCTGTGATATGTTGTGATATATCTATGATGATTGTGTATGATTCATCTGTGATAAATGCTATATGAATTCAAATCATTGAATTAAACTGTTTAAGTTAATTAGACAACTTGGCCTCTAAAATGGCGTTTGGATTTTGATGAGACCGGGATCGGGTTTGCTATATTACAGCGTGATAGGGGGTTCTCGCTTTGCGTTAGGTGGCGAACGGGAGACTCTTATCCCTACATGTCCCGGGGGGTAGTATAAGGCCTTGCGGGGTTGGTTTGTTAGATGCTTCCAGTCGAGAGGCTGGCCGTAAAAGAAAACCCGAGGTATCACTGTGAGCCACTGCGGGGCTGGGATGGTTGAAAAGCCTACCGGTCGAGTGAGCCACTGTCGATGGATGCAAATCCTGGGTCGTCACAGTTGGTATCAGAGCGCTAGGTTGAGCGAATACCTAGGCTCTTGAGTAATGTCTTCTTGAGAGAGCGTATTTGTAATTTTGATATATATATATATATATATATATATATATATATATATATATATATATATACTTCTACCTATTTGTTGGGTTACCAGTTCTGGTATTCCAATGTAAGTTATAAAGGTAGATAGGGTAGTGGTGTGTGTAACACAACTACCAATGGTTGGAATTTGAATGTTTGAGGTTGGAAGTATATCTGTCGAGACTGTAGACCTATTACCGTCTCGAGTAAACTTTGGGTGGTATAAGAATTTCATCGATCTCTGAAGGAAACCTGTTAAGGTTCGGAGTTCATCGTTGAAGTGTTGTTTGGATGAGCTAGAGTTTGGATTTATTGGTTGGACGGAGGCAAGTCATGATATCTTGATACCTCAAGATGTAGTAGCTGTGTGATGAGACACGGTGACTATGGATGTCTCCGAAGATGTTTCTTTGGGACAAGTTAAGGAAGTATGTCTGTTTCAGTGTTGTGGCTAAGTTTAGTAGGATGTTTTTGTTTGGTTTGGGGTCTGAGTTTCTCGAAGAGCTTTGGATAGGAAGTCTTTGGGCATCTGCGTCAACATTGTAGCTCGAAGTGTTCCGTGTGCCATCGAGAAGATTTTCTGGTTAGCGGTTTTTCTTGAGGTGATTTCAAGGGTAGCAGAGTGGATCCATTTCTTCGATGGATTGGCTCGATAAGTATAAGGCTGTTCTGGATTGTGATGAGAGAGCAGTTTCGTTGGAAACTGATTTGGGTAGAATTGCCAGAGTGCCGTGTAATAATTCTAGAATTCACTTGAGCAGTCTTTTGCATGGAGTTGAGACTTCTCAAGAGAAGATTGAAGATATTAATGTGGAACAAGATTTCTCGATGTATTTTAGGAAGTTAAGTATTTGCATCCACATCGAGAGATAGAGTTTCGTATTGATCTGATTCGAGGAGCATTACCGGAGATTAGTCTAATAGGAGGATGGCTCCTAGGGTGAGAGAAGAGTTGGTTATGCAGACTCAGGATCTTTTGGAGAAAGGGTTGATTAGGCCCAGTTTTTCTTGTTAGGGTTTTGCTGCTGTATTTGTCATAAATCAGATAGATCGCTAAGGTTCTGTGTGGATTTTTGAGAACTGAATAAGTTTGTTCTGGTGTTCATTGATGATATTCGGGTCTTTCCTAAGTCTGAAAAAGAGCACAAGCAGCAACTGAGAATAGTGTTGGAGACACTGAGGAGGCATGTTTTGAAGGCAAGATTCTCTAAGTGCCATTTTTGGAAATCGAAGGTTATATTTCTAGGGCATGTTGATTTTGGTGAAGGTAACCAGCAAAGGTGGAAATTATTCTAGAATGGAAGCAACCGAAGTCACCGACGAAAGTTCGTAATTTTCTGGGTTTAGCTGGCTACTATAGGAAATTTATCAAGGATTATTCCGAGATTTCTTCACCTCTAACCAAGTGGCAAGGAAAGGAGCTAAATTTAAAATGGATGCACCTCAGTATGAAGAAGCTTTTCAAGAATAGAAGAAGAGGCTAACCAGTGCACAAGTACTTGCTATTCCGTATGGGAAAAGAAAATTTGAAGTTTATATGGATGTTGTATAGTTGGTTTGGAAGCAGTTTTGATGTAGAATGGAAAAGTGATTGCGTATGCAAGTCGACCATTGAAGCCACATGAAAGGAACTACGCTACGTACGATCTTGAATTGTTAGCCATTATTTTTACTTTGAAGATTTGGAGACAATCTGTTGGGAGAGAAGTTTGAGTTATTCACGGACTACAAACCGCTGCAATATCTTTTCTCTCAAAGGGATCTTAATTTGAGGCAGCAGCAATGGGTCGAGTTTCTGGCATCATATGATTTGGATATTCTGTATACCCGGGAAAGGCGAATGTTGTGGCTGGTGATCTTAGCAGGAATGTAGTTTTGTCTCTTTTGGAAGTTGTTCCATATCTCCAGGACAGAATCATTAGTAAGCAAATGGACGATAGATCTTTTGAGGAACTGATTCTTGGAACTAAGGATGGTCGGTATTCAGATTTCAAAGTGGAAGATCAAGGTGTTTTAAGGATTAATGGTCGTTTGAGTGTACCTAATATAGATGGATTGAGGCAAGAAGTTTTAGCTGAGTGTCATCGCTCCAGGATAAATATTCATCTAGAAATTTCTAGGATGTATAAGAATATGAGAAGATTTTCTGGTGGCCGAGCATGAAGAGGGTTGTAGCTGCTTTCGTTAATAGTTGTGCTTGCTGTCAGCAAGTTTAAGGAGATCAATAGAAGTCAATAGGTTTGTTGCATCCTTTGGAAATCCCAGAATGGAAATGGGAGATGATTTCGATGGACGGTTCGCCAAGAACCAAGAAAGGAAACAATGGAATATGGGTTATTGTGGATCGGTTAACTAAGAGTGTCTATTTTATACTATTTAAGCAACTCGTACTGCAGTTTCTCTGGCAGAGATTTTCTTGAGGAAGATAGTCAGATTGCATAGTGTTCCTGTCAGTATAGTAAGTGATCGTGATCCTCTTTCACCAGCAAATTCTAGAAGGCTCTACATTCATCTATGGGAACAAGTTTGAGATTGAGTACAGCCTATCATCCTCAGACAGAGAGGCTAAACCGAATTCCAGAGAATATGCTGCAAGCTTGTGTTTTGGATTTTGGTAGATCATGGAAAGACCATCTTCATGTGGTAGAATTCTCTTATGATAACAGTTACCGAGCGAGTATCAGGATGGCTCCTTATGAAGCTTTGTATGGAAGACCGTGTAGATCCCTATTCTGTTAGATAGAGTTGAAAGATCATCTTGTGTTTGGACCAGATTTGATTCGTGGAGCATCTACTCAAGTTGAACTTATCAAAGGAAGAATGAGAGCTGCTTTGGACCGTTAGAAGAAATACGCAGATAAGAGAAGGCGACAATTGGAATTTGAGATTGGTGATTTGTTTTTTCCAAAAGTTTCCTGATTAAAGGAGCTATTAGATTTGGAAAGATGGGAAAACTTGCCCCGAGATATATTGGACCATTTCAGGTATTGGAAAGGATTGGTGCTGTAGCTTACAGGATTGAATTGCCAGAACGGATGTCTGGAATTCATAATGTATCCCATGTATCCCATCTAAGGAAGTTTGTTCTTGATCCATCATTAGTTGTAGAACCAATAGTCCATGAAGATTTGGAAGTCGAGCCGAATTTGACTAATGGTCAGGAATCCAGTTCAGATTGTTGATCAAGACGAGATGCAACTCAGGAGAAAAGTAGTGAAACTTGTCAAGTGCAGTGGAGAGAGGGTCCCAGAGTTTGTACCTGGGAAACCTTGGATAATTTTAAGAAAGCTTATTCGGAATTATGTCTGAATAGCTAGTGAAGCTTGTTAGGATAGATTGTATGATTGTTTGCTAATGTATGAATGATATGTATGTTTGAATGTTTGGTATAACAGCTTTAAAATTATCTTTTGTTTTAAATTTCGGGGACGAAATTCATTTAAGGGGGAGGAATATTACGACCCTGGATTTTGGCCCTGTTATTTTAATAAATATTTAATCTAATTAAATAAAGAGTGAACTCATCATTTTAAAATGATTTAATCTTTTGGAATAATTTCCATTTATTTGAATATATTGGTATTTGAAAAGGAAATTGATTTGAAAATTTAAAATAAAACATCTCAATAATATTTATAACAAAATCTGTCTTATATAATTAAATTAAAATACTTTGTCTTGATAACATTTGGTAGATAAAAATATAGATGTGAATGATAATGTTCAAAATAAAATCAATTTCTATCAATATAAAATATAAGTCAAACATATGAATCTAATTTAAAGATTGATAGTTAAAATATAAAATACAAATAGAAATAATTATAAAAATAAGTATAAATGAAAGTAAACCATATGAACCTAATTTAAATAATAATGGCTAAAATATAAAATAGAAATAAATATAAAACAAGGATTAAATCTGCACAAAGTATAAAATGAAACAAGACCAAGGTTAAGTAAACCTGACATATATATGTATAAACTATTCAAACTGAAGTTAATAACAGAACAAACAGTTTTATACAAGTATCTTCATTTACAAGCCATATGTCTACCTGCTATATGTATGTCTACGTACAAATATTTAAATATATCTTCATATATATGACCAAGTGTTTTCCTGCAAGTTCAAGCTAGATAATAGCAAGACAAAATATCTTTTTACATAGCAAAACAAATCTTCATTCACAAGCCTACCTGCAAAAGTAAATTTCTTATACAAAATATCTATACACAGTAAATCATAATTATAGTATGTAAACTAATTAAGAAACAAGGCATTTATTGCCATCTTCTCAAGCCTAAACTTTGTCAATTGAAGTGTTTGCAAATCTTTATATTCAGACACAAAATCTGGTCAAACAGAACAAAAGGAAGAAAACAACAGAACTAGATAACACCTTCCCTTACAATCCACTCTCTTCTATATATATGTGTATACATCTTGTTAATTTGTTCGTTCAGTAACAATCTGGAGTAAACCAAAGAAATAAACATATCCATTTTTCAAAGCAAGCAAAGCTCGAGTTTAAAATCAAAAACAGAAAATATACAGGCAGTTTCAAAGCTTCGGGTGTTCGTAACATCAAGTGTTCTTTGTTCAAAAATCTTGCTGGTGAGTAAACAAAATTTTAAAGTTTTATGTTCAAATTAAAATCAGTAAAGATGATTTCTCTATTATATGGTATTTGTACATGTTTTATCTTTGGATAAGGCCCGTGTATATATATTTTACTCTGTATGTTGTCCTTCTCTGTTATGAATTACAGCAATTGATTATCAATCAAACTCGAATTGGTTTTCAACTAATCATTTTGAAACTTTAAGTTTTAATCAATCAAGATATAATCCTCAAACAAGATTTTTCAAAGCTTATGTAATATTTTTGTGAAATGTTTCTACTGGAAAACTTTGTTTGCAGGTAATCAAATATATTTTGATAAATTCGATTGTCATAAATAGCTAATTCAAGTTCGTAGTTTGAATTCTTACTGTAAAACATGATTTTTAATAAAGTATTTCAAGCGCAGTTTGAAATTTAATAAGTTTGCATTTTTCTCAATTCCTGACAATCGAATCATTAATAAATATTGAAATTTGTACTGAAGCAATGTTTGAACATCTGGGATGCTGGGAAAATTTTTGACATATTTTTCAAATACAAGAATTGGTCGAACAAGATTGGTTTAGGGTTTGACTTCAAGTTCTTACACTTGTCTGTAATGTGTCGAGTTCATCTTCATCACGCGATCGAGTGGTACGAGTTGTCGTCATGTGGGCGAAAGTTTGGGTGCCGCAGGTGGCTGGAGCGGTGGTGATGAGGCGTTTTGCCGAAGATGTTTGTTTCAGTTTTTCGAGCAAGAAGACTTTTTTCGATTCGAAATTTTTGAGGATGATTCGAACTTGGATTTCAAGTTTTCGTGTAAATTGAAACTTGCCGGTGATCTAGGAAGTTCGCCAGAGTTTCGCATGTCGCCGTGTACGCGTACGGCAGCGACGATGGTGTCAGTGTTCGATGCGGCCTGTGTCTCGAGTCATTCTCGAGTTTTAGGGTGATTTCCTTCGGGTTTCTTTTCGAGTCGAGTGCATGAGTATGTTTACTAATGTTTTAATTTATATCTAAGTTAAACTTAAACTACAGGAAAAAAAAAGAGGGGAAGAAGAAGAAGATGTACAGGGGAACGTCTCGGTGGTATGGGGATATAGCTCGAAGTAGCACTCGGGTGTATTAGGGGTATTTCTCGGGTTTCTTGCCTAACTGCAATACTGTATTATAAATGTAAGGTTAATCAAAATGGGTTTTCAACAAATTTAAAAACAGTAAAATTTATAAATGTTCAACCATTTGGGTTAAGATTTAAACACAAGTTTAATTATTTAGTTAATACTTATCAATGTTTAACTCTTAATTATTATTTTAATTAAGTTAAGTTAAGTATGAAATTAACGAATTAATATTAAAAGTTTGTAGTTAATATTAAATTGATTTTCAAGTTGAAAGAAGATTTCTTTAAAAATATTAGTGAAGTTGAATAATTAATATTAATCAATTATTTTAGAAAGTAATTAAGAATAATTACATTATAATTGTAATTAGAGTTTGAATTAATCAATGCTTAAGCAATTAATAAATTTGTAATTAACTACTTAACTAAATTAATGTAAGATTAGTAGTTAATTAATTAAGTAACTTAATTAAGAATTAATAAATGATTAATTAGGTAATTAGTAATTAATAAATGGATAATTAAGTTTTATAAATTAATAATTAAGGTTATGAATTAATAATTAAGAGTAATTAATTAAATAATTAAGACATAATTATTGACTGAGAAATGAGTAATTAATTAAATAATTTGAAATAAAATAAGAAATTGATTGATAATTAATGATTAATTAAGCAGAGTTAAGTAATTAACTCTCAAGTAATTAATTTAAATCAAATTAATTACAATAAGAATCAAAGTTGCTTGCTTATGAATGTTGTATTTGTATAATATCTGATTTGTGATATTTATCGGTGATATTCTGTGATGTTCTGTGATATGCTATGATATATCTATGATGATTGTGTATGATTGATCTGTGATAAATGCTATGTGAATTCAAATCATTGAATTAAACCGTTTAAGTTAATTAGACAACTTGGCCTCTAAAATGGCGTTTGGATTTTGATGAGACCGGGATCGAGGGTCATTTATGATTATCTGAAAACCACATCGATCCAAATTAAACGTTAGGTCATGATATCTCAAGTGGAGATCGAGATGGTGTTTTCAGAATGCAAGGGTTATCGTCGTTAACTCTGAGGGTGATTCCAAAATGAGTGTAACGAGATAATGCCTTCGGTTTCGTTCGAACCCAGAACGAACTTCTATGGATTGAATGCTTTCAGCACATCTTCAGGCGGACGATGAGCATTCTAAGAGATATGTTCTATAAAGGTAATCGCATCCTCAAGCCTCATCAACCAGGAATGGCTAAAATAGGGGAGGTGCAGCAAGGTTAGGTGGGTTATGCCCAAGCAGGACGAGATATACCCCTGTCCAGATGGCCCATTATTTTTCGGCTGTGTGGGCGGTTGATTGCAACAACTGCCGGGGTTATCTTGTTCGGGACTGTTCAGTAAGGAATGGTTCCGGTCTTGTGTTGCAGGGGAGTTAGGGTGGCTCCTCGGTATGGTGATCTAGGCCACGTACCGTGACGGTCGGTACCCTAGTAACCCTGCCATTAATGGAAACCCATTTTCCCTACGAGACCCTACGGTTTTGATTTGTATTACCCACTTTTGTGGCTAGTAGCTGGAATTTAAAGAATGTAACAATTTCGGCTATTTTCTATTTACTTGAAAACCCTAGACACTATTATAATATCACTGGATTTCCTATAAAATGTTTTGGTTAGCTTAAGGGAAAAACTTACCCGTATATATGTGTGGGGAGTCTAACGTGATACCTTTATTTTCAAATGTTTTTCAAAGTTAAACAACTTTAAACTGTTTACTCATACCAGACACATGTCTGACCCGGAGTTTATATTTTGTTTTTCATAAACTCTTGGGTACTCAAATTTTTATGAGTAGCCAAATGATAGGTTTGGATTTTGATTTTTGGAGGAGCTTGGAGCAGGAGTTCCAGACGTATGTAGCTATCTATCTAGTTCCTGTGTTAGTTAGAGTATGCTGTATCTTTAATGTATATAGTGACAGATGTATATATGATTGTCATGTGTATGATATTGTATAACTCTGATATATGTAAAACTATGTAATAGTTATGTGATGTACTATACTTTGTTCCATTTCGCTGTGAGATTCTGATGTTGTTGTTCTTTCTTTCTATTCTTTTCTATTTCTACCCCTTTCTTTCTTAATGATGATACGTCTTTATGGGAGTAGAAGGCTGGGTCATCACAACTATAGCCTAACAGAGATCAGAGAAGAAGATTTTGATTTTTTTTAAACTATGTACTTTGGAAACAGAGAAGAACAAACACCGAAACATGCACAAAACAATCATACATATATACACACAGAGATTCATATCCATATATAAACATGCAACACAAACATCATCAAAAAATACACATGCACTAACATTTATCAACCTAAGCATTTTAGTTAAGTGTTTACTCACTTTTATTATTTATAAACAGAGAACAATTTTGTTGATCGATCTGCTACTTGAAACTGAATTTTGATTTGCTTTTAAACTGGAAAATTCTTAAATACATATTTACATTCATTCATCTTAGAATTATCAGGCAATAATTATGCTAATATTCATAAAATATTACTTCGACATTTACTACCAGAACCAAGTTTAAATTGTTGGATTTATATTTGTCCACTGTTCCAGTCATGTATATGATTATTGACAGACATATATGCTTATAATCATTTTAAAACAACACGCACAACATAGTTCACTTTATATTTCAAAGATCATCACACGCAACTTAAGACATAATAGAAGTTTTAGAGTTACTCACCTTCTCTTATTATTTTTTAGAAAACAAAGAAAACTTCAAACTGGAAACTGCTCTTGCATATGAGACTGGAAGAATTTGAAATCTGTTCTTCGAATTTAAAACTGAAACTTGATTTACTTTGCGTTGCATAGATCTTGAATCTTCCCACTTTGCTCTGAACTTGATTATAGTTGAGTTTCTTTGATTTTGAAGCAGATTTCTTTTTGGTTTGATAACTTGAGACTATTTGCTTTGTTGCTTTGATATTGAAATGGTTTTTAAGTTTCAGATGAATTCTAGTTTGTTTTTTTTTCTGATCTTTAACTTTAACTTGCTGATATAGGTTTTTTGAGTAAAAGAAAAAAATGTGAAGAGGAGAAGATGTAGTATCAAATAGTTTTGAATTTTATTCTTATTAATTTCTTAAAATAATGACACTCGTTAATATTTGTAACGACCCGCTATTTTGGACCATTCAAATCGACAATAAAACCATACGTGTCCGGCTTGAATAATTCAAAATACCGAATTGTTAACTAAAATTTGTCAAAACTCAGCATACACAGTAAAAAAATCAACCACAGAATCACAGGCACAGAGTAATATAAAATAATGCAGCGGAATAGATAAATAGTAGTTCATGAAGCTACTATATAAATACCAGAGTTAGAAATAAAAATACAACAGAATAACTCAAATACAGTGATGTCCCCAGTACGAATAGATGACCTCTCCGGACGAATCAACTGAAAGAGCTGAAAGCTTAACCAATAGTTGGATCCTTAAACGAAGCTCCAAACTCCAAAGGTGAGTCTCAAATGCTGTATCGCTTAATCTGACCCGAGCGTAAAGAAAAAACACAAAACACTCGAGTCAGGATTAACATTCTTATATCAATAAATCTAAGTCAAGTGGAATATCAACTGAAATACAAATAACTTAAGGATGTTTGGGATAACCATCCTCTAAGGGTCCATGGAACTATCTACAAGGTAGAAATATACACTATAACACCGTGGTCATTCAATTTTATTTAGACTTCAAAACCAAAATATCATTTCATCTAAAATATATATATATATATATATATATATATATATATTTTCAAATTTTATCACTTTCAAAGTTGCGATTCAAATCTATTCAAATTCCAAATTCAAATTTTAGTCCAATCTCAATTTATTAATTTAAAATTCAACTCAATTCCTAAATAACCATTTCACATTTTATCGATCTCAAATCCGGATTTGAAATCACAAAATACCCTTTTACATTTCAATATTATTTCAAAACTTTAAATATTCAATGTTTCAAACTAAATTTTTATTCAATTAAATTTTCTAAATAATAAATTCAAATGTTAGTTCAACCTAAATTTTCCTTTTTATTCAATTTAGTTTCTAAATAATAATTCAACTATATTGATTTCATGTATAGATCTGAATCTCAAAATAACCCATTTAAATTCCAATATAGTTCAAAGCTTTAATATTTAAATGTTCAATTTAACATTTTCATAAAGATCTCGATTAACCTCATTATTATTTAGTCTTGAAATGCTCCCTCATTTGATTCAATATCATTTAAGTAATCTTAAATTACATTTTACTCAATATTTTACTTTAATTTATTTAAATGTAAAATATTCATTAAATCACTTAAATCAAAAATCCAGTTATAAAAATCATACCTTTAGATTTCCCATTTAATAATTTCAAATCGATTTAATTAAATAAATCCTTATTTAAATACCATTTTTAATAAATCCAAATTTATCTCCCAATCTTAATTATTCAATTTATTACAAGAAAATCTTTTTGAAATATAGATTTACATAAATACTTAACCATATTATTTGTATTAAATCAATTCTAATTTAAATCAAATATTACTACTAAGTCTATATATAAAATTTCCATCTTAAGAATCAATATTTATTTAACCATATATTTCTTTCCAAAATCATAGAATTTATTTCAAAATATTTATATATGGACTAACGGTGTCTGTATATATTTTCTATCACATGGTCAAGTGCTACGGATATTTATCATTTCAATCTGTCCACTAAATATATACGGGTGGATATCATTTCAACCCGTAATCCCTAATTCAATTAAATGAAAATCGCTTGGGTTTATCATTTCAACCCATAACGATTTTCTCCTATCCTAAAATCCGTTCGGGTATGTATCATTTCAACCCATAGTGAGTACTATACTAACAGGGCACTTGCAGAGTGATAACAGATATGATAAAAATATAACAACATGCATATATCATCAATAATAGTATAATACAAACAATATGATATGGTGTCATATCCCACAAGTGAACAGTTATAAATAATAGCATAAATATAACAATTTAAATAACTACAGCAGCATACTTCAATTGTTGTTTCAATTGAAATAAAATTTAATAAATATAAGAACGTTAATCGTGAGTGATTGCTCACCTTTCGAGGCTAAAGAGAATAGACAATGAAGTTTAGTTATGAATTCCAAAGCAACGTTAGATCGACACGATTCGATGAAGAAAACAGGCACGACGAACAAAGCTGACAAATGGAAGAGAAAAAAAATCGAATTCAAATTAGAACTAGATCAATGAAGATGAATGATATAAGTGAACTTACAATTATATATATAATTATATATAACTATTTACATATATAAAACATATTCTAAATTAAATATACATACAATTCAAATCATTATTTTTAAACCACACACATATACAAATAAAAAAATCAAACACGTATGCAATATATATATTGAAATAATACTTATTAAAATAAAAACTTATATACAATGTATGTTCATTGCAACATATCAACTGCCGCGTATATAACTTTTAAACTTTATCTTATAAAATATAAACTGTATAAACTTTTATAACTTAATAAACTTTATATTATAAATATACTATATACACTTAAAACCTGCGCATGTGATACTTATATTTAAATAATAATATAACCATTATGACATAAATCGCTTAGACATGCTTAAAATTTACTTTCAAAACCGTTACAAATACCCTATACTTACCGACCAAATGTATAAACTCGAATCTTAGGTATATATATAGTTTTCGTTCTTTTTCTCACTTTCCTATTTTGTTGTTTCCAGTACATTGCATTAAGAAAGAGTAATATATAACAAAACCAACAAAACCCCAAAAACATTCCAAAAAAAGTATATATATTTTAAATCATCTTATATTATTTCATTTAATAATATGATACGAACAGCTTCACTTAAACCAAATTCACGTTTAAAATATTATATTAAAAAAACAAAATACTAAGCTTAAACAAATTAGATCAAAAAGGATCTTTACATAAAGTAGCCGAAAAAGGAAAATTTTATTTTATAAACTAATATAACGACATATATACATATATACACAAATACATTTATATATATAAAAGAATAACTTTGACATATATATATATATAAACCATATAATAGACGCTGCAAAATTTGTATAATATATTATTAAACTGGAAACAGGGAAACCCAAGATAATATAACCCATGTAACAAATTCACTGATATATATATATATATATATATATATATATATGCTAACAGACAGAAGTACTATACCTAATATATGTGAACGTATGCAAGCTAGTGGTGACGAGTGTCTGATGGGTGATGGCGATAGGGGCATGCGGTTATGGCCTTGAAGAGGCGCTGTAAAAACTTGGGAAAGAAAGAAAATAGGCTTCAGGGAGGAAGAGGAAGCAACAGTAGGTATAGACCCAAAGTTATAAAGGCAGAGGAAAAACGCTTTCACAATTTAAGGTGAGCTTTAAATTTTTAATAAATACAAAACCTATCTAAGTTTATACATTTATAACTTTCCAGCTATAGTGTGTATATATATAATGAACGGTCATAATGAAAGAAGTGGAAAACGGGAGCATAGGAAAGGAAAGGTTAGAAAAATAAAATTTTCACCCTTAAATTCCGGAGATTAATAAGGTAACGTACCTCTTTAATGAAATGTACAACAACGGTCACAAGCTAAAAT
Organism: Allium cepa; assembly: GCA_030765085.1. Taxonomy (NCBI): domain Eukaryota; kingdom Viridiplantae; phylum Streptophyta; class Magnoliopsida; order Asparagales; family Amaryllidaceae; genus Allium; species Allium cepa. Next base: position 682,709,183 of record CM060928.1, read on the forward strand.
TTAGCTGAAAGTTTAAAGAAATGAAGGGAAGATGGGTTCTTAAATTAATCACTTCCCAGAATTAATATGTCAATGAAAATAGGAAAGGAGATGAATCAGGGAAACGTATTATAACTTATATATAACTATTAAACGGATAGATGGAAGAAAAGGTGAGCATGTGAGTAAAAGTGGAAACTGATTTATAAGCGAAATGGAATGTGAGTTGCTTGGGAAGAAAATGGAACAGTTTAAAAATTAAATGCAATGGACTGCTGAAATTAAATGAGTATAAAACGTGTAAAATTTATATACTGAAACGACTATAAATTTCAATGATTATTATAAAACGGGGAATAACGAAAGGCAAGTACGATGATTTCAAAGTTTATTAATGGCTAGGAATGGGGAAGTCTATCTGTGAATTGGAAAAATTATTAAGCAATTGAAATTTTAACGGTAGAAAAAGTAACAGCTACACACTATTTTAGAAACAATCAAAGCAATTAATAGCTTGATTGGACAACAAGAATAAATATGGAAGGACACGTTATAAAGGCAAAATGAACCGTTTGACAATAAATAAAAGAAATGATGGAAAATAAAGCAGCCGTGCCTTGAATTTCCCAAAATAAATTATTTTAGGAACATCAATTATTACTGACTTAAGTTGAACAGAATCACACCCTAAAATATACTTAATTTTTGATGAAAATTTATCATTTGCCACATTTACCTATACGTAATCCAAATGTAAAATTTTATTTCAAAATATTATTATTTAAAATTTCTCAAAAATCAAATTAAATACACTAAATAAAACCATTAAAAATTAACAAAATTTTACGGGTCGTTACACTCTCCCCCACTCAAAACTTTTCATCCCCGAAAAGAAAGAAGGTAGGAGAATAAAAACAACAGGAAAGATAAATAGATTGAAAGACAAGGATAAACAATTAATTTAAGACCATATAAATTTTTCTAGAAATATTCATTTGAAAACTTCATTTGCAGTTCAATTATCTTAATACTATAAAACTTTTCAAAACCCATTTGTAAAATTTCCTGCTTCCCTTATAAGTAACATTTATATGTTTAAATAACACCTTTATAAATATATATGAAAACTATTTGGAAATAGTTATTCACATCCTTGGTTATATTTTCAAGGAAGTTATTTGACAACATTAAATTCATAGTTTATAAATTTACTAGTTTATCTTAAGACACTTTCAACATTATAGATAAATTAATACTCATTTCTTAAATATGTTATATTAAATTAATAACTTCTGAAATATTAATGACACTAATGATTTACTATTAAACCATGTAGTATATAAATAAACAATATTTTAAAGATTATATTCAAAAAGGAAAGGAGGGTAGTTTCGGAAAAACGAAATATAGGTGAATAAATAAAGCTGAGCGGATAAGGTAGGTTCAAAGGGATAGTATCGGGCTCGAATAATTAATTCAAACCATAAAATTTTAATCTCAAATATTAATAAAAAATTTCTTCTTTGGAAATACCTTTATAATAAAATACTTTTATATCGAAACGAATTTTTCCTTTCAAGAATACTTTTATAACTCGATGTTTCAACAAGTTTATCCTCATTCTTGCAGACTCTGGCTATGCGTTGATCAGGCGCAAAGCTAGAATTCTTCAAGTACTTAGTAGACATGTTTCAACACCCGGTGAAAATACTTGAAAAACCTTAAAAAAATAGATATGGAAAGTACAATCCAAACAAAACAATCAAACCAAAACCTTTGTCCAACCATGGTTCGCAGATACACAATGGTTACGTCTGGATCCCCCAGGAAACAATCCGTACCCGTAAGCTTTCTCAGCCCTGCGAGGTACGCCATGATGACTAGTAGGGTGCAGGATACACAATGGTTACGCCTGGGTCCCCCAGGAAACAATCCATACCCCTAGGCTGTCTCAGTCGGGCAGTTTCGCTACTAATGCGACCTACACAGATTGCAGGATACACAATGGTTACGCCTGGGTCCCCCAGGAAACAATCCGTACCCCTAGGCCAGTCTTAGCTAGGCAGTTGCTCTATGCAGTCATAAGAAAAAAAACCCATGGGTTACGCCATGGTGGGACACTCGAGTATCACATCCGGAAAACCAAAAATCAAAGAGAATAATATCTATAGAATGAATCCACAATGTGGCCACAAAGCGGATATCAAGCAGAAGGCACTTTCTATATCTTTACTTCGAAAAAAATAATATCATATAGTACCTTTCCAAATACTTTCAAATATCATACTTATATAAAGTCCATTATATATAGGATTCCTTTTCCAAATCGAATACTTTCCAATCAATAGTATATCAAATCATACTTATATAGACTTCGATTATAAAAAAATTCTCTTTCCAAATTGAGTATCTTTCAAATCAACTTCATACTTATACAAATCCATTTTATATAAGTTCGACCACTCCCAAATCAAGTACTTAATAATATAAGGTTCTCAATTTCAAATCATTTCAATATCAATTTAGTTTCAAAGTTTCTTAAACAATAGGTGCAATAGCCCGAAGTTTTAACAAGTATTTTTCACTTTTAATTATAAAACTTTAGGGTTTATTATATAAAAATCTAATTTTTTTTAAAATTGATTAAAACATTTCCCAAATTTTTAATTAAAAGACAAGAGTTCTAAAATTTTAACTTTGGTTAAAGATAACTCTAATGGAATTTTTAAAAAATTTAGTTTCTAAATCTTTTATATAAGAATTATATATGTACAAGATTTATTGCGAGGATGTTTACTTATATTGGTAATAACATTTATATCCCTTTTTGTTCTTTTTAAAATGAATTATATATATTAAAATTTAGTAATAAATTTCTTAGAAAATGGTAAATAAATCCGAAGAATTTAAAAAAATTCTATTTTTAGTCAAGCAATAACTTTCACAATTTACAATGTATTAATAAACTGCTGAATTACGCGTTTAAAGGGCGCGTTATTTGATGGGATAAATAACGTATAAGAAAACGTATAAAATTTAAATCCGTTACTTTCGTTTTTTTTGGACTTAAATTTTGCGTCTATGGTGCGCATTTCAAAAATATATACCTTAACTGAAAATGGTTAAATAAATCAGTAAATGTGCATTTTCGAGTAGGAGGGAAGCATTTCCTTTCAATTTTTCCTTTAACCGTGACTAGCCATTACCTTTTAAAAAAAAGATATCCCATTTCTCTGTTTACTGCAACTATTTATTTAGTATAAAATCTTTTATTAAAGTAACATTCAAATCTTATCTTATTGTCGTTTCCTCCGATATAAACGCAAGCTTTAATTACACAACGCGTTCAAAATTTTGTTTCAAATTTGGTTAAAAAAAATCTTTGATTTTTCTAACGTTCATATCCTTAATTTGTGCATTCCTTATTTTATCTATCAATGAAACTTTCATCTTTTAAACTAAATCATCAATGCAAGTTTCCTGTCACGTACACAGTATGTGTGTGTGTGTGTGTGTGTGTGTCTATATATATATATATATCCTATCAGCTTGCCTCCTTTATCTTCATTTTTGTAAGATTGCAAAGTAAGACTATTCCTGTAATAATAAAATATGTCAAACTTCATTTTCTATGTACTTACTCTAGTAAATAGAACCAAATTTCAGTTAAATTTGCTTTATATTTGCAACTAAATGTAATTCAACAGACATGGCAGAAAATGATAAAACAATGCAATAACTTTAGATATCACTTGCATAGACTACTAATTTATTGCAGAAAAAATATATACCTTATATTACATATCTATTATATACACATTAATTTACTGGATGGACCTTTTCTATTCGTACCTTTGGCTTCATAAGGAATCCGTTTATTTCTTACTTTATTTTTGTCAACACATTTACTTCTTATTAAATTTTAAAACGAGAGAAAAATGTTGTCATGATAATTTTCCATTTCCTTCCTAAAATTTTGCACGTACGTGTTCACTAATAAAAGAAATTGCCTTTGCCGTTTTCTTCTGTCCCACTGATAATAAAATCAACCTTCATTGCAATTATTTATTTCCAAATCTTTCTTCCCTCTAATTGCGCAACTTTGCTGATTTAAATACAAATCGACAATACCAATGCAAACCCATTTGGAAATACTCGGTCAACATATGCAAAATACCCAAAAATATTTGATTTGGATATGGCTTGCCATTTCTTCACCTTAAATTTCGCTAGTCCTTCCCATATTCATTCACCTTTAATTTCATACCCCATTGTATAAATTTAAGCACGTACAAAGGAAATGTCCTTCTTCATTAAATAAGAATTAACTTCGCTAAAATCACTCAACCTTTAAAATGCAGTGAAATCATTCATTTCCTCTAACATTATAAAATTTGAATTCCCTTGCTTTTTTTTTCCTGCATTGATTTAGTAACGAACAGCAAATTCTTGCCTTTTCTTTGTCCACTCATGCAATCCACTATATAAATTCATAACCACGTATCACATTTCCCTTCGTTCTTTTTTGCTTCAGCTGTTTTCTTCTTCCTTGCTTGAGCTCTTGTACTATCAGGTATGGCTGCCATTTTGCTTTATCTTCTTCTATTGTTTTCCTTTTATATTTATTTTTTTCCCGTTCACGCAAGGCTCGACCTACACCACCACTTAACTTGACTACCCTCCTTCACTGTCTCCTCCACCTCATGCCATGACCGTGACAAGCCTTGGTGGACCGAGCTTTGTTCAGGGACGTGGGAGATAAATATTGCGTGCGCGTCTTGAGTTAGCCCAGACCAAAGTGTTCACCTCCTCGGCTTGCGCTTAGTTTTAAATTAGTGATAATAATATTAAAAAAAAAGAAAAAAGAGAAGGGTTAATACGAAAGAAAGGGGAAGAGAGGAAACGCATGCACGAAATATTCAGAAATGCCACCTGTATGATAAAGTTTAGGTATATTTGTTGCACCACTCTGACTTAGTTTGCCTAAAATCTTCCTACCATGCATACATGAGTTTAAAGCCTATATACGTAAGTAAAAAAAAGAGTATATAAAGGGAGAAGTAAATTATGCGTACATGTCCGGAATGAATATATGGGCAAGCATAGTGTTGTGTTGTCCAACTAGAGACTAGGTTGAAATTACCATTTTGCATTTCTGAAGTACAAAATATGTGCCACCTGTAGGTTGCGTAACCAGTCCTCTAGGCCATGACGTGAAGTCTTAGGAGTGCATGCATTCGAGTTTTGAGATTTGGTAAGGGCTGTGCCGTTTTATAAAAAGAAAGAAAAATCTATTATAATAATAGGGTGAATAGAATAATAGCGAGCTACCTGTGCATGTGAGTAGAACATCTGAGCATTAGCTTGTTAGGATATAGTGAATATAGGTAGGTAGGTACATGCATGAATAACAGTCTTTATGCACTATGAACAGATCCATATGAAGTATTGTATACTAAGAATAATTATGAAGTATTAATACGTAAACCACATGTTGCACTTAGTAATAAAAAAAGAAAAGAAAAGAAAAAATAATAATAAATAAATAAATATTGCATGCGCCACTTTTATGTATCACTGCCATGAATTGCATTGTCGCCCACATAAGATTTGCCACCTTTTTATTAACACGTCATAATATTCTGTAAAAAGGGTAAAAGAAAAAATATAGAGTATAAATTTATTTTGCAAATTTTGATTTGGAAAAATTAAATGGGCACGCTGAGCTTTTGTTTTAATGGGTCAAGTCGTGTGGTGAGTGGTCGAGCCGTTGTGTCAATTTCCTTTAATTCAATCTTGTTTCAAATTTGTTGTGTTCGTGATAAGATTCGAATACTTAGTTTTATTTAGTTACTTTGTTCAAGATTTGAATCAAGTCGTTGCATCCACTGAAAATTTATCGTGCCTTCTGTACTCTTCTTTCGGGGTAGATATCGTTGTTTGAATAAATTCTGCAGCTTCGAAAAGGTGAGTATTCTCACCTGACAAACATACTTATATATCTGTAAATTGATAACAAGTGTAATTGTAGAATGATTTTTATTTCATTTTATTTGACTGTGATATAAATTGATGATGTTAAAAATCATGTTATTAAACCTACACATCAGCAGTTATATTATATACTGCTTTATTTATGTTATTGCACTATTTTTTTATTTACTATTTATCACTGCAAGTTCCCGGTAGTACAGAATCGTTACGGGCTGAAATGATTGGCCCGAACAATATTTATTTATTTATTTAGTTATTTATTTAACTTGGGATTGCGGGTTTGAAATGATAGAACCCGGTTTTCTTTGTAAATTGCAGATTGAAATGATATATTATCCGTATCACTTGACCTAGATTAGGAAATATCATACAGACCCGTGGTTATATATATGTATTTTTGGAAATATTAAATGTTTAAATAATTCTTGTTTAAAATTGGATTTAAATGATTTTTATATGTATAATATTATACTAGTCAAATATGTAAATAATATTAGAATTTAAAGTATGGGTTTAGCTTGAAAATTTGGATTTGTAAAACAAGTGGACTTTAAGTTAAGAAATAATTTATGAATTTGGTATAACTTGAATATAAAGCGGATAAATATAAGTTAAGTTTTCTATGAATAAAACAGTTAGAATTGTGAAATATGGAAATTGAAATTTAACTTGATTTAGAAATAGAAGGCTGTTTTTGAAACAAAGGTAAGGTAAGAAATTAATCGGAAATTGGTTTATTTTGGATATGGGAATTTAACTAATTAAGTAAAATTTATATAAATTTTGCATTTAATTTTATTTAGTAAAGTATAAGAGAAGTTAGATATTTATTGATAAAATATATTTTATAAAAATCATAATTTATCGAGTAAATTAAATGACTATTTAAAGGTGGAAATATGATTTATAAATTTAATTGGTTTAATTATTGTTGAAACCATATTGAAGTTAAATTTTTAAGTTACGCAAATGAACTAAGGTATAACCTTGGGATGGATATTGGATTTTATTTTAACTTCACCTTTTCAATATAGCATTTGATTCAAATATAACTAATTTGGAATTTATAAACCACAGGTAATAATAACGTGGGTTGTTAAAGAGACCGGGATCGGATATGGGCATACTCTCTGTCGATACCGAAAACCACTTTTACAACTGTGTACGCGGTGGAGATTGCAGAATGAAGCAGGAAGGTGGTGACGTTTCCTTTAAGGTAAATACGTGGACCCGACTCCCGTGAGTTGACATAAGGTGGCTAAAACAGGAGCGATTCTCGGATTAATGAGGTAGCACCTCTGATCGGACGCACTTCTTCGTATGCCATTCTATTACTTTTGTGATTGTTTTGGTGCGCACCTTTGATTTGGGAGTGTTGTTCGAGGTGGGCGGTAGTTGCGCGCTACGCGTTTCCACCGGTCCGGATGCGTAATTGTTATATCTACCCTGGCATTGCCTAATTGTGCCGTGTCACCTACCATAGCGAGCCTTATACGATTTTGGTTTTGTACCATACCTATGGAGTGCCCTCTGACGACGCCCATTCCGGTGGAGATTACGGTACTGTATAGACTATGAGAATATATTATGTGTTTAGGTGGAAAACGTAAAGCCTTAACGCTATTTAAAAGTAAGTTTATTTTACTAATAAACACATTATAATAGCGAAGTATTACTACATAGTAAATAGTTTAACGGATCCTTAGAGGATGGACGGTCCCAAGCATCCTTTAAGTTACTTGTTCTATATTATAGTACACTAGAATTAGCTTACACTGTATAAGTATGTATGTCCAGAATCGAGTGTTTATGTTTTATTTTACGCTCGGGTCAGCCTGAGTTTCAGTTCAGACTACACCTTCGAAGCTAGGACTTCAGCAGATCATCTCTTTTCAAGCTACAGTCAGGTTTTTGTTCAGTTCTCATTTTAGCCGTTGTAATCAACACAAATTTAATATTGTGAGTTTCTGTGGAGATTTCAAACTATATTTAGTTTAAGACTATGTACTTTATATTTATTTTGAGACTATTGATAGTGGCTTCATGAACCACTAAGTTATTTTTAGATTCCACTGTGAGTATTCTGATTTCTATGTCTGTGATTCTGTGATTATTTATTTACTGTATATTTTGAGATTTGCCAAATTTTATTTACAACGTGGTATTTTGAACAATTCAAATCCGACATGTGCGGATGCGAATGGTTGAAAATACCGGGTCATTACATTTGGTATCAGAGCTTTGGCTCTAGGCAAAACTTAGAATGTATGGTAAATTTAATTTACAGAATCACTTCCATTCGAGTTTGAATCTCTTCCTTTTGATTCGATTTCCTTTGAATTTTGGAACGTTCCCCGCGGTTCCAAAGTTCATTCGTGTCCCTCACTATTCATCTTCTTTCGATTCCGGAGTATCCCATAATTCCACTTCGGATGATCTTTATAGCGAGTTGGCGGTCTCGCCAATATTCTATTACAGGGGTGAAACTCCTTTACAAATTAGCATTGATTCACCAAAGAGTTATATATTTCCTCGGTTTAGATGCCAGTATCTTTGGTTATTCCAAACTCTATCTCCTCAGATCGAATGTAGATTTACCCCAGAAAATCCACATCGATCTTACTCTTTAATTCACAGTTGACCAGGTTAAGGTTGCCCGCGATTTATATAAACTTATCCAGTTCCTTATTCTATTATTTAATCATCGGATCTTCTGATTCTAAGTTATCTTTAAATCAAAATTCTCTCTGATTTGAGTCCATCAAATTTGAATCTTTATCCTTGTTTTGAAAATTTTATTCCTATATTTGGAAAAAAAATCTAATATTATATATAAGTATACATTTTCAGAATTTTATAATTAATTTAACTAGTTGTCAAGAGATAATAGTTTTTATTTATGGTTTTGTAAACCGTGGGTTTTGTCTCATATAAATAATTGAATATAAACAATAGTTATAAATTAATTTGGAAACAGAAATGAATTTAAAACAAGAACTTGAGAATTCAATTTCTGATGGTTTCAAACCTTGTGTTTTAATTTTAAAAGGATATATTATTTAAATTATTTTCGAATAGAAATTTGTTTCCAAAGAATTTTAAAGGTTTAAAAATCATTTCTCTTCTCTTTGTCACTGGGAAATAATTTCGGTGATGACTGCAACATCATCGACATTCATTTTCGAGTTTCGAAGTGAAGAGACCTGTGACGCCCCACCTCTATACCCACGCTAGCAAAGAGTATTAATAGATAATACCGTCTGCTAACACGGAGAATAAGGCTGTTTAGGAGCGACCATCTATGGCCTTGCTTTAATTATCTATTGAATACATCGACAATTGCCTTACCAAGCAGATCGACATGTCCAATGAATACTTAAAACAAAACCAGAGGTGGCTAGAGGATCTATCAGAACAGAATATAACAACTCAAATGCAATATACATCACAGAACAGTAAACCATCATATACACACATATACTGATACAAAGCTGAGTATACAAAATAATACATGTCAAGCGGTATAGAAAACCACAATATACAGACGAGTCAATAGAATACATATCAGAGTTATAACAGAAAGGACTACACAAAAAGCTAAGACAAAAGGAGTCAGCGGAATAGTCCATGCGGAAGCAAAAGAGGCTAAGTCCAAAGCACCTAACCTGAAACATCTCGGTCTGACCCGAGTATAAAATACCCGGGTCAGTCTAGCTAAACAAATCAGTTAGATAAACTGAACAATAATAAACCTGCAAGGTCATACAGTATAACAAATATCTCCAGAGGAGATAACACAATCATCAACAAGAGATGAATCATATAGAACAAGCCTCATATCATCGGCAACATGTAGAAACAAAGGATACGAATATCCCAAAACAAGCCGAATGGCAAATAACAAATACCTATAAGGTATACAAGTTCCACAAGGTAATCGTTATACATCATGCGTCTCAAACAGACCAACACGATGGGCGATACCAAGGGAATATAATATCAATGAAACATCATCAAATTTGCTCGAGCTCGGTACTGTACAAACAAGGATCCATGAGCCCGAAGACTCCAAACCCAAGTATCACCCATGCGGCACATAAGGCCAACATCAGAGCGAAACTATATAGGGCGACAAACCCGAAGGCACAAACCCAATATCACCCATGCGGCACACAACGCCAACATCAGAAGTGATACAATAGGGCGACAAGCCGTAGTGGTGAAGGTCGAAGACCCAGTACTAGACACCACTAACTGGCGGAATGTGTCACAACTCTCGAAAAGGAATCCGAAAAGTGTTAACGTATGTCCCATAACCACTCGTTCGCACTAAACGGTTTACTATCCGTCAGTCCCTTCCACACTCAAAGCAGTACAAAGTTTACCTCATATCATCGATAAACCAAACCCGAAGGTCAAAACAATCAATCGAATAGGTCGAGGATTAATCGGAAAGATAAACGCACAGATTCATTGTCCGTGTTTTGCCCAACCATTTAATCACCCTTCCACTTCGTTCGAAGTGCGAAAGTGTGTGGTTTAAATAGAATTTATAAATTAGAGAAACGGACTTTTAAATGCGATTCGAGAGATTATTTTATAAAAACCCGTGGATTAAAATTAGAAAGGAACCATCAAAGTCAAAACAATTGATAATCATACATGGGATCATCATGAATCAATTCAAATTGGAAATTCAATCAAAAAGGCAAAGTGGGCTGAAACAGCAGGTTCAGTCGACTGAACAGAGTTTTCAGTCGACTGACCATGTGCCTGGAGATTTTCCAGGTTTAGGAAACTTTCTGTTTCCAGGTTCAGTCGACTGTGCAGAGTTTTTCAGTCGACTGAATCATGCCTGGAAACTCTCGGGTTTCAGGTTCAGTCGACTGAACAGAGTTTTCAGTCGACTGAATCATGCCTGGGCTGTTTTTCAGCCTTATTCAAATGAAGAGCAAACTCTCCCAAAATGCAATCGGACGAACATTGGCTCTAAGGGCTTGTGCCAATCGACAACCCGGCCCTATATGTTCCTCGATGCATCACCAAAACATGATTAAAACATCAAAGTTAGGATTTCAAAGATTTGAACCCAAAACACTAAAAATTGGTATACTCTCCAATTCAACCCAAACCAATTACAAGTGCATATGAACAAGGTGTTAGGAATTCATACATAACATCAATGAAATCAAGAGAAGTAGATGTGAGTTCAAAACTCACCTTTTTAACTCAAGAACAAGAAGAAGAAGCTCAAATGCAAAGGAAAGGCTAACCACTCTTCACTCTTACTCAACAAGCTTCAATCTAAGAATAAAACACATATTTTCCTAAATTAGGTTTAGGATATTTTCTGAAATTGAAGAGGAGAAGAGATGGAGAAGATGGAGAAGAGGCTTACCTATCCTTCTCTTTGAATTTGGAGCAAGAATTTGGATTATCAAGAGCAACTAAGGCTTGGGAGTTTCTATTTCCTCTACCTTTCCCCCATTTCAGTTGGAGCTTGAGTTTAGAAGTGAAGAGGAGTAGGAATGAATGAATGGGAGGAGATGGGCTGAGTTAGAGGGTTAAGTGGGGCTTGGGGCTGAACCCAAAGCTAAAGCCCAACCAGAAAAAGTAGCAAAATTCAACTTACTCCAAACATATCAAAGATTATACTCAAAAAGATCGCAAACGACGCTTTGAACTCAATGGAAGTGGTTTCGAGCTCCAATTCGGCTGTTTGCAGAAAGTAACATTTCGGACCCCAAAATCCGACTAACGACGCTATACTTAAATAAATCATTTAATTATAAAATCGTTAAATATGCGGGTTGTTACAAGACCATTCTGTAGTCTGGCTACAGTTTTACCATAAGAATTTAATTGATTTTAATCTATAAAATATGATTTGATTTATAATATATAGATATATGATTTAAATTTGATTTGACATATTATGTACATATATTTATTTATCTCTAAATGGTTTGAAGGGAATCAGAAATTTAATTCTTAAACTTTATCTTGAAGAGTAAATTTCAATTATAAAAAGAAAATCAAAATTTTGAATAAATGATTCAAACTTGAGATATTGAATTTAAAAGTTTTATTTGTATAATACTCAATTGCATTTCAATATAACTTACCTTGATTTTCAGAAGTTAACAATGTAATTGGATAATATACAATATAAAAAGATTTTATAAATAAAATTTGAGTGGTTATAATAAATGTTATACGCTTAATATCTAGTTATAAAAAGATTAACAAAGGTAATGGAATAATTTACAATATAAAATGATGTTAAAGGAACTAAGAATAAATTTAAACAGTTGTAATAAGTGTAAACAAATTTAACATATATGATAAAAATATATTGAGAGAAATAAATTTAGTTATAAAAAAAAGATATTAATTTATTGAACACATTTTTTAGTATAACAAATGATTTTCAAACTTATGATTTTAGAAATTTTTATTTTAAGATAATTGGAAGATGAAGTAATGAAATTTGAAATAGTAAAATTTAACTTAGGAGAAATTAAATTGATCAAATCAATTATTAATTTAAAATTGAATTTGTATGTTTTAGATTAATGATTCTATTTTGAGTTTCAATTTAGTTTTCTTTCAGATTGTTTCTATTCCACGACGTTCTTCCTTTTCGAGGACAAAAAGTTCCGAGTGGGGGAGAGTGTAATAGCCCGAAGTGTTAACTAGTATTTTTCACTTTTAATTATAAAACTTTGGGGTTTATTATATAAAAATCTAAATTTTTTTAAAATTGATTAAAATATT